>BSBN01000972.1:14377500-15577500 GCA_027924645.1 Cunninghamia lanceolata | reverse complement strand
ATCTCATTTGTTTTAAAATGAAAAATTATTTATCATTTTCTTCTTTTAACCTTTTCAAAAAAAAAAATTATTACCTATGATTGAACTTAGATTTTAAGGTGGAAACTAAATTAGATGTTACATATGGTATCAGAGCTAACCAGGTTCAGTACTCGGGCTGATGAGTCTACTAAGCTGACTAAGAATCAACATTATGTGGGTAGCTAATGATTTGATTTACTTTTCTAGGATGGTATGTATCAAGAAAACTGCAAGGAAGTCCTTCGCTAGTAAGGAACGTTACCTGCAAGCTAAGCATAAACATCTTGCGATGATTAAGACTATCGAGAAAATGAATGAAGAAAATTTCATTTGGCTAGATGATACGAAAACCTTTGCCAATGCCCTGACATGACTCAAACGAATGAAAAGAGAATTCCTAGAGACATCTAGGATGGTAGCTCGAATTATGGTCAATTCCTGCCCTATTAGTGTACCAATGATCACTAGGGATTCCCGTATACCACCTAGAGCTAAAATCATTGTACTATCATCCGATAGCGAATCTGAGGGTTATACACCACATGAATATGTGTCGGACAATGAATCCAATGGTTACACCCCTCTTGTAAATACTGAGTGAAACATGAAATGTGTCTATCCTTAAAGAATGTACATACTATTGTTCAAAATATAATAAAGACAATTTTTCTTGAGAATAAATATGGTTATGAGCAATTGATATGTTTTGATAATATTCTAAATGATAAATCATAGAACTACTTAGTACTTGCTAAAACAGGTGAGAAAACAAATAAACATGGATCAATCAGAGTTTAATGAGAGAGATGATCGGGAAGGTCACAACTCTCAGGCTAACTCCACTGATAAATTGGACAGAATTCTTAATACGCTTGCCGAAACTAAGGAAAGGTTGGGCAAATTGGAAAAGAAAGTGAATGAAACTAGGAATACTGAGGGTCAAAATGAGTATTCTAATAATGTGAGTAAAAGTAGGCAATGAGAGCATGGCACATCAAGTGAGAATAAAGAGGATAGTGAATCTTGGAGGGAGACAAAAGATAAACTTGCATTGGAATTATCTAAGGATATGAAAAATATTAATCCTCCCAAATTTGATGGAACGAAAACTAGAGATGTAGCAGAAGCTTGGCTAACTGAAATGGAGTACTTTGAAATCAGAAATTATTCTGAGATTACAAAGGCAGTTTGGGGAACATATCAACTATCTGGAGAAGCATCCACCTGGTGAATGAACAAAAAGATGGAGCTAGATTTAAGCCCCTTAAAGGTGACATGGAATGAATTTGTGGAACTCTTTCAAAAAAGGTGGCTACCACAGCTTTACTTTGATCAAAAGCTAATAGATTTCCAAAATCTCAGGGAAGGTGATTTGTCCATGGTTGAATATGCAGAAAAATTCACTAGATTGTTGAAGTATGTTCCTCAGTATCAAAAGGATGAAAGATTTCGGATAAGGAAATTTATTATGGGGCTCAATCCTCAGATTGGCCGGGAGGTAGAGGTACATGGTCCGAACACAATGGACTAGGTGTATGAGAAATCAATTAAGTAGGAACAGAAGATCAAATCCATTTCCACTTATCGTGAAAATAAGTGTAAGAGATTTGATAAGAACTCCAATGAACAGATGTATAAAAAGAAGAATGAGAAAGGATATGAAAATAGGAGGTACGATAAAGGGAATAAAAAAAATAAAGGGGGATTTGGTAATGAGCAAAGAAATGAAGACTTTAAGAAAAATGACAATTTTAAGAGGAACGATGATGCTATGAGTAGACCATTGGAGAAGAGAGGACCAATTGGAGATTGTTTTTCATGTGGTGGAGATCATTATACCAACCGTTGTCCTAATAAAAAGTAGAATGGGCAGCATAGGAACACGGTACTCCCTTCGCAACAGGAAGCATTTTAGCAAAGGATTCATACCGCCCTTGACAATCAACAAGATAAATATCAGATTACTCCCATTGAGATGACAGGTACTTTATTTGGAGTCCCTATTTCTATTCTGATTGATACTGGTGCAACAAAAAAATTTATGTCATCTAAAGTCGTAAGTAAATTTCCTAGAAGAGCTGGTTATATGTCAAAACTGTGGATAGTTGAATATGCAAATCACTCAAAGTCTTAGGTAGAGCAATGTTTGTTCGAAGCTAAGATTGATATTTCAAACTTTTCCACCGATGTAAATTTATATGTGACACCTTTAGGGTCCTACGACATCATTTTAGGAACGAATTGGTTGTGGAGACATAGGGCCAAAGTAGATTATTTTTATAAAACAATTGAATGTTTGGATGATAAAGGAAACAAAGTTAATTTCACAGTATTCAAAGGGAAATAAAGATCAGGTCTATTTCATCAAAACAATTAAAACGGGATAGGCGTAAGGGATGTCAACTTTTTGCAGTCAAAATGGACCCAGTAGAGGAAGTTTTGGAGAAGCAAACTTTTGAGGAAAAATACCCTTATCTTCACAATTTCAGAGATGTATTTCCTGAGGAGCTTCCTAGTTTGCCTCCAAAAAGAACCTTTGACTTTGCCATAGATATTAAACTAGGATCTGAGCCAATATCTAAAGCTCTGTACAAAATGACCACTACTGAACTTATGAAATTGAAGGCTCAACTGCAGGAGTTATTGACTAAAGGTCTAATTAGGCCAAGTGTATCACCATGGGGAGCTCCAGTTATTTTCATCAAGAAGAAAGATAGAACCCTTAGATTGTGTATAGATTATTGGATGCTAAATAAGGCAATGATAAAGAATAAGTATCCACTGCTACCACGTATTGATGATTTATTCAACCAAATGCATGGTGCAGTAGTATTTTCTAAGATAGATTTGAGATCTGGTTACCATCAGTTGAGGTTAAAAGATGAAGATATTCACAAGACTACATTTAGAACAAGATATGGTCATTATGAGATTACTGTGTTACCATTTGGGTTGACTAATGCACCAGCCGCTTTCATGAATCTCATGAATAGTGTTTTCAGAGACTGCCTTGATAAAATTGTCCTAGTTTTCTTACATGATATTCTGATATATTCCAAAAATGAGGAGGATCATAGACTCATAGACAACATCTTCAAATTGTTTTGCAACATTTAAGAGAACACAAGTTGTATGCAAAACTCTCAAAATGCACCTTCTTTCAGAAAGAAGTGCAGTATTTGGGACACACTATATTAGCAGAAGTGATATCAATTGACCCAACTAAAATAAAAGCTATTATGGAATGGCCTGTACCTTCCTATGTTTTGGAAGTACGAAGTTTTATGGGATTGTTTGGGTATTACAGGAAATTTCATCTAAATTTTTCAAGTATTGCTAGCCCAATCACTTCTTTGCAGTGGAAAGGAAAGCAGTTTGTATGGACAAGTGAATGTCAAAAGGCATTCAACTTATTAAAAGAAAAGCTAACAATGGTACCAATTCTGAAAGTTCCCGATCCTGAAGGGCAATTTGAGGTTATAACTGATGCCTCTGGAGAAAGTTTAGGAGGCATGCTTATGCAAAATGGGCGTGTAATAGCCTATGAATCAAGAAAGTTGAAAAACTATGAGCGGAATTACTCTCCTCATGATTTAGAATTGGGAGCAATGATTCACACCCTTTAGATGTGGTGACACTATTTGTTGGGAAAGACTTTTATACTAAAAATAGATCATCAAAGTCTTCGTTACATATTTACTCAACCTCATCTCAATGCAAGACAAAGGAGGTGGTTAGAACTAATATCAGATTACGATTTTGAGATTGATTACATAAAAGGTAAAGAAAACTAAGTAGCTGATGCTTTAAGTAGAAGAAGACACAGCTTCTATAGTCTCTATTCATGCTAATTTTAAAGAACTAGTATTGCAAAGATTACCTGGAGATGAATACTATGAATAGGTGAAGCAAGCTCTGCAAATAAACCCCAAAGATTTAAGATATGATGGATTCCATTTTGAGTTAGATGGATTAATGAGATTTAAGGGAAGAATCTATGTTCCTAATTCTATAGAACTAAGAAGCCTTGTATGGAAGGAAGTCCATTGTCCACCTTATTTCGGACACCCAGGAGTAACAAAACTTTTAGCTGATGTCAAATCGCTATACTTCTTGAAAGGAATGAAAAGCAATGCTACAAGGTTTGTGGCAAGTTGCTTGGAATGTCAGAGAGTGAAGGAAGAACACCAACATCCTGTTGAATTGTTATACCCACATGATATTCCAGAATGGAAATGGCAGGTTGTTAGTATGGATTTTGTTCAAGGGTTACCAATGTCCAAGAATAGACATGATGCAATTTTGGTTGTAGTAGATAAACTAACCAAAGTAGCACACTTCATTCCTAGAAATTTGATAGATGGAGCTCATGTTTTGGCCCGTAAGTTTGTTCAAGAAGTATTTAGATTACATGGGGTACCTAAAAAGATTATATCCGATAGAGATGCTCGAATAACCTCCCAGTTTTGGTAAACTTTATTTTCAGCACTAGGGACTAAACTCAATGTAAGCACCACTTATCATCCTAAAACTAATGGACAAACAAAAAGGGTTAACTAGGTCCTAGAGGATCTACTAAGAATGTATTGTATGGACCAGCAATACATATAGGAGGAATATTTACCTCTTGGTGAATTTGCCTATAATAATTCCTATCATTCTTCCATTAAGATGGCACCATTTGAAGCATTATGTGGAAGGAAATGCAGAACTCCTATAAGCTGGAACAAGTTGGAAGATAGGATAAGCATTGGATTAGAAATGCTAGCAGATATGGAAGAAAAAGTGAAAATGATTAGGAAAAGGTTGGTGGAAGCCAACAATAGGCAAAAAAGTTATGTAGATTGCAAACGGGTGCCTAGACAATTTTCTATTGGAGAGAAAGTTCTTTTGCGAGTGAAACCCCATAAAATCTCAATCAGGTTTGGTAAATCATCAAAGTTGGCTCCCCAATATGTCAGACCTTTTGAATTCCTTGAGATTATCAATCCAGTGGCCTACAAAATTGCTCTACTTCCAGCCTTGTCTAAAATGCATAATGTTTTTCATGTTTCTTACCTAAAGAAATATTTTGTAGGTAATGACCACATTCTTAAATGGAATTATTTACAGATACAAGAGCCAGGAGTGGTTGTGATTGAGCCACTCAAGGTACTCAAAATGCATAAACTCCGTTTGCGTAATCGAGAGGTCTTACAATGTAAAATTTAGTGGGACCAATATGGCGAGGATAGTGCCACTTGGGAAGACTATAATGACATCCACCAAAGATTTCCTTATCTTTTCAAAACCATTACTGTAAAACTATAAAATCTTTTTTTTGTGTTAAAATTTTGGTTGATAAACTCAATCATCGGGGATGATGATTCTATAGGGGAAGGATATGTTACATGTCCTTTTCAGATTCAACATTACTATTTACTTTTTCTTAAATAGTGCAGTCATGTGAATATGTTTAATATCATAGAAAATGATGTTATGATTAGAAAAGATTAATTTTATGAAATCATGGATTTTTACTTGATTATGATCAATTTTATGTTGTGAATTAAAAATGTCTTTTCAATATGAAAATGAAATGATTTGATGTAAATGTGTTTTGATCAGAACATTGATACTCTGACCATAAATTGTATGTGAGATTGTTAATGACAGGAATAGATGGAACATGTTCACCAAGAAGCAAGAAGAAGAGAAGGTATCTTTGAGAAAGAGAGAATAGACTCTGGAATACCAATGGTTGTTTGCCACTGAGAATGAACATCAGGTAGATAAACCTAGTTGCCTTGAGATAAGTATTGATTTTGGTTAAGTCAATTTTGAATGAGAATGTCAAGGAATATAAGAGTAGGTCACTCATCCTTACATAGTTGTCGTGATGAGTATGGGTAATCGACATCTGTGTCATAATACTCTAAATCATGTCACCAAATATGGATGACATATATATACACACACACACACACACACACACACACACACACACACACACACACACACACACACACTTGAGAATGAGTTGTATGTTGTGTCTTGTTTAGTGGTTTGGCGTAAAAGTCGATAGTAGTGCGTAAAGTTGACCCCAAACTTCATATTGTGTTTATGCTCCAATCATCGTCATCATCATAAAGCTCTACGAGTGTATGATGTAAACATTTAATTACAGATTTTGAAGGGTGTAGAATTATTTTTGTTGTGGGTTATCGTAATATAATAAAAGGTTTAAATAATATTTTAAACCTATGAGATCGTCAAGTGTAATACCATTGATCATATTGTAATGGTAATATATAAAATCATATTTATATATTTAAATAGTCATTAAGGAACAATTCTTATATTCTTTAATAGTGCTAGTAACGGGCAATAGCTCAAAGGGTTTTACTCAAGTCACTATTTATGGTGTCTTTTATCCCACAATGTTTTATTCATTCTCGAGATTTAAATTTAAATGATAGGTCATCAACTCAACAATTATTCCAAGTTGTGCTATCAATCTAAGCTCAAGAGTTTGTTAGAGTTAGTGTGGCATTATGTCCAAAACAAAAAATTGCCACCTCACCAACTGATAGCTCCACCTTGCGAATAAGCTGCAAGGATAGTGGAAGAGAAAACCAATTTTGTGTTAGTGGTCACGGGAAGGAGGACAGATGGATAGTCAAGCTTGGTAGTTACCAAGTAGATAGGGTATGAATTAGTTAGGGAGAAGTTAGTTTCATTTTGAATTGTCTTAAAGAGTAAAAGAAAAATGGTTTTGGAGGAAAGTGAAGAAGAGCTGATAGGAGGCAGAGAGGAAAGAGCATGTGTCCAAGGGAGGAGTGAATGAGCTTTGGACCAGTTTTAAACAGTCGCCAAAGCTTTCCTTCAGGTTTTCCATCTCTTCTCTCTTACCACGCTGTCATGATTAAACTAGAATACCATAATAGGAATGGTACCATCATGTAATAAGAAGGAATTTAGTGTCTTTTCTGATAATGTAATGTGTGGTCTGGTTATGCTCTAGAAGGCTTGTGTTTTACACTTTAATTAAATGTAAACAATGTTATTTCCTTGAGCAATGGAACACCACGTAGTCCTAAACTTCTCAGTAGTGATATACTTGTTTCCTTAGAGCATCTTACGTTGGATGACTAGACCTGTGTGGTTGTTTCCACTTACCATAAGAAATAAATTGGTTAAGTGGTGAGCACATTACAGTTTGAGTCTTGGTCGACTATCAGCAAGAAAGGTACCACAGCTACAGTTGCCTATATTTGCTCGTTGTTAGAACATCACTGGTTAGCTTGCTGACTATATATATTTGGTCTTGTATTATCAATAGCAACTAGTTATATGAAAGACTTAAAGAATGTGTAACCCGTCGACAAAATGGGAAACAATAGTGTGAAATATATGTTGTATGTTGTGTAACTACTTGGTCTACCACAAGTCAAGAGTCTATAATAGCTGGTCGAACTTAGAGTTATTCCTTTCATGCTACGAAAGTTATCTAGTTTTAGACCATCTTTTATAATGAATATAATTCTTTTTGCTTTAATATCATTCATGTGGATGTGTCACCGAAAGAGCGTTTTAGAATCATTATTTGGCTTAAAACTATCGAACATGTTAAGTAATGAAGTTCTAAAGGAGATTCATTGGGTTAATAGTTAAAGTGTTAATTAAAGCTTATGTGTATTCTTCTCCCAAAAAGAAACAATGAGTTAGGATTGTTAAATGCTAGGTATGATATAAAGATTAAGTTATGTTGAGGTTTTGATAGGTCGAAGAAGACTTGTAGGAGTACTTAAACTTTAGTACTGGGTCTTCGATTACTGAAACTCAAAAACTGGTTAATTGATAAACCTCTTTTAAGCTTATTTTGTTAGTTTAGTTTCCTCTCCAGATAGGATAATTTTAAGCAGAGGACTAACTTAAAGTTTGACGGATAAACTAATAGCATTAACCAATTAACCGGTAAGCTAGAATCCCATTCCTCTAACATATGGACAGAAATGTCTCGAAGAGCCCAAAAGTTAGAAGTAAACCTAATTGCCATGTGTTAAAGCATGATGAGTTGAAAAACCAAGAGATTATCATGGTTATTATATTATACATATACATATGTAACTGTAGGATTGCGATTAATTCAAGTTAAGTTGGGGTGGGTGAACTTACTATTTGCGTTGACACAATGCTAATCATATTCAAATCCTTTGGCCAATGTAGTGCACCTGCATCTAGTGGATTGATAGTTCAACGTGACTGGATGGGGTAGCTTGTGGAGTGGTCATGCTTGTCTAGAGGGTATCTAGGGGATTGCATGATAACAAGTTAGGTAGGTCACAACACCAGTACTCAGATGGCTAACACCATTGGTTATCCTAAGTCTATCCTCTTCAAGTAAGGTAGGGCCACTTCCAGATAGGAAGGTGTGCAGGAGACCGATGGTCTATGGTTGGAGGTTAAGCTCCTCAAAGATACTTTCTCTTCTATACTCCAGAGGGTTGTTGAGACTTGAATTTGGATGGTTGACAATCGAGATGCAGTGACTTTGGTAAGTTTCTGTTTTGAAAATGTTCTTAATGACTTTAATCATCATATTGTTAAATGTTGAAGATGGATAGACCCCTTAGTGTATCCTATAATTTCATGATTCTTATTTAGTCAATGAATGATCTTATTTTTTTTAAAATGAAAAATTACTTATGATTTTCTGCTTTTAACCTTTTCAAAAAAAAATTATTACTTGTGATTGAACTTAGATTTTAAGATGGAAACTAAATTGGATGTTACAATCTTGGTTTGTTTCAATGTTAGGTGGAATTTTTTCTTGTTGAGGTGGATTTTGTTGGGCAAAATCTTGTCTTCTTCTCCTTCTTTCTCTTTCTTGTCTATTTCTTTTTGTTTTGTTTCTTATATTTTCAAAAGTGTTGTCATGTTTTTTCGTAGGTCGTCTCATGTTAGAGGAGGAAGCACCATGTTCAAATCTCATTTGTCTTGATAAATTGTTTTGTTCTCGATGAAAGCCTCCCAATCCTTGTAAGGATGATGGGGGAGGAACCTCAGCGTAGATACCATTTCTTCATGGACGAGGTGAGTTATGAGACTTTTCCTTATCCACCTCTATCACACCAAATATTTCATCATAGTCATAAAAATATTGGTTTATTCTTGTTTTCTTTTGTTCTCTAGGGAGTTCTAATGCAGGTTGTTTGTCTCTTGTTGTTTGCATAGAAGGCCCAACCACTCTAGATATACGTTTTCCTTTGTATCGTCTATATCCTAGGAAAGAGTGATCTCTTCGTGGCTTAGGGTCTCTATCAAGTTGAGGCCAAAAGTATTCAAGAGTAAATTTGTTGTCCATTTCCAAAGGTTGATATGTATTATGTCGAATGGTACACACTTGTCCATGTAAAGGAAATTTTATGCAATTGTGAATAGTTGAGGGGACAACATTCATAGATTTTAACCATGGGTGTCCTAGTTTTACATGAAATATGTTGGATAAAGGGATAACCTCAAATGCTTGATCTATGGCTTTATCAGAATCTATAACTAATAAATTTATCTTCCCAAAGGCATTAAAGCTCCATTATGTGTCTTAATCCTTATGTTCGAAGGTTCATAGGAATCTTGTGTCAAATTATGTGCGAGGAGAAACTCTTTCATTATCACATTATTCATGCAATTAGGATCTATAAGTGTACCATTCACTAGAATCTACATTATTTTGATAGTAATGTAAAGAGGCCCTTCATTGTCTATGAATGTTTTGTCATGAGGTGTAAATGTAATTTCAGGTTGAGGGCTCCTTCTTTTCAAATAAGGTCTAGAGGGAAGCCTAGCATTGTTGTTGTGATTATAAGCCATGTGTATATGTATTAAAATGTATGTAAAATCAGATTTTTAAAGATTTTCAATGCTTGTGCAGAGGAACAAGTGCAAAACTATGTATGAATATGACCTAAAAATGCTTGGTTTTTCACCTTTTTCACAATTTTTCCATGCAAATCACTAACATAAGAGGTTTTGTAAATAATTTCAAGAGGGAAATCAAATAATAAGCTCAATATCAATCCAATAATGCAATAATATCCTTCACAACACGCCTATGATGCAATTTTAGAGAGACAATAAGGCCAAATCTAGTGAAAATGCAAGGTTTTCAAATCCTAGATATGAATTTTTGCAAAGAAGGCACTATAATACAACACTACAGTTAGAAATCAGTCCTAAATGAGTTTTTGAAAATGGTAGTAAAATATCAAACAATATTTTAACTAGAAACCCTAGCTAATGCAAAACTATGTTTTTACGAAAAATGCACAATTTCAAGCAATTTTTAACAAATTAGACATGAAAATGCAATGCAAGTGATTAAAATAAGATGAATTTATGCAATTTAAATCATATCTAATGAAAATAACAGAAATTAAATGAAATTAAATGCTAATTAATTTAAATTATGCCAACATGCAAGCCTAAGATGCCAATTTTTTCAATTTTTTCATATTTTTGTAAATTTTCAAATGTAATAAGATGAATGAATGCAAATCTAGAGTACAACACTTAGAAAGGTGAAAAATTCAAATAAACACAGGTTCACCAAAATTTTTAGGATGAAAAAGGAGGATTGGATGGGGTTTTTAGTTTCGATGGATGTGTGGGTTAAATCCTCCTTTCTCAACAAACATTTAAGGATATATCAACTGAGTTGAATCACACTTTTACAAGAGGATTCACCTATAGGTTAGTCTGTCACTTGGAACAATGTGGAATCTTAGATATTATCAACTAATGTCTCAATTTAATGCTTAAATACCCTTAACACCATAATTATGCAAAACAGTAAATAAATTGATGAATTACGACAAATCCTTCCAGACTAGAGTAGTAGCTAGAGATTAATAACTAGCCATTTCTCAAAGTTTGGGATGTGGAATACTCAGGGATACTGGCACTAACACCCCTCTCCAAGGTAGTGTTTTCTTTGTGGAATCTTGATCTCCTTTCGACACTAATGTTCACTGTATTTTTTGTTTATATCTCGTGAGATGCGAATGACACTGGCACTAGTGCCTGTGTCCAAGTTAGGGTTATTTTCAAGATGCCAGAAGCTCTTTAGATGGTGACTGTCACTATCCAAATTGTTTATGTGTTTTCAACTTTGAAGGACACTGGCATTGGCGCCCTAGTCCAAGCAGTCTTTTTCTTCAAGGATATGGAATCTGTACACTATCTTACTTTTCCTTGCAACTCTAGTACATCAAGGTGTGACACCTATAACCTACAATCACAAGGAGACTGGTTGGGGGTTGTGGTGTTTAGAGGCTTGCCTCAGTCAAGCCCCAGAGAGACATTCAAGTCTTTTGAACACCGTTGTTAGATAGAGAATACATATCCCTACAGGATAGAGGCAAAAACAAATTGATAAATGATTCAAACACAAATAGATATCACCTTGGAGGTGTAGATCTCACATAGATGAAGGTTCTTCCACACATGAGAAGATGAAGTTAAATCTTCAATCACAAACACAATAACAATGCTCTGCTCTGCAACAATGAATATCTTGAATGCTCTAAAATCATAAGTTAGCCAAAAGTTCACCATCATCTTCTAGTTTGTAAATGAAATATAAACATGCTTATATATGCAACAACACACATTCCCACTAAGAATTTTGTAATTCAAACTTGAGATGTCAGCATAGGACCTAAGTAACATTCATAAAACCAACATTAAAATTTAGGGCTGACCTAAAATGGGGTAGGACTAAGGCAATAGCGCCCAAGTCCACCGCCCCCATTTTGAGTTAGGGACTATCAAAATAGCACCCCCTAGGTCCTATTTGCCACAAGACTTCATGGTTTTTTCATCAAGATTCAAGATTAACATGCAAGATGCTTATAATGAATTCTAAGGACCCAGGAGATAAACCTTAAGAGGGAAAAGCCCCCAAGGGGACATTTTCTGACATAACAGGTCCTAGCCCTAACCTATGTCCAAAACCCTTCTTTGTCCCTCTGAAAACCTATTTTCTTGATATTACGTTTAATATTCCCACCCTTGATGAAATGGTCGCCTTCAAGCTTAAGATTTCCAAAAAGATTGAGCCTAATTAGGCTTCAAGGTTAACTCCCACTTTTTGACACACAAGTGATCAACCTTGACCTTTGTCTTTCCTTCCATGAAATTGAAATGCAAATTCATTAATTGTTAGGAATTTCTACCTACTATGTTTTCATCCTCAAGTTCCCTTTAGAAAATCTTTAAATTAAGCATCATTTGCCTAATTTTAACATAAGAAAAGAAATTTTTTTGAGTTGTTTAGGGCATATCTATTTATAGGTGACACTTCGACATGGCTTCAAAAATTGCAAGCTTTATTTATCTTTACATCAAATCTTTGTGATAATTCTTATAAGGCCCCCAGACATTATTGCAATAGACATCACTGGGTGGTTGCTTTCCAAGGTTTTTAATAGGTGAGTTAATTGATTTTGTGATTCTTATTTGATTTTCATGTAACTTTATAATATTTTTGTGGGTTACTCATATTCTCCCCTCCCTCCATCCATTCTATCCATTCTCATCTATTTTCATGGAAGACAACATTACTTTTCTTGACCAACTATATGGAGTGAGCTATTATCACTAAGAAAAAGTTTTCTTCAATCACATTTCCTATACTTAGAGTATCATTTCTTATGAGGAGTCATGTGAAATGATGTACCTTATTCAGTTAACCAAGAATCATCACCAATAATATAACTAGAGATTTAATCATCACTACTTATAGACACCTAAAATTTACCTATCCACCTCCTTCCTAGTACCATGATTAAACTGATTTCTAACATCATTTTAATACCATTTATCACCATCCTAATTATCCAAAATTGACACTTTCTAACCACATTATTCCCTTTACCAATGAATTAATTAAATAATATTTATTTAAATAAGACAATACTTTTATCATATCATCACATTACTAATGAATTAAATAAATTTTTTTATTGAATTAGTCTATTTTTTAGCTCACATTAGTAACTAATTAATAATTTTATTATTTAATTAGTCTAGTTTTCATCTCATATTTCCAACTAATTAAATAATTTAAGTTAAAGGGGGAGCAATGGAGTGAGAGCGAGAGTGAGGGTGAGAGCAAGGTGATGACAGATCTATAGTTTCAAGAAGAATAGGTAGAGATCTTTCATCGGATAGGAGGTTGGAGGAGAGGAGATTTAGGAAAATTTCTTGGGTGGATGCAGATGAGAATGAAAAATATTTTGATGGAGTTGGTCACTACACTTCAGATGTTGGAAGAAATCATTTTAATAGGGGTATTCAAGTTCGAAATGGTGAAGCAAGGAATGGTGCCACTGATTCATGGGAGGGAATTGCTAGATTTCGATGGAATCGTGACAAAGGTTCATACTCAAATTCTAAAGATATGTATTACAATTAGTGAAATCATGTAAGGGATTCTTTCCATTATCATTCTGCTTACCCAAATAGAGGTTTTAGGAATAAGAAATATGGGGGGTTCGGGAAAAATGAGCATTTTTCTAGACACCCTAAAGATTTCACTACTAATGAAAACCTAAGGGCATCTTCGTCCAATAAGACTTTTGAAGATTTCATCACCTCACCAAATAAAAATGGAGTTTCTTCAAAGAAAATAAATTTTGATTTGAGTCCTTCTATTGATCTGTTAAAGTTTTCTATATCTGAGAGGATTCAAGGTCTGAAAAGTACTACAGTATTACCAAGTTCTGGAATCTTCATTTATCTAGATCTGATATAATAAACAGGATAAATTGCAATTGGATAGAAGTACAAGATATTTGCTTCCCTGCTAAAGGTTTTTTCATTGTTACCTTCTCTAGTGAAGAATCTAAAAATAATATTTTGAAATCTGGGATCTAGTTTTTTAAGGGGGCAAGTTTATTTTTCATAAACTGGATACCAAATTTTGATCCCAACTCTGAATAGATTAATGTCATTCCAATCTAGATTAGGTTAATCAACTTTCCAAAAGAGTACTGGGATTCTAAAATCTTGTATAAATAGGTAATTCATTGGGTTCCTTTCTTCATGTTGATGAATAAATTGAGAGTGGGGAATGGGGACTTTTGCTCAAATGTGCATTCTGGTAGATACTCATAAAAAGATCCCAACCTTAGTCAATCTTATCTCTGAAGAGGGTGATTGGAATAACAAAATTTATGTTGAAAAAATAGATCCTTTCTACATACACTGTAAACTACTTGGACGTCATAGTTGGAAATGTAGTGAAGATCATATTTCTTCTATTTCAGAGAACACTTTTCAATTTGATGATACTACTAAAATGAATGAAGATAATCCAGTTCTAAAAAAGTCATTATGGCAGTCTCTTTCAAGAATGCTTATTCCTATTAAAGATGACCTTGTCTTATTTGGGGGAGATTTTAATGCAATTTACAAATTAGAGGAAAAGTTGGGAGGTGTTTCTCAACCTTCTAAATCTCACGTAGACTTTATTGTTTTCATTGATTTTAATGGCTTATTGGATGTCCCTTTTCAGAATGGTGTTTTTACTTGGTCAAATAGAAGATCACATTTTTCTTTAATTATAGAGAGACTAGATAGATTTTTATTATGTCCCTCTTGGCTCCAAATTAAATTGGCTACTCTAGTAGAATCATCCCTATCTTTGATTGAAATCATTACCCCATTGAATGTTTTATTTTTTAAGATAAGGTTCTAGATAGACGCCCTTTCAAATTTGAAAGTATGTGGTTCAGGGATGATTCTTTTCTTACTCTTCTTAAAAGTTGGTGGCTGGAGGCTCCTTTGGTGTATGGATCATAGTTATATAAGCTCTATAATAAGTTAAAATTCCTGAAAGGTAAAATAAAAGTATGGGACACTACTATCTTTGGTAGCATTTTCTAAGAGAAGATTCTCATTGAAGAGGAGTTAAGGATTTTAAATGGTAAGGTCATCTTGGAGAGCATGAATCAAGAATCCTTCCTAAAAGAGAAGGATTTGCTTAAAAAGATAAAATAAATTCAAGATAAAGAGGAAGTATTTTATAAGCAGAAGTCTAGGGAACTATGGCTTAAGGATGGTGATAAAAATCTAAATTTTTTTCATGCCTCAGTTAAGATTAGAAGAAGATAAAATCAAGTTTCAAAAATTAGTTCTTCAAATAATATTGTTATCACTAATTTGAATGATATTAAAGATGAAGCTGTTAAGTTTTTTCAATATCTTTTGAGTTCTTCAGGCTCTTTAGTGGATAGGGATGTTCAAATGAAAGTTCTTGATAGTTTACTATTGCAAGTATGTGCCTAATCGGTGTTGCCATTGATGTCAACAAATCTGTGTTGTCATTGGTGTCAAATGTGCTCTTATTCTATTGCTTTCTTGTAATAAGTGATATGCTTTGTATTTACTTATGTAAGTGATCTTGATGTTGAGGATATTGAGAAAATTAGCTCCTCTGGTAGAATAACAATGTATTGCATACTGAAGAATAGTCTAGAAGATTGCTCCGCATTTCATGTAGGATGAATATCTTTGTCTACAGATTGGAAGTTATTTAGAAGTCCATCTGAAGATGTTATATTCCATGTTTGAGCCTCTGGTATGAATATTTGAGTGAGTTATGTTCACCAGAGTGAAAACTACTTTTCTTGTATGTTTGGTGGTGACAGGGAGAAAGTGTTATGCCCTACATTCCTCCACATTGTAGTATTTTGGTTTGTGGTCTAGAGTTCAATTTGAAATGATGATAAGTACTTTCAACTACAATGGCTCGTGATTTTGTGGTCTGCAAGCTATCCTTTCCTTATGACAGTGGTTGACAGTGTTGTTCTTGTGCTCTGGTTTGAACAATCTTCTTGACAGAGTGGTTAGAGATCATGCGGTTGCTCCTGATGATTAAAATGTGCTTGTGGATGACTCCTGATTGTGTTCCTACCTTTGGATTAGTCCGCAAAGAGAAAATTGGATTGTGGATGAAGAATGTTCTTAGTAGACCTAGTTTTCTCACTAGTCTTGACTGACTTGGTTGATTTCACAAATTGCGGAGATGCCTTGAAGTATGTGGAAGTGTGTTGTGGCGTGAAGAATTGTGTTTGAGCCCCAGCTAAGGCATGGTGTGATTGACATACATCTTTACATCTTTCCCTTAGCTAATTTATGTATTAGGTCCAGACTTATTTCTATGTATGTTTTTGTAATGTTGACCTTGGAGATTGTTCCAACGGTTGATGACTTGTACTCAAAGTCTAGTTTCCAAATATGTAATTTATTTTAATACCCAGATGATACAAATTAATTTTCAATAGGCATTTCTAAAAACCACTGTTTAAAAGTCACTTTTTTTTACCATACCATCCACATGTACAACCAACATAATTTGACCTAAATAAAAGTATTTTTCTAAATCCTTTTGGGGAAAGATGTGTAGTACAGTGAAGTTTGATGAGGATATTTTTTTATAATTTTTTTCAGAATTTATTTATTTATTAATTTTTTATTGGCCCTAATTTCTGTTTTCGAAAACCCTCGTGTACGGCCAACATAATTTGAGCAAAAATAATCATAAAATAATTTTTTTTTCATTGTGTAAAGAATGATGTTTACATTGATGACATATAATTTTTTTTTTAAAAAATTTAAAAATTAAAAGTTATTAAAAAAATACAAACGCCTATCATTTCAAGTTTTTTGACTAGTTTGCTCATAAATTACATAATAAATAGAAAAATAAGTCCAATAAAAAAAAATTACATATTTGAAAACTAGACACTGTCATTTATAATGGGTTTTAATTTCGTAAAAAGATTCAGAAAAAATGTCGTCAGCCATATAGGTAAACTCAGTCTTTTCTCTTGTTCTGTACTTAGAAAAAAACCTGCAGGTCCAAGGCAAGGGGTTGGCTTACCATGCCTTTCCCAAGCCTTAGCTTTTGGGAATGGGTACCCATTCTAAAATGGGTACGCGTTATGAATGGGTACCCATTTTAAAACAGGTACCTATTCCTTTTGTGTTGGAAAAAAAAGCACGGATGGTTTTTTTTTAAATTTAAATATCTAAATAGAAATGGGTACCTATTTAGGATCGGGCACCCATTCCTAAATGAGTACCCGTTCCTAAGTGGGTACCCGTTTAGGCTCAGGCACCTGTTTCTGTCAGGATTTTTTTTTGCCCCAGACTTCCCCTCTATGTGGACCTAATTTATTGCACTTACTCTTAGTTGTCCTATGTATTTCAACAATTGGTATCAGAGCAGGTTCCTTAGAAGAAAGCCTAACAACTTGAGGAAGATCCAGGATGTCTTTTAAAAAGGAAGCACCGCAGTTTGATTGGACAAACTATGCTCTATTGAAGGTACGAATGAAAAGCCATCTCCTTTGTCTTGGTTATAAAGTGTGGAAAGTTGTAGAAATAGAATACACCATACCTGAAAATGGTTTGACAATTGAAGATGAGATCAAAGAATATGAGTTGAATACAAAAGCTAAAGATGCCTTGTTAAGTGCTTTGTCTAACACTGAATTGATAAAAGTCATGGATCTAGAACCTACAAATGGGGTTTGGGAAAAGTTGAAGAAACTATATGAAGGAGATGACTCTATAAAAGAAGCCAAGTTACAGGGCCTGAAAGCAAAATATGAGAGCTTAAAGATGAATGAAGATGAAAACATTACAACCTTCATGCAAAGGGTTGATGAACTTGTCAATGGAATAAAAGGTATGGGAGGAATTATTGGTGGTAAGGAAGTTGTGATGAAAATTCTTAGATCACTACCAAAGTCCTACAGTCACAAAGTACCTACCATTGAAGAAGTAATGACTGTGAAAACTATCAACAGAGATCAATTACTTGGAAAGATTACAACCTTTGAAATGAGAGAGTTTGGTGCTGCTCTGCGAAAAGTTGAAACTACTTTCAATGCAGTACTTCAGAAAAGATCTCTAGAGCTGAAAAATATAAGGTGGAACTTGATGATGACTTTGATGAAATTGAAGCTAACTTTGTTGATAGATTACAAAGAGGTTCCGATAAGTTCAAAGGAAAACTACCTTTCAAATGTTTTTCATGTGGTAAAGTAGGTCATTATGCTTCTAGATGTCTTGAAAGAATTGAAAGGAATAGAAAAAGGTTTAAGAACAGGCCTAAAGTTCCAAATAAATGCTACTATGTTAGAGATTTTGATGATGAAGGTGTGACTGATGATGAATCTAATGATGCTAGTACTAGTGCAGATGAATGCTTGTTTATTGCTATTAAAGAAGAACTTGTCTACTAATCCTATTAACTATGTGAACGAAGAAAAATCAATGGAAGAAAGTGCTTTGGCTGTTTAGGTTGAGAAAGACAAGGATGAATTGATTATTGATAGTGGATGTTCCCATCACATGACTGGTGAGAATAGTAAGTTTGTAAGTTTGGAAAAATATGATGGAGGATTGGTTAGGTTTGGAGATAATGTAGCTGGTAAGATTTGTGGAAAAGGATCTATTTCATTTGATGGAAAGCATAATACTAAAAATGTCCTATATGCGAAAGGCTTGAAGCACAATCTTTTGAGTGTTGGTCAAATGTGTGACAAAGGTTATGATCTCAGATTCAAAGACAATGGATACAAGATCATGGAAAGCTCTAGAACTGTGATTGCTAACTATAAGAAGACTAGAGGTAACATCTATTAATTGAGAGGAACTAATGATTAGTATTTATTAGCCCAACCAGATGAGAGTTGGTCCTGTCATAGAAGGTTGTGTCATATAAATTTTGATAATTTGGTAAAGATAAGTTCAAGTCAGACCATGAGAGACTTACCAAATCTTGTGAAACCTACGAATACTATTTGCAAAGAATGTCAGTTGGGGAAGAAGACAAGAACAAGTTTCAAGAGTAAAGAGCAATTTTCTGCCGGTTTGCTAGATCTAGTTCATACATATCTATGTGGTGCTACAAGAATAAGAAGTCTACAAGGTGACAGGTACTTCATGTTGGTTATTGATGATTATTCTAGAATGACTTGGGTTACTTTTCTAAGAGACAAATTTGAAGCCCTAGAGAAGTTTAAATCCTTTAAGGTAATGGTTGAAAATGAAATAGAACTAAAAATAAAATGCTTGAGATTTGATAGGGGAGGTGAGTTCACATCAAATGAATTCAACAATTTCTGTGAAGAGCAAGCAATAAAGAGACAATTGTTTGCACCTAGGACTCCTCAGCAAAATGGAGTTGTGGGAAGGAAGAACAAGATAGTTCAAGAAGCTGCTAGAACAATGATGAAGGAAGGAGGCCTACCAGACATTTTCTGGAAAGAAGCTATACATACTGCTACCTATATTCAAAACAAAGTTCAAGTGAAAGGTAATGGTACTAAAACCCCCTATGAATTGTGGTATGGAAGAATTCCAACAGTAAGATACTTCAAAGCCTTTGGAAGAAAATGCTACATCAGAAGAGATGAAGACCTAGAGAAATTTGATGCAAGATGTGATGAAGGAATCTTCCTTGGATACTCTACCAAGAGTAAGGCCTACCTGTGCTACAAGAAAAGGTTGAAAAAGATTGTGGAGAGTGCAAATGTGAAGGTGGATGAATGAAAAGGAAAAACATCATATTAGAGTGGCTATGAGTCAGATGAACCTTTTGCTATAACTTATGAAGAAAAAATTAAACAAGAAGACAATCAAGGTGAAGAAGAAAAGTCTCTAAAAATTGATAAGACCCCCAGGTATGTAAGAATCAATCACTCTGAAGATCAAATTATTGGAGACAAAGAGAAAGGAGTACTGACAAGGAAAAGAGCTATAGAAGAACAAGTGAATTACTATTTTCTCTCTACAGTTGAACCAAAAACTATGAATGAAGCCTACAATGATGAAAATTGGGTTAAGGCAATGAAAGAAAAACTAACGCAAATAGAGAAGAATGAAACTTGGGAATTAGTTCCTAGACTTGCTAACAAAAATATTATTGGAACCAAATGGGTTTTCAGGAATAAGCTAAATGAAAATGGAGAAGTTGTAAGGAATAAAGCAAGACTTGTGTGCAAAGGATATTCTCAAATTGAAGGTGTAGATTTTGAAGAGACTTTTTCTCTAGTAGCTCAGATTGAAGCAATCAGAATGTTTCTGGAATTTGCTGCTTACCAAGATTTCAAATTGTATTAGATGGATATGAAATCTACATTCTTGAATGGTGAGTTAGAAAAGGAAGTCTACTTTGAGCAACTGGAAGGATTCCAACTATCAAATCAAGGTGATATAGTATGCAGGTTGAAGAAAGCATTATATCAACTCAAGCAAGCTCCTAGGGCCTAGTATGCAAGGTTGGATAAGTACTTATTATAGTTAGGATTTAGTAAAGGCACTACTGATAGTAATCTCTATTTCAAGATTAATGGTGATCAAATTTTGATTGTTGAAGTCTTTGTTGATGATATCATCTTTGGAGGAAATGAAGGTATGTGTATGAAATTTGTTGGTGAAATGCAAAAAGAGTTTGAGATGTCTATGTTTGGTGAGATGAATTTCTTTTTGGGTCTGCAAATCAATCAATCAGATAATAGAATCTTCATATCTCAATCTAAGTATGTGAAAGAGTTGTTAAACAAGTTTGGGATGGAAGACTCTAAACCGGTATGTACTCCCATGGTGACTGGCTACAAATTCAGCAAAATTGATGAATCACCCAAGACTAATCAGAAAAAGTACAAATCCATGATTAGAGGATTACTTTATCTAACTCAAACCATACATGTTTTTCTATGCATTATCAAGGGATTTGGAATGGTATTAAGGTGAGAGATGTTGTGGATCCCATCACTCACTACTTGTTTGCATATGATACTCTTTTATTTGGAGAATCTAACTTTTATGAAGTTGCTATCATTGAAAGTACATTGGAGAGATATTGTTTAGTTTTAGAGCAGACTATTAACTTCAATAAATTAAAATTCTTCTTCTGTAATACTCCTTGTTTGATTATGAATCTGTAACATCAAGAAATGTCCCCTTGGGGGCTTTTCCATCATAAGGTTTAGCTCCTGAGTCTTTAGAGTGCATTTAGGACATTTTAGATCATAATTTGGCATCCCGATGGAATGAGCCCTAGGTAACATGACAAATGGGACCTAGGAGGACCCCTTGAGCTGTACCCTACCCAAAATAAGGGGGGAGGACTTGGGTGCCTGCGCCCTAGTCCTGCCCTATTTTAGGGCAGCCCCAATTTCTAGGTGTTGGTTTATGACCGTTAGGTGGTTATTTTGCTGACATGGTAAAGTTTGATTTTTAAAATCTTGGTGGGAATGCTTGTAGGTCCATAAATAAGCATGTGTAGGCATTCATTTGTAAACTAGATGATCATTGTGAACTCTAGGTATTCTCAAGGTGATTCAAGGCTTTCTATTGTGTTGCAAGAGCAGACTTGTATGTTTTATATGTTGATATTTGTAGATTTGAGCATTAATATCCTCATGGCATGAAGAGCATCTTCTTCCATGAGAACTTCACTACAAGGTGACATATCATTGTGTTTTTTATCATTGATTCCTTTGGTTTTTTCCTCTGCCTCACAAAGGCATACACTCTTTGTCTTACAACAGTGTTCAGAGACTTAAGTGTCCTCCGAGGTTTGACTGAGGCAAGCCTCTAAACAACACAACCCCCAAACTAAGTCTTGTGATTACAGGCTATAGGTGTCGCATCTCAAAAAAGTGGAGTTGTAGGAAGGCTTGGCAGGCATCTAGGATTCAGGATCTGAAGAAAATAAGACAAAGGAGCACTTCTAGGACTAGCGCACCCACAAAAGTGTCCTCTGCAGACAGATTTCAAAAAATAGAAGTTATAGGGCTGATTAGTGTCGGAGGGAGGTCCAAATTCCCCAAAATAGAAGGTACCTTGGACTTGGGTGCCCACACCAATGTCCCTGACTGTTTCGCCTTGGAACCCCAAAAATAGGTATTCTGTGATTTATTATTTTACTCCTGTCTTTAAGAGTTTTTTCTGTCTTTCGTCAATTTATTGTCATATTTGCATAATTAGGGTTTTAATGGTTAATTGGACATAAGAGAAGGAAAAATAATAATTAAATTCCCTAATCCAAGCTTCCCTTCATTTGTAAGTGACCTAGGGTATGATAGTGCTCACCACTCAACCCTAGATCCTTCAATTTTTAGTGGAGAGGTGGATTTTAACATCTAAACAATAAAAGATCAAAAAAATCCAATTTTCCACAAAACATTTTGGTGAATCTATGTTATTGGACTTAAATTACAACTTGCTGAGTGTTTTTCTTCATATTTGGATTGATTTCATTCATTTATTTGGTCATTCATTTCGTTGTATTAAGAAAAATTTAAAAAAATAAAAAATTAGAAAAATACAAAAAAAATTACATTATTGGGCTTACTAAATTGCATCAATTCTTTCTAAATTTTCCTAATCATGTTTTTTGCGTCAAATCTAATATAAACTAAAGAAAAATTCAGAAATATAAAATTTTGCCTTGCATTTTCATCATTTAATTGCTAGGGTTTTGTGGAAATTTTTGACAATTTTATATAACCTAGTAATTCCAAAATCTAGGGTTAGTAGGCAAAATATTTTATTAGATTTTTCTACTGATTTTAAAGGATAATTCAAAATAACATTTGGCTGTAGTCTTGCATTTTAGTGTAAATTTGCATTTAGATTTAAAATATTTGCATTTTTGCATAGAAAATTTCAACAAAAACTAGCAATTTTAATGTATTTTTATTAAATTTGCATGGATATTTTGCATGTTCAAGCTTGAAAATAATTTTAAGATCTAAGATTAAGTCAATTTCATCATAAATTAGACTTCAAAACATTCACATAACATTTTGTCCCAAGATCTCAAACCTAGGGCTTCAAAAACAACGATTTTCACTCAAATTGGCCTTATTGACTCTCCAAACTTGCGCCATAGGCATGTTGTGAAAAGTATTTTTGCACTAATTTTATGTTATCAGGATAATCATTTTCTTCCCCTCATAAAAATTGTCACAACACCCTTTTATTGGGCTCTTGTAGTGAAAATTTGGCGAAAAACTACACATTTTGGGTATTTTTGCTCGAGGGTTTGACCTAGTTTGCATTCCAAGCGTGTTGTGATCAATTTTATAGATTTATGTGACTAATATTATTGATATTTTACCCCCTAAAATTCATTACAACGCCTCTTTTTCTAGGTCTTGGAATTGAAAAACCATGGAAAATAGCCTATTTTTGCTATATTTTCACTAGGTTTTTATCTTAAGTAGCACTAAAAGTGTGTTGTGTTGGGTATTTTGGCACCAATTGGCTGTTATTATTGATATTATTTTCCATCCATCATCATCTTTCTCACAATGCTATTTGTCATGCTCTTTTTCATTTGAATTTTGGTGAAAAAGTGCTTATTTTGACATATTTTCACTATAATTTGACTTGGCATCATCTTAGATTTGCATAAAAAGTATGTTGCAAAGGATCTTATTTCTTTATTGGACTGATATCAGACATATTAATTTCTTCCACTAATAAAAATCCTTACAACACCTTTGCTTTCATATATTTGCTTTGAAAAAGTACAAAAAAAATCAAGCATTATAAGTCATCTTGCATATAGTTTGCACTTATCTTTTGCATACTCTTGGAAAATTGTTAAAATCTGATTTTGAATTTCATTATAGCATCTTCATGTTATTCATCTTTGAAATCTTTACATGAGTATATCCTAGATTTTGAAAATTTCACTAATTTCACTAATGAGAATCCTCATGTTCTAGAACACATAGCTTATATCAGTGGTATTGATGCTTCTATATGTTCTACATATGAGTTGCAATTACTTTGTTATAGACATGATTTTAGTAGCTTAATTTTACTCATAGGAGCATATCCTTTGATATTAGAAGATTTAACCAAATTCATCTCTAGGAATACTCATGAGAAAGACGAGAGTGAAAAGCCCTTTTCCACCACAGAGTATGATGATGATAGTGATGATGTACCTTCCTCTCATCCCACTGCTCTCCCTAGCCAAGATGTAGCATTAGTGGATGATAAAGGTCTCTCACATTAAATCCTTTGGGTATGGATATTGGGTGCAATCAAGAGGAAAACAATGTTAATTCAATAATCGTTAATGGACTTCATAGCAATATTCCTAAAATGATTGTCTGAGGGGCACTTAGTGCACCCTCTTGCTTAAAACCAGTGATTATGGTTCAAGGTGTTCAAAATGCATTACAACAACCACTCCATAATGTGATTGCTCATGCATACAACACCCATAATAACAAGTAAAGTCAGCAGACACCGTATGTGCCTGTCTCTCTTCCATGTTCTCAACCTATGCTCCATCAACCACCTTGTTTTACTCATAAAAGTGGTCAAGAGTATGATCTTGTCAAACAACTTCACACTAATCCGGCTAAGATCTCTCTTTGGGATTTAATACAAACATCACCTACATACCATGGAATGCTCCAAGAAGCTTTACAAGAGGTGATTGTCTCACCTACTGCTAAGCCTAATGATGTAGCAGCCGTATTGGATAGTATGCATGTGACAAAAATAGATATTCTCTTTCAACCACGGGAATTACCGTCAATTGAAGTTCAAAACCAATATGATCCTCTTATAATCTTTCTCACAATAAATAGAACATTGGTAAAATGAGTTATGATTGATAATGGATTAGCTCTTAATGTTTGTGGCATTGACTTATTACATAATATTAAAGTTGATACATCTGCCATCAAGCTAGAACTATTAAGTATCCATGGTTTTGACAATGTTGGATGACAATCCATAGGTACTATAACTTTACCTATATAAGTGGGACCTGTGATTGTGCATACCCCAATTCATGTCATGCCTAGCTCTTTATCTTACAACATGATTCTTGGTAGACCCTAGATTCATGCATTGGGGGCAGTCCCTTCCACTCTATATCGTTCAATCAAATTTATATTCAAAGGTAAACTTAATACTAATCCTGAACCATATAATTGTTTGCATATTGAAAAGCAAAAACTAGTTCACAATCATATGATCTTAAACAATTTGTGAGGTGATCTATGAAAGCCTCTAGTCACAAATGATGTTATGAAGGAATCTAAACCATCGAATGCACTTTTTGGTGATGATTGGTGTTCATTAAATTTTAATCCTTGCAGCATAGGGGATTATAAACTTCATAACCTTGACACATAAAAAGTTGCATTGATCTCGTCTAAGTAATCTTTTGAAGCATTTGTTTAGTACTTGTGACTCAAATTACAGGCATCAGCTTATGCTGCTCTTTCTCTCAGCGATCTGTTTGATACTCCGACCGTTTGTGTCTTCTCGATGGTGGTGTTACTGCGATGTGCTATCGACGAAATGGGGGTCTTCGGCGTAACTTGTTTGTGTTCCAGCGATGGAGTATGTTTCACCAATGGTGTTCTGTCCATCATCTTGACTATCACTATTGGCCTTGTCTTAGGTTCTCTCTCTGATCACTTGTGCTACACCGATCGGTGTAACTATAACTATCGGCGAAGTTTTGTGTAGTCTCTACGATAGTTGGTGTCTCTCCGATGGAAAGGTGTTCAGCCTAGCTTGAACTATCGGCTAAGCTCTAAGATGTCACTCTGACTATTATGTGAGTTACCGATGGAGGTTTGGTATCAGCGAGACTAATGCTATTAGCCTTCAGTGGAATTCTTTTTTCGATGAGCTTGGTCTATCTGATGGAGTTTGGCATTGGCAAAAGGAACTTTATTGGTAAAGAAGGATGATGTCTCACCAAAGGTCTTGGTCACTCTGATGGTTCATTGATGATTGACTGGCTAGGGTCGTCGGTGGCAAAAGTACTGATGATAGACTTACCATGTGTTCGTGGATATATACTACTGCTGTGTTTGTCAACTGATGCATGTGGGACTATTTAGTCTTCATGAATACAAACGGTTGCGAAGTTTTGTGTAGTCTCTGCGATAGTTGGTGTCTCTCTGATGGAAAGGTGTTCGGCCTAGCTTGAACTATCGGCTAAGCTCTAAGATGTCACTCTGACTATTATGTGAGTTACTAATGGAGGTTTGGTATTAGTGGGACTAATGCTATCGGCCTTCGGTGGAATTCTTTTTCCAATGAGCTTGGTCTGTCCGATGGAGTTTGGCATCGGCAAAAGGAACTTTGTCGGTAAAGAAGGATGATGTCTCACCGAAGGTCTTGGTCACTCTGATGGTTCAATGATGATTGACTGGCTAGGGTCGTCGGCGGCAAAAGCACTGATGATAGACTTACCATGTGTTTGTGGATATATACTACTGCTGTGTTTGTCAACTGATGCATGTGGGACTATTTAGTCTTCATGAATACAAACGGTTGCGAATGGTTAAAAATGAACTGTTGACCTTTTGGAAGTTGTAACGGTCTGAGATAGTAACCGAATGTTCTCTTCTGTAATGTGATATGTTAAATGCATTGTAACAAAGGTTAGACGGGGGAAGACAGAGAGAGTTCAGACTGTTCTGTTAGGTTGGTAATTAGAGATAAAGAAGAGTAGTCTCGACACTCATGCATGGACATGTAGTTCTGAATGCTAGATGAGTGTGATACCTGGAACCGAGCAAGACAGATAGAGAAGAGGAGAGACTGCCGGATTGTCTCCAGATGGAACAATATGTTAATCTCCTATAAAGGCTATGAGCCTGTAATTGTATTGTAACTATTTGGTTGCTGAATAATACAATGGCTCTATGATTTGGAGTGGGGTTTTTTACCCGTAAGAGTTTTCCCCACGTAAATTTACATTCTTGTTCTATCTTTCTTATTTTTATTTCTGCTATTGAAACTGGTTAATGTTGCTTGTACTTTCCTCTAAGGGTCAATGTTGGAAATGTTCTATGTCTGTTTCTGCTTTGTGGTATAGTTGTGTGTGTTTTGGAAGAGATTGA
Source organism: Cunninghamia lanceolata (assembly GCA_027924645.1). Lineage (NCBI taxonomy): Eukaryota > Viridiplantae > Streptophyta > Pinopsida > Cupressales > Cupressaceae > Cunninghamia > Cunninghamia lanceolata. Next base: position 15,550,522 of record BSBN01000972.1, on the reverse strand, counting down.
AAAGAATTTAAATCTGTCAAAGACACCACTGTTCTTAGAAATACATTCTGAGATGCTCTCATTTCCTTACAAATTGGTATCAGAGCCTTCTTCTGGGATCTACTTGGTTGCTCACATATGTACATTTGTGTGCTGCATGTGTTTACATGTAAGAGTTCTTGGTGTATAAGGTCTGGGTATTCCTTCTGTGATGATTTCTTAGTGTGACAGGCTTGAGGAAATATGAAGGAATCGTCTGATAATTTATCCTTGTTAGAGTGAAGTCTAGTAGTTGATCCAATTTTCCTACTTCAGCAGTGCTTGAAGGATGGTGAAGATGGAGATACTGGAGCTGGTCATATTGAAATGATTTGGTTTGAGGCTCCTAGTTGGAAGTGGTATAATCCTGATGCTTGGGGTGGAATACTTTACTCTATGGCTGAGATGCAGCAAATCTATCTATGTGAGAGGCTCCGTGATGATACGGAGAAGCTTGGGTTGTTTCTTAGCTATGGAGAAATGTGCTTATGCTGGGTGTTTTGTCCTAGAATTGGAAGGCATATTTTTTGTTACCCTAATTGCATGGAGGCTATGGATTTGATCATTGGATGGTATAAGAGCTTCTGTAATAGCCTGTCTCTCTCGGATGCATGTGTAGGTTGGTGGTTGTGGAGTTGGCCTACAAGTAGGCCTGAAGTTCTTGAACTAATGTTTCCTTTAATGGATGCTTTGTACTTGCACGTCTCAGAATCATGTTCCTTGGTTTTGAGAGGTTTCATAGTTTTTTCCTAAAATCTATGGTTATGCATATTCATGATGATCCATTTTTATGGTTTAAACCGTTATGGTGTTTCTTGATTCATATTTTTGGTCTTCTAGATGTGAAGTGGGTATGGATGTGCATGGGTGTTTTTCAAACACATTAGTTTTACAGGTTTTACATGGTCAAGAGAAAAATTTGTGGTTTTGTGAAGCTGCATTGAAGTTATTTCTAGACCCTGGCTTTTGGGGTGTTGCTCGATGATATAGTTGCATTTTTGCATGCATGCTCTATTCATGGTGTTTTTGTGATGTTCACAACATGCCCCATTTTACTCCTTAGCAAAATGAGGTCCCCTAATGTGGCTTTGCTTTTGCTTTTTGTGTGTGGGTCTGTTTGGTGGTAAAAGGGAAAAAGAGAGTGAAAGTTGCAAACCTTGTTGAAAATAGAGAAAAAATGGCACTAAGTACCAGGGCAGAGTATGGGTGAATTCCTTGATAAAAATGAATAGGGGTTGATTTTTGAACCATCTTAAAATTCCCTATATTTTGCAAGTTATGTGTTTTTTTTGGTAAATGCACTATAAAAGGTTTGTATGTTTGTATATACAAAGTCATTTGTATATACAAAGTCTCTCATATAGAAAGTTGTTTGTATGTCGGGTCATGCATATATAAGGTCCTTTGTATATCGAGTCATCAGTTTTGTTGCATCCGTCCTTGTATGCATTTTGGCTAATGTTTTATTTATACATGCAAGGTGGACCCGACGAGGTTAAAAGTTGAAATGCATAGTCTGTCAGGCCCATTGCATTTATTTTTGGTTTGTATGTTTGAAAAGTATGAAATATACAAAGTGGACATACAACGCGATATACATTGTCTGGAACTGAAGCATTTATGAATTAAAGTTAAGTCCTTGTATGTTTCGCTTTGTATGTATGTTGCGGTGTACATATATTGCGATACATACAAGGTAGAGATACAATGTGCAGAACTCAAATGTTATGAAATAAAGTTAAGTTGTTGTATGTTTCGATACATACATTGCAATTTATACATTGCGGTGAACATGCAATGTGGATCTTAGGGGAGATTTAAATTTGGTTAAATGGATGCATCATTACTCAATGTATATTAAAAGATGCATTTCAGTATATACATGTCGCGGAGTCTAAAGTGGATTAACTGTGGTTTACAAAAAGGGTTGGAGTTCAAATGGACATACAAGAGTCTTTTTATGTATCTTTGGTGAAGTATACAAAGAACGGATGCAAAAGGAAATCAAATATAGAGAATTCTTTGTATGTTTAATGCTTGTATATTTACGATGTACATTTCTGATATGCAAAGAGAAATATACAAGCACCGGACGTGAAGTGAAATTAAAAACAAAAAATTCTTTGTATTTTCAGTGTGCTTGTATGTTTATGACATACATTCGCAAGATACAAAGAAATGAGGCCAAAAGGGAGGATTTTTGAAGCCGTTTTAAAACCCGATAGCATGTTTTTGGTCAATGGTGGTTGACCCAACCATTCTTAACATTGTATATGCATTTGGATATGCAGATGTTCATAGATGCTTCATATTCATAGCCTGATATCCAAGCTTGCATATTCAGGGCCAGATTTATAATGTAATGTTTAATTTTCCTGCTAGTTTATTAAATGATGATCCTTAATTCTTATCTGTTTGTAGGTAGATATAAAGATGGAGCTTTAATGGAGATGACATCATAGGAGGCGGATCGGATCACAAAAGATCAAAAAATGAAGCAGGAGGAGTAAAGGCTTTCAATGCAGAGAAAAATATAGGTGGAAAGAAATATTATTAAAGGGAACAACAGTTATTTTGGTAACTGTTAGGGTTTCCAAAGGGCATCCTTATGCTCAGTATGGGTATGCTGCTCAGAGATTTTTTGGCAGGATTTGTTTTCCACCGATTGATGCTGCACTTGAGATGCAGACCATTGATTAACTAGGGTTTTGAAACCATATGGGGATAATCAGAGCTATATATTGAGCCCCTTTTACTTTGTAAAGGAGGATATCAATCATTTTGTAAAATCTGACTGAGACAATTTCATATAAGAGATCAGATTACTGAGACTAATGAGGATTGAATTGTTGAAATGTCAAGGTTCTTTCTTCAGATCATTGTAAATGTACTTGTTCTACAACATACTAAATGGAGATGAAGCTTCAGATTACATCCTAATTGTAAACTTTACGTAATCTTCAAGTTGATTTCTAGATATGTTTAATGGTGAATATTGTGTTCAATAGAAGTGCTTTCATTTTATTGCATGTTGTTGTCAACTTTTCCTTTGAAGATTTACACTAGATCATGCGGATTTGTGGAATGTCTTGGTGAAGTATGATTCTAGTTTTCTTCTCTTCATTGCTGTATCGGAACATGTATGTGGATCAGTGATCTCAGTCAAGTAATTTTGGGAAACTCATTCTTTAAACCCTATCTTTGTCATTTCTTTTTCTTAATTTCATTAAATCACTTGCATAACTGCAAATCATGATAAATAATAAGTAGAACAGAGAAATATGCTGACATCCCGTAGATAACTGAAAATCATTATTATATTTGAGCTAAATGCATGTAGTGTTGAAAATATCATGCAAAGACTTGAAAATAATGGTAGAAATCATGCAAATATCAACCTGTAGGCACATTATTTGAGTAAATTCATAGTGTAGAGGTAGAATTGTTGGAGATTTATGCAGAGCAGACATAAAGGACATGATATTTGGAGGAATACTGATGAACTTTGTAGAAATTACTGAAGTACGTAAGGCCCGTGAATGATTAATAGCAACACACATCAACCACTGAATAACATCAGTAGATTATGAACTAATCAATGGAGACTTGGGACCATGAATTATTTCGATTCATCATATCTTTCAAGATAAATAAAGGTTGTTGTGTAACTTTTATTTCATGTTTGCTAATGAGTAACATCGCAATCAACATAAATTAGTGCTAGAAGGGGGGCCAAATGGGAAAGAACACATTGCTTCAGTCATCATTCATCTTATGCAGGCCCCTCACTTCTAAGGCAATCAACATAAATTGGCACTAGAAGGAGGACTGAGTGCAGAATCTGTGGATTTTTGCAAATGTTACATAAATAGTTCATCATTTGAGTTGAATGTCTACAAATATCTCTTGTCTGAGAGGTTTTGACTATATCTTTGCAAAGATCTAGCTCAAAGATTCAAGGTTTCATTTGATTTTCTGAGCTTTCAAGTTTTATTCTGAGATATGATAGATCTCATTAAATTTCAAAATCCTAAAATTGAAAATAGAATCTCATTTTGATGGATGTATATGAGGACAATTGTCAAGTTAACATTCCTTTATTTTAGGAAACTTTGAATAGGCAGCTTTATCCTCAAGGTTTATCTAACTTTGGTTTATCCAGTTGTTGCAGGATACACAAGACTCTGAAGCACAGTGAAATTAATTGTTTAACTTTCCTTATAAGGTTGGATTTATATTTGAAAGGACTAATATTTTTTTTAGATGTGTTCAAGGCTGAAGTCTGGAAAGAAAATGAAGAAATTCTGGAGCAAGAAGAAGATACAACACTAGAAGTTATTAGTTGTCCAGACACTGAAGTGGACCGCTCTAAGGATTTTGAATTATATTTGTCTAGAAATATACAGTGTAGTCAAATATTAGGTTTATCCACTGATGATGTCCTGATTCAAAGTTGGTGTAGATTACATGATGAAGAACATTTAGAAAGGGATTGTGACGCTTGCTTGGTCATGTTGGAGAGGACTCGAATTCTAGAACAACAAGAAGAAACAACACCCATAATCATGAGTTGTTTAGAAAATACAATGGCTGAATCAGTTCTAGAAGATAAAGATGAAGAAACATCTTTCCTTGAGTCATTTTATGGTGAGAATTGGAGGTCCCTACTTTATAATAAGGGTGAGGCAGAGTGCAGGTGCGAATCTTTTGAAAATCCTAGAGAAGAAAGTGATTCTTGTTTCACGTCATCAGACAATCAGCAAGAAAGATTTGATGAGGGGGAAGATAAATATGAAATTGATCTTGATACACTAGACAAATATATTGAATTATTAAACGCTTGTCAGGATAATGTTTCTGGATCTGAATTTAGCAGTTTTAATAGAGATGAGTTGATAATGAAGTGTAAACAGGTGGTGGAACAATTTAAATGCATTTCTACTGAAGAAGTTCCCATGATAGTAACCCAGGGAGTTGTAGAACAGGAAATAAATGCTAATTTACTATCTAACTTGTTTAAGTTGAATGATCAAATGCAAGAATGTTACAAGACAATGGAACTAGATGCCATACTGGATGGAAAATGTGAAATATTTGATGAACAATTCATGAAAGTTGAAGATACAGAAAGCTTTGGAGTTGTTGTGCATGATCATATGCCAATCCAATGTCATTTTGAAAATGAAATAGGGGAGTATTCCTATCAGTTGAAAGTTGTTTCACCTTTACAATCAAATGATTTAGAAATGATAAATTTCTGTATATCAGGTTATGATGATAAAGATACTCACTTAGATGCTGATGTGCAGATAATTGAAGAGAACATTGAGGTATTTCCTGAACTTGAGGATAAACTAAACATCCAGAATGAAGGAACAAAGCCAGATAAAGATGAAGAAATAATCCATCAAGAGCCATACATCTTTCAATTTGAAGTGAGACCAGGCGTTGAGCCAAGCAATGAAAGTGCAAAATTAGATGGAGGACTAGCTATCAATGAACAAGCATGTCCAACAAAGCCAGAAATACATCAGGTTGTATTTTTCCCTTCCACAGTGAATAATGTTGAATACTATTTTGATTATGGAAATTCAAGAGATAAGACATGCATATGGATTAATCATGAACATAATGAGCTTCCTCAGTTGCTGATAATTAGAGGTTATTCTGTTAAACACAATGAATTTAGAATAAATGAGTATTTTTCAGAATACAAGGATGAGTATGCTAGGATCAGAACCATAACTAATGCCCTAATGCTCCTGCACAATCTAAGGAAATATGCAAATACAGGTGTCTTTGGGTCTTTTCCTGGGTTTTGTTTGCCTTGTAGGTTGTTTTTTTAGTTTCGTAGGTTAGTTGTTTGTACAGTCTACTTGTTTTGCTTGCTTTGTTGTTTCCTCAGCAGAGATGTTTATTTTGATTTAGAGTATGCAGGAGCAGACTGACAACCACTAAAAACAATAAAAAATTTAGATCATTCAGGTTAATTATTTGAAATTTATGCATAACTTGTTGTGACTGTCATGAATGTAGAAAGTTGTTTGACTTGTGAAATTTGGTATTTAATACTGTGGGTTGAGTATTCAAGGAAAGTTTCTCACAATGACACACCTAAAATCCTTGGGTTTGTTGAACATACTAGTGTAGATATTAGGTGAAAAATCAGAGGTCACCCTTGCTACCATTACAATTCTCAGCTTAATTTCATCAAGTTGTCATTCCTTGCATCATGAAGTTACAACTATAATATCTTATGAAATTTCTATCAAATACAAAAAAATAAAAATAAATAAAATGGATTTTATTGAAAATCTAGATTAAGCCATCTAAGTAACTCTACCGGGGCTATAGACGCTTGTTGACAGTGGGGTTCTACTTAGGAGAATTGTAACGATAACCTTGTCGGGGCTATGGACGCATGCTGGTAGCAAGGCTCTATCCGGTTCGCTATGAGGGAATGACATCAACTATGTAGTCTAATGTCAGTCACTGGTTTGTTCAACTAATTTTCAAGATGAGGATTATTAATCACGTGCACCCACTTAAACTCAAAGGAAAATTTAGGCACCTTATTGAATACATTGAGTCTCAAGTTAAATAATGATTTGCAAAAGAGATAGTTAGAAGTTATGAATTTATTTCATTCAGTTTGCTTTAATATTTTTTTTAATATGATTGTTTTGTTTGGTTGCTAGTTGTTGTGATGTTCACAACATGCCCCATTTTACTCCTTAGCAAAATGAAGACCCCTGTTGTGGCTTTGCTTTTGCTTTTTGTGTGTGGGTCTATTTGGTGGTAAAAGGGAAAAAGAGAGTGAAAGTTGCAAACCTTGTTGAAAATGAGAAAAAATGGCATTAAGTACTAGGGCATAGTATGGGTGAATTTCTTGTTAAAAATGAATAGGGGTTGCTTTTTGAACCATCTTAAAATTCCCTATATTTTGCAAGTTATGTGTGTTTTTTGGTAAATGCACTATAAAAGGTTTGTATGTTTGTATATACAAAGTCATTTGTATATACAAAGTATCTCATATACAAAGTTGTTTGTATGTTGGGTCATGCATATACAAGGTCCTTTGTATATCGAGTTGTCGGTTTTGTTTTTTCCATCCTTGTATGCATTTTGGCTAATGTTTTATTTATACATGCAAGGTGGACCCGACGAGGTTAAAAGTTGAAATGCATAGTCCGTCGGGCCCGTTGCATGTATTTTTGGTTTTTATGTTTGAAAAGTATGAAATATACAAAGTGGACATACAACACGATATACATTGCCTGGTACCGAAGCATTTATGAATTAAAGTGAAGTCCTTGTATGTTTCACTTTGTATGTATGTTGCGGTGTACATACATTGCGATACATACAAGGCAGAGATACAATGCACGGAACTGAAATGTTATGAAATAAAGTTAAGTTGTATGTTTCAATACATACATTGCGGTGAACATACAATGCGGATCTTAGGGGAGATTTAAATTTGGTTAAATGGATGCATCATTACTCAATGTATATTAAAAGATGCATTTCGGTATATACATGTTGCGGAGTCCAAAGTGGATTAACTGTGGTTTACAAAAAGGGTTGGAGTCCGAATGGACATACAAGAGTCTTTTTATGTACCTTTGGAAAAGTATACAAAGAACGAATGTGAAAGGAAATCAAATATAGAGAATTCTTTTTATGTTTAATGCTTGTATATCTACGATGTACATTTCTGATATGCAAGGAGAAATATACAAGCACCAGATGTGAAGTGAAATTAAAAGTAGAAAATTCTTTGTATTTTCGGTGCACTTGTATGTTTATGACATACATTTGTGAGATACAAAGAAATGAGGCCAAAAGGGAGGATTTTTGAAGCCATTTTAAAACCTGATAGCATGTTTTTGGTCAATGGTGGTTGACCGGACCATTCTTAATGTTGTATATGCATTTGGATATGGGGATGTTCACAGATGCTTAATATTCATAGCCTGATATCCAAGCTTGCATATTCAGGGCCAGGTTTATAATTCAATGTTTAATTTTCCTGCTAGTTTATTAAATGATGATGCTTAATTCTTGTCTATTTGCAGGCGTGCAGTTAGATATAAAGATAGAGCTTTAATGGCAATGACATCACAGGAGGAGGATTAGATCACAAAAGACCAAAAATGAAGTAGGAGGAGTAAAGGCTTTCAATGAGAAGAAAAATACAGGTGGAAAGAAACATTATTAAAGGGCACAACAGTTATTTTGGTGTCTGTTAGGGTTTCCAAAGGGCATCCTTACTCTCAGTATGGGTATGCTACTCAGAGATTTTTGGCAGGATTTATTTTTCACCGATTGATGTTGTACTTGAGATGCAGACTGTTAATTAACTAGGGTTTTGGAATCGTATTGGGGATAATCAGAGCTATATATTGAGCCCCTTTTACTTTGTAAAGGAGGAGGTCAATCATTTTGTAAAATCTGATAGAGACAATTTCATATAAGGGATCGGATTACTAAGACTAATGAGGACTGAATTGTTGAAATGTCAAGGTTCTTTCTTCATATCACTGTAAATGTACTTGTTCTACATCATACTGAATGGAGATGAAGCTTCATATTAATCATGATTGTAAACTTTACATAATCTTCAAGTTGACTTCTGGATATGTAATGGTGAATGTTGTGTTCAATAGAAGTGCTTTCATTTTATTGCATGTTGTTGTCAACTTTTCCTTTGAAGATTTGCACTGGATCATGCAGATTTGTGGAATGTCCTGGTGAAGTATGACTCTAGTTTTCTTCTCTTCATTGTTGTATCAGAACATGTATGTGGATCAGTGATCTCAGTCAAGTAATTTTGGGAATCTCATTCTTTAAATGCTATCTTTGTCATTTCTTTTTCTTAATTTCATTAAATCACTTCCATAACTACAAATCATGATAAATAATAAGCAGAATAGAGAAATATGCTGACATCTCGTAGATAACTAAAAATCATTAGCATATTTGAGCTAAATGCATGTAGTGTTGAAAATATCATGCAAAGACTTGAAAATAATGGTAGAAATCATGCAAATATCAACCTGTAGGCACATTATTTGAGTAAATTCATAGTGTAGAGGTAGAATTGTTGGAGATTTATGTAGAGTAGACATAAAGGATAGGATATTTGGAGGAATACTGATGAACTTTACAAAAATTACTGAAGTACATAAGGCCCCTGAATGATTAACACCAACACACATCAACCATTGAGTAATGTTAGTAGATTATGAACTAATCAATGGAGACTTGGGATCATGAATTCTTTCGATTCATCGTATCTTTCAAGATAAATAAAGGTTGTTGTGTAACTTTTATTTCATGTTTGTTAATGAGTAACATCATAATCAACAGGTGTGAGGAGGTGAAATGCTTTCTCTGCATGGGAGTGCTAGTATGTGATATGTCACTTAGCATCTCTATGGTAATGCTTTTGGTTTTCTAGACTATGGTGCTCAGGTTGTGGACATGTTTGGTGAATCAGATTTGTAAGTAATCTGGTGCTTGAGTCATGTTGTCTACATTCTTATCTATTCCTTGAGATCTTAAGGTTTTGTAGTTTCCAGTGTGATAGTGAGTTTGCATGGTACATTGGTTAGATCTACGAGTTATGTAGTTTTGTGGGCTGATCACCTATTAAGCTATACAGATGACTTAGATGTGGACTGTCTTTATCCACAAGATTATTTTAGTGTTTATGCAGATTTGTTAGCTGGCCTTGTCTGTGGTCACTTGTGCATTGTTGTGACTACTTCAGGATGAGAGGATGGATGTTGTAAAGTACCTGAATAGTCAGTTAAGGAGAATTGTAGCATGTGTATCATGATGTAATGAATAGCTTGGATACACAGGTTTGTGTAAGCTACTGACAGTGATAGTGTATTTCCTTGGTTTGGAGATCTTGGTGCCACTTGGTTTTATTGTCACATGGACATGTTAATGTGTGGACCTGGAGGTTTTTTAGATTAGGAGGAATTTTAGTCATGATGCCTAAAAATCTCAGTTAGTGGTGAATGATCTTCTTTAGTGTTGCAGGTGTTACTAGGAGGAGCTCTTAGATCTTGTTGCTGCAGAAGAGTTCTTTCACATTTGCAGGGGTACTATTTGACGATGTGTAACATCTTGGAGTCATGGAGGATTCATGAAATCCTTAGCTGAGGTGTTGGTGGTGCTTGACATGTGATGTTGGTTTAGAGTTTGGTTTGTTTCATGTCATGATATTTTCTTGATTTCTGCATTTGAGTTCCTGATTTTGATGATTGGAGCTTTGATAGTGGTCTAGTGATTCTCTGTGTATTGGGTGCATTGATCTTTTGCTTGATTACTTCATGTTGGTGCAGAGATACATTTGGAGTTTAGTATGAAATGATTATTTGCAGATGCTCATGGGTACATGGAGAATAAGGTGAGGTTGTAATTCTCTTGAGATGAGAGAAGTGTTGTTGATGGTTACTCTTGATGAAGATTTCAGCAAAAAGTCCGAGAAGCCTACACCTTGGTTGGACGTGAGTTCAACAGAGACCTATGAGGAGATTGCTCTCGGATGAGTCATGATGGCTTGTATATCTTGGAGGAGCATTATTATCCCTGCTCATGGTCTACTCGGCAGTTTATTACTTGAGAGGTATTGCCCATTGTTTTTCTCAGGTGTTTTATGCTTTCTTTCATAGACACGGATCTTGAACTGCTCATAGATGGTTCTGGAGGATTCATTGTGAGAGATGAATAGCATGATTATCTCTTTTTGCATTTGAGTTTAAAGATATCTTTCATTGATGAGGATTGTTAGGAGATGGTTTTATGGGCTGATTTCCTAAAATGGGAAATGGAGTAGTTTGATCTTCTTAGAGAAGCTTACATCCATATTTTATAATTACATGATATATATGTTGTGTTTGATCTTGGAGATTGAATGGGTGGGTGTTGTTATGTTGTTCTCTTTGGGATGTTTTGAAGGAGATCATACTTGACACAGTTGGCATTCAGAGGTGTATGTAGAAGGCTTGTCTACAGGTATATGTTGTGTAGAGTTACTCTCTATGGTCCTGGTTATCTTCTTGGATGGTTTGTTTCACACTACATTGGTTTGAGGTTTGATTGGAGCTGAGGTGATCACTGGTTTATGGTCATGTGTTTTCACCTATGTTCTTGGGTGATGACATGGAAGTTCTATTATCTTTTTCCTTTGTTGGGTGTGGAGAACTTGGGAGAGTTCTGGACTGGTGGTGAGGAGTTGTTCTTGCAGGTTATTTGATTACAGGTGTTGCGTATCATTGTGGATGTTTCCTTGGTACTACATGATGTTTACACTTTCTATGTGATGTTATTGGTGGAATTTGTATTCCATGATCTTTTTTTTATCTGCATTACCCGTGCAGTGGGAGTTCTTGGATGTGTTTGGTCTTCTTCGACTGGTTGACACATGGAGCTTGTATTTGTAGTTGATGGGTGTATATGTAGGTGGCATGAGTTTGCTGATATGAATAGCTTCAAGGTATGAGTGATTGGATGTTTTAGCACTGGTTGTGTATGCTTTTTTCAGTCAAGTGGGTTTTTTGCTCAATTGGATGGATGCAGTCAGTTTTTTATTATTGTTCTAGTTGATGTTCTATCTTGTTTCTGGAGGCAGTGTCTAAGCTAATACAGTGACTTCAAGCATTGATGGTTTCCTGTAATTCCTTTGTCAAATGGGAGAATCTTGAGTACTTGTGACTCAGATTATAGGCATCAGCTTGTGCTACTCTTTGTCTCAGCAATCTGTTTGTTACTCTGACAGTTTGTGTCTTCCTGATGGTGGTGTTCCTGCGATGTGCTATCGGTAAAATGGGGGTCTTCGGCGTAACTTGTTTGTGTTCCAGTGATGGAGTATGTTTCACTGATGGTGTTCTATCCATCGGCTTGACTATCACTGTCAGCCTTGTCTTAGGTTCTCTCTTCGATTGCCTATGCTACACCATTCGGTGTAACTGTAACTATTAGTGAAGTTTTGTGTAGTCTTTACGATAGTTGGTGTCTCTCTGATGGAAAGGTGTTTGGTCTAGCTTGAACTATCGGCTAAGCTCTAAGATGTCACTCTGACTGTTATGTGAGTTACCGATGGAGTTTTGGTATCAGTGGGACTAACGCTATCGACCTTCGGTGGAATTCTTTTTCTGATGAGCTTGGTCTATCTGATGGAGTTTGGCATCGGCAAAAGGAACTTTGTCAGCAAAGAAGGATGATGTCTCATCGAAGGTCTTGGTCACTCTGATGGTTCGTTGATGATTGACTGGCAGGGGTCGTCAGTGGGAAAAGCACCGACGATAGACTTACCGTGTGTTTGTGGATATATACTACTATTGTGTTTGTCAACTAATGCATGTGGGACTATTTAGTCTTCATGAATACGAACAGTTGCGAATGGTTAAAAATGAATTGTCGACCTTTTGGAAGTTCTAATGGTTTGAGATAGTAACTGAATGTTCTCTTCTGTAATGTGATATATTAAACATATTGTAATAGAGGTTAGATGGGGGAAGACAGAGAGAGTTCAAACTGTTCTATTCGGTTGGTAATTAGAGATGAAGAAGAGTAGTCTCGACACTCATGCATGGACATGTAGTTCTGAATGCTGGATGAGTGTGATACCTAGAACCGAGCAAGATAGATAGAGAAGAGGAGATACTGTCAGATTGTCTCTAGATGGAACAAGATGTTAATCTCTTGTAAAGGCTATGAGCCTGTAATTGTATTGTAACTGTTTGGTTGTTGAATAATACAATGGCTTTGTGATTTGGAGTGTGGGGTTTTTTACCTATAAGGGTTTTCCCCATGTAAATCTGTGTTCTTGTTCTATCTTTCATGTTTTATATTTCTGTTGTTGAAACTGGTTAATGTTGCTTGTACTTTCCTCTAAGGGTCAATGTTGGAAATATTCTATGTCTGTTTCCTCTTTGTGGCATAGTTGTGTGTGTTTTTGAAGAGATTGAAAAGAATTTAAATCTGTCGAAGACACCACTATTCTTAGAAATACATTCTGAGATGCTCTCATTTCCTTACAACATCTAAGAACAACAAAGTCTCCTTGGTTGAAAGTAAAGACAATACTCTAACTTATACTACAAATTATGATACCTATGAGGCTTCACCTTCCTCTAAGGAACTGGATTCTCTATATGGTCATGGATTTCAAATTTTGTATAAACATAATGACTATGTAGGTAAGGGATGTGGTGTAAATCAACAAGGAATTCAAAGTACCTATAGAATCTTCTTCAACACATTACTCAAGTGGCATTGGATATAATCCTTTTAAATAAAAGAAAGCCTCTTGTCGTCCTACACTTAATGCCAATTCAACAAGATCAAAACAACATGACAGATATCCTAGATATGTATGTTCTTAACGATGGTGCTATGAGGTAAGGATCTCTAACCTTTTATCTCTCTCATGATGTGCTTCCCTCGTGATGTGTTATGTATTGTTTAGGCCTCCTAGAATGACCTTGGATTCTTTTGTAAGATTTGGGATACCAGGAGACTGCCTCTGTTGTGACCTTCTATTTATATCATCATTCTTCTATATTGCCTCTCTCTGATTTCATTGTTGTTGTGTGTTGTGTCTTACAGACATAGCATCATGGTTGGTGACTTGGGGGCACCCTCCTGCATGATTGTCCCTAAGACACTTGTTTCTCCTCTCTTATTTATTGTTTCCCTTCCTCTAGTGTTTCCACCTAGCAGGTGGATGATGACAAAAATTTATACTGATGAGGACCTCGTGTCCCTTTCAAGAGCAATCAAAAAATCAACTATAGTTCCTAATATGACAATGGGGTTGTATATCTAATCCAATACTTGGATAGTAGAAGCACTCGTGCTTTCTGCATAGTGAATTTCATGATGTTTCTGTCGTATTTACAAACCTTAATAATACTGTTGCTCCATGCACCTTTGTTTTCCTTTGAATCTGGCCTTGGCAGTACTCAATTCGGAGAGCTTCATGATATAGCCTCACGGTTATCCTCAAACTCCAAATTTGTTGTATAACCTTGGCTCTTTGTGTGGTTAATCATATGCATTGATGTTGTTGTTTATCATGATGTTGTATACACTAACATGTTTCTTGCAGGGATGTGTTTGTGGGAACATTTGGTGATCATAAAGTACATGTCACCTCCGGGGGGCATGGACTTTGCAAAAGTTGGTGTTCCCTTGTGTGTTTTCTTCCTACCTTAAAGTGCTTGATATCGATAACTGATATCAACCACGTTAAGGTGGGGGCATATATAAGGTAAGCTATCTGTTATAGATGTTAGCAATGTGTTGGACCTCAGATGCAGAGACTTGCACCCTAGAGTAGTGCATCGTGCGTCCTAAGATTTTTTGCAATGAATCAATCAATCAATCATGTAAGCCCTCTGCGGAGGTGGAATATTGAGCATATCCTTTTTCTGAAGCCCTCTGTGGAGGTGGGGATGGTGTATTTCTCGGAGCAGATTGCATCATCCTGTCATTTTCAAAAGTCCTCTGCGAAGGCGGGGAGCGGTTCTGTGACTAACTCAACCCTTAAGCGTGTCTTCGGTGATTGTTGTGGCGAAGCGCAATCATTAATTTGTGCTTGTAATGTGCCTGAGATGGTGTTGGACCTAGAAATAGGTACACTCCATTGCTTGTCTTCCGTGTTTTCTCTGTGTCTTCAAGTGTGTGTGTTTTGGTGTGCTTATTTTGTGTGGCGTGTTTGTTGCCCCATATGTAGAGACCAATGCCTTTGAGTAGTGCTTCATGCATTTTGGGAGGTTTTGTGTGTATTGCATGTGTGTTGCCCCATATATATAGAGACCAACACCCCTTAGTAGTGCTTCATGTATTATGGGAGGTTTGATTACTTTCGAGTACTTGCATTTGCATTTCATATATATGAGAAAAATAAAAGAAATCATTTATGTCTTCCATGCATTAATGTGTCTAATATGCATTGACTGTCTACTCTATGTGCTGTGTGACTATGACTGTCTTCTCTGTATTTTGCATTCTTGTTACTATTTTCTATGTGATTGGCGTGTCTTCTTCATGCTTGGTGTGTTTGTGACCTTGCTTTAATGCATGTATTGGCCTCATGGTTATACATACATTAAAGTGCGAGCTAAATGTAACATTGAAAAATGTCCCCTTGGGGGCTTTTCCCTCATAAGGTTTACCTCCCGAGTCTTTAGAGTGCATTTAGGACATTTTAGATCATAATTTGGCATCCTGATGGAATGAACCCTAGGTAACATGACAAATGGGACCTAGGAGGACCCCTTGAGCTGTACCCTACCCAAAATATGGGGGAGGACTTGGACGCATGCACCCTAGTCCTACCCTAGTTTAGGGCAGCCCCAATTTCTAGGTGTTGGTTTATGACCGTTAGGTGGTTATTTTGCTGACATGGTAAAGTTTAATTTTTAAAATCTTGGTGGGAATGCTTGCAGGTCCATATATAAGCATGTGTAGGCATTCATTTGTAAACTAGATGATCATTGTGAACTCTAGGTATTCTCAAGGTGATTCAAGGCTTTCTATTGTGTTGCAAGAGCAGACTTGTATGTTTTATATGTTGATATTTGTAGATTTGAGCATCAATCTCCTCATGGCATGAAGAACATCTTCCTCCATGAGAACTTCACTACAAGGTGACAAATCATTGTGTTTTTATCATTGATTCCATTGGTTTTTGCCTCTACCTCACAAGGGCATGCACTCTTTGTCTGACAACGGTGTTTGGAGAGTTAAGTGTCCTCCGGGGTTTGACTAAGGCAAGCCTCTAAACACCACAAACCCCAAACCAAGTCTTGTGATTGCAAGCTATAGGTGTCGTATCTGGAGAAAGTGGAGTTGTAGGAAGGCTTGGTAGGCATCAAGGATTTGGGATCTAAAGAAAAGTTAGACAAAGGAGTACTTCTAGGACTAGGGTGCCTACAAAAGTGTCCTCCACAGACAGATTTTGAAAAATAGAAGTTACAAGGCTAATTAGTGTTGGAGGGAGGTCTAGATTCCCTAAAAAATTAGGTACCTTGGACTTGGGTGCCTACACCAGTGTCCCCGACTATTCTACCTCAGAACCTTGAAAACTGGTATTTTGTGATTTATTAGTTTACTCCTGTTTGTAAGAGCTTTTTCTGTCCTTTATCAATTTGTTTCCGTATTTGCATAATTAGGGTTTTAATGGTTAATTAGACATAAGGGAAGGAAAATTAATAATTAAATTCCCTAATCCAAGCTTCCCTTCATTTGCAAGTGACCTAGGGTATGATAGTGCTCGCCACTCGACCTTAGATCCTTCAATGTTTAGTGGAAAGGTGTATTTTAACATCTAAACAATAAAAAATTAACAAAATCCAATCAAATCTCTAAGCTTCTTGGACATAAAAGGGAATGCTTACCTAGTACCTATTTGGGTATCCCTCTCTTCTTTGGTTAAAACAAATATGAGTTTTGGTACAAAATTACTTCTTCTATTAGTGCTAAACTGGCTGGTTGGAAATGTACATGGTTATCTTTCTTTGGTAGGATTCTTCTTATTAAAGCAGTGTTATAATCCATTCCAGTTTACATGATGTCTCACCTTCCTATTCCATAGAATGTGGCTGATAGAGTTGAGAAAATCCTTAGAAACTTCTTTTGGAATGGTAAAGGTGTAATCAGAAAATTTCCATTAGTTGCTTGGGATAAAGTTTGCATGCTTAAAAAGGTAGGTGGTGCAGGGATCAGGAGTTTGCCTCTTTAGAATCTTGCTCTAGGTGCAAAGTTACCCTAGAAGCTTTATGGTAACCTTAATAATGAATGGTGCAAATTGCTTCAATCAAAATATTTGGATTACTTTGATAGATGCTAAATTTTTACTATCCTTAATCATTATATTGGTTCTCCCATGTGGAACTTCATTGTTTCTTGTAGATCTATCATTACCATTAAGCTTATTGGGTTATTAGAAATGGTAGGAAATCAAATTTTTGGTTAGATTCTTGGAATGGTTTTGAAAAATTGGCCTCTAGATCGGATTTGATAGAAGCAAAGCAATTCCTCTCAAAAAATTGTGGGTCTAAGGTGGTGGATTATATAGATTTTGAAATAGAGTCTATTTCTATGCTAGTTCACTAGATAAATTTTTCTCACTGTCCCTTTCTTGAGTCTCAAAAAACTTTTTTGAGGGAAATTCTTGCTAAAAGGAAAATCCTTATTTCAAATAGGGATGATGAGTTGAATTGGGTTGGAGATAATTCTGGTTCTTAGTAAAATCTAGATATCTTAGTCTGGCCAAGAACCAGTCTCAAAGATGGCTTATTCATCTCGATTGGCATGTTAGTAGCCTTCCCAAACCTGGGGCTTTTGATTGGTTAGTAGTCCATAACAAAATTCTCACCATAGATAGATTACTCAAGTTTGGAATAGTTGTTGATCTTAAGTGCTCTTTTTGTGATGAGACTAAAATAATTTATCATTTATTTCTTCATTGTGAGTTCTCTTCTAGGATTTGGTCTTGGGTTTTGACTAAGCTTAATTGGAGGTGTGCTTTTCTTGCTTCTCTAGTTCAACTTTTTGTCACCTGGCCACTCATGTTTCCTTCTTCAACTTTTGCTTGTCTTTGGAACATTATTCCATCTATGGCAATTTGGCATATTTGGAGGGAGAGGAACTTTAGGACCTTTAAGAAAAAATCAAATTTTTGGTCCTCTGGTATTAACAAATTGGAAGTGGCTATTTCAAAGAAGGTGATGTCCTCTGTTATCAACTTATCTTAATCTAATAACTGTTTTTCTTCTTGGGATAAATTAGTTCTAAATAGATGGTCTCTTTTAAATCCCCCTCCTATCTCTATTTATATCATTTCAAATTCACCCAAATTCAATAGGAAGGATGTTAGATGGGTTCCTCCAAAGGAGCTTCTTATCAAACTAAATTTTGATGATTCTTCTAGGGGAAATCTGGGGATTTTAGGTGTTGGGTGTGTTTTCAGAGATTCTTCTGGTAATGTTTTGTTGGTAGCTTCAAAAAATCTTCCAGTTGGATCAAACAATCAAGCTGAGATCCAAGCTGTCTTCTTGGGTCTCTCTCTTACACTTGAGCATGGTTTTAATAGTCTTGCTATAGAACTTGGTGACTCAATGTTGGTAATTAATGCTTTAAAAAGGAAGCAATTAAATTCCTAGCACCTTAAATATTTGATGGATTTAGTTCAAAGTCTATTGGATAAATTGGATTTCTTTGAATGTGGTCATTGTTACCGTGAAGAAAATAAGTTAGCAAATATTCTTGCTAACTAGGCAATCAATCATATTGATGGTATTGTTAGCAATTTTTTACTTTCTTGGAAAGATAATGAGTTGTTTGAGATTTTAAAACAAGATTCCCCCTCCTCTTGAGCTTTTGTATTGGTTCTTTCATATACTAATGGGTGTAAGTTTCTTCCTAAAAGATACACTTTGGTTCCTTTGTGAAGTGATGACTTGGATGTTGCTATTCTAGCTATGTGTCTCAGCATTGTATTGGTCTCTCTATCAATCAGGGCTTTTGATGACATATGCACTGTAAATTCCACACAAGCTATTCTCATGCTCTCTCTCTCTAAAGATTTGATGGCTCCCAGCTCTGAGATTCCTTTAAGGACATCTCATTGATTTTTATTCTAATGGTTTTTGTTTTGTAGGACTCAAAGTTAATCATTTTTGCTTCATTAGGGCTCTTCATTGAACTCCTTTGGTCGATACTAAACACTTAGCTATTTCTTATTATCTAATGACTTCATCTTAAGCTTTCTTTATAGTCATGTGTGTATACTATTCTCTCTCTAGTATATTTGGTGCAATGTATGAAATCTTGTGGTGGCACCATCCTTAACAAGTTATCATTTCATTCCTAACAATAATGAAATGATCCATTCATTTTCTCAACTGGAATGAATGGTTTTCCTTTTATTATGCTGTTCCTCATCGTATTTTCATCATCTTGCTCTTCCTGATTGCAATTCTCCTGCTAGTCAGTCTATATTTTCAAGCCTTCCCTATTCTTGTGGCCTAATGGGTTCAAACTGGAGTATTTATTTACCAAGGCTATTCTAGGAGAAAAAGATGGATTCCCATCCTTTTGACCATGAAAAGATTGGGAAGGTATTCATGGTCCTGTACTCCCTGGTTAATGAATTGATGTGATTTGTTCTTGGCAACTCATGGCTCAAAGCAAATCCTTTTGTTCCTTTCTCCCAAGTTGCTTCAACATTCTTGTCTCAGGTGATTGATATTATAGATGAGAAGGATTTGGTACTATTGTTAGCTTCTCATTATATATAGCCTATGGTTTTTTATTTCTCAGATTTAGAGGCTGCCTTGGATGCTTATTCCATTGATGCCAATGATCTTGCACTTGGTGGTCATTTTAGCAAATCTAATCTTGCAAACTCTCTTGCTAAATTTATGGATCTTCAACCCATTCGAAGAGGTCTACAAATTGACGATGTGGAATATACCAGGCTTCTAATCTATTTAATACAGTTCACTTTCTTTTGAAACATGCACAAGATGAGCATAATTTTCATCCTCCATCTTTAGCTGCTAAACCTAGTCCATCAAAGGTAGCAAGTTCCTCATGTAGTTGTGATGAATAGAAGTCTGTTTACTCTTATCTGCTAATGGTGTTCTTTTTTTAATTATGGCCATTTTGTTCAATTAATTTAGGCCTTGTTTTGTGGCTATGGCTTTATGTTTCTACCTAGTCTTCTAATTGCTGGCTATTTGCCATTTTGATGTAACCTCTCTTTATATATATAAAATAGGTGAGTCTCTCACCCATGATTTATTGAAAGAAAAAAAATTATCATTTCACCACGTTATTCTTCTATTTTCACATTAATTAAATAAATCAATTATTTAATTAATTCAACACTTTAATTCTTCCAATCTACACAATTAAATAATTTTAATTATTTAATTTTCTAATTATTCTTCCAAGATTAAATAAATTATTCAAATTTATTGAATCTTGACTTTTCTAAATATTCTAAATAAATAAAATCAATATTTTATTTATTTCCTTTATTCTTCCATCATGCAAAACAAATTAAATAAATTTATTTATTTATTTTAATTATCTTATCAAATCATTTAAATAAATATCTTTTTCTTCCATGCATACAAATTAAATAATTTATTATTTAATTTTATTCATTACATGTCAAAAAGAGAAATCAAAAGTTGAGTTAATTGGCTTTTAAATCATTGTTTTTATCAATCAATTCATAAAATAGAAAAAATCGTTCTATTTTTATGAAAATCAATCCTATCTTTAGTCAATAAAATAGTTAACTCAATAAATTAGCTTTTTGAATGGACGCTTGTCATGTACACATTGATTCATGATTCCTCAATTTATCTCATTTGTCGATTTCATCTAATTTCCACCACCATTGATTGATCTTCATTGAGAACTATAAATACACCCATTCACCTCTTCAAAACCCTTCATGATTTTTGAGCATTGGCATCCATATCTCCCAGTGCTTTAAGCATTCATTGAAGTATCTCGCATCCATTTGAGCTATTTCCCATCCATTTGCAATCATTGTTATGGTACATTTAGAGCAATCCACATATCAATACACCAAGGAATAAATATTGTAGTGTGGTAAAATACATTTTTGTTTGCTTTGGATTTCATTATTGTGCATTATGATTATTTCTTGAGTTATGTAGACATTGGAATAGGATCTCGTTTGTTCTTGTTTTCATTCCAATTTCTAGCATATACATTCTGGCATGCCTGATGGGACCCACTCCCTAAATTTAACACATATTTACTTGAGAAATTTGATTTTTTAGATACAGGTACAGAGTTGCACTTTTGGTCAATATAGTTATGCTTTTGGTCTACAAAATTATGCTTTCGATTGACAATGTTGTGCTTCTAGTCTACAGAGTGGTGCTTCTAGTTTTTGTTGTATATCTTGTGTTTTCTGACATTTTGCAGGGTTTCGAGATAGTTGATTTACCATTTTGCATGCAATCTGATGTATTTGTAGGCATTCATCTCAATTTGTTTCACAAGAAAATGTATTTGTGGACATGTTTTATTACCTTTTGACCTAATTAATCATTCATCTCGTTGTTTTCTTTCTGATTTGTGCATAGTTAACATATTTACACTCCCAATTAACCTCATGGCTCATCCAAAGCATAATTATTCACATTCTGACATAATGATTGAACTTTTAACTACCTTTGTTTTCTATTTTCCAGGGCCTAGATAAAATTGTGCTTTCAGGAAATAGAGTTGCACTTTCAGCTGATAGAGTTACACTTCTGGTCAGTAGGGCTACACTTTTGATCAAAATTACTACACTTGTAGTATACTTCTCTAGACTTTTGATGTAATCTCTCTTTATATATATAAAATAGGTGAGTCTCTCACCCATGATTTATCAAAAGAAAAAAAAATTATCATTTCACCACGTTATTCTTCTATTTTCACATTAATTAAATAAATCAATTATTTAATTAGTTCAACACTTTAATTCTTCCAATCTACACAATTAAATAATTTTACTTATTTAATTTTCTAATTATTCTTCCAAGATTAAATAAATTATTCAAATTTATTTAATGTTGACTTTTCTAAATCTTCTAAATAAATAAAATCAATATTTTATTTATTTCCTTTATTCTTCCATCATGCAAAACAAATTAAATAACTTTATTTATTTAATTTTTAATTATCTTATCAAATCATTTAAATAAATATCTTTTTCTTCCATGCACAAAAATTAAATAATTTATTATTTAATTTTATTCATTACATGTCAAAAAGAGAAATCAAAAGTTGAGTTAATTGGATTTTAAATCATTGTTTTTATCAATCAATTCATAAAATAGAAAAAATCATTCTATTTTTATGAAAATCAATCCTATCTTTAGTCAATAAAATAGTTAACTCAATAAATTAGATTTTTGCATGGACACTTGTCATGTACACATTGATTCATGATTCCTCAATTCATCTCATCTGTCGATTTCATCTAATTTCCACCACCATTGATAGATCTTCATTGAGAACTATAAATACACCCATTCACTTCTTCAAAAACCCTTCATGATTTTTGAGCATTGGCATCCATATCTCATAGTGCTTTGAGCATTCGTTGAAGTATCTTGCATCCATTTGAGCTATCACCCATGCATTTGCAATCATTGTTATGGTACGTTTAGAGAAATCCACATATCAATACACCAAGAAATAAATATTGTAGTGTGGTAAAATACATTGTTGTTTTCTTTGGATTTCATTATTGTGCATTACGATTATTTCTTGAGTTATGTAGACATTGGAATAGGATCTCGTTTGTTCTTGTTTTCATTCCAATTTCTAGCATATACATTCTGGCATGCCTAATGGGACCCACTCCCTGAATTTAACACATATTTACTTAAGAGATTTGATTTTTTAGGCTACAGGTACAGAGTTGCACTTTTGGTCAATATAGTTATGCTTTTGGTCTACAAAATTATGCTTTCGATTGACAATGTTGTGTTTCTAGTCTGTAGAGTGGTGCTTCTAGTTTTTGTTGTTTATCTTGTGTTTTCTAACATTCTGCAAGGTTTCTATATAGTTGATTTACCATTTTGCATGCAAGCTGATGTATTTGTAGGCATTCATCTCAATTTGTTTCACAAGAAAATGTATTTGTGGACATGTTTTATTACCTTTTGACCTAATTAATCATTCATCTCATTGTTTTCTTTCTGATTTGTCCATAGTTAACATATTTACACTCCCAATTAACCTCATGGATTATCCAAAGAATAATTATTCACTTTCTGACATAATGATTGAACTTTTGACTACCTTTGTTTTCTATTTTCCAGGACCTAGAAAGTTGTTCTTTCAAGAAATAGAGTTGCACTTTCGGCTGATAGAGTTACACTTCTAGTCAATAGGGCTACGCTTTTGGTCAAAATTACTACACTTGTAGTATACATCTCTACACTTTTGGTCAATTTTATTGCACTTTTGATTAATAGAGTGTACACTTTTGGTTAGTTTTATTGCACTTTTGGCTAATTTTGTTGTGCTTTACGTCACTATATTGACGCTTTTGGTTCTGACAATCCTGATTTGTGTTTTTCATCTAACAAGTGGATTTCTTGAAATCTAACATAATTTGTGCAACCTCTTATCACTTGTGAAAGAAGCAAGAAAGTGAAACTACTAATGAGTTTTGTGTAGGACACTTGACAAAGATTCATTTTTTTTATCACTAATCTAGTAGCACACTTCATTTTCTCAAGGGAATTTATAATTGTTTACCATGTCTTGAATGTCTATGTATGTATGCTCTCTCCTCGTACTGAAAGGTGACCTTGGAGATCATAAATACTAGATTATTTGACTTATTTCTTTATTTGCTTTATTCCAAGGCACCTGACAATCATACATATGCTCTTTTCTCATGTCACAAGACGGTCTTGAGAATCAAAAGTACTTGGTATCCTCTATAGAAGGCCTATTAAAAGATTTCATCACCCTTAAGGATGACCTTAACCACATGTTCTCACACAATATATAAATGTTCTAAGAATCAAAAGACTCATTTGAAAGGAATGATCCCTGCTTACTTAGCAAAAACCTTGAGATCCTCAATCCACCGAGACTTGATTTGGTTGGTGCTCAATTGGGTGTTTGGGACACCCCCATTCATAGACTTGAACCCCATTGTACCTCATGTATATTTGGGGGCTTCCTAGACACCTTATTAACCTAGATAAGACATTTAGCCATTATATCCTTTGGTGCATCGCAACTACATGGAGGAGAACATATCACTCTATTACCTTCATTATCTGAGAGTGAATACACTTTGGGCAAGACTTTTTGTCTCCAAAGTAAACAGTGTAAGGTGGTACATTACCATGCATTTCCTACCTATCCAAGAAATGATAAACCATATCAAGGGGATGGAAACCACCATTATCTAATAATGGTGGTTGAAGTCGCACCTGCGTGAGTTTGTGGGATATGATACTCCTTGATTGAATAAATATTAGGCTTGTGCAAGAGTGTTTGGCATGTTTTCTTGTGATCTACTAGTATTTTCCATTTATTATCCGTATAGGTTCATAGCCTTGTGTACCCAATTCTGAAAGAGCTTACAACCATTGTGTCTTACTATTTGATTCTCTTTCCAAAGAACTCAAAGTCGTCCTATATATAAATAAATAGTCACAGAATTCTACTTTTGAGAAATAGAGTTTCACTTTTGAATATTATTATTGTGCTTTCGGCACATAGAATTGTGCTTCTAGTACATAGAGTTACACTTTTGGTTGACAGAATTGTGCTTTTGGTCAATAGAGCTACGCTTTTGGAAGACAAAGTTATGCTTCTAGTTCTATCTTTAATCTACTATTATCTATAGAGTTGCACTTTTGACCAATTGCATTATCACTTCTAGTCTACAGAACTACACTTCCAGTCCATAAAATTACACTTCTAGTTGACAAAGTTACACTTTTGGTCTATCCTGCTACTGCTTTCGCATTATCATGTTACCACTTCTGGCAGACAACCTTGCACTTCTGGTTTCATACAATTTCCAATCAAAACATCCATCCATAATCAGAGAGCTTTCACATGTTTATTGAATTTTGTCACCAAACCTAAGACCATTCAGACCATTCACCGTTAGTCCTTCAGTCATCCAGTCATATTCATCCATCTTCATATCAGCATTTGGACTTTAGAGCTTTATCCCCTTGAGACTATAGGATATCATCATCATATCTAGTACACATCCTAGATATCATTCAGCCTTAAACATTAGTTTTATTATCAGCCAAAATCTAAATCACATCTACTCACTTATCTCTGATCCAAGAAGTTACCTCTCTTAGATTAGTCGATATGTTAGCTCATCTATCAACTAGTGAAATAGCTAGCTTAGGAGAGTGGCTCCTCTTGAGTTAGTGAACCTCACTACCACATCTTGTCTCTTCTTGAGTTCATTAGTCTATCTCTTGGAAGATAATATCAATCCAAATTTAAATTAGCATTGATCTAGATTTATCTTTTATCCAAAACATCCAAACAATCAATCACCCTAGAGTCTCAACTTTCTCATAAAAAGTCTAAACAAACCCCATCCATCAACCATCTTCAACATTCAAAAGGTTTGAAATATCATATACCTCTTACATGACCTCAATGCATCCATCGATGCAACATAATTCACCATGGGTTTGATTCCTCATGTCTTCATTCCAAGTGGGTACACACTAGGTCCTTCATTTTCCAATGACTTTGGACAACAAACACATGATATATCACAAGACACCATTGAATAATTACAAGACCCTGATGTCCTAAACACTATAGATAGGCTCTTCGTAATGGACCCCAATAGATTATTTCTTCTACTTGCTAAGCAAGGAGGTAAGTTTCCTAGTGACTTTGGCACATCTACTATCAAGGAGCAATACATTAACAACATTTCTATAGCTTCTATGATAGTATCACATCCTATTCAAACATTGTCTCCCATAGTACCAACCATACCAACTACACCTGCACATAACATTTCTACATCATCATTCACCAACCAATTTGTCAATCCACTTTACCTACCCCCCACATCAATTGGTCACGTTACTTCTAGTATTTCACCATCTACTCCTAAAGTCATCCCATCCATGTCATCTATCACTCAACCTAATCAAGTCATCTCTTCACATGCACCCAAAACATCTCACACATCAAATCAAACATCACAACCCCAATCTTCCAATCCAAACATCTCATTTATCAATCCACCACAAACAGATCCCCATTCTTCCAATTGAAACATCTCATTTATCACACCACCATGAACATTACAACCCCAATTGTCCAATCCAAACATCTCATATCTCAATCCACCACTTACATCACAACCCCAAACTTCTAATACCTACACATTACCCAACAATCCACAACATATCTATTCATACATATCACACACATCCTGGGCTCAAATGTCACAACAACCACCATCATCCAATTACCAGGGTCTTTCTCCAAATCAACATCCCACATCTAAAATTGATCTCAAATTCTCACATCTTCAAAAATACATTTTAGATCTTACCTTATGGCATACCAAGAAAACATTCTCTTTAGAAGAAGTTTGTCCATATCCTTTTGATAGGTCACTCCCTATGATACCTTTTCCTCCTAATTTTGATATTGAAAAATTTGATCAATACAAAGGAAAAGGTGACCCTATATAACATCTTAGGGAGTTCTATATCACTTGTCTAGAGGTTATGCATAATGATATATATATTTTATGCCTCTTCCCTCGTAGTATTAGAAGAAAAGCTATAGAATAGTTTTCTCATTTACCTCCAGGTATCAATACCTTTAATGAATTGGCTAAAAATTTTGTAAGTCACTTTTCATTCAACATCAAACATGAGATTTCCATGACCGACCTATGCAACAATAAACAAAGAAATGGGGAAACCTTTATATCATTCCTACAATGATGGAGAAATATGGCTAATAAATTTCCATAGCCTACTCCCAAAAAACAATTGGTGAGCATATTTGTCCAAAATATGAATCATGAATTAGGGTTTCATCTACCTGTCCAATGTGTAAATTCTTTTGATAAGATTATCTCTAAGGGAATAAACATTGAAAAGGCCCTAATCTCAAAAGGACTAGTCAAAATGTTCAAAGGAAACAAAGACAATCCTCAACAATCAAATGAAAAAACCATTTATGATCTAAAAATAAAAACATTGTCAACGATGGTGTTGTGGACATTAAACACATTCAAAATGTCCAAGCACCTATCAATCTTCAACCAGGTAAAAATGCCACATCTACTCTAAGGGAGCAACCTAGACAAGACTCACTACCTAGGTGCTAGTTTACTCAACTGGGAGAACCTATTGAGTCCATCTTAAGAAAACTTGTCCAAACTGGTCTTATCATGCTACCTGAAGCACATCAATCTGATGAACCTATATTGAAACCATCTTGGTATAAAGACAATGAATACTGTGAGTACCATAGAGTAAAAGGACATAAAATTCTTTGATGCACGAAACTAAAAAACCTCATCTAGAATCTTATTGATAAAGCAGAAGTAATTGTCGATGATCCTCCTAAACAAACTTCAAACAATGATCTCAACATATACAAGGATCCATTCCCACCACATGGTAAAGGAAATGTTGTAGACAATGGTAATAATGTCAACCATGCCTCAAGTTCCTATGATTCTGTTGTTGATTATATAGAAGAAAGTCACGTGTCTACTTTCTCCATCAAGGAAAAAGCCCCTGACTATGCTATTACGTCTCATCATGGTTGTGTTACCCTTCATGGGGTAGTACCAAATATCCATCCAAATTATGAGTACAACATTCTAGACCATCTAGGGAAAACACCAGCTCAGATATCCATCCTAGATCTCCTTCAAGCATCACTCACACATAAAGTTATACACGAGAAATCCCTTCAAGAGTCATTAGTCCCAAACAACATTGATGTTGCTCAATTCTAAGCCATGATAGGTCATATTGCTTCACCACACCACTTGGTTTCACTAAAAAGGACCTTCATCACAAAATCCCTACTATAATGATACTCTACATATTGAAGTCCACATCCATGAATGCAAGGTCAAATGAATTCTTATAGATGGTGGTGCTAGCTTAAACATTTGTTCTCTAAAATTGCTTAAACAATTGGGATACTCTAAGGATGTTATTAATTCTGACAAAAATATAACCATAAACGCATATGATGATACAAAACGAGAGTCAGAAGGTGTTATCCATCTACCTATTCAAGTTGGTCTTATTGTAATAGTGACTTGTTGTCAAGTACTAGACCTTGATCTTCCTTACAACATCATCCTAGGTTGCCCATGGATCCATACCATGTAGGCCATGCCTTCCACATAACATCAATGCCTAAAGTTTCCTTTTAATGGTACATAAATTACCATCCTTGGAGACCCCAATCCTTTTGAATTTTTTCAAGCCATGCAAGGTCGATACTAGAATTCCAATCAAATCCCCAACAACAATGCAGCTCAAACATCATCCTCATATCTTGATTTGTCCACGCTAACCAAAGACACAACTGATACACCCTTTCCCAAGATCAAGGTTCAGTACAAAGACATAGGATTCAGTGAGTATGACCTACACAAGTCTTTATGTGTGGGGAATTTGCCTCAATCACCTAGATCATATGGGAAACCACCAATAGCAAAGGAAAGTCCAAAAGTAGTCATACAGTCTAAACCCACAATATTCGTTCGTTGGGGATTATTAGAAGATGAGTCCATTAACAACATCTCCTCTTAGATATTTATAGAAGACCAAGATCCAGTCACATTACTAGTTGAGAAGTATAGGAAAGGTCTCTGCATTGTTAAGAACATGGGTTTCAAAGTCCAAGGTGGTCTCGAATTACATGGACAAGGAAACATAGAACCCATTTTTGTGACAAAGAAAAATAATAAACATGGTTTAGGATAGGGAAAGGAGGTGCCACAATCCTCGGGCATTGAGTTTATTCTCGACGAAGTAGTGAAAGATTTCCTAACAGTTGCAATTCCTATCAAGGATACCATTGAGAACTCTTATTTACACCTCACTGACTTATTTCATGAGACTTCCATATTCATTATATCCTCTGTATCCCTCACATCCATGAGAAAAACCTGAAGCCTTTCACTCATATACCCTGACCTTATTGATTGGGATCAACAAGAGGCTCTCGTTCTTGATACCTTTTAGAATGATGAGGCTCTTGCAAAATTCATGGGACTATGAGACATTATTCCACTTTGTGACCACAAACTAGGATTTGTTATGGGCCTATCTCACACAACATATTTTGGCAGGAAGGCCAAATCCTCCAGTTACAAAAGTAAAAATAAAAATATCACATCACCTAGTGAAAACCATAATGTGGCACCATCGGATCCTAAAAAAGTAAAAATAAAGGATATATCCAATGGTGAAAACCTCTCTGAGATGCTTGAGGATGGAGGATTTGACCTTCTCTTTCCTTCAACATGTCAAGAAAAGTCTTCACTCTTGGTCAAGAAACCACAAGAAATCGATTTAGGAACAACATAGAATCCTAAGATTACATTTCTAGTAGCATCTCTTTCAGAGCAAGAGAAAAAGGATTTTACAACTTTCTTCATGAAAAGGATGGATCATCCCACAATAATGGGTTAGAATTTTTGGCCAAACATGACATTCAAATCAACACCTATAGCTGCTAAACCACTAGGAATTTGAAGATGATGTGAACTAGTGATTTGTGAGATTTTGTCTGTATATTCTAATTTTTTTTTTTAAAATTTGGAGTTAAATTGTAAAAAAAATTTGTCTCCTTTGATAACTAGTTTTTAATAGTAAACAACATTTTTTTAAAGTGATGAGTATTCTATCGCACATAACTTTTTTTCTACAAAGGATACAATTTTGATTATTTTGAATTTAGATTGGTAACACCGATATCTAGAGGATGCGTTTGGTTTCATAATGTTTTGTTGAATATTTTTTTTAATTAAGTTTTGAAGTCAAACCACTTATAATTTCGACATAGGCATATTCTATCCAACATAACTTTTTTGTATGTATCAAAATTCAATTTTTTTTGTTGGAATAAGGATATCAATACCTAGAAGACATGTATTTTTTAGAATTGTTTTTCCCTGTTTTCCTATTTTTTCATATGTGTGAAACAAAGACCTCGATGTTCATTGAAAAAACTACATTCACAAGAAATAAAAAATAAATATAATAATCAAATTAAATATATTTAAAATTATATTTTATGGGAATCTTATAATAAGGACTACATACTTACAAAACATAAATTTTAAATGAATTCATTCGATCCCCCAAAAAGTAAATCAAAAGTGGTTTTTTATCAGCATTTTGATAGGTGTAGAGGTGACTTCATTATAGGTATGGTTTAAAACTAGAGGGGTTCTATCCAAAGGGGTTTGAATCTGAGGGGGTTTAATCAAACCCTCTTCAAATAAAATCCTTTAAATAGAACCTTTCAAGGCTTAAATCATTATATTTTCTAAAAATATGTGATTTCAGCAAAAATTAGGATGTCCCAGAAAGTGTAACCCATTATTGTGGTAGCACACGGATAGTTAATTTTGCTTGGTCATATGCAGACATGCTTAGGTTGGATCCTTCATTAGTGGTCCATCACTTAATAGTATTCCCTAATGGCAAGCCAGTTAAACAAAATCTTGAAAAAATTCATCCTCAGATATTACTTGTTAAAGTAAAACTATAGATGTTGCTAGATGTGAAATTCATATGCCCAATTGATTATCCAGAGTGGGTTTCTAATTTGGTACCTATATCCAAAGTCACTGGGGGCATTCATAGCTATACTGATTTCAAGGATCTTAACAAGGTGTGTCCAAAAGATGATTTTCCCCTGCCTAATAGTGACATCATTTTAGACTTGATGACTGGTCATGAAATGCTTTCCTTAATGGATGGTTTTTCTGATTATAATCAGATTATCATAGCACTTGAAGATTAGCACAAGACAACTTTCACATGTCATTGGGGTACCTATTGTTGGCAAGTCAGACCTTTCAACTTGAAAAATGCAGGAGAAACATACCAAAGAGTGATGACTGTGATATTTCATGACCTTTTTCACACCATCATGGAAGATTATGTTGATGATCTATTGGGAAAATTAGCTACCAGAGTAGGTCACCTACAGGCTCTAGAGTAGATCTTTGATAGGTTAGAACAGTACCAAGTTAGACTCAACCCCATGAAATGTGACTTTGGCATTACATCAAGGAAATTGTTGGGACACATAGTACCTCTTAGAGGAATTAAAGTAGATCCTGCCAAAGTCAAGGCTATAGTTGAGATGGCTCCTCCTTCAAATCTAAAACAACTAAGAGGCCTCTAAGGAAAATTACAGTCTATCATGCATTTCATATCACATCTAGCTAACAAATGTCAAATTTTTTTACACTTACTCTATAAAGTTGTAGTATTCAGATGGGATAGTAAGTGTCAGCAGACATTTGATCAATTGAAAGAATATCTTTCTACACCTCTAGTTTTGGTGCTTCCAGTATTAGGGAGACCTTTATTTTTATACATCTCTACCACATAAATTGCACTTGGTGCTCTCTTGGCACAACATGATAATTTCAGTAAAGAAAAAGCAATCTATTACATCAGTTGCACCTTGGTTAGTTACATGAGCTTTTAAATATACTCCTATGGAGCATGCATCTTTAGTTGTGGTGTTTACTTCCCAAAAGTTGAAACACTACATGTTGAATCAACAAACTAACCTTATTTCCAAAATAGATCCCTTGAAATATCTTTTATCCAAGGCAAGTCTTACAAGAAGATTGGTAAAACGGGTTATGATTCTTAGTGAAATTGATATTGAGTATGTTGATCCTAAAGAAATCAAAGGATAAGTCATCATTGATCAACTAGTAGAAGCCCTTGTTATAGATACACACCCTATGCTTTCTAATTTTCCAAATGAGGGGATATTCATTCTCTATCCATCAGTAGTATGGAAGCTTTAATTTGATAGTTCATATACCAAGCATGGTTCATGAGCTAGAATCCTCTTCATCACACCACAAGGTGACTATATTCCTAAGTCATATCGGCTAGCTTTTCCATGCACAAACAACATTATTGAATATGAATCTTTAATTGCAGGATTCTGCATGGTAGTTTAGTGGAATATCAAGAAGTTACAGGTCTATGGAGACTCCCAATTAGTCATTCGATGGGTTACAGATGAATATCAAACCAAAGATGACAAATTGTTGCCATACAAAAGGATGGTCGATGACTTCAAGAAATATTTTTCCAAAATCTCCTTTGAATAGATTCCTAGATTGAACAACAAGGTTGCTGATGCTATGGCCACAATTGGATCCCTCTTGGATATACCTACAAATGCTTAGTATTGTGAATTCTTGGTCAAACAACTCTTGATACCAACTGTCAATGTTCCACTTACTATATTAATCTATTAACTTGTTGGTCCCAAGTCTCTCTAGTACCAAGACATCTACAATTACCTCCAAGATAACACCCTTCCATCAAACCTCACAAATACCCAGAAGAAAATATTTATCCACCACGCTTCCTGCTTTACTATCCTTGGTGACACACTCTACTGAAGGAGTCTTGATGGTATCCTACTTAGATGTCTTAACATGGAAGAGGCTAATGTTGCTTTACAAGAAGTTCATGAAGGTGTTTGTGGATCACATTTCACTAGTCCTAACCTTGCTAAGAAGTTGTACTATGTATAGGATACTATTGGCCTACCATTGAACAAGATGCACATTAATTTTCCAAGAAATGCCTTCAATGTTAGCAGCACAGAGACTTGATTCATGCACCAGCATACTAGTTGCAACCTGGTACTACTTCATGGTCATTTTCACAATGGGGATTCAAACTTATAGGTACAATCCATCCATCATCCTCCAATGGTCATAAGTTCATCATCATTGCCACTGAGTATTTCACGAAGTGGGTAGAAGCATCCCTATGACCTACATCATTGGTAAATAGATAGCTAAGTTCATCTTGCATTACATCATTTGCCATTATGGTATCCCACTTGCTATAGTAACTAATAATGGAAGACCTTTTAAAAACCAAGATGTCTGTGCCTTGTGCACTTAGTTCCATATTCAACATTGCTTCTCCACCCCTTACTATCCACAGACTAATCATGCATATGTAGATGCAATTAGAGCATTTCATTTTTGGCAATGAGCCATCTCCTTTCTTCTTTCTTTCTCTAAGGTAGTGAGCCTTCTTGCAGTGAGCACTTCTTTTGGATAGTGAGCCCTGGGCAGTGAGCCCTAAGGCATTGAGCCTCTATTGTAATTTGGTATTGTTCCTACATAATATATTGTGAGCTAACACTCACCATGGTTTTTCCCTTTCTAAGGGTTTTCCACATAAAAATCTGGTGTTCATGTGTGCATGGTGTGATGTGTTTAAGTGTTATTGTTATCACCCAGATTTGTACCCTTGCATGCAGTTGTGAAACCTTAGTAATCTAGGGTAACAAGGGAATGATCTCTAAGTGTGGGACTTTGCTAAATGAGATCAGACCCCTAGAAAAGGCCAGCTTCCTTAACTGGTTATCACCTAAAACTACTAAATCTTCAAAGGAAAAGGGAGAAGGAAATGCTTTAAAATGAAGGATGAAACAAAAGCTTGAAAACAAAGGGTGATACACCAAGTTTAATAAGAGAACCCTCACAATACTGAGAGAATGCACAGTATAACCAAATATAGCAAGTAGACATACACAGATTTAACTAATCCTAGCAAAGGTGAGAAACCAGATGATTGAAAGGAACAATACGTTCACATGCAAACATATGCAAATTCACACTAAACTAAAACTCAGTCTAAAGAGGCAAAATAACTTGCATATATTTAATGGGAAGGCAAAGTTACAGTAGCAAAAAGCTCTATTTGGAAACAGAAAAGCATCGATGCTCAAAAAATTTCCAACCTTATTTATATCCCTCGAATGCATATATATAGCATTCCAAACTAACCTAGGTTGGTTACAAAATTGCTCTAAGAGCTATCTCAGAAAAATATCTCTTGAAGGGATGTCCAACTGTAAGGAGTTATGGCGTGAAAGATCTGGAACTAGTGCAAATGGAAGATATTTTTAGACTTCAATGCAAGCTACTGAATCATCAACCCTCTCTGAAACGGTGGAAGATATTTTGGCATTGAATGGGAGTAGCTTCCTTTACCTGCAGCAATGAATGCAACAAATATCTTCATCCTGTTCAAAAGATTGCTAAAACGTCCTACAGCCAAAACATGCAAATCCAGATCCAAAACTAAAAGTGAGAAACTGTCCCTGAAAACCCTACCAAATGAAAGAGGAGGCAAAAACATGCATTTTTTTCTTTTGAATCATGTCAAAATTCTCTAGGACGGAGGAGATATGGGTAGTCAAAGTTTTGGTCAACTGCCTATATATATCGCTTTGCATCTATGTCTATATCGCTATCCGAATTGGCCTCTGAAATGTCTTTGTATGTGCAATGCTTTTTGTATACACTAACATGCAAGTGCAGGCTTCATCTTTTTTGAAAAGGCCTTTATATATATGCTTGTATCTTCAAATGTATGTCACCTTGTATATACAATACAATGGTCACATACAAGGGCAGACCCCTTTACTTCTCTATCACCTTTTGCATGTATGTCCCCCGCCATGTGTCATCACCTGATTCATCGCTGAGCGGTCGGAATGACTACGAATGGAGCTGCCAATGCATCTGGCTGACCGATAACCTTTGTATATGACCCCTTGCATATCGCATTGTATATACAACATACAATCACAAATATGCAAACCATCTGAAACTCAAAATACCATCGGGTCCGGTTTGCATGTATCCTCTTTGTATGTTGGCATATACAATGACCATAAGATGCAAGCCAGATGCTAGCCACTTTATCCATCGGATTGGGAGAAAATTGAAATCCGGGCCTTGTATTTTCATTGTTTGTATATCAGTATATACAAACGCCATATACATGCAAGCTGCATATTTCAAAAGATCATTAACTATATTTGAGTTCCTAGTTGGGTCTGCCTTGTATGTTTTCCCCTTGTATGTATCCTTTGTATGTCGCATATACAATGCAAACATACGAGAAAATTATACATACAAATTGCAGAATCTGCCCTTTATCAACTGGAATGTATGCTCCCTTCAGATCTGGCTTGTATATTAGGAATGCATATTTGATTGTATGTGCGAACATACAATCACAAATATACAAGCGGTGGGCCCCAACTTTTGCATCTCCTCCTTGTATGTCGAACACATACAATCTCCATTGTATATTTCTATGTATATCGGCCTTGTATTTGTTCTTTGCATGTGTGCCGATATACATTCTCTTTTGTATGTGCCCCTTTGTATGTCAGCCGTACATGTTTCTTGCATATACAATGCGACATGCATATTGACCTTGTATATTTTGACATACAAAGGCCTTTGTATGCATGACTCGCCTCCTTTCTGCTTTGCATATCGGCAATGTACATTTCCTCTTGTATATTTTGCTTTGTATATTTTGACATACAAACATGGAATATTCTAGGAATCTGCGACAGATTCCCCAAATGCATATACAAACCCGATATGCATGCAAAGATGCATACAATCATTTTTTCCACTTTTTGAAGGCCGATTGGGATTTTTGACCTGCCAATGCACATTTGAACCTGTATGTACATACAAATGGCTTTGTATATACAAAGACACTTGTATGCAACTACTTTTGTACATTTTGAACTATGAAGGCCAAATGACTTAGAAATTTTTTGAAGCCAAAAGATTTCTGAGTTTTTTTGGATTTTTTGCAGGGAATCGTTAGGAAAGATTTTAGGATTTTTTGACAAGGCATGCATGAGTACTTGAAAGATTTATCTTTGTAGGGTCACTTTCCAAAGGATTTTCAAGGAAAATACAAGGTGGACTATTTAACTCTGCACAGAGGAAAATGGGTCAACAATTTGGCGACCTCTATGGGATGTTTGCCTGCTAAACAATTAGATCAGTGACCTTAAGCATCCATTGGGCATGGAGTCATACATAGACTAAAAATATACTTTGACAAACAATTCTGATCCTAGTAACTCAACATATTAGCAATGAAGGACATTGAAGACCAAACCAGACAAAAATACTAAAGGCAACCCCTCCAACTATGCTAGACAACACTTAGGGAAAACAAAAAGGGGATCTAAACTCTTGTGCAGTAGCACTTATTGAAAGCAAAAAATTTAATCTACTGATTTACAAGGCACTCATACCTCAAAACACCTCTTCAGGTGTATCCCATTGATTGGGATAGGAAAATTTTGTCCATCCATATTTGATAACTGAAATGCATTGTGCTCCTTGCATTTAGTAATGAGAAATGGGCCACTCTATATGTTGTCAAACTTGGAGTGTTTTCCTGGCCTGCTCTTCAATTCATCCCATTTGAGCACCATATCACCCTCCCTAAAGATTCTGGGAGTGGCCTTTTGATCAAAACTTCTTTTGGTCTGAAGCTGATGATACTCCATAGTATTCATAGCCTTGTCTCTGATTTCCTCAAGCTCCATAAGTTGAGCATATTTGACAGCCATGGGATCCTCTTCTTCAAACATCTCCAGCTGATTCATGATATTAAGTGCTGGTAGCTCCACAGATATAGGCAATCTTACCTCTTTCCCATAAACTAACATATATAGGGAGTTTCCAATAGACCTCTTGGGAGTTATTCTATCTGCCAATAAAGCATATTTCAAATTAGTGTGCTAGGTCCTCCGGTTGTCCTCCATTGATCTTTTAATAATCCTTATGAGATTTTTATTTGTAGATTCAATCAAACCATTACCCTGTGGGTAATAATTTGATGAAGTATTCAAATAAATCCCATTCTTAATAGCCTAGTCAGTTATCTTTAGGCCAACAAAGGCTAAAGCATTGTTAAAGATGATTGACTCAGGCACTCCAAATCTGGATATCAAATCATGATAAAAATTTAAAACAATATTCTCATTAGATTCCTTTAGAGCCACTGCTTCAGTCCACCTTGTGAAAAAGTCTGTAGTTGTAAGTATCCACCTGTGGCCTGCACTTGATGGTGGGTTAATGGGACCTATGAAGTCAATACCCCATCTCATGAAGGGCTGCTCTACTTGAATTGGCCATAGAGGTAAGGCTGGCAGCCTTTCTTTCCCTGCAAAAATAACACATTTTACACATTTTCTAGCCCATGCATGGGCATCCTTAAATAAGTTGGGCCACTAATATCTAGCTCTCATTATTTTCCAAGAAGTAGTCTTTGGGGCAAAATGACCCCCTGCTGTTCCATCATGAAATTCATGTAGCACCTTGTCAGACTGACCATCATCAATGCATCTTAACAACACACCATTAAAGTCCTTTCTGAAAAGGATACCATTTATTAAAACATATGGAATGGACTGTAGTCTAAAATATCTTCTTTTGGTTCTATCTAGACCTACTAGATATTTACCAATTTACAAAAATTGAGTCATGTTATTAACCCAACTTGTGCCCACTACTTTAGTATCATCCTGAGGTGTATCTTCAATGGTCAGAAGCACCTCCTCTTCTTTTCTTGTTTCATTTTTAGAACTGGTAGCAAGTTGTTCACTAAGTCCTCTGCCTCTAACAAGCTTGGTTATCTTGATCTCCTCATCATATTCCATGACTTTGGTGATCCAACCAGCCCTTTTCTCATTCACATTCTTACCTAATAGGAACTCTTTCATGCTAGGGTGAGCAACCACCAAATGTATCTTGTTATTAGAAACAAGATGCCAAAATTTCTTGAGACTCCTCACCACTGCAAGGACATATTTTTCAACAAAGCTATACCTTTGCTCGTACTCTTCGAGCCCTTGGCTAAAGAAAGCGATTAGTTGTTCAAAACCACCACCCTGCTGTTGTACCAGAATCACAGAGATTGTATCTAGACCACCATAAGCATATAGAATAAAATCTTTGGAAAAGTCAGGATTTACCAGAGTTGGCGCAGCTGACAATGCTTCTTTTATGGACTCAAAACTAAGTTTGGCCTCTTTCATCCAACTAAAAACTGTATTCTTTTTTAACATGGATGTCAAAGGCTTTAAAAGATTTGCAACGTTAGGTATAAATCTTCATAGAAAATTAATTCTGCCAATAAAACTTTGAAGTCCCTTCTTGTGGCTGGGTAAGGGCAGCTCCAGAATGGCTCTTACGCTTTTAGCATCAATGGTAATGCCCTCCTTTGACACAATGTGCCCTAACAGCTTGCCTTCATGCACAGAGAAAATGCATTTCTTGGGATTGAGAGATATCCTGAACTCTTTGCATCTCTCAAATACCTATCTCAAGTGGGACATATGTTCAGATTCATTCTTAGAAAAAACTGTTATGTCGTCTAAGTACACAAGCACCATTTTATATAGCAAACCCTTAAAAGCCATATCCATAGCTCTCTAAAAAGTAGAGCCAACATTTGAGAGACCAAAGGGTATCCTTTTGTAGGCCATAGTGCCCCATTTGGTAATAAAGGCAGTTTTAAATTGATCTTCCTCCTTGACTAACACTTGATTATAGCCAGAATATCCATCAAGCAAGGAGAATCTTTTAGAACCAGCCACTACCTATAGGATCTGTTCCATTGAGGGCAGCAGGTAGTGGTCTTTTAGGGAGGCTCTATTTAGGTCTCTAAAGTTGACACACAACCTAATTTCTCCATTTTTCTTCCTCACGGGGACAAGGTTGGAGACCCAAGAAATGTGCTTGATCAGGAAAATGATCTTTCCCTCAATCAACTTGGTCAATTCTTTAATCATTAGGGGCTCTAGCTTTGGATTTAAAGGTCTTTGCTTCTACCTCACAGGTTTAGTACCTGGTTCTAATTCTATGGTATGTTGGGCAATATGAGGATCAAATCCCTTTAGGTCTGAATAATCCCAAGCAAACACATCTTCAAACTCTTGACAAAGAGCAATAAAAGCTCTCCTATCCTCAGGTGAACAGATTTTACCTATTTTGAGAAGTTTGCCCTTAAAAATTTCCAACTCCTCATAATGTTCCTCTTTTATCTACATGCTGGTTTTGGTCTTCTTCATCTGATCATTAGTGCCAACAATAGACCAAGGTTACCAATCCCTTGGGTAGCTTGTTTGTTCTCAGCTGAACAATTTGATCATTGCCATACTGATGTTTGAGTTTATCCTGATTCATCATGGAAAACTCATCCTCCTCTAACAGGAACCGCAGAATCTACTCGTCACTCTCAAAAACCTGCCAATGAATATTATTGTCAGCGATAGAGGGTCTATTAACTATTTTTACATGAGGCTACACCTTCTCTCTTTGAATATCATTGTTATCACCCAGATTTGCACCCTTGCTTGTAGTTGTGAAACTTAAACAATCTGGAGTAACATGGGAATGATCTCTAAGTGTGAGACTTTGCTAAATGAGATTAGACCTCTGGAGAAGGCCGGCTTCCTTGACTGGATATCACCTAAAACTACTAAATCTTCAGGGGAAAATAGAGAAGAAATGCTTTGAATGAAAAATGAAAATAGGAAAACTGAAAGTAAGGGTGATGCACCAGACTGATTAAAAGAAACTTTCACAACACTAAGAAAACACACAATATAATCAAATACAGTAAGTAAACATACACAGATTAGATGATTCTAGCAGAGGTAAGGAGCAATAGGGTTGAGAGGAACAGAATGTTCATCGACAACCTCATGCAGATTCACACAGAATTGGAAAATCCTGAAAGGAGGTAAAATAACTTGCATATATCCAATGAAAGGCAAGGTTACAGTATATGAAAACTATGTTTGGAAACAGAAAGACCAGAATGCCAAAAAATTTCTAACCTTATTTACATCATAAGCCATAGCTTATATAGCATTCAAGAATGCCCTAAGTCAGTTACAAAATTTGCTCTAAGAGCTGTCTCTGAAAATATCCCCCCTTGAATGACTGTCCACCTATAGAAGTTATGGCATCAAATATCTGGCACTGCGCAGATAGAAGATATTTTCAAACTTTAACGCAAGCTACTACATCATCGATCTATAGCCGATGCATTAGTGGGGAGATATTTTGGTCATGAATGTGAGCAGCTTCCATTACCTATAGAAATGAATGCAAAAAATATTTGCATCTTGCCCCAAAAGTTGTTAAAATGTCCAGTCGCCCAAAACATGCAAATCCAGATCTGAAAATAAAAGGTGACAAAAACCCCTGAAAAACCCCACCAAATGAAAGAGGGGACCAAAATATGCATCTTTGCCTCTTGGAGCATGTCGAAATTCGCTAAAATGGAGGAGATATAAGTGGTCAAAGTTTTCGTCAACCGCCTGTATATATCGCTTGAATTTGCTGCCTGAATCAGCATCCAAAAACCTCTCTGCAACTGCCTTTGGATATGCATGGTGCTTTGTATGTCGGTCTATGAAATGTCCTTGTATTTTCAAACTTGTATATGCATACAATTGCCTTTGTATGTGCGGGACCCATCATTTGCATGTTAACTTTGTATCTTGCCCTTGTATATCAAAACATACAAGCAAACATACAAGCAGAAGATACATGCAAAGTGCTTATGCCTTGGCAGACCACACCTATTCATCTTTGGCCTTTGTATATTGGCAAATGTATGTTCCTATTGTATATTTCCTTTGTATGTGCGAATATACATTCTCAATATACATACAATGCCTCCTGTAAGGTCCCTCAGCATCCTTTCAATGTGTCTCGCATATGAGACCCCCGCATGATTTCATCACATCATTTTCCTTATATATCGTATTGTATATTGGGAACATACAACGCAAAATATACATGCAATGTGTGGGCCCCACCTCTTGTATCTTCTTTGTATCTGCAAACATACAAGCCACGGACCCCAAAATGACCATGACTTGTATATGATTGCCTTGTCAGGTCCGTCTTGTATCATTCCTCTTTGTATATGTCTTTGTATATGCAAATATACAAAGTACTTATACATACAAGCCACGTACTTGATGCCTGAATATGCCAAAATTTGATCTTCGATTCAGGTCCGCCTTGTATACATCCTTTGTACCGTTGACTTGTATATGCGAATATACAATTGCCCACATATATGCAAGCTGCAGATTCAACGCTGCATCCAACCAAAATGTATATCCATTTGAAATCTGGCTTGCATCCTTACTTTGTATCTTTCATTGTATATCGGCATATACAAGCACCATATACATGCAAGCCACGGATCTCAGATTTTTATGAAGCAGACTGGAAAGACTTTGAAATCTGGCATGTATATCGCCTTTGCATATTTCGCTTGTATGTGCGCGATATACATTATACTGTAGCATGTTTACCTTGCATCTCGCCGACATGCATTCCACTATAGCAAATGTATGTAAGTCGGCCTTGTATGATTTTTCATTGTATATTAGGTTGTATGTGCAAACATACAAACCCGATATACATCTATCCTGATATACATTGTAGAATATTTTGGGAATCTGCAATAGATTCCCCAAATGCATATTGACTGATGCACATTCTCTTGTATGCGCCTAATGTACATAGGCATTTGTATGCATTTCCTTGTGAGGGATATGATGGTGATGTCACCATCATGGATGCTTGGGGTGATATTTGGAAAGCGGGGTGATATTTGGAAAAGGGGTGATATTACAAATATCGGGATGATATTTGGAGATCGGGGTGATATTACAAATATTGGGGTGATATTTGGAGATTGGGGTGATATTACAAATATCACCTGATGTTCGGAATATGACCTGATGTGTGAAATATCAGGTTTGACCAGATGTTTGACCATACATAACTTCCATATTTTAGCAAATTTTAGGGTGATGTAAACAACAAACTTGCCTATTTTTTCAAGCTCTTTCACATGGTAAGCTTCTTCAGGCAATGAGATTTGGGTTCCAACTTTAGGATCACAAATATAGCTTACATTGGGGATATGCACACTAACTGATGCTGCTTGAATTATTCAACTCCGGCTAGAGGAAAAATAGGTCAAGAATTTGGCAAATTCTATGGGATGTTTGCCTGCTAAACAATTAGATTAGTGGCCTTGAGCATCCATTGGGCATAGAGCCATACAGAGGCAAAAGATATGTCTTGACAAAGAATCCTGACTTTAGTAACGTAGCATCTTGACAGTGAAGGACATTTGGAAGACCAAGCCAAGACAAAAATGCTGAAGGCAACCCCTCGAACTATACTAGACAGCATTTAGGGAAAACAAAAGGATCTAAACTATTGTGCAGCAGCACTTATTGAAAGCAAGAAATCTAAGCTACTGATTTACAAGGTACTCATACCTCAAAACACCTTTTTAGGTGTATCCCATTGACTGGGATAGGCAAATTTTGTCCGTTCATGCTTGATAACTGAAATGCATTGTGCTGCTTGCATTCAGTAATGAGAAATGGGCCACTCCACATGCTGTCAAACTTGGAATGCTTTCCTGGTATGCTTTTCAATTCATCCCATTTGAGCACCATATCACCCATTCTAAAATTTCTGGGGGTGGCCTTCTTATCAAAATTTCTTTTTGTTTGAAGCTGATGATACTCCATGGTCTTCATAGCTTTATCTCTACTCTCTTCAAGCTCCATCAGTTGAGCATATCTGATAGCCATGGGGTCCTCTGCTTCAAACATTTCCAGCTGATTCATAATGTCTAGGGCTGGCAGCTCCATAGATATAGGCAACCTTGCCTCTTTCCCATAAACTAACATATATGGGGAATTCCCAACTAACCTCTTGGGAGTTATTATGTCTGCCCATAGGGCATATTTTAGGTTAGTGTCCCAGGTCCTTTGGTTATCCTCTATTGACCTTTTAATGATCCTTATGAGATTTTTATTTGTAGATTCAGTCAAACCATTACCCTGTGGGTAATAATTTGCTGAAGTATTCAAATAGATCCCATTCTTAATAGCCCAGTCAGTTATTTTCAATCATACAAAGGCTAAAGCATTGTCTGAGATAATAGACTCAGGCACTCCAAATCTAGAAACCAAATCATGATAAAAATTTAAAATAGCATTCTCATTGGATTCCTTCAGAGCCACTGCTTCAGTCCACCTTGTGAAATAATCTGTAGTTGTAAGTATCCACCTGTGGCCTGCACTTGATGGTGGGTTAATAGGACCTATAAAATCAATGCCCCATCTCATAAAGGGTTGTTCTACCTGAATTGGTTGCAGAGGTAAAGCTGGTAGCCTTTCTTTACTAGCAAAAATGGCACACTTTATATATTTTCTAGCCCATGCATGGGCATCCTTAAATAAGATAGGCCAGTAATAGCCAGCTCTCATTACTTTCCAAGCAGTAGTTCTTGGGGCAAAATGACCCCCTGCTGTTCCATCATGAAATTCATGTAGCACCTTGTCAGTCTGATCTTTATCAATGCACCTTAACAATACATCATTAAAGTCCTTTCTGAAAAAGATGCCATTTATTAAAACATATGGAATGGATTGCAGTCTAAAATATCTTCTTTTGGTTCTATCTAGACTTGTTGGACATTCACCAGTTTGCAAAAATAGAGTCATGTCATTAACCCAACTGATGCCTACTATTGCTGTATCATTATGATGCTCCTCTTCAATAGTTAGAAGCACCTCCTCTTCCTTTTCTATTTCATTCTCTGAACTGGTAGCAAGTTGTTCACTGAGTCCTCTACCTCTGACAAGCTTGGTTATCTTGATCTCTACATCATATTCCATGACTTTGGTGATCCAACCAGCCCTTTTCTCATTAACATCTTTACTCAACAGGAACTCCTTCATGCTGGGATGAGTGACCATCAAATGTATCTTGTTATTAGAAACAAGATGCTAAAATTTCTTGAGGCTCCTTACCACTGCAAGGATGTGATTTTCAACAAAGCTATACCTCTACTCATACTCCTCGAGCCCTTGACTAAAGAAAGCAATTGGTTGCTCAAAACCCTCACTCTGCTGCTGTACCAAAATTGCAGAAATTGTATCCAGGCCGCCATAAGCATACAAGATAAAGTCTTTGGAGAAATCAAGATTTACCAGAGTTGGTGCAGCCGCTAATGCCTCCTTGATGGACTCGAAGCTGAATTTGGCCTCTCTCATCCAGCTAAAAACTGTATTTTTCTTCAACATAGACGTTAAAGGCTTCAAAAGATTTGCAATGTCAGGGATAAATCTACATAGAAAATTAATTCTGCCAATAAAACTTTGTAGTCCCTTCTTGTGACTAGGTAAAGGCAGCTCCAAAATAGCCCTTACTCTTTCATTGTCAATGGTAATGCCCTCCTTTGACACGATGTGTCCCAACAGCTTGCCTTCATGCATAATGAATATACACTTCCTGGGGTTGAGAGATATCCTGAATTCCTTACATCTCTCGAACACCAGCCTCATATGGGATAAATGCTCAGATACATTTTTAGAAAAAATCGTGATGTCATCCAGGTATACCAGCACCAATTTATATAGTAAACCCTTAAAGGCCATATCCATGGCTCTCTGAAAAGTAGAGCCATCATTTGAGAGACCAAAAGGCATTCTCATGTAGGCCATGGTGCCCCATTTAGTGGTGAAAGCAATCTTGAACTAATCCTCCTCCTTGACTAACACCTGATTGTAACTAGAAAATCCATCAAGCAAGGAAAATCTTTTTGAGCCAGCCACTACTTGCAGAATTTGCTCCATTGAAGGCAATGGGTAGTGATCTTTTAGGGAGGCCCTATTGAGGTCTTTGAAGTCGACACATAGCCTATTCTCTCCATTCTCTTTCCTCACAGGGACAAAGTTGGAGACCCAAGAAGTATGTTTGATTGGAA
Organism: Cunninghamia lanceolata; assembly: GCA_027924645.1. Lineage (NCBI taxonomy): Eukaryota > Viridiplantae > Streptophyta > Pinopsida > Cupressales > Cupressaceae > Cunninghamia > Cunninghamia lanceolata. Next base: position 15,505,985 of record BSBN01000972.1, on the reverse strand, counting down.
AAATGATTTTCCCCTCAATCAGTTTGGTCAATTCTTTAATCATTAGAGGCTCAAGCTTTGGATTTAAAGGTCTTTGCTTCTGCCTCACAGGTTTAGTACTAGGTTCTAACTCTATGGTGTGCTAGGCAATCTGAGGTTCGAACCCTTTTAGGTTTGAGTAATCCTAGGCAAACACCCCTTCAAATTCTTGACAAAGAGCAATAAAAGCTCTTCTATCCTCAGCTAAGTAGATTTTACAAATTTTAAGAAGATTACCTTTAAAAATTTCTAGCTCCTCATAATGCTCTTCTTTAACTTGCATGCTAGTCTTACTTTTCTTCAATTGATCATCTATACTAAAATAGATTCCAAGGTTACCAATCCCTTGGGCAACTTGTTTGTTCTCAACTAAACAATTTGATCATTGCCATATTGTTGTTTGAGCTTATCCTGATTCATCACAGAAATTCATCTTCTTCTAACAAGAAACACAGGATCTGCTCATCACTTTCAAAAACTTGCCAATGAATATTATTATCAGGGATAGAGGGCCTATCAACTATTTTTACATGAGGTTGTACCTTCTCCCTTTGAATATCACTGGGGATGTCAAACTGAGCCCCAATTGCAACTAACCTATCAGCATGATAGTTCTGATTCCTTGGAATAGAGATCAGATTGAAAGCATCAAATTCTTCAATCATGTCCCACACCCTATGTTTGTAACATTTCATAACATCAATCTTTGTAAGATGCAGTCCTCTTACCTGATTCACAATGAGTTCACTATCACCATACACCTGTAAACATCCTATTTTCCTCTTTCTTGTCCACTGCAAACCTTGAATTAATCCTTCATATTCAGCAGTGTTGTTTGTACATGCAAAGGCAAAACAGAAAGAAGAAAAATATTTTTCACCTTGTGGTGACACCAACATTGCATGACCACCAGATCCATTCTTGTTCCTAGAGCCATCAAAATACATTTTCCACACCCCATTTTACTGCTCTGTCTATTGTTTTGCATCCTTCACAAGATTTGGTATTGCTGTTTCATGCTCATGTAGTATGTAAACCCCCATACCAGTTTCTTGGATGCATCCTTCAGGATCATCCACACTATTTTCTAAGGCCCACTCCCTTAAGAGTACCTCTGGTATGCTTTCAGCTTGTAGTTCTTGAGCAACAACTAATTTAGGGTCATCAGAAATAATGCAATTTGCATTAACATGTTGGTGCCTGGATTCACTGATAGTTTTCGAGCAATTTTCATGCAGGCACCATCCCAAAATATCCAAAAAAATTTAAGTTTTGGGGCCCCTCAATGTTTTTCAGCATCTGTATTATATTTCTTGAGGAGGTGGTCTTCATGTTTTCTCCATCGGCATGAGTTTGTATTTGTTTTGGCGATCATGATGGTAGCAGTCATATCTTCTTCCATTGCCAAGACTTTGTGCTATTGGCGAAGGAGTTTCATGTTGGGCCGATGGCATTTGTTTGGCTGATGGATATCTATCAGCGAGAGTAGTATTATCGGCCAAGCAGTTTTTTGTGGTGCTGATAGGCGCGGGTCACACCGATAGGTGAGTATGGAGTGGACCGTCGGCGAGACTTTTGCTATCAGCAGAGGGGTCTTGACCTCTGCCGATATCGTTTTTCTGGCCGATGGGGATTTGGGCGTTGTGTTCATTAGTATGACAATGTGTGTCGGCAAGGGAGATTTGTGCTTTGTCGATGGGTCTTCTCTGGCCGATGTGGACGTTGGAGGCTTTAGGGAGGTGTTCGTCGGTGTGACTAAGGGTGTCGGCCAGTGTTTTTTCAGTTGCTCTGATGATGTGTGTCTGGCCGATGGGAGCGAGGAGTTCGGTCATCAGAGTGACCTTGGCTATCGGGGGCAGTGCTTTGTGGTCTGCCGATGGAGAGTGTTTGGCCGATAGTGGAGCAGAGTGTGGCTCGTTGGTGCGTCGGTATGACTCGACGTATCGGCGAGCGTCTTTTTTGTTGTGCCAATGGCGTGTGTCTCACCGAAGACCTGAGTATGGTGTGGTGGTCGGTGTTATTGGCTGTGTCGGCAGGGATGGAATGTGGTGGCCTAATGGTCTTTCTCTGGCCAACAAGGGATTGCGATGGGCTTCATTGGTGTAACACATGAGGTCAGCCAGAGGATTTTTTGATGCTCCGATGGAGGGAGTCACGGCGACGGAGGGTGTGTTTTGTTTTCCATCGGTGAGACCATTGAGATCGGAAGGAGTTTTTTGGAGCGGGCTGATGGTATAGGTCTGGGCGATGGGCTTTGGGCTGAGAGGCGTGTGTCGAGCATGGCAAAAGTGCTCGACACTTAGTATGTGGGTGGCCATGTTTTTAAAATGTTAAATTTGTCTTCGCACCATGCATGTGGGACTAATTCTCCTACATAATGTGAACCTTCAGAAAACGCATTTTGGCGGGAACTCCCCATTTGAACACAACGATGGTTTTCTTGGTGGTTGTGGGTGGTTGAGCCATCAATGGCAACAGTGCAGAGATGTGAGCAAACGGTCAAGCAGTCAGGTACCCATTTTATGGCATAGCGATTTCTCCAACGGTGGCGCTGGGCTCAAGATCCCCCTGTTGATAACTGAGAGGGGGGGGTGAATCAGTTATCCTAATTATTTCCCTTATTAAACTTTCCTTTTAATTGAAGCAGCATAAAATCAAACACAAAACATTAACCATGAAATAAGAAACACATGACACAGTATTTTTGACGTGGAAACCCTGTTAAGGGAGAAAACCACGGGGTGATTAACCCAAGAATTATTCTCTGTTAGAAGAATAGGAAATTACAAAAATGGCACTTGCCAATTAGGGCTCACTGCCCGAGCACACTGCTCACAAGAGGCTCACTGCCTACAAGAAGACACACTGTCTTACAAAGTGATAAGAATCACAGTCTTGAACTGATTGGAAGCATCTGCATATGCTGGAGTTCAGTTCCGGTTAGGTTCAGTATACTGATCTGCTGCACTTCATCTTTCCTCTGTTCTTTAGTCTGCTGTCCTTTCACATACCGGATCTTTCTTGTTACTTCTGCTCTATTCTGGACTTGTTCGCATATCACCACACACATTCGCACCCTTTACCACTAAATCCATCCTCTATATATATCCGCACAAGTAATTTCATCATCTTTCTAGTCGGCATCCGGAACAGTCTAGTTTCTTACAAACTTAGTTCTGTCGGCTGAATCCTTGCTCACCAAGCAATGCGGATCAAGCATATACTTGTAGATATCATCAATTATGTCGGCCAAACATGATTCATGCCTCCGCAACCTTTATCATCATCTGTAACACATCCGGAAAGTAGTTTGATACTCAGTCAGTCAGTTCTTCCTCTGTTTTCACTGTCTCTCAGGAATCCGGTACTCAACTATTCATATCTTTTTCCTTGTCCATCTCCGGAGGCTAAATCCTTGGAATATACTACTCAAGATAGTCCTCTTGACTTCCCCAGATTCGCACTGCACCAAGACACTTCCTCTGAGAGATCCGGACCAATCTGTCGGACCTTGCCACATGCTCTGTTCTTGTTCACCGGACCACCACAATCTTCAATCTGACTTCCGGTAGAGACATATCATGACTTGCGGATATGTGGGATGACCTTTGTTGCCATCAATGACAACAACCATGAATCCATATAGTGTCTCTTGCCAACAATCTCCCCCTTTGGCATTGATGGCAACACTTAGTGAAAAATGACTAAGTGTTTACACTATGCTCCCCCTCTGCTGATGCTCTGTCTTTATATACAATTTCCGGAACTCCCCCTGAGTTGGATTCCTCATTTTTCACTGCTCCTCACTCCCCCTTTGACATCAATGGCAAAGGGTAGGGTCCGCACACCAAAATTTTCAAAAATTTTCTATATATAGCCGCATATTTACATACTCACATATACTGCAGAATGTCTGCAAAGGATGTCTGCAGTTGAACCATTTCAGTAGCCCAACTTAGCTTCATTCTGTCCAAGATTGAAATGTGACCACTCAACAAAAATGCAAAAGCTTCTGCCCGCCTGAGATCTGTCGGATCTTTTGTATGGGCGGTGGTCTGGGCATCACTGATGGCCTCATGCATAGTTTCCAACTTAGGGACTATAATCCTTCTAAGTTCTCCCATCCGGTTGGTAATGTTCTTCCTCTCCTTCTCAAGATTCTTTATTTCATTCAAGACTGCAATAGTCTGACATTCTTGATTTATTATAGAGGAAGAGAGAGGATCAAAACTTTGAGATAAGCTTTGAAGCTTGTCCTGTTCCTCTTTTATTTTCTTGTCAATTGCTGCTGTTGCCTTTGACCAAGATATACAAAATTTGTAGATGTCACCGCCATCCTTAAGAGCATTTTCTAAACTCTTTATTCCAATGCTTACAATCTTCCTATCCTTAGAGATTAATTCTAATATTTCAGAAAATCTCTTATCCAAAAATTCCTTCCGGACCTTTTCTTCAGCTGATTTTTCTAGAGAATTAAAATGTGTATCAATACTGCTGACTAAGGTTTTTAGATTACCGGAAGTGGAGGCTGTCGGATCTATTTGGATTGATGGCATGATCTTTACAAGTACTCCGGAAGCAGCCTCTATCAACTCACAGTCTTCCATATGAGACTTCAGGAGCTTTTCATTTGCCTTGGCATTTGCAAATGAAGCTATCTTCATTGTTTGTACCGGAGAGAGAGAGTCAAAATCAAATGGACCTTTTAGAAGCTCCGGTTCATCAATCTCTAGAGTTTCTTTGCTCAAAAATTGTTGAACAGTTTGTGCAGTGTCTCTTGCCGGAGACAGATGTTTCTTTTCTTCTGCAGTCTTAGAACTGTCAACCTCTTTGTCTGTCACCACTGCTTCCTTCTCCTGCAACTGCTCTTCTTCTTTGGATCCGGAGACTGTAGGGGAAACCGGAGGAGAGATGCTTGCTTGCTCATGGGCCACTTCTTCTGGAGCAGAGGGTCCCAAGTCCTCACTTGTCTGTTCATGGCTCACTTCTTCCGGAACAGAAGATTCCAAATCAGCAGCTGTTTCTGCACCTAAGTCCTCTACAACAGGAAGATTGAACCTTTTGAAGGCCTTCCGGAGGATCTCTTCTGTCTCTTGTGCCACTTTGTCAGTCTCACCAAGCATGAGCTGATTCATCCTGGCTTTACTTCTGAACTCATCTCTGCAGTCCTTGAAGATCATGTTCATTGTCTTGGGATCAATTTGAGGATATAGCTGAATAGCTATCTGCTCCCGGATCTCAAGATCTTTGGCATGAGCATTATTCTTTCTTACTTCCATTTCCTTCTCTAGGCTTTTAGGAATGAGTGATATGATCTCAATGAAAGCCTTATTGTATGTGTTCAGATATTTAACTGTGGCTTCCTGCAGAGTCTTTTGGTCTGCCTCACTGAAGTCATCATAGGATTCAGTCATTGGTTGAAGGTTTCCATCCACCGTGACCGACTTGATTATGCTCTCTAGTGACAGAGTGGGCTTTTCAACAGTTACCTCTGCCATTTCCTCCTTGTCTTGGCCTGTGGAGGGCTTACCGGATCCTTTCTTTTTCTGTTTCTTTACTTCTCTTACTCCTTCATCTGATTCTGTCTCCTCTTCATCCTTTTGGCTTTCATAAGCCCTTGATGCTTTTGTCTTGGATCTTTTACCGGATGCCTGGACTTCCGGTTTTGAGCTTTTGGTTGTGGAAGGTGCAGATCTCTTTGATGATCTGGTCCGGGTGGGGGTTTCAACCGGAGCACTTTCTTTGCTTTTCTCTTCTTCCTCAGCCTTTCTCCTCTTTTCCCGGCTGGCATCAAGTGCCTCTTTTGAGATGCCTAGGCCTTGAGCAATGTGCTCTACTTCTTTTCTCACTTTTCTTTTAATCTCAGGTTCCCTGAGTTCTACATGTAATTTCACGCTCAGCTCCTCAAAGGTTCCAAACCTTTCTGCCTTAGGATCTTTGGGCTGACTTAGCATGTGTTGAACATGCAGCTCTACTATCTGTTCATCAACTTCATACCCCATGGGCATGATCCAGACAGTCCTTGGCTCCACTGCCTCCATTAGGCACTGATCAGTGTCAACCATAAAACATACTGAGTCCTTGTATTTCTCAATGAGAGACTGGGGAATTCTCTCTCTTGCTTGCATCATGCTCTGAAAGTTTTTGAAGTATCCCCATAGAGCTGTATTTCTCGCTTTTGCATCCCCAAGTCCATGCAAATAGTCTCTTATCTGGACTGCAACAGGTTTGTCATTCTGCCATACCCATCCACTTGTTCCGGGTAGCTCATTCATGAAGTAAAAGAATAGACATACAATGAGAGTACCATACTTAAAGGAGTTCTTCTTGTCTTTCTTGATTTTCTGTACATTTTCCATCAATTGGCTTAGTAGTAGTTCACAAAGATCATAATCTGCATTCTTTCTTAGCATTTCATATGCTGTGTATATTGCAGTTCCGGATACAGAATTCTCCCTGCTGGAGTGATAAATCTTGTATCCTATTATCATTGATGCATATTTGATATCCGGATCCAAAATATCTTCAATGGTCATTGCCCTCTTATCATATTTTGATCCGGTGGCCTCAGTTACAACGTTGTTCTTGACAGATTTGAGGATAGGTACCCCCCCGGAAGAGTATAGACCAGTTACTGCTCTAATTGCTTCTTTTGTGATCTTGCAGGGTCTATCTAGCCAAAGGAAGTTGTCATGCATCCTGCTCAGTACATACCGGACCCATTCATCTTCTTCAAAGCTAGGGAAATGAATGAATTGCTCAAATTGTTTCTTCTGGATACCCTTATACTCTGGTTTGAGCTCAAAAGCATTGTCTATCAGTTGTTTGTGATAGAGGTCTCTTAATTTGAATTCCCCAAATTCCTCAATGTTTGCGTGTATGTAAACCCTAATATCTTCAGTATGTAAGACTCCGTGGGGAACACTAGAGAAGGCTCCTAGTGGATCTACCTCCAACGATTTGTAGGGATGTTTCTTGAATGAGGGGCGAGGTCTATCAGAGATCTTAACTATGTTTGGAGTAGCCATTCTTCAAAGATTTGTAGTGAGGCAATGAAAAACGAAGAATACCTTATGCGCCTTCGGTTTGCACGGAGTGGTTGGATTGATTTCTTTATGCAATAGCTTCGGCAGGAGATCCTTGGTGTGCTTGATGAACCTTGTTGCAGAGCTCCACTATTCGCTTCTTCTCAAGTGTAGAATGAGCAGATAACTTTTGAGAAATCCCTTATATTGCTCCGCAAACCCTAATATCTGTCTGCAATAAATGCTTCACCTGCATTATTCCGGTTTACCATGTCTGGACAGCTTGGAGTATCCCGGATTAGTCCTGATCACTGAATATCATCCGAATCTTTAAATCATGAATAAATCTAGGTAACATATTACAAGAACATCCCAAACACTCTGTCCAATCCGCAAGACAAGATCGTGCACTTCCGGATCTCTCCGGACCTTTTTGTAATCCTTTATCATACCGGAGCACTTTCTTTGAACAGGTCTAACTTAATCGAACACAGCTTCTTCATAACTCCATGCGGACCTCTGAAAACTTGACTGAAGCATCTCAGGACTTATATCTACAAACCCTTTAATCCGCATCTTGTGCCACATCCGGCACAACTTGTTTGGCTGGGGGAACAGAATCTTCTTTGAGTCTCCCCCTGAGCCTGAGCTCACTTTTTAATTTCTGGAAGAAATATCAGCACCAGAATCTGGTGCGGATCCAACCTCTACATTCTCTGAGCTTTTCTTCACCCAAATCTTGCTCATCTGATTCCTAACTTCATCCGCATTCATCTTTTGTTTACCCTTATCTTGATTCTGATTATACACCGGACCTCTTTTGTCCTGATTCTTGTTTCTGCAGACTTTAGCATTATGACCGGACCTATTGCAGATTTGGCAAATAACATTTCTTTGCATATTTAACTGATATCCCCTTGATCTGCATTGATTAGCCATATGACCTACTCTATTGCATGTAAAGCATCTACCTTTGAATGATTTGTTTACTTGCATAATTCTGCATTCATGGGATTTGTGTCCATACCTTTTGCAGTTGAAGCACTGTCCGGAGAAGGATGAATTAATCTGATTCATTCTCATTCTGCACTGATTAGCTTTGTGACCAAAATGGTTGCAGCTGTGGCAGTATCCATTGAAGGATGGATATTTTTGAGCATTTGGCTGTCTTACCGGAGGTCTTCTAGGCCTGCTCCTTGGATTTTCTGATCCAAGATTCCTCTGACCGGATCCGGAGCTTTCTCCTTTCTCATATCCCAAACCATACTTGTCATCAGTCCTCTTTTGACTTCCAAGAAGAACTTCAAGTTGAGCAGAACTTATCTTGAATTTCTCTTTATATTCATTTGCTGTTTGAAGATCTCTTTTGAGAGAGGTAATTTGATCCTCAAGTTTTTCTTCATTATCTTTGGCATCTTCAAGATCAGATTCAAGATGTCTGATAATCCTGTCCATCTGGTGGCATTCTTCTGATTTTTCCTTAAGAGATTGTCTTAGATTGTCTTCAGCCTTTCTTTTTTCTTCAATCTCTTGAGTGAACTTTATAGTTCCTGATTCCATTTCATGTCTTAACATAATGACTTCTTTTGATAACTTTTCACACAACTTGGTTTGCTCAGTCAATTCTTCATTTGTATTGCTTTCTTCACTTTGTCTTGCCAACTGTTGGAGCAGCTCCTTTCTCTTTTTCATAGAGAGACTTAATTTGTCTTTTAATTCCCTCATGAATTCATCAGCCTGTTTGAGTCTTTCTCTTAATTCACTGACTTCAGAATTTGACTGTTCAAGATCCTCAAGGGCAGTCTTGAGTTGCTCCTTTAAACCATATGCATCCATTTGAAATCCCAGATCTTCCTCAAGCTGTTAGGCTCTATTAGGAGGAACTTGGCTCTGATACCAATTGTTGATAACTGAGAGGGGGGGGTGAATCAGTTATCCTAATTATTTCCCTTATTAAACTTTCCTTTTAATTGAAGCAGCATAAAATCAAACACAAAACATTAACCATGAAATAAGAAACACATGACACAGTATTTTTGACGTGGAAACCCTGTTAAGGGAGAAAACCACGGGGTGATTAACCCAAGAATTATTCTCTGTTAGAAGAATAGGAAATTACAAAAATGGCACTTGCCAATTAGGGCTCACTGCCCGAGCACACTGCTCACAAGAGGCTCACTGCCTACAAGAAGACACACTGTCTTACAAAGTGATAAGAATCACAGTCTTGAACTGATTGGAAGCATCTGCATATGCTGGAGTTCAGTTCCGGTTAGGTTCAGTATACTGATCTGCTGCACTTCATCTTTCCTCTGTTCTTTAGTCTGCTGTCCTTTCACATACCGGATCTTTCTTGTTACTTCTGCTCTATTCTGGACTTGTTCGCATATCACCACACACATTCGCACCCTTTACCACTAAATCCATCCTCTATATATATCCGCACAAGTAATTTCATCATCTTTCTAGTCGGCATCCGGAACAGTCTAGTTTCTTACAAACTTAGTTCTGTCGGCTGAATCCTTGCTCACCAAGCAATGCGGATCAAGCATATACTTGTAGATATCATCAATTATGTCGGCCAAACATGATTCATGCCTCCGCAACCTTTATCATCATCTGTAACACATCCGGAAAGTAGTTTGATACTCAGTCAGTCAGTTCTTCCTCTGTTTTCACTGTCTCTCAGGAATCCGGTACTCAACTATTCATATCTTTTTCCTTGTCCATCTCCGGAGGCTAAATCCTTGGAATATACTACTCAAGATAGTCCTCTTGACTTCCCCAGATCCGCACTGCACCAAGACACTTCCTCTGAGAGATCCGGACGAATCTGTCGGACCTTGCCACATGCTCTGTTCTTGTTCACCGGACCACCACAATCTTCAATCTGACTTCCGGTAGAGACATATCATGACTTGCGGATATGTGGGATGACCTTTGTTGCCATCAATGACAACAACCATGAATCCATATAGTGTCTCTTGCCAACACCCCCCTGTCTATCGCATTTAATCTATGAAGGCCATTTTTAAATGGAAGGAATGTATCTGGCAAATTTTTGACTTCTGGCCATGTAATTAATTGTTGAATGTACATGGTTCTGTATAAATGCTCTGGCCGTGTTACATTTAAAGGGGTTGGAGGTTTTTTGGGCTTTCGGCTCTGACTCTGAACATAAGGTGTTCACATTTTGAAAGGCATTTTTTTGCTACAGACTCGGTCCTTAGTTTGGTGTACTAATCTATCTTGGATTGTAAATGATGATTTTCTCTGTGATGACCTTCTATGCAGATTGATTTTAAATGAAAAACACCTGTGTGTGTATTGTTTTTGATTGTCTCCTGTATGTCATTTGTTTTCCTTTCAAACAAGGTTGTCGAGGACTTCCAAGTTTTTCAGTGTATGCATACTGTGTCTCTGATTTATTACGTCTGCTCAAGGAGTGGTTAAATAGGCTTTTGATCAGATACAAAGGGAAATAGATTGCATCATAGGATCTGTTAAGCATGATCATTAATGATACTCTTTATTGGACATGTTGCTATCAGGCAGTAGCATTATTCTCAGGTCCTCTGGATATGAATTTATGTTGTCATGGGGAGACATTTATAGTCTTAGATATGACTCTGCTGCCCAGATAAGGCACTGGTTTGGGAATTTGTCTGTTCAATGGGTTTAGGAAAGTCCCATAACTCCAAACACCATTTCAACCCATCTCATCACTTCCACTTGTTAGTTGTAGGATTAGGATTAGGAACCTCTGCATGCTTTCATACCTAACCAGACATTATGTCCAAGAATGTTGCCAACCTTGTGATTTGTTACACAAATCTTGGTCCAGACATGAGAGTATTCTGCCTGTTGCCGTCAAGTTAAATCCTTCTGTCATTGAGCTAGTCAAGGTTATACTTTTATCAAATAGGGATACCCCCCTTGGTGCGGCAGAACCAGAAGTGAAGGGGAGGAGCTCACGCAACCTCCTGTATTCAGTTGGCTGAATCTGCATGTGCATTAGAACTGGCAAACCCTAATGCTGATTCAGAAGCAAAAACCAACACAACACTTGGTGTGTAAGGCTCTATATGATGATTTGAAAGCAACTCAGATTTTAAAGTTACTTTGGTGCCATATCTGGTCCTAAAAAACATGTGGGACCAATCTAAGGATAAATATCCTCCTATCTTGGCTGTAACTTCTCTTGATAAGCACATGGCAAAATAAGGAGGCAAATCTATGATGAATACCTCCTGGGAAATGGAAATGTTGGGACGGGTATGCATAGTGAGACCTAGGTCTTTTATTACACCCACAGTATTAACAACTGTACCATCTAATTGGAGTACACCCTCCTCAAGGGGCTAGTACTTGAGCCCTAATTGGTCTGCAATCTGTTTAGGCATCATAGAACTACTTGCTCCACTATCCACCATGCAATTATGTACTAACTTGTCTCTAATTATTAATGACACATAGAATGGGAGTGGTTTGGCACTTTTGTTTGGCTATTTGCTATTATCCTGGGATGAATTGGTAAGGACAACCCTATTTAGGTCAATAGTTGTATCATTGGATACTTTCAAATTAGACAAGGTAGACTGCAACATCTTCTTTTGGCCAGGGATGGCTAGGGAATCCCACATGGACATTGTCATGTTCATTTTCTTCATATTTTCAATAATATTGAAAGGTGGAATGGCACTTACCTTCTGATTTGATTTTGTAGCAGCAACCTCTGCTTGCAAATGAGGCATCTCCCTTGCTACTGCTGGGTTAATTCTTTGTAGAATATGGGGAATATGTGATGTAGAAGCACCAACATGTCCTTTCTCTTTATTTGTTGCTTGGTCTATCTCATAACCCCTCTTTTTGGCCCTTGTATTGGCTACAACTGAGGTGTTATCGCTATTTATGCCACAGAATTCACCTTCTTGCCAATTTATGAAGGTAGAATCATTCTAAGGTTGCTCTTGTTATTGAACACCCCCATCATGAGGTGTATTTGGTTGTGAGACTGTAACATTCCATACCATTAAAGTCTGATTTATAACCCCATTCAAGCAGGCTGCTTAACTGTGTGGCTGATTGCATGGATAGAACCACTCATACTCAGCTGCAAGGTTATTCTGAGTAGGGACAAGGCCCCTTACTGCGTTAATAGGTGCCAGATTATAAGGCTGAAAAGGCCTTTGATTCACATTTTTCCTGGCACCTTGGTAACTACTTTGATAAGGTGGCCTATTAGCTTGATACGACTGATTTTGGCCATGATATGGCTGCTGATTTTGCCCTTGAGGTTGCGGTTGATAAGGCTATCTATGCTAGGATTGCTACTTTTTTTATGTTTACTAACTCATTCCCAAAGGTTTGCAGGATATTTTCTATTTTCTGTTGGCTATTTTTAATCTCTTTCAACTCTTGAGATGAGCCAGAAGTAGTAGGCTTAGAATTGGCAATACTTGGTACTATTGCTATAGTAGGTAAAGGGGCAAAATATGGGATTTGCAATGGCATTGAAGCTTGAATCTCAGGAAAGCTGGGCACTAGTGGTTTGGGTGTTATTTTTCTAGCCTGAATCAGACTATTTTCTGCCCTAATAGCTATTTCATAAGCATCAGGTAAACTAGTACCTCCTAATGATTGAATCATTACTGAAATATCACTATTTAGGGCTTTTAAAAAATACAAGAATGCATATTCAGCTGGAGGTCTTACCATGGCAGGGATTCTATTCCATGTCTTCTAGAATCTGAAATTGAAATCCATCATTTGCTCCTAGGGAGCTCTCTTTATGGTGGTCATCTATTCAACCAATGATAGATTATCTGATTTATCTTGGAATTGTTTGTTTAGCTTCTTGCCTAGATCATCCCAGGTGTCTATAGTCTACACTGGTAAACTCCTAAACCATTGAAATCCCTTCCCTTTGAATGAGGCAACCAGCAGCCTGATGGCTACATTCTCTTGAGTGACATGATGTACACCACATAGAGATGCTATGTCTCTAATGTGCTCAATAGGGGTAGTCTGATTTTCCCCTGTGAAATAGGGTAGACTTTTCAAAGCTACCATGGGTATAGCATCATGTACTGTTAGGTTTAAAGGGTTGCCCCCATCAAAAGTCATGAATGGCTGATTTCTTGCCATCTGAATAGCTGGGGGTAGATTTTCTTGAGTTGCTACAAGAACTATAGAAGCAACTGGTCTAAAATTTGGTGGGGTTGACTGTATTCTTTTAGAAACTAGAGTCCTTACTATAGCTCTACTCTACCTTCTAGGTGGAGACAACTGCAAGTAATCGAATGTACTTGAACTTCTAGTTTGAATCTTTCTCATAAAATGTGACAGTAGAAATGATCTGCTTGTCCTTCCTCAGTGCGAGTTGCTAGATATGTAGGTTTAACCTCTTACAAGTCTTAAAATAACTAGCTGCACATCAAAACTAGTAATAAAAGTTGTATTGTCCCACTGGGCATGCCAGAAACTGTTATCACCTAGATTTGCACCCTTGTTTGCAGTTGTGAAACTTCAGCAATCTGGAGTAACATGGGAATGATCTCTAAGTGTGGGACTTTTCTAAATGAGATCAGACCCCTAGAGAAGGCCATCTTCCTTGACTAGATATCACCTAAAACTACTAAATCTTCAAGGGAAAAGGGAGAAGGAATGCTTTGAATGAAAAATGAAAATAGAAAAACTGAAAGTAAGGGTGATGCACCAGACTGATTAAAAGAAACTTTCACAACACTAAGAAAATGCACAATATAATCAGATACAACAAGTAAACATACACAGATTAGATGATTTTAGCAGAGGTAAGGAGCAATAGGGTTGAGAGGAATAGAATGTTCAAAGACAACCTTATGCAGATTCACACAGAACTGGATAATCTTGAAAGGAGGTAAAACAACTTGCATATATCCAATCAAAGGCAAGGTTACAGTATATGAGAACTCTGTTTGGAAACAGAAAGACCAGAATGCCAAAAAATTTCCAACCTTATTTACATCATAAACCATAGCTTATATAGCATTCAAGAATGCCCTAAGTCAGTTACAAAATTTTCTCTAAGAGCTGTCTTCGAAAATATCCACCCTTGAATGACTATCCACCTACAGAAGTTATGGCGTCAAATATCTGGCACTAGCTAGATAGAAGATATTTTCAAACTTTAATGCAAGCTTCTACATCATTGATCTGTAGCTGATGCATCAGTGCGGAGATATTTTGGTCATGAATGCGAGAAGCTTCCATTACCTGCAGAAATAAATGCAAAAAATATCTGCATCCTACCCCAAAAGTCGCTGAAACGTCCAGTCACCCAAAACATGCAAATCTAGATTTGAAAATAAAAGGTGACAAAAACCCCTAAAAGACCCTACCAAATGAAAGAGGGGACCAAAATATGCATCTTTGCCTCTTGTAGCATGTCAAAATTCACTAAAATGGAGGAGATACAGGTGGTCAAAGTTTTGGTCAACTTCCTGTATATATCGCTTTGCATCTGTGTATATATCGCTTGAATTTGTCACCTGAATTGGCATCAAAAAACCTCTCTGCAACTGCCTTTGGATATGCATGGCACTTTGTATATCGGGCTATGAAATGTCCTTGTATTTTCAAACTTGTATATGCATACAATTGCCTTTGTATGTGTGAGCCCCATCATTTGCATGTTAACTTTGTATCTTTCCCTTGTATATCGAAACATACAAGCAAACATACAAGCAAAAGATACATGTTAAGCGCTTGTACCTTGGTGGACCCCACCTATTCATCTTTGGCCTTTATATATTGGTGAATGTATGTTCCTGTTGTATATTTCCTTTGTATGTGCAAATATACATTCTCAATATACATACAATGCCTCCTGTAAGGTCCCTCAGCATGCTTTCAATGTGTCTCGCATATGAGACCCCCGCATGATTTCATCACATCATTTTCCTTGTATATCGCGTTGTATATTGGGAACATACAATGCAGAATATACATGTAATGCGTGGACCCCACCTCTTGTATCTTCCTTGTATCTGTAAACATACAAGCTGCGGACCGCAAAATGACCATTACCTGTATTTGATTGCACTGTCAGGTCCGGCTTGTATCATTCCTCTTTGTATATGTCTTTGAATGTGCAAATATACAAAGCACTTATACATACAAGCTGCGGACTTGACGCCTGAATATGCCAGAACTTGATCTTCGATTCAGGTTTGCCTTGTATACATCATTTGTACCTTTGGCTTGTATATACGAATATACAATTGCCCACATACATGCAAGCCACGGATTCAACGCTGCATCCAACCAAAATGTATATCCATTTGAAATCCGGCTTGCATCCTTACTTTGTATCTTTCATTGTATATCGGCATATACAAGCACCATATACATGCAAGCCGCAGATCTCAGATTTTTATGAAGTAGACTAGAAGGACTTTGAAATCCGGCCTGTACATCGCCTTTGCATGTTTCACTTGTATGTGCGCGATATACATTCTACTGTAGCATGTTTACCTTGCATCTTGCCGACATGCATTCCACTATAGCAAATGTATGTAAGTCGGCCTTGTATGTTTTTTCGTTATATATTGGGTAGTATGTGCAAACATACAAACCTGATATACATCTATCCTGATATACATTGTAGAATATTTTGGGAATCTGCAACAGATTCCCCAAATGCATATTGACTAATGCACATTCTCTTATATATGCCTAATGTACATAGGCATTTGTATGCATTTCCTTGTGAGGGATAGGATGGTGACGCCACCATCATGGACGCTTGGGGTGATATTTGGCAAGCAGGGTGATATTTGGATGAAGGGGTGATATTACAAATATCGGGGAGATATTTGGAGATCGGGGTGATATTACAAATATCGGAGTGATATTTGGAGATTGGGGTGATATTACAAATATCACTCAATGTTCGGAATATGACCTGATGTGTGAAATATCAAGTTTGACTAGATGTTTGACCATACATTACTTCCATATTTTAGCGAATTTCAGGGTGATGTAAACAACAAACTTGCCTATTTTTTCAAGCTCTTTCACATGGTAAGCTTCTTCAGGCAAGCTTCAAGCAATGAGATTTGGGTTCCAACTTCAAGATCACAAATATAGCTTACATTGGGGATATGCACACTGACTGATGCTGCTTGAATTATTTGACTCCGGCTAGAGGAAAAATTGGTCAACAATCATTGGGGATATCAAACTGGGCCCCAATTGTAGCTAACCTATCAACATGGGAGTTCTGATTTCTTGGAATAGAGATCAGATTGAAAGCATCAAACTCTTCAATCATGTCCCATACCCTATGCTTGTAGCATTTCAAAACATCATTTTTTGTAATATGCAGCCCTCTCACCTAATTTATAATGAGTTCACTATCCCCAAACACCTGTAAACAACCAATTTTCCTCTTTCTTGCTAACTGCAAACCTTGAATCAATCCCTCGTACTCAACAGTGTGATTTGTGTATGAAAAAGCAAAACAGAAAGCAGAATAATATCTTTCACCTTGGGGAGACATAAGCATTGCACCACCACCAGATCCATTTCTGTTCCTAGAGCCATCAAAGTACATCTTCCATACTTCTCTTGCTGCTCTATCTATTGTTCTGTATCCTTCACTAGATTTGAAATTGATGTTTCAGGCTCATGTAGTATGTAAATCCCCATACCAGCTTCTTAAATGTGTGCCTCAAGATCATCTACAACATTTTCTGAGGCCCACTCCTTTAATAGCACCTCTAGTATACTTTCAACTTGTAGTTCTTGAGTAGAAACAAGTTTAGGATTATCAAAAATAATGCAATTTGCATTAACAACATTTGGAACATAAGGCTCTATATGATGATTTGAAAGCAATTCAGATTTTAGGGTTACCTTTGTGCCATGTTTGGTCCTGAAAAACATGTGGGACTAGTCTGAGGATAAATATCCTCCTATTTTGGCCGTGAATTCTCTTGATAAACACATGGCAAAATAGGGAGGCAAATCTATGACAAATACCTCCTGGGAAATGGAAACATTTGGGCAAGTGTGCAAAGTGAGACCTAAGTCTTTGATCACACCTACAGTATAAACAGTTGTGCCATCTAATTGAAGCACACCTTTCTCCAAGGGTGAGTACCTCAATCCTAATCAGTCTGCAATTTGTTTTGGCATCAAAAAACTGCTTGCACCACTATCCACCATACAGTTGTGTACTAACTTGTCTCCAATTATTAAAGATACATAAAATAGGAGTGGCTTAGCACTTTTGTTTGGTTGTTTGCTGTTATCCTAGGATGAATTGGTAAGGACTGCCCTAGTTGGGTTAATAGTTGTATCATTGGACACTTTCAAATTAGATAAGGCAAATTGCAATATGTCCTTTTGGCCTAGGATTGTTAAGGAATCCCACATAGACATTGTCACATTCATCTTCTTCATATTTTCAATAATATTGAAAGGGGAAGTGACACTTACCATTTGTTGTGGCTTTGTAGCACCAGTATCAGCCTGTAAATGAGGCATCTCCCTTGCTGTTGCTAAAATATTTCTTTGTAATATATGGAGAATTTGGGATGTAGAAGCATCAACATGTCTTTTTCCTTTATTTGTTGCTTGGTCTACTTCATAACCCTTCTTCTTGGCCCTTGTATTTCCTACAACTGGAGTATTATCTCTATTCATGCCACAGAATTCACCTTCCTGCCAATTCATGAAGGTAGAATCACTCTGAGGTTGCTCCTACTATTGTACAACCCCATCATTAGGTGTATTTGGCTATGAGACTGCAATATTTGTACCATCAGAACCTTATTTATCACCCCATTCGAGCAGGCTGCCTGATTGTGTGGCTATTGCATGGAAAACACCATTCATATTCCTCTGCAAGGTTGTTCTGAATAAGGACAAGGTCCCTCACTACATTAATGGGTGCCGAATTGTAAGGCTGAAAAGGCCTCTGATTCACATTCTGCCTGGTACCCTGATAATTTCCTTGATATGGAGGCCTGTTGGCCTGGTAAGGCTAACTTTGCCCTTGATAAGGTTGATTCTGCCCTTGACTGGGTTGCTAATAAGGCTACTTGTTCTGGGATTGCTGCTTTTTAATGTTTACCAGCTCATTCCTAAAAGTTTGCAGAATGTTCTCTATTTTTTGTTGGTTATTTTTTATTTCTTTCAACTCTTGTGATGAGCTAGAAGCAGCATTTTCAGAATTGGCAGTACTTGGTAATACTACAGTAGTGGGTAAAGGGGCAAAATATGGAATTGGTATGGGCATCGAAGCTTGAATCTCAGGGAAGATGGGCATTGGTGGTCTAGGTGCTATTTTTCCATCTTGAATTAGGCTATTCTCTGCTCTAATAGCTATTTCATATGCATCAGGTAAACTAGTACCTGCTAATGATTGTATCATCACTGAAATATCACTATTTAGGGCTTTCAAAAAATACAGAAAAGCATATTCAGCTGGAGGCCTTACCATGGTGGGAATTTTGTCCCATGTCTTCTAAAATCTAAAGTTGAAATCCATCATTTGCTCCTGGGAGCTCTTTTTATTGTAGTCATCTGTTCAACCAATGACAAGTTGTCTGATTTATCTTAAAATTACTTATTTAACTTATCACCTAGATCATCCCAGGTTGTAATGGTTTGTACTGGTAAACTCCTAAACCATTGTAATGCTTTTCCTTTGAAAGAGGTAGCCAGCAGCCTGATGGCAACATTTTCTTGGGTTATATGATGCACTCCACATAGAGAAGCCACGTCTCTAATGTGCTCAATAGAGGTAGTTTGATTCTCCCTTGTGAAATAGGGCAGACTCTTCAAAGCTGCCATGGGTATAACATCATGTATTGTTAAGTTCAATGGGTTGCCCCCATCAAAAGCCACAAATGGCTGATTTCTTACCATTGGAACAGCGAGAGGTAGGATTGCTTGAGCTGGTATAAATACTACAGGTGCAACTGGCCTAAAATTTAGGGGAGTTGATTGTACTCTTTTAGAAACTGGAGTCCTTGCTACAGCTCTCCCATGTCTTCTAGGTGGTGACAGCTGCAAATAGTCAAATGACCTTGAACTCCGAGTTTGAATCTTTCTCATATAATGTAACAAAAAAATTGATCTACTTGTCTTTCCTTAGTATGAGTTGCCAGATATGCAAGCTTTAACCTCTCACAGGTCTAAAAATTACTGGCCGCACATCAAAACTAGCAATAAGAGATAGTATTTTGATTATTTTCTAACTCTGGGTCCCCGGGCATGCCAAAGTTGTTATCACCCATATTTGTACCCTTGCATGCAGTTGTGAAACCTCAGCAATCTGGAGTAACATGGGAATGATCTCTAAGTGTGGGACTTTGCTAAATGAGATCAGAACTCTGGAGAAGGACGGCTTCCTTAACTGGTTATCACCTAAAACTACTAAATCTTTTGAGGAAAAGGGAGAAGGAAATGCTTTAAAATGAAGGATGAAACAAAAGCTTGAAAACAAAGGGTGATACACCAAGTTTAATAAGAGAACCCTCACAATACTGAGAGAATGCACAAGATAACCAAATATAGCAAGTAGACATACACATATTTAACTGATCCTAGCAAAGGTGAGAAACCAGATGATTGAAAGGAACAATACGTTCATAGGCAAACATATACAGATTCACACTAAACTAAAACTCAATCCAAAGAGGCAAAATAACTTGCATCTATTTAATAGGAAGGCAAAGTTACAGTAGCAGAAAGCTCTATTTGGAAACAGAAAAGCCTCAATGCTCAAAAAAATTCCAACCTTATTTACATCCCTCGAATGCATATATAAAGCATTCCAAACTAACCTAGGTCGGTTACAAAATTGCTCTAAGAGCTGTCTCAGAAAAATATCTCTTGAAGGGATGTCCAATTGTAAGGAGTTATGGTGCAAAAGATCTGGAACTGGTGTAGATGGAAGATATTTTTAGACTTCAATGCAAGCTGTTGAATCATCAACCCTCTCTAAAACAGTGGAAGATATTTTGGCATTGAATGGGAGTAGCTTCCTTTACCTATAGCAATGAATGCAACAAATATCTTCATCCTATTCAAAAGATTGTTGAAACGTCCTGCAGCCAAAACATGCAAATCTAGATCCAAAACTAAAAGTGAGAAACTGTCCGTGAAAACACCCCCAAATGAAAGAGGAGGCAAAAACATGCATTTTTTTCTTTTGAATCATGTCAAAATTTGCCAAGACGGAGGAGATATGGGCAGTCAAAGTTTCGATCAACTGCCTCTATATATCGCTTTGCATCTGTGTATATATCACTATCTGAATTGGCCTCTGAAATGTCTTTGTATGTGCAAAGCGCTTTGTATACACTAACATGCAAGCGTGGGCTTTGTCTTTTTTGAAAAGGCCTTTATATAAATGCTTATATCTTCAAATGTATGTCACCTTCTATATACAATACAATGGTCACATACAAGGATGGGCCCCTATACTTCTCTATAACCTTTTGCATGTATGTCCTCCGTCACGTGTCATCACCTGATTCATCACTGAGATGGCCTGAGAAGCATCGCTAAAAATTGTATATGCATATCGGCGGTTGAAATGACTATGAACTGAGCTGCCGATGCATCTATCTGGCCGATAACCTTTGTATATGACCCCTTGCATATCGCATTGTATATACAACATACAATCGCAAATATGCAAACCATCTGGAACTCAAAAGATTATGAAGCAAGCTTGAAAATACCATCGGGTCCGGTTTGCATGTATCCTCTTTGTATGTTGGCATATACAATGCCCATAAGATGCAAGCCGGACGCTAGCCACTTTATCCATCGAATTGGGAGAAAATTGAAATTTGGGCCTTGTATTTTCATTGTTTGTATATCGGCATATACAAATGCCATATACATGTAAGCTGCGGATTTCAAAAGATCACTACTATATTTGAGTTCCCAGTCGATTCCGCCTTGTATGTTTTCCCCTTATATGTATCCTTTGTATGCATCCTTTGTATGTCGTATATACAATACGAACATACAAACAAACTACAGAATCTGCCCTTTATCAATTGGAATGTATGCTTCCTTCAGATCTAGCTTGTATATTAGGAATGCATATTTGATTGTATGTGCGAACATACAATCACAAATATACAAGCGGTGGGCCCCAACTTTTGCATCTCCTCCTTGTATGTCGAACACATACAATCTCCATTGTATATTTCTATGTATATCGGCCTTGTATTTGTTCTTTGCATGTGCGCTGATATACATTCTCTTTTGTATGTGCCCCTTTGTATGTTGGCCTGGCATGTTTCTTGCATATACAATGTGACATGCTTATTGACCTTGTATATTTCGAGATACAAAGGCCTTTGTATGCATGACTCGCCTCCCTTCTGCTTTACATATCAACAATGTACATTTCCTCTTGTATATTTTGCTTTGTATATTTCGACATACAAACGCGAAATATTCTGGGAATCTGCGACAGATTCCCCAAATGCATATACAAACCCGATATGCATGCAAAGATGCATACAATCATTTTTTTCCACTTTTTGAAGGCCGATTGGGATTTTTGACCCACCAATGCACATTTGAACTTATATGCACATACAAATGGCTTTGTATATACAAAGACACTTGTATGCAACTACTTTTACACATTTTGAACTGCGAAGGCCAAATGACTTAGAATTTTTTTGAAGCCAAAAGATTTCTGGGTTTTTTTGGGTTTTTTGCAAGGAATCCTTGGACAAGATTTTGGGATTTTTTGACAAGGCATGCATGATTACTTGAAAGATTTAGCTTTGTAGGGTCACTTTCCAAAGGATTTTCAAGGAAAATACAAGGTGGATTGTTTAACTCTACACAGAGGAAAATGGGTCAACAGTTATTTCTACATTTCAAGTTTAATCTTCATAACAGATTAAGTTGTTAAAGCAAGTGAATATAATTGTGAATTGAGTTAAGTAAAGTCAAGTTTTTGATACAACTGATTGACCCCCCCTCTTAGTTGTCTTGTATGTTCAACACCTCCCCTCATTGTCTCTGTCATTGGTGTGCATACAGTACTTAAATTTTTTAAGAACTTCAGGTAGAAACTTGCTAGTCCATGAAAAGATCTTACCTCTCTAATATTCATAGATGTTGGCCATTCAACAATTTCTCTAACCTTCTATGGGTCCATCTTCAATCCTTCTGCAGAAATCACAAATCACAAGTATACCAGGTCCATCTTCATGAAACTACATTTCTTGATGTTTATCAACAATTTCTCTTCACTCAGCCTTTGGAATACTTGTCTAATATGTGACAAATGTTATTCCTTGGTTCTACTAAAAATTAGAATATTATCCAAGTAGAGAATAACAAACTTACCCAAGAATTTCTTCAAAATGTCATTCATCAACCTCATGAATGTACTTGGTGCATTAGTTAATTCAAAAGGCATGACTAACCACTCATACAATCCTTCATTAGTCTTAAATGCAGTCTTCCACTTATCTCTTTATCTAATTCTAATTTGACTGTATCCACTCTTTAGGTCTATCTTTGTAAAATATTTTGCTCCGCTCAAACAATCGATGATGTCATCGATCCTTGGAAATGGAAATCTAAACTTGATTATGATCTTATTGATTGCTCTTGAGTCCATACACATCCTCCATTCCCCATCTTTCTTTAGTGATAGAATTGTTGGTACCACACATGGGCTTAAACTTTCTCTAATCAACCCTTTCCTTAATAGCTCTTGTATTTGTCTATTTAGCTTCACATTTTTTTCTAGTGTCATCCTATGTGCTGCTTTGTTCGGAAAACTGGCTCTAGGTATGAGATCCATATGATGATTGATACTCTAGATTGGTTGTAATCCTTCTGGCACATTCTCTGATACAATATCTTGGTATTCTTCAATAATTTAGTTATTTCCCTCTGTGGTGGTTCTTCTTCTTTTACGGTAGTAGTTTCTGCAGCTTGGGTATTGCACTTCTTTAAAATCAATGCAAAACACATGTTCGCATGTGTCATTCCATCCAAAAATTTCCTTCCATCCACTAAATAGATTCTAGCATTGCCACATACTTCACTTTTGTCCTCTTCATCCAAAGGTATCAAGATATGTTATTTTCCATTTGATGTTATAGTATAGGTATTCTTCCTTCCATCATGTATTACTTTTGTATCATATTTCCATGGTCTTCCCAACAATATATGACATACATCCATCAACATAATATCACATAATACCTCCTCATTGTAAGATCCTATATGAAATTTCATGAAACACTGTTCACTCACCCATATCTTGTGCTCATCGTGAATCCATGCTATCTTGTAGGGCTTCGGATTTTTCAACCTCTCTAGATTCAGCTTCCTCACCATCTATTATGAAACCAAATTATCTATACTACCATTGTCAATGATAACTTTAGAGCATTTACCTCCTGATTTGCATCTTGTCCAAAACAAACTTATCCTCTGCAAGTGGCTCCTCAGTTGTTTTTTCTTGCAACAAAGCTCTCCTCAAGACTAATGACTCACCCTTCTCTAGCTTTCCTACTAAACTAGGTGATCGAACTAGTTCTTCCTCCGCATATGATGCTCTTGTAGTAATCTATGTCCTTTTGTTAGTACTCTCTTGATTACATTCAAATGCTTGTTGTCCTTCACCTCCATACTTGAAATAGGTTTATTTGAATGATCTCTTGTCAAATCCTCTTTCATCTCTTCGATATCCCTCATTGCTGTAAGAATTATGACTTCCTCTGTTGTTGCGGTAGAAACTTATGTCATCTCTTCCTTGGTGGTATGAGTTTTTGTCCCTTTCCTCTTTGTGGTATGGGATACTCTCCTTGTTTTTCTCCATATATGGTCTTCCTTCTCCATATTGTGTTCTACCTCTCTAGAATTTTCCTCCTCTACCTCTCTATCTATGTTCATGTCTCTTGTCAACTTTTCTTCATATTTTAGTGCAAATTGATATGCCTCTTCCACCATTGCCATCCTTACCAAACTTAGTTATTCTTGAATGTTTATTCTTAGTCTATTTATGTATTGCACCACTTTCTCCATGCTTTCTTCACTATGTCTAGTCCTAATAATCATCTTGTGGAACTCTTCAATGTACTCTTTCACTGTCTTCTCCTTTTGCCTTATGTTTTGCAATCTTTTTAACAATTCTAATTCATATTCAGTAGGTATGAACTAGTTCTTTAGTTTTGTCACCATCATATCATATTTTATGATTTTCTCTTTTCCTCTTTTATTTCTATCTAATTGAACTCCTTTCCACCAAATAACAACATGTCCCTTCAACTTAGTCTTTGCAAATCTCACTCTTTCCAAATCTTCAATTTCTTCATATTCAAAGTATTCGTCCATGTCATTTATCTAATCGATCAACTCCTCATGGTTCAAATTTTAGGCATAGTTTGAAATTTCCATTCTAGGTCTCTTACCAACCTTAGATATAGATTTAAACATCTTTACCTAATTTGATTCTTCTTCTTCTAAAGTTTCTTCATTTTGCTTGAACTCCTAATTCATTATCATCACTTTCATCCTCATGTCTAGGGTTTAGACCTCTCCTTCTATCCTCTTCTACAACATCCAATATAACCTTCGTTGTCCTCATCATCTCTATCATTTCTTCCATTCTTCCAAAAACATTAGCCATTGAAGGCATCCTCCTTCCTGGCATCTCTTCCTTAGATCTAGTGCAACTACCTCAATTCAACAATCTAACTACAAGGTTGTAACTGCCTCACAATCAACACTCTATTAAAAAACACATGTAAGTTGCCTTAGGTTGGTGATGTATTCACTTCAAGATCTATTAGAGTGCCTTCTCTTCCAAAGGATTCACAAACTTCACTCTGATAACACTTGGTGTAGTCACAGCTGGAGGGTCCAGGAATAGGACTGTCCTACCATGCAATCTGAGAGTAAACACAATGGAAAACACAAAGAATGAAGCAAAAAATGAATATAGATTGATTCAATATCATGGACAAGTACAATTTTTAGATCCTAGGAAAATGTAGATTGTTATGGGCTCACAGGCATGTCCTCTGACATAATTACAAGAAAGATATGACCTTGAAGTGCCTTCTGCAAATCCAATACTAAAGACTAAATAATTTCTATCATGTTCACTTCTGTCCTAATACATCTAATGAATGCTTATAAATCCTCTCCCAGCTCTAGGAATGCTCCATGTCAGCCTTAAGAGGCTCCAAAACCTGATGCTTGATGGAATGTGTAGGTCATCCTTAATCATGTAGTAATGCTCCACATTTTGAAGGAACATGTTGCAGTTCTAAATGAAGATGTGTTTGGTCCCAAAATACCTTGTGAGATGTTCCATTTGGCTCCACAAGTCATAAGAAGGTGCCACAAACTCTATAGGCTCATACTAAATGTTGAATTTTCTATTTTGTGAGTTTTTCTGATGTTCTGATAGTGATAACTTTCTGTAGACAATTGCAAACCTTAGGAAATCTAGATATGATGTAGATGACATAGTTATGGGTCTTCATCCTACTCTTTGAACTATGAAATGATGATGCAGTAGAATGCGGTACAATCTATTGAGACTATACTGACTGAAATAGAATTGAAATGCAAGAAAAGAAAAGAAATCAAAATAATTTGGTTGATGCAAGATTACCTTTCAACCTGGGATAGTCTTGCATCATTTTATCAACCAATTCATAAAATAGAAAAAGCATTCCATTTTTATGAAAATCAATCCTATCTTTAGTCAAAAAAGTAATTAACTCAATAAATCATTTTTTTGCATGGACACTTGTCATGTGCACATTCATTCATGATTCCCCAATTTATCTCATCCATCAATTTCATCTAATTTCCACCACCATTGATTGATCTTCATTGAGAGCTATAAATATGGCCATTCACCTCTTCACAAACCCTTCACTTTTTGAGCATTGGCATCCATATCTCTGAGCACTTTGAGCATTCATTGAAGAATATCATATATATTTAAGCTATCATCCATCCATTTATAATCATGGTTATGCTACATTTAGAGCAATCCACATATCAATACACCAATGAATAAATATCATAGTTTGGCAAAATACATTGTTGTGTTCTTTAGATTTTGTTATTGTGCATTACAACTATTTCTTGAGTTATGTGGATATTGTAATAGGATCTCTTTTGTTCTTGTTTGCATTTTGATTTCTAGCATATACAGAAAGAAGTGCAATTGGAAAGAAATAGGAATGGAAAGGAAAGGATAACAAAATGCGAGAGGATGATTGCAGAATTGAAAAGATAATTCATACCAATGGACTATGAGCTAGAAATATTGAAGAAATTATAAAGTTTAACCAAAAGAGATAGGACTAGGAACTGATAGACTAAAAATTCTCATAAATTCATTATTAGGATAGGGAAGAGTTGGAAAAGTAAAGAGAAAGTTGTGAGATACATCAATGGGTTGAGAGAAAGTATTCAAGAAGAGCTACTAGTCAAATTGACCACCATGGAAGAAGCATACCAATTTATGATCAAGGTAGAAGACAAGTTAAATAAGAGGTTTAGAAACTTGCAAGATTGATAGAGAGGAAAAGAGGAGAGGCCCTATGGGGATAGATCATAGTGCAGTGATAGAAGACCCTACTAGGAAGATAGGAGAACTAACAATTTCTACCATAGAGGTAGTGATGCATACTGCAATGAAGAAAGAAGTCATGACACTTACTATAAATACTATGAATGAAGATAGAAACTACTACTACTATTGCAAGTATGTGCTAACCGGTGTTGTCATTGATGTCAACATATCTGTGTTGTCATTAGTGTAAACTGTGCTCTTGTTTTGATTCTTGTTTGTGATACATTAGTTGCTTTGCATTGTCTTATATAAGTGTTGAAGACGATGAGAAGATGTTCCTAATATTAAGTTTCTAAGTGCTTTTGAGAAAATTTGCTCTCCAAGAGGAAATAGTGTGTTGCAGAGTATTCTGGCTTGTAGGATAACTATTTGAGTTTTGCTCCACATTTCTTCTATGTTGATGACCAGAGTATGAGATTTGGATATAATTTAAAGAAGTGTTTGAAGATGCTAAATCCTAAATTTGGTGGTCTGGATCATTGTGCAGCAAAAGTTCTATTCACTAGTTTGAAGATTGTGCTTGGCAGTGTTTGCAGCATCATAGAGAGAGTATATTGCTCCGCATTTATCCATAGTTTGGTTGTTGGTCTTGCATTTATGGATATGTGTTTCTAAGGTCCTCATCCATCTTCATTCCAAAGCATTTGTGATCTAGTGCTCCTGAAGGCAAGTTTCTGATTAGTGGAGTTAGATAGAGATTGTGGTGAGCAAACTATGATTTCTTTTTCAAAAGATGATTGTAATTTTCAAGTGAGATCTACTACGGTTGGATATGTTGGTCTTTAGATGATTCAATAATGTTTATAGAATTTTTTTAATGCATATAATTGATCTATAGTCTATAATGAAGTTCTTTGAAGCATGTGACTAAGTGTTCTTGATGTTGTGCACTTGTTCTGGTCGACTTGGTTAATCACAATTGTTGTGGAGATGATTCATGGATTGTAGAAGCATGTTCAAACATGTGAAGATGTATTTGGGTCCAAGATAAGCTATGATGTGTTTATCCTTCATTCTTTTCCTTTGCAAGTTTATTTAGGTCCAGTCCTATTTTGAAATTTTGTACGTATGCCGACCTTGGAGAAAGTTCCAACAGTTGAAGATTGTAATGTTGACCTAAATGTACATTCCAAGGTTGATGATTTGGGGTTACAGAAGGCTAAAGATTCTAGAGTCTCAAGGTTGGGAAAGCTATAATGTGTTGCAGCCAGTAGAGGATTCATCCTCTGATTGTAATTGAGCTTCTGTAATGTAATGAGTTGCCCAGTTCATTAAAAGAAAGTTCTATTTGCTGTGTTCAATATCTGTTATTGTGTGTTTTATGATTTACCTCCTTCATCAAGTGGTATCAGAGCAAGGGTTCCTGAGTGTGTAGACAAATCGCTGACCATGAGGCAGTTTGCACCCGGACCTGAGGTTGTGGGTTTGCTGCGGAGACCAAGATGCCTCCACGAAGAAATCGTGTTGAGAGGAATGCTTTGACGGAAGAGGGTTTTAGAGCCCTACAAAGGCAAATCGATGCATTGCAAGAGGAGCTACGAAGAGGGTTTGAGCCGAGGACAAGAGAAGAAAGTGAAGATGAAGTTGAAGAAGGGCTATCTGAGGAAGAACAAGAAGCTACCGAAGATGTTGCAAAAGTAAGGTTGTTGAGGGTCATTTTGAAGATCGAAAAGAGGCCCAGGATCGAAGTTTCTACATATTCTGGACATTTGAATCTAGAACAGCTTATTGATTGGATCAATGACATGGAAGAGTATTTTGAGTATGAAGAAGTGGAGGACCCAGATCGGGTTAAATTTACAAAAACAAAGTTGAAGGGCCACGCCAATATTTGGTGGAAGGAGGTCCAATTAGAGAGGAACAGAAGAGGAAAAGCAAAGATTACCAGATGGGATTGGATGGTGGAGAAACTGAAGAAGCAATTCATTCCTATGGACTATGAGATGGAGTTACTGAAGAAGCTGCAAGGACTAAAGCAAGGTAACAAGTCTGTTAAGGAGTATACAGAAGAGTTTTATAAAATTACTATCAGGATAGGCCATGCAGAGCCCAACAAGAAGAAGGTAGCCCATTACATTAATCAGTTGAGGCTGAGTATTCAAGAGGAGTTGAGCCTAGTCAGAATGACCACCATAGAAGATGCGTACCAATTTTCCCTGAAGGTGGAAGAGAAGCTGAACAAAAGATTTGATAGCAAGCAAAGGGGAAGAGGTCAAGGTGGAAGGACTGGCGGAAGACCCTATGGAGGCTGTAATGAAGATCAAAAGAAAAGTGAAGAAGTAGGCACTAGTCAAAATCAAAGAGGGGATAATACCTACCGCCCTCGTGACCAAAACAATGGTGAGCAAAGAGGAAGAGGAAGAGGTAGACCTGGGCAAGGACCTGGAAGAGGAGGTTTCAGAGGAACCTGTTTCTAATGTGGAGAAGAAGGGCATCAAGCATATGAGTGTCCGCAACATCAAGGAAGGAAAAATAGAGGACCTAAAGGTAATGCACGAGTTGCACATGTAGATGAAGATGCACATTCTGAGCATTCTGAAGATGCTGAAAGGGGAGAAGCCCTAGTTGTCAGAAGAACCTTGCTAAATGAGGAGAAAGAACCTAATCAGAGGAAGAGTTTGTTCTGTACAAGGTGCAAATGTGAGGGTAAGTGTTGTGATATTATTATTGACAATGGAAGCACTGATAATCTTGTTTCAGAGGAGATGGTTGACAAGTTGAAGTTGACAAGAAGAAAGCATCTGCATCCATATCAGATTGCATGGTTACAGAAGGACCATAGAGCTTTGGTCAATGAGCAGTGTTTAGTGAAGTTCAAGATTGGTGACTACCATGATGAGGTGCTGTGTGATATCATACCGATGGATGCATGTCATATGCGGTTAGGGAGGCCGTGGTAGTATGATAGGAGCGTTGTCCATGATGGCCATGCAAACACATATTCCCTAACAAAGGATGGAGTTCGTCATAAGTTGAAGCCCTTGAAGGAGGTGGAAGAAAAGGTATGTAGTACTGCCAGAATTTGTTTGGTAGATGGTAAGAAATTTTTAGAGGGTATGAAGCATGAGCGTCATTACTTTGCATTGATTCCTAAGATTAGTCAAGAGAAATGTGAAGATGTACCAGTAGAAGTTTTAGATATGTTGGAAGAGTTCCAGGACATTATCTTTGATAATGTACCAGAAGGTTTACCACCAGTAAGGAAGATAAGTCATCAAATGGATTTGATACCAGGAGCCAGTTTGCTAAACAAGGCAGCCCATAGAATGACCCCTGCAGAGAATGAAGAGCTGAACAGACAAGTTCAGGAGTTGTTGAGGAAGGGACTGATAAGAGAGAGCCTAAGTCCATGTGCGGTACCTGCAGTACTAGCACCAAAGAAAGATGGAGAATGGAGGATGTGTACAAACTCTCAAGCCATCAATAAGATAACGATCAAGTATAGATTTCCATTGCCAAGAATGGATGACATCATGGATTGTTTGAGTGGATCCAAGTACTTCACAAAAATTGACCTGAAGAGTGGGTATCACCAGATCCGTATCAGAGAAGGGGATGAATGGAAGACAGCCTTCAAGACAAAGGAAGGTTTGTATGAGTGGTTAGTCATGCCATTTGGGCTAACCAATGCACCGAGCACATTCATGCGGCTCATGAACGAGGTACTGAAAGAATTTTTGGGAAGTTTTGTTATTATTTATTTGGATGATATTTTTATTTTTAGTAAGACTTGGGATGAGCATTTGATGCATATCAGAAGAGTTTTAGAGAAGCTGAGGGAGGAGAAGTTCCTGATTAATCTGAAGAAATGCAATTTTGCAAAGAAGGAGTTGGTATACCTAGGATTTGTTGTCTCGGAGGAAGGTCTTAAGATGGACTTAGAAAAAGTAAGGGCTATCATTGAGTGGCCTACACCAAGGAGTGCAATGGAGGTAAGATCTTTTCATGGTTTGGCAAGTTTTTACAGAAAGTTTATTAGGAATTTACGTAGCATTTGTGCACCCCTAACTGAAACAATGAGAGGGGATAGAAAAGAGTTTAGATGGACTAAAGGAGCTGACAAGAGCTTTGATACATTGAAGCAGAAAGTTGTAGAACAACCTATTTTGGCACTTCCAGATTTCAATAAGGTATTTCAAGTAGATTGTGATGCTAGTGGTAGTGGTATAGGAGCTATTTTGCAACAAGAAGGTAAGCCCATTGCCTATTTTAGTGAGAAGCTTAATGATGCCAAGAAAAAGTATTCTATTTATGATCAAGAATTTTATGCAATAGTTCAGGCTTTGAAGAAATGGAGACATTATTTGTTGCCAAAAGAGTTTGTTTTATATACTGATCATTAGGCTTTGCAGTATATTAATAGTCAAGGGAAGTTGAACTAAAGGCACTTAAAATAGGTTGAGTTTTTGCAAAGTTATATCTTTGTTTTGAAGCACAGGAGTGGGAAGTCCAACAGAGTTACAGATGCCTTGAGCAGAAGGAAAAATTTGTTGACATAAATGAAGATAGAGGTTGTTGGGTTCGATGAGCTCAAAAGTTTGTACCCTGAAGATCCAGATTTTGCAGAGGCTTGGAAAGCTTGTCTGGAGCCTGTTACTTTGGATAGGACAAAATGGTTGGATTTCATAATCCAAGACGGCATGTTGTTTAGAGGAAGCCAGTTGTGCATTCTGAGGAGTTCCATGAGAGAGAACCTGATTAAAGAGAAGCATAGTGGAGGACTGGCTGGACACTTTGGTCGAGATAAGACCATTTCTATTGTTGGTGAAAATTATTATTGGCCATAGCTGCAGCAGGATGTGAGGAAGTTTGTACAGAGTTGCAGAGTATGTCAGATGGCAAAAGGAACTAGTCAAAATATAGGATTGTATCAACCATTACCTGTACCAGAGAAGCCATGGGATGATATTAGTATGGATTTTGTTCTTGGTTTACCAAGGACACAGAGAGGGCATGATTCTATTTTTGTGGTGGTGGACAGATTCTCAAAGATGGTACATTTTATTCCTTGTAAGAAGACTAATGATGCTATTCATATTGCAGAATTATTTTTCAAGGAAGTGGTGAGACTACATAGTCTACCAAAGAGCATAGTTTCAGATCGAGATACCAAGTTTGTTGGTTATTTTTGGAGGACATTGTGGAAGAAGTTGAAGATAGATTTGAAGTTTAGTTCTACACACCATCCACAAACTGATGGACAAACTGAAGTGGTGAATAGGATTTTGGGTAACCTGCTATGATGCTTAGTAGGAGATAAGCCCAAGGGATGGGATTTGATTTTACCACAGGCAGAATTTGCTTACAACAATTCTGTCAATAGGAGTACTGGTAAATCACCATTCCAGATTGTATATGGCAATAGCCCAAGAAATGCTTCTGAGTTAAGGAAGCTAGACAACGGAGAAAAGACAAGTGCTGAACCTGAAGACTTTGCAGAACATCTGAAGAATTTGCATGAAGGGGTGAGAAAGCACATTAATAAAATAAATATTTAGTACAAGGCTAAGGTAGATCAGAAGAGGAGATATAAGAAATTCCAGGTAGGAGATGAAGTCATGGTTCACTTGAGAAAAGAAAGGTTCCCAATTGGAACATACAATAAGTTGAAAATGAAGAAATTTGGACCATGCAAAATTTTGAAGAAACATGATTCAAGAAATGCATATGAGGTAGAGCTGCCGAGTGGGATCAATATTTCCCCTATTTTCAACATTGCTGATTTATTAGAATATCATGAAGGTGGAATAGAGGATGGACCAACAGAAGAACAGTGGAGTATTCTGGCATCTACTTCAACAAAGGAGATAGAAGAGATCTTGGATAGCCGTGTGGGAAGAAGTACTCGGAACAAGAAATATGAAGAATATCTAGTAAAATGGAAAGAAAGGCTTGTTGAAGATTCTTCTTAGTTGTCTAAGGTAGAGGTTGACTATTTGGGTTTTCCTCACACAAACACATGAGACGTGACAGGGTCACTTCTCAAATTACCCTGGGTGTCTGATGCAGGAGCATTCAGAGGTGTAAGGGCAATCTTGCGTCACCCAAAAAGAAGTTAATTCAAAACTATTGTAGTTGTTCTCATTTCTTCCCATAATTAGTGTTTTTGGTTCCATAATATCTAGAATAATAATGTAGGACTTTCAGTTTTTCCAAAACTACTAAAAATAGCGACCTGCCTATTTAGGAAAGTGTACCTGCTATTTTTAGAAAGTTTGCATTTGGGTACGTAATGAAGTAAAAACTTTCAGAAAGTTACATAATGGAAATATAAGACCTTTGGCGAAGGAATCAAGCAAAGATCATTTGTGAGCTGAAAGATATTAAAGTTTTTATTTTTTGAAAAGCCCCTGAAAATTTTTGGAACGAGATATGAGGCACTAAAACTTCCCATAACGTCCCAAAAAGTTGACAAAAATTTATTTACAGATTTTTGACATGATAGTTCACATCGCGAGCTTTCCGGCACTTAAAACAGTTTGTCAATCAGACACCTGGATCAAAAGTTATGCTTCCCAGAAGTTGACCTACTTTTGGAGGGAGTTGCAAATTTCAAAATTTGGCTGGAGGCTGCCAAAAAGTGCTATTTATGACTATTTTAGGAACCCTGGGTAGTAGTAGAGTTAAGGGGGCCAGTGTAGAGTCAAGAATAGGTGGGAAAATAGAAACCCTAACTGATTTGGGGTTACAGAAGGCTGAAGATTCTAGAGTCTTGAGGTTGGGAAAGCTGTAATGTGTTGCAGCCAGTAGAGGATTCATCCTCTGATTGTAATTGAGCTTTTGTAATGTAATGAGTTGCCTAGTTCAATAAAAGAAAGTTCTATTTGCTGTGTTCAATATCTATTATTGTGTGTTTTATGATTTACCCCCTTCATCAGATTCAAAAGGCAGAGCAGGAGAGATATATTGCACTTTAATGGAACTGAACTCTACTATATCAGTTCAACCCTTGGCAGTGATCTACTCACTGGTAGTGAGCCACCCTATTGGAAGTGAGCCACCCTATTGGAAGTGAGCCCCTCTTGCAGTGAGCATTCATTTTGGGAAGTGAGCCCTCTTGGCAGTGAGCCTCTTTGATATTCAGTATTGTTACTACATTATATTGTGAGTTAACACTCAACGTGGTTTTTCCCTTTCTAAGGGTTTTCCACATAAAAATCTTGTGTTCATGTGTGCATATTGTAGATGTGTTTAAGTATTGTTTCTGCCTTTCAATTTTAATCTTCATAATAGACTAAGTGATTAATGTAAGTGAATGTGATTGTAAATTTGGTTAAGTAAGGTTAAAGATTTTGATACAACTAATTCACCCCCCCTCTTAATTGTCTTGTGTGATCAACAATTGGTATTAGAGCAAGGTTCCTTGTAAGAAGCCTAATAGCTTGAGGAAGATCTGGGATGGCACACAAGAAAGACACACCTCAGTTTGATGGAACTGACTATGCATATTGGAAGGTACAAATGGAAAGTTATCTTATTTCTATAAGTTACAGTGTCTGGATGATAGTCAAAAGTAAATATGAAATACCTAAATATGGTCCAGAGACTAAAGAAGAAATCAATGAGTTTAAGTCAAAACACAAACCTAAAAATGTTTTATTGAATGCTTTATCAAATTTTGAAATGGAAAAAGTTGTGCATCTTGGAACTGCTCATGAAATTTGGGAGAAACTGAAGAATGTTTATGAAGGTGATGCATATGTCAGGAAACCTAAGTTGCAAAATTTAAAGACCACATATGAAACCATGTGAATGTCTGAAGATGATAACATAAAAAATTACATACAGAAGATTGATGAAGTTGTCAGCAGCATCAAGGCCCTTGGTGGAAAGTTAGAAGATGAAGATGCTATTGATAAAATACTTAGAACTCTTCCAAAGTCCTATAGTCACAAGGTATCTACCATTGAAGAATTGCTTGAGTTAGGTAAACTTACAAAAGATCAATTACTTGGTAAACTAACTACCTTTGAAATAAGGGAATTTGGTACTACTAATGGTCCTGTGAAAACTGAGGCTACCTTCAAGGCCAAGGAAGAAAAGACTTCTAGATTAGAGAAGTATGTTGTGGAATCAAATGAAGAAGATTTTGCAGAATTTGAGGCAAAATTTGCAAGCAAAATAAAAAGAGGCAGCAGAGGAAAGTTGAAAGGTAAGTTACCCTTCATATGTTTCAATTGTAGAAAAATCGATCACTATGCTTCAAGATGTCTTGACAGAGCTTTGAAATTCAATGAAAGTAAAGCAAATATGGTAAGAAAGAGTTACTATGTTAGAGATGATGATGGTGTAACTCATGATAAATCTAACTCTGATGATGACAATAGTAGTGAATGCTTATTTATTGCACTTAGAGAAGAACCTATTTCTGCTAACCTTGCTAGTTGTGTGAAGGATGGAAGTTTAGGAGAGTTGTCTGCATTTTGTAGACACCCAAAATTGTCCCATTTTTGTCTATGTCTAGCAACACCTTCTTAAAACATTATCCTAAACATCATAAGCCAATTAATTAAATAAATTTCATTTATTTAATTAAAATCCCATCATCATCCTACTTAGCCAATTAATTAAATAAATTTTATTTATTTAATTAATTTCACATGCATAATCCCACTTTCCAATTAATTAAATAAATTTTATTTATTTAATTAATTTCCACATCATATCTTATCCCATCCTATTCATTTACCCAATTAATTAAATAAATTTTATTTAATTTCCAACTCATATCCCAACTAATTCAAATATTTTATTTGAATTAAGTCCTCACTTTTTATCACATTCCAACACTTGTCCAGTCAATCATGTGTTGTAATATAGCTTTTATTTAAAATTCTTCACATGCACAACTAATGGGACCTAATTTTAGTATTTATCTACACAAGCACACCTAAGCCTTATCCTCCTTTGCCACATGTCACATGACTACAATTTCTTGATGTGCAAGGAAACCTAACTTAATCCTATCCGTCCATTTCACCTAAAGCCCTAATTGATCCTAGCCATCCATTTGAATTAAGCCTTTCCTATAAATCAACCCCCTCATAAGCCATTAGCATGTATTGATTCTCAAGTATCCACATTCTATCAAAATATCATTAGAGCCTTTGCATCCTTCAACTATCATCCTCATATCATTTTCATCTTAATGTTATGCTGCAGAAATGAGCACCCAACATTCCTCCAACAATAATCCTTCAAAATTTTGCATGCTCATGCGAGGTGGAGAAGAGAAATGGAGATAAATCAAGTTTGGCATGGAGATCGGTTTGCATTTACATTTGTTATTTTGATTTTCATGTTGTCTTGTACTTCATTGTGTATTGTTAGGGTTTTTATCATTGTTGTTTATTCATTTGCCCTGATTTGAAATTTTACCCTAACTACATTTGGCACGCCCGGTGGGACTCACGTCCCTGATCAACCCTCTTGTTTGAGTTGTTTTTGTGAAGATCAGATTTGTTGGAGCGTCAAGCATTCATTTTTGCAGGTTTATGCACTTTGATTTGTAGGTTGAAGATATTTTATATTGCTGATTTTTTTTATTTAGGACCAGATCTATTGCAGAGGCTTTTTTGTTTTACACAGGTCCTATAAAAAGGAGATCTTATATTCGTTGGAAAGAGGACTTCGAGAGCTTTCCGAAAAGTGGTTACATTAAAGATTTGGCTCAATATTCAAAAAGTTATGACGATTTAAAGTTGACCTTGCGATTCTAATTTTTTAGAAATTTTTGACGTGCGACTTTTTGCTGATTTTTTTTTTATTATTTATGACCAGATCTATTGCAGAGGGTTTTTTGTTTTACACAGGTCCTGTAAAAAGGAGATCTTAGATTCGTTGGAAAGAGGATTTCGAGAGCTTTCCGAAAAGTGGTTACATTAAAGATTTGGCTCAATATTCAAAGAGTTATGACGATTTGAAGTTGACCCTGCGATTCTAATTTTTCAAAAAAATTTGACACTCGACTTTTTACTATTTTTTTTAATTTATGAACAGATCTGTGAGGGTTTTTTATTTTACACAGGTCCTGGAAAAAATAGATCTTAGATTCATTGGAAAGAGGACTTCGAGAGCTTTCCAAAAAGTGGTTACATTAAAGATTTGGCTCAATATTCAAAGAGTTATGACAATTTGAAGTTGACCCTGCGATTCTAATTTTTTAGAAATTTTTTACGCGCAACTTTAAAAAAAAAAATCATATCTTCCAATCTAGCTAACCAAATCACATTTTGTTTTTTGCAGGTGGTTAGAAATATTTAAATCCATTTTTCTATATCATTATTTTTCAAATCTATGGTACAAATGGATATTTTGTCAAAAAAATAATTATTTTCAAACCCTAGTTTATGATAATAGCTTCTTCTATGCAAGTTTACTTACTTTTTTTTTAGAATTGGTGACTTGTAAGGGCATCTAAGGAGCTGGAGCAGCATTGGCATCAACATCTACAGCAAATTGGAAAGTGATTGTATCAGGTGCACTCATTCTAATCTTTCATCTCTTAATCTTGTTTGATCACACATTTGGACTTTAGGATTAAAACGAACATTGTTTGCTATCACATATAGAAAGTGGGCATAAAATGAACTATTGTCTTCCAACTCATTTGGATTGGGGTTTAAAAAGAACGAGTGCTTGAATTGTCTTCCTCACATTTCAATTTTCTAAAGGGGAATTAACCACTGTGAGTGTGGATCAAGTGATAACTCACTTGGTTTGTTTTTGTCATACCCTATCTAGGAGGCCTGCTTGGAGACACACCACTCCAAGGGACGACCTTAATCGAGGCTGAATCGAAAGACACCTTCATTGGGAGTTGTAAATCTTGTCACTCTTGGCTAAGCCCCAAAGAACTTTATACCTTTGGGAAGTGAAGGTGAAGGGTGGGTTACCCCTTTCTCCCGGCTGTGTGGCAGGATTTCGCTTTCAATCCTTAGTCAACCTTATGCAATCTAGCCTAAGACCTAATTGGCCATACCCACTTGACTAGACATTAAGGCTTGTTGATGTGTCTTCCATGTGTGCTTGCTTAATCATCACATTTCATTTTCAAAGTCAAAAAATTGCTTATGTGTCTTGTGTGAGTGATTCATGTGTGTATATGCATAATCATTTGTTTGAACATTGCCAAATCAAGCTCTAAACACTAATCGCATAAACAATTCATCCTACATTTCATCCACATCACCCAATTTTGTCATTCCACATTATATCCTAATCATACCCAAATCAATTTTATTTTGAACATGTCCTAGTCACATCCATACCAATTCCAAATCATCTCCACATCATCATCAACCTATTCCTAGTCAACACTTGTCAAGATAGTCGTAACCATTCAAGGGGGTTATCCTTATAATCATGAGACAAGACCTAAGCCTATAATCACAATTCAAGGAGGCTACCCCTCTAATTCAAACAATGAAATAAAACCAAAGCCCGAGATCACAATTAAAGGTGGCTCCCTTCCTAATCCAAATCATGAGAAGAAACCAATCACAATTAAAGGTGGCTATCTTCCTAATCCAAATCATGAGAAGAAACCAATCACAATTAAAGGTGGCTATCCTCCTAATCCAAATCATGAAAGTGAACCAAAGCCCAAGATCACAATTAAAGGAGCCTCTCCTCCTAAGACCAAGTTTATACTTCGAGGAGGATATATCTTTATTGATGAGGATGAGACAAGTCCAAAACCCAATCCATCCACACATCAAATCAATTCCACATCAACTTATCCCACTTCATACCAATCTAATCCATCCACACATCAAATAAATTCTACATCAACTTATCCCACTTCATATCAACCAAATTCATCCACATGTCATATCAATCCTTCATCAACCTATCACAACTCTTATCCATATCAATCTATATCACAACAATTATTATCCTATGCAACCCCTCCATCATCATCACATCAACACATTTACCAACATCAACAACAAGAAGTCCAAACACCATCCCAACCTCAACAAATTCCACCTCAAACCTATGAACATCCACCTCAAGTTTATCCAATCCCTCATGCCACCGTTCTAATGCACTACCAAGCCCATCCACAAAGCAATCAAGTGATATTACAAGAACAACATCCAGATCCCAATGGCTCTTTGTACATAAATCAAGTAAGTCTAAGTACACCTTTTCAACAAGACCACCAAGCACCATTGATAGATCTAAATCCACCTTTCCAACAAGAATCATATCCAAATCCCAATGGCTCCTTGTACATAAATCAAAGCCCAATTTATCCTATGCAAGATCTAATAACCTTTGACAAGGGAGATACCAATCTAGAGTGGCCACCACCATCCAATCACATGCCAACATATGAGCCAACAAGTCCTATCCCAACACCACCATGTGATCCCAATCATAATCCATTGATCCCTCCATCTTCCAAATCACCAAGCCCTCCATTACCTTCATCACCATGTCATTCTAATCCTTCACTAAAGGATATGGCTGAGAGAGTTTTACAAAGGATGCTTGAAGCAAAACTCATTGAACTTCCTGAAGTCAAACCATGTGAAGAAAGTCCATATGATGAACATGATTATTGTGCATACCATAGGACCAAAGGCCATGATACAAATACATGCCCAATATTTTTCCCAATTGTTTACAAGGTGTATCAACATACTATAATGGGAAATCATGCAACATCATCCCAATCCCATGTGTCACCCCCATCTAGTCCAAATCCTAATCCACCTAATCCAATTAGCCCTCAACCTAATCCTACTCCTAAGCCTACAACACCATCTACTATTATCATCCATCCATTATATTGCCCATCCACTCATACCCTTGCAAAGGATGTGATCCATTGGCTACTAGCTAGGAATAAACTATCTCCATATCAAACACCCATTCATGAGCCTACCAAAGAACTTCCAAAGGTCATGTTCAATCCTATAATCCCATCATATGGTCCACCTATCCTTGAGCCTATCCAAGAGCCCTCAATTAACATGCCTAATCCTTCAAGCCCATCATGTGACCTACAAGCCATCAAGCCTATTTGCGAACCTTCTATCATTAATCCAAGTCCAGAGTCATCATGTTCTTATGTTGTTGACCAAGAGCCAATCCAAGAGCCTTCTAATTCCATTCAAGAAACCCAAGAGGTATGCCAAAGGTTTAATCCTAAGTATGTGGATACATTAAGCCCTAGTCCAACTCAAGTTCAAAACACTTCTATTCAACCCATCCATAACATTTACCTTCTTTATGATCAAGATGATACCTATGAAGAAGCTATCCATGAGCACCTTGATCCTATCCATAATCCTATATCTATCCATGAGCAAGATATCCAAATTGCTCCTAGTCATCTGCCATCTAGCCCTATCCATAATGAACAAACATCCACTTGTCATAATGAGACATGTGCCTCCCAAGAACACATAAGCATAGAAGATCAAACAAATAACTTGGATCAACATGAACATAAGCAAGATCCTAATGATCCTCCTTCCACATCGACCATCAATTCCACTTCAAGTCCACCATCATGTCCTATTGGTCTTACCACCTTTGTCCATGAGTGTTCTTCCTTAGGACAACAACAACCTTTATCCACTTCACCTTCTCCATCCAATAAAGAGCTCAAGTCTAGTGTTCAAACCACACCAAGTCCTATAGTCAATCGCATACTCCAAAACATGAACTACCAAGGTAAAGGCCTAGGCCTTTATGAACAAGGTATTTTGGAGCCAAACCATGTCAAGATTCCTCCATGCTCATATGGCCTTGGATACACACCCCAAGGTAAACAAGGCCAAGATGTTGGTAATCCCTTCATGCATCCTAAACCTACCACTTTCCATTGCACCCCCCATCATATACCCAAAACATATGTTGTCATTCGAACTCCATCATCCTATAAATGTCAAAAGCATGTGACCATACATCTTCTACCATCCACTTTGCCTCCACTTTTACCAACTCCAAATATCCCTCCATCCACCTTGCCACCATTGCTTCCAACACCTAACATACCTATCATTCATAAGTATCCTTACATCCCTAATCATGACCAACAAAAGCACACATCATTTAAGCATAAAGCTTCTAATCATTCCATCCACTCCACCCACCCTATGGGATTCAAAAGAAAAAATTTTGATTCCTCTACCTATAAAGCTAAAAATCCTACCAAAAATCCTAAAGGTCTTCATACCTTAGGACATAAAGAATCAAACTCTAAGCAAAGTTCATCTAAAAAGCTATCCAAGCCCATACCTCCAAAAGCAAAGCCCAAAAGCAAAATGATTTGGGTTCCTAAGCAAATATCTAGCAAGTCAAATGAGGCATCCTCATCCACATCTCAAGAATCACAATCACCTATATCCATCCAAAAGCCTACTTGCATCCAAAACTTCCATTCCCTTCAAAAATCCCACAAGCAAAACAAAAGTACTAAAAATACTAAATCTATGTGGGTTCCTAAATCACTTCGTCAACCATCCCCTAAGCAAACATCTCCATTGCTTCCTACACCACCATCCAATCAAAAGCTTCAATGTTTATCACGGTGTGTGCAACCATTGGTCATGGTTCCCTTCCATTCCAAAACATTCCCACATGCCTCCATCTCCCCATCCATCTATCCTTGCATGCACTTTACATACTCCACACTCAAAACCATTTTCCTATCTAATCCATTTCTCCCACGTAAACCCTTACCAACATCTTGGAGCATAACAACAATGGCCTACGCAATGACATCCATCTCTAATGGGACTACCAACATCCATTGAACTAGCCACTTGAGTCCCTCCTATCCATTACCATGGTGAAAACCTGGCAAACAGGTGCCATGTGTAATTGTCAACCCATCTAAAAGCAAAAAAAAAAAGAAAAAAAATAAAAAAAGTAAAGAGAAATTCCTTCGTCCAACGGTGAAAACCTGGTAAATAGGCGCCTTGGATAAGTACCACGATGAAAACCTGGCAAACAGGCGTCATGTGTAGGTTGATCTTCTATGTCACTTACACTTGGGGGCACATTGTCTCATCCAACCTATCCATTTCCAAACTATCCATCCCATTATCTCATTTTCTATCCTATCTTATCCTATCTTGCTACATCCTACCATCCTTAGCCATTACATAAACATGTCTATCCTACTGAACCCATTTATCCATCCTTCCACCTTTTGGTTTTGATGAAGACATAGGGGCAAAATGTTGAAACATGCTTTGATATTTCTTGACATACCTTCTTTTCCAAACCAAGTCTTATCCATTGACAATTTATCCATCCCATCCAAATCCAATCCATCACGTCATCCTATTATCATAAGCCTTGTCATGTAAAATCCAATCATGTTAAAATCCTAAGCATTACTACCTAGTATGGGGCACGTTCTTCCTATGCAACATAGCCCTTTGGAGATCACATCCTAGCTCCCTTATGATCCATCCACTATGGCATATCCTTATCATGAGCTTTCCATCTTATAGCTTATCCCCATCCATTTATCATGAGCTTTCCACTATAGCCTACCTATCCCTTTATCATGAGGCATGCATCCATCCCTTATATGGCCTATCCTCTTATCTATCCATCCAACTCTCATGAGTCTTCCATCCCATCCATCTATCATGAGCCTTCCATCCGATTTACTATGAGCCCATCCTTTTATCCATCCAATCCCATTAATCCATCCTTGCACCTAGACTTGGTTTTCTCCCTTGTCATTAGTGTCTAGCACAAAGGCTACCCAAATTGTAAATCCATTGACATTCAAAATATCTCAAAAAAAAACAAAAAAATCAAAACATCCCAAAAATACAAAAAACAATCAAAATATCTAAAAAAAACACAAAAAAAATCAAATATTCTCAAAAATCCAAAAACATCAAATATAAATCTAAGCAATAAGATCATCAATCCAAAACAGTCCACTCCATCAACATCAAAATCAAATCATCATCATCATTCATCAATTCTTCCTATCAATAACATTCAATCATCTATTTCAATCAATCACTTCTTCTAATCATATCAATCTACTCAATCTAAGCAATGATCTTAAATCCAAGTCACATAAATCCATATCAAGCAAGCCAATCAATCAAGGAACATTATCCAATCAAATCAACGTGTTTTGATCCTAATCTTGTCATGAGCCAAATCAATCATCATCAATCATCATTAATAGGATATAGCGTTCCCACATCCTTGTGTTGATCTAGGGATATAGCTTTTCCTGCAATGACAACACTATCTATCATTATCAATGAAACAATCAATCATTGGTTTATGACTTGACAAGGCCAATACCTTGTTTGTTTTACTTCCTTTGAGCACACTGAGAACACTTGCTTATGCTTAGATTGAGTGGACACTCTAATTATCATACCATCACTATCATCATTCAAAACAATCCAATCATCAAAATAAATCCTATCAATCATCAGCATCAACACCAAATCAAATCAACTCAAGCACATCAAGCCCACCATCAAAACAAATCCAATCAAAATCAATCAAAAGAAGCACATCAATCCAACCATCAAATCAATTCTTCAAATCAAATCATTATCCTTCATCAATCTAATCATTCATCCATCAAATCAAATCAACTCAAATCATTCAAAACAATGATCCAAATGCAAATCATCCTTCATCCATACCAATCAAGTTAATCAATCAAGCCAAGTTATCCAAATGCAATCCATGGTCTTGATCCTAGCCTTGTTGTAAGCCAAAGCAATCAACCAACCAACCAACTCAGCAAACAACCTTGTGTTGATCTAGGGATATAGCTTTCCCCGCAATGACAACACTCTCAACTATCATCAACAAAACAATCAGCGATCAATCATTGGTTTACAGCTTGACAGGGGCAATACCTTGTTTGTTTTTGAATCATTTGTGCATGCTTGCTTGCTTGCTTGTGTGTGTTATCAATTTAACTTGCATTTGTATCATATCCAAATCTTTCCAGCTAATATTCATATCTTGTGTATGTTGGAATAGCTTTTTGCACTATCCTTTGTATCTAAGGTTATATCATACCTTTTGTGCATTAGGACTTTAATGCTCTAAGTTTACTTCCTCATACGTTAGACAAGGTTGTATTAAGCTGGGGCACGAGACACATTATCACCCTGGTCCTTATACCTTGGTGCATAACGTCTAGTGCTATATCAAACATCATGGTTGCTCACCTTCCATTGCAGCATAACGCATCATCCTTTTATCTATCTATCCCCTTATCTTTCTTTTGCAGCCAAGCCATTTCATTTTCGAGAGCATACCCTGTTTGTCCAACCCGCCTATCCTCTCGAGGGGGCATCATCATCCTATCTTTCCTTCATCCTATCCATTTTCCTCTATCCATATCTTAACTTCTTTGAAATGATGCTACTCAACATAAATCTTATCATCCCAAACATCATCTCAAAGAGGGGCAAAATGTAGACACCCAAAATTGTCCCATTTTTGTCCATGTCTAGCAACACCTTCTTAAAACATTA
The DNA here is from genome assembly GCA_027924645.1 of Cunninghamia lanceolata. NCBI lineage: Eukaryota > Viridiplantae > Streptophyta > Pinopsida > Cupressales > Cupressaceae > Cunninghamia > Cunninghamia lanceolata. The sequence goes on along the minus strand of BSBN01000972.1, from coordinate 15,461,793 downwards.
TCCTAAACATCATAAGCCAATTAATTAAATAAATTTCATTTATTTAATTAAAATCCCATCCTCATCCTACTTAGCCAATTAATTAAATAAATTTTATTTATTTAATTAATTTCCACATCATATCTTATCCCATCCTATTCATTTACCCAATTAATTAAATAAATTTTATTTAATTTCTAACTCATATCCCAACTAATTCAAATATTTTATTTGAATTAAGTCCTCACTTTTTATCACATTCCAACACTTGTCCAGTCAATCATGTGTTGTAATATAGCTTTTATTTAAAATTCTTCACATGCACAACTAATGGGACCTAATTTTAGTATTTATCTACACAAGCACACCTAAGCCTTATCCTCCTTTGCCACATGTCACATGACTACAATTTCTTGATGTGCAAGGAAACCTAACTTAATCCTATCCGTCCATTTCACCTAAAGCCCTAATTGATCCTAGCCATCCATTTGAATTAAGCCTTTCCTATAAATCAACCCCCTCATAAGCCATTAGCATGTATTGATCCTCAAGTATCCACATTCTATCAAAATATCATTAGAGCCTTTGCATCCTTCAACTATCATCCTCATATCATTTTCATCTTAATGTTATGCTGCAGAAATGAGCACCCAACATTCCTCCAACAATAATCCTTCAAAATCTTGCATGCTCATGCGAGGTGGAGAAGAGCAATGGAGATAAGTCAAGTTTGACATGGAGATCGGTTTGCATTTACATTTGTTATTTTGATTTTCATGTTGTCTTGTGCTTCATTGTGCATTGCTAGGGTTTTTATCATTGCTGTTTATTCATTTGCCCTGATTTGTAATTTTACCCTAACTACACATTTCATGCTGAAAAGGAAGATGAATGGATCATTGATAGTGGATGTTCAAACCACATGACTAGAGACAAAAGTAAGTTTGTCAAGTTTGAAAAGTATGATGGAGGACTAGTTAGATTTGGTGATGATGCAACTGGTAAGATTTGTGGAAAAGGATCAATTACTTTTGATGGCAAGCATAATATAGATGATGTTATTTATGTCAAGGAATTGAACTATAACCTTCAAAGTGTTGGACACATGTATGAAAAAGGATATAATCTTGTGTTCATGGACAAAGGTACCGACAACTGTTGTTTGTTGGCTAAGACAGATGAAAGTTGGGTATGGCATAGGAGAATGGGTCACATCAACTTAGTTAATCTGGTGAAAATAAGTACTACTTAGATTGTAAGAGATCTACCTAAGATTGTGAAGTCTGCCAATGTTACATGTAAAGATTGTCAATTGGGGAAGATGACAAAGACCACCTTCAAAAGCAAAGAACAATTCTCTGCTAGTCTACTAGAGTTGATGCATACAGACCTTTGTGGTCCTACAAGAGTAAGAAGTCTACAAGGTGACAGGTATTTCATGCTTCTTATTGATGATTATTCAAGAATGACTTGGGTTACTTTCCTTAGAGAAAAATCAAAAGCCCTAGACAAGTTTAAAACTTTCAAAGCTTTGGTTGAAAATGAATTGGATTTAAAAATCAAGTGCTTAAGGTCTGGTAGAGGAGGTGAATTTACTTCAAATGAGTTCAATACTTTATGTGAAGAACATGGAAGAAAGAGACATTTGTCTGCCCCGCGGACTCCTCAGCAAAATGGAGTGGTTGAAAGGAAGAATAGAATTGTTCAAGAAGTTGCTAGAAAAATGATCAAGGAAGTAGACCTACCGGAAGTGTACTGTAAAGAAGAAATACACACTACTATTTATATTTAGAATAGAGTGCAGGTCAAAGAAAAAGAGACCAAGACACCTTATGAACTATGTGCAAATGTGAAGGTAGATGAAGATCTTCAATTGGATGGATATGAATTAGATGAACCTATTGTCATAGAGAAGGTAGAAAAAGGAAACGAAAAAGAAGTCTAGACTAAAATACATATCACTCATGAAGAAGAAGTTCTAGAAGATGCTCCTAATCTAATTCCAAAAACTCCCAAGTATGTACAAAGAGATCATTCTAAAGATCAAATTATTGGTGACAAAAAGAAAGGAGTATTGACAAGAAGAAGAGCTATAGAGTAACAAGTAAATCTCTATTTATTTTCAAAGATGGAATGTAAGACAGTAAATGAAGCTTGCAATGATGAACATTGGGTCAAGGAAATGGAAGAAGAATTAATGTAGATTGAGAAAAACAAGACTTGGGAACTTGTCCCTAGACTTGCAAACAAGAATGTGATTGGAACAAAGTGGGTTTTCTGGAATAAACTGAATGAGGTTGGAGAAGTTGTGAGGAATAAGGCAAGACTTGTGTGCAAAGGCTACTCACAAGTGGAAGGGATAGACTATGATGAGACTTTTTCTCTAGTGGGTAGATTGGAAGCAATCATACTACTTTTGGCTTTTGCAACACATAAAGATTTCAAGGTAAATCATATGGATGTGAAATCTACCCTTTTGAATGGTTAGTTAGAAGAAGTCTACATTGAGAAACCAGATGGATTTCCATTATCAAACCAACCAGATATGGTATGTAGGTTGAAAAAGGCTTTGTATGGATTAAAGTAAGCTCCTAGAGCCTGGTATACAAGACTAGACAAGTATCTACTACTACAGGGTTTTAGTAAAGGGTCCGCAGATAGCAATTTGTATACCAAGGCAAGCAGAGATCAAATCCTGATTATTGAAGTCTATGTGGATGATATTATATTTGGTGTAAATGAAGGAATGTGTAACAATTTGGCAGATAAGATGCAAAAGGAGTTTGAAATGTCTATGTGTAATGAGGTGAATTTCTTTCTTGGACTGCAAATCAATCAGACTGACAAAGGTATTTTCATTTCTCAATCAAAGTATGTCAGAGAATTGTTGAAGAAGTTTGGAATGGAAGATTCCAAACTGGTGAGCACTCCTATGATTACTGGATGTTAGTTGAGAAAAAATGATTAATCTCGTAAGGCTTATTAGAGCAAGTATAGGTCAATGATTGGAGGACTACTTTATTTGACTGCTACCAGATTGGATATCATGCATGCAGTTTGTCTTGTGGCTAGATTTCAATCAGATCCAAAAGAATCACATGTTGGGGCAATGAAAAGGATTTTTAGGTACTTGAAATGTACTCTAGATCATGGTCTATGGTATCCAAAGAATAATGACTTCTCCCTAAGTGCCTATACAAATGCAGATTGGGCTAGTTACATTGATGAAAGGAAAAGAAAAAGTGGAGGTGTATTCTTCCTTGGAGATATGGCAGTGTCCTAGCATAGCAAGAAACAAGAATCAGTCTCATTGTCTACTATAGAGGAAAAATATACTGTTGTAGTAACATGTTGCACTCAGGTGTTGTGGATGAAACAAACCTTGAAGAATATCAAAGTTGAGTATGAGGAGCCAATCGCTATTCTTTGTGATAACACAAGTGCCATAAACATTTCAAAGAATCTAGTGATGCATTCAAAGATAAAACATATTTCAATTAAGTATCACTTTTTGAGAGAGAAAGTTGCAGAGAATGTAGTAAAACTTGAGTATGTGCCTACAAAGGATCAAGTTGCTGATATATTCATCAAGGCTCTTCCAAAGGACACTTTTGAGTATCTCTGGGAAAAGTTAGGGGTTATTGCCCCTCCTTCATTGAACTAGGTGCATAAGAAGATGCATCAGTCTAGTGTGCCTCAAAAAATATTTCCTTCTAGACTGATTTAGGTGGCTACCCTTCAAGGGGAATAGGTAGTGATTTGAGATGATTGTTGTAATTAGGGTGAATAAAGAATGATTCCAATATGATTAGAGCAGAAGTGTGCAAGTATGTGCAGTGGAGGAGATATGATGCTGTTTGCCATTGATGTCAAAGGGGAGAGAAGTCATGTGAAACACTCAAGGGGAGAAAGAGTTCAAATATGTAAAGAGAAAGGGGGAGATGGTGATTAATGCAAATTCTTGTCTTGATGGGTTTTCACATCATATGTTGCCATCAATGACAAAGGGGGAGATTGTTGCAAGTATGTGCTAACCAGTGTTGTCATTGATGTCAACATATCTGTGTTGTCATTAGTGTCAGCTATGCTCTTGTTTTGATGCTTGTTTGTGATAAGTTAGTTGCTTTGTATTATCTTATATAAGTGTTGAAGAGGATGAGAAGATGTTCCTAATATTAAGTTTCCAAGTGCTTTTGAGAAAATTTGTTCTCTAAGTGGAAATAGTGTGTTGCAGAGTATTCTAGCTTGTAGGATAACTATCTGAGTTTTGCTCCGCATTTCCTCTATGTTGATGACCAGAGTTAGAGATTTGGATATAATTTAAAGAAGTGTTTGAAAATGCTAAATCTTGACTTTGGTGGTCCTGATCATTGTGCAGCAAAAGTTCTATTCACCAGTTTGAAGATTGTGCCTGGCAATTTTTGCAGTATGACAGAGAGAAAGTATATTGCTCTGCATTTCCTTGCAGTTTGGTTGTTGGTCTTGTAGTTCTAGATATGTGTTTCTAAGGTCATCAACCATCTTCATTCCAAAGCATTTGTGATCTGGTACTCTGAAAGGCAAGTTTCTGATTAGAAGAGTTAGATAGAGATTGTGGTGAGTAGAGTGTGATGTATTTTTCAAAAGATGATTGTAATTTTCAAGTGAGATCTGTTGTGGTTGGATCTGTTGGTCTCCATATGATTCAATGATATTTCTAGAATGATGTGGAGGCATGTAATTGATTGGTAAGCTATAATGAAGTTCTTGGAAGCATGTGACTAAGTCTTCTTAATGTTGTGCACTTGTTCTGGCCAACCTGGTTAATCACAATTGTTGTAGAGATGATTCATGGATTTTAGAAGTGTGTCCAAGTGTATGAAGATGTATTTGGGTCTGAGCTAAGCTGTGATGTGTTCATCCTTCATTCTTTTCCTCAACAAGTTTGTTTAAGTCCAATCTTATTTTGAAAATTTTTATGGATGCCGACCTTGGAGAAAGTTCCAACGTTTGAAGATTGTAATTTGCCAACCTTGATATACATTCCTAGGTTGATGATATGTATAAATACATGTAATGAAGTCATGAAAGTGTGTGTGTGTGTGTGTGTGTGAGAGAGAGAGAGAGAGAGAGAGAGAGAGAGAGAGGATTGGAAGATAAAATGTGTCATTGAAAAGGTAGAGCAAGAGATATATTGTGCTTCAATGGAACTGAACTCAACCATGTTTTAGATGCTACTATATTAGCTCAACCCTTGGTAGTGAGCCACCCTCCATTAGTGAGCCACCATATTGGCAGTGAGCCCCTCCTGGAGTGAGCATTTCTTTTTGGGTAGTGAGCTCTCTTGGTAGTGAGCCTCTTTGATATTCAGTATTGTTACTACATTATATTGTGAGCTAACACTCACCATGGTTTTTCCCTTTCTAAGGGTTTTCCACGTAAAAATTTGGCATTCATGTGTGCATAGTGTAGATGTGTTCAAGTATTGTTTCTGCCTTTCAAGTTTAATCTTCATAACAAACTAAGTAATTAATGCAAGTGAATGTGATTGTGAATTAATACACTTTAAAGGGAACATGTTTCAAGTGTCGAGAAGAGGGACATAAAGCATTCAAATGTTTTGAAGACCAAGGAAAGTACCTAGGAAATAGTGCTAGAGAGATAGATTTGGGAAAGAAGAACCCCGAAGATCTTATGGATCTTATGATGAATTTGAACATGGAGAATCACTAATGATGAGAGTTAGTGCCCATATTTTTAGGCCCTAAATTTGCTAAAAATCTCATGTTTGTGCCCCTCTAATTTGCCTTGGTCCATTCGACCCATTGCTAATAACTAATCTGAGACATCCTATGTGGGTCTCCCATGAGTCAAAATGCAAAGAAAGTCCATAAGGGTCTAAGTCTGGGATGATTTTCATATTTTCCTTTGCTTTGTGTTTTTATCAACTTTTTAGAGTTTTGGGGTCATCTGTGCTTGCAAACCATCCTTATCAGTGTTAAAACTCTGCCTTGGATCCTTGATTGATTCACCCAAGTCTTTTGAGATCATGGTGTCAGTTCTCAAAAATGGGAGATTTGGTGAAGGCCCGATTTGTCAGGGCCTAGTGAATTTGTGTTCTTGTTATGGAGCCCTTTGTATTTCTTCATGTTTCAAAGTTTGGGGAGTCTCATACTCTCATTCAATAGTGTGAGGATATTTAATAGAGGCCTAATTTGTTTAAGACTGGTGAGTTTTCCTTGACTTTGTATTTCATCAGGGTTGCGGGGAGTCTTATACTCCCAATCAAGAAGAAGGATACTTGGTAGAGGCCTGATTTGTCGAGGTATGATGATTTTTCCTTCCATATCAATTAGTCTTTCAAGATGCGACAAGCCACTCTAATGACTCTTTAAGCCACCATTAATGATAATTTTGGAGCCTAATGGCATGGTAGGTGAACCCCAACTACCACCTATACATGCACAATGTCTAGGCCATTCATTTTACGCAATAAAGTTATAGATGCAGAGGATTATTCAATGTAGATTAGGGTGAGCTACATCTAAGGGCTATAAAATTAAACTTTATATTCATTTTAAAGGGTTGGTTGACGAACCATTTTTTGGATCTACATTTGTGAGTGGTTTTTCTAGGGCATCAAACAAAGCTTGTCTAGTCTGCATGTGGATAGAATCCATTATACAACTTGGATGAAGGATCTTCAATGCACATTCTATGTATGGTATGTCTCTATGGCATTTTGTCATGATTCATGGGAATATGTTATCATAGTTGTATATTTTCCCTTGCCACATTTCTTAGCAAGACTATAATCGAGGTCATATGTATGTGTGACAACATCTATTCCAATACAAAACCTTTGTATTGGTCTTTCCTTTGTTGCAAATGGATTGTTACAATTATGTTAGGGATTACTAAGTATGTCCATTTTGTAAAATGTATCTTGGATTTGTATGTGAATGCACTCCCTACTCTGTTGATGGTTGTTGGATGTATCTCCCTCTTCCCTGCATTCTATTACCCTTTTCCCAATGGAGTAGGCACCGGTCCACATTGCTGAAGGACCAAACACTCTTGATATCTAACCCTCATCCTATCAGTTGTATGAGTAGGTTAGGTGTCACATGTTATTCATGATTCTATTTTATAGCCAAGGATTAATCTTCAACAATCTAAAGTTGTTTAAATCATACGTGAATCATGTTCTTGCATGCTTATGCCTTGCAATTTGTTTAAGAAAAGTTAAGTGTATTCATACTAAGGGATATTATGTTGTTGATGTATCTAGGTGCATCAACAAGGTTCAGTCTTATTAGTTTAATCAAGGGTCTATGTAGCCAATTTATCTTGCCCTTGGGACATTTATGGGGGTCACATGTAGATTGGGTATGGTTATTAGTGTTTATTTGTGTTCCATTCCATGCCTCTAGGAATATCCCTCTTGGGTATAGCTAAGCCTGAAGTGTAGGAGAGCATACCCACTCTCATTAGTTGGCCTTAACCATCCTCAATATATGGATTAGCATCTTTCTCACCTTCCTAAGGACACCCCTAGCCTGGAAGAAGGAGAAATACTCTAGGATTGTGGACTAGTAGTTTTAGGACCCAACATAATGGCACCATTTCTAGGTATTGAATTAAAAATTTGAAAATTTTGAAGACCTCGATAACTGTTAGTTTGCAATTTGCATTTTTTTTGTATTTTAAAGTTGGCATCCCATCAACTTACACCAATAGAATGGCATTGTTTCCATGGAAGAGATTAAAGGGTTTAAGAATTTGAAGACTCTACCAGTGAGATGAACCCAAACCTATTTATGGCCTTGAAGATCAGTCACACCTCAAGAAATTCCTCTTTGGAAGAGGTGGCGACTTTATCATCAAAAAGGAAGTTTTTTCCTAGTACAATGTGTTTGTTGTTGGTGACTTAAAGACCAAATCTCAATATGGAACAACTGGTTTTAAAAGGTACATGTTTTTCTTCCTACATTTGAGATTGAGTTCCTTTTATTGTGAAGAAACTTAATTTGTAATACCTTTTTTCCCTGCATTGTAGAATGTTTTATTCATGGCCTTTAGGTGTGAATTTGAAGACTCTATGGATGCTTCTTCATATGTATCATCCTATGTTTTAGACCCTCAAAACTACATTCAATTAGATTCCTATGACCATTCTACTCTTCTAGTCATGGCTTTGTATCATATACAAGCCGAAACTCATATGCACCAATGCAATGTCAAAATGAACTTGCTAGGAAACAATATGTATTAGAAGAAAGAAATCAGCTAATAGAGTCCATGTTGCAGAAATAAAATAAATATAAAATCATATTAGGATGATAGAGTTTAGAGTGCCCCTACCAACCATAAAAATTAGATTGCTCAGTCTCCTATTGTTCCCCTATATCCAATTTATAAGTAGCTAGACCTCTCTTAGGTTGATTATAAAATACAAAACATGTTAGCCAAGGTCTATAGTCAGATGCCCATTTTTTATGGGTATAGTATTTGGAAAGTAGACACACATGCTGATGACTTCTCTAATTTCATGGAAGAGTTTTAGTTTGAGGATGAGGACATGTGGATGAGATTTTTTGTTAGGTCCTTAAGTGGAAAGGAAAAAGGATGGATTCCAAGTTTTCCAAGGTACTCCTTTGCCTCCTAGAATGAACTTGTGGTTGCATTTGAAAAATAATTTGGAAAAAGTTTAGACCTTGCTAACTTGTCTAGGAACTAGAAAAAAATCAAAAGTCAAGAGGGAGAGTCTAGCATGGATTTTGGTCATAGGTTTGTAGTTTCCATTTCCAATATTCCAAATGATTTTATACCAAACACTCTTTCCTACATTGATATGTTTTTTAAAGCATATGAAGTTGGATTGAGTTCAGTGCATGGAGATTTGAAACTAAGCATGCAGTAGGTATATTTATGCCTAGAATACATGGGAAAGGTGAGGGTTGATTACATTGTAGGGTTGTTATCCATAAATACAAGTATTTGTAGTAAAGAACAAGTTGATATGAACAACAGTCATGTGGATGCAACTAATCAGATGAGTGCAACATCAAATTATGATGAAGTGTAATCAAAAGGCTACAAGTTGAAGATGATGCATCATGTGACAATGATGTTGATGATGAGGGTAGTATATGCACCTACCTTTAGTTGGATAGGTCATCAGTTGAAGATGATAATTATGAGATGCATGATGACCTTCAATATAAAGATGAGGTATGTGGCCTAGTGGACAATAAGGAAGGTGTGTGTGCCAGTGAGAAGTCAAGTGAATTAGCTTGTGAACTTGATCATGTTATGTGTGTGCATACATGCGAAGTCATGGATGAGAAAGAAATTTATTTCTTATTTGATATGTTGGCCTTATTTCTTCCATTAGATGATAATGAAGTAGTTAGTGTTCACTTGCATGAGAATGACATGGAGGTGGTTACACTTGATGATAACCAATCAAAGATAAGAGTTGGTGTAGCCATGGATTTTTAGTTTGAATACCTTGTCTTTGATGAATATAGAGATGGTGACCATGTGAATGTATGTGATAACCATTTTCTTTGGTACAAGTTTTGTTGTCTTCCCTATGTAGAATTGCTTCAAGTGGGCCCCAAACAAATATTTTTAGAATGAATGAGGAAGAAGAAGTGTATTATCCATCTGTTTAAAGTGGTGAATATGACAGCAATTTTCCTAAATGAACTTGAAATAGAGAAACAATTGTAAGAACCTGGTTCTTCATATGAAGTGTTTCATGGTGCTAATGGTTGTGTTGATGGTGTCATGCCCACATTTCCCATGCGGTCACAACATGCAAATACGCATGTCATGTCCACATGTGACATGTGGTCATGATACGAACTCTCAAAATTTTTTCCTTAACTACTCGAATTTCCCCCTCGCACACGCAAGCGTGCTCGGTTGCGTATGTTTAAGTCGTCAATGTTAAATGTGTTTTTCAGAATATTCCACACATGTGAACATTCACTTGCTGGACCTACAATTTGCTTGAAAGATGTTCTCTACGTTTGTTAAATTAGTTGGCCTCTATTTATTTTTTCTCAGTCTATATAACACTACCTCGCATTATTTGTTTACTTCTCTATCAATTTGTTTTAAATAGTTTCCTGTTCGCTAGTTTACGTATTTCTTTATTTATTCATCATATTTCTATTTTAATTTATTACGTTAATTTTATTTTCATTGCCTTGGGAATTCAATTAGGAAAATACTACTCCTAAAGTCACAATTTCCTTACAAACGAATTAATTTAATTCGTTATTAGTGTAAATCACAATTGCCCCATTAGTATTGTCCAATTATATATATATATAATTTTTTTTAACATTCTTCCCATATATTTAGGAGAACATATATATATATTTATGAAATATTCTTTTAAAGCAATCTTATTTATTTACAATCAATATATATAAATATGCATATATATATATATATATGTATATTTATACATTTATAATTGTTTATTTTATAATGTTAGTGGAAACTCCACTTATAATTTTTAATAGAGTATTTTCATAAACTCCAACTCATAGTATGGAGTAGAAATAACCCTAAACCCATCTTTCTTTTTTTTGTGTTTGATGAGTTACAGGGAATAGTGGAGCGGCGGCGGCGGATCTTGTAGTGGAGGTCGAAGGAATGGACGCAGGTCGGCGGAGGGATGGTTTGGAAGTGGAGAGGCAGAAGGGAAGTGGTGGTGTGGAGGGTTTTCTGGGGCCGCAAAGGGGAGTGCCGGCTGAACATGGCGGAGGCGGAGGTCTGAGTGGAGGGTAGCCCGCGGGAAGGGTTTGTTGGCTGCGTAGGGGCAAGTGGCATGGGCGGAAGGAGGTGTGGGGGTTTGTAGCCATGGCGGAGGTGTGGGGGGGGTGGAGCCCCACCCACATCCCACTTCGTGGGGTGTGGGTGGGGCTCCACCCCTCCCCACACCCTCTTGTTAATAAGCTTCAGTGGGGTTTTAACCCCCACCTTACCACATATTTTTTGACTGTGCAGCGATGTAAACTGCAAACTCCTTTCCTCATTTCATTTGTTATTTCATGATTTTTAACTGAAATTAAATATATATATATTATTTATTTAATTGTAATTAAAATTAAGATCTTATTGTATATATAGATGTACATATATATATTTTTAGCATGAGATATTCGAATTGTGTATATTCCACAGATTCTCAGTTTAATTATATATATCATTAATTTAGTTATATATATTTTTATATATATGTCATAGGAGCTATACAATTTCATAATTTTCTTCTTTATTTCATTTACAAAATTTAACAAATACTTGAAATAAAATAGAAATAATTCTAGTTCCAAATTTACATTGTCAATTTAATTTCATCTTTACACATGTACTTTCCATTGCAATGTAGAAAATAAAACACTAAGAATAAATACAGAATAAGTATTAAATCCTTCACTTCAAAAAAATTCATTATAACAGTCAAGTAAAATCATTTTCGATGAAATTCTATTGCACAACTAAATCAAGTCTTATTTCTTTTCCAAAAGGCAAATTTACTTCTTTTAAAACTTAATGAATGTATCATTTCCACTAACAATACAATGGATAAATCTTAACAACTTGGCATACATCCACAACTAAATTTTCACAATGTTATAAGTATATATTTGCAAGAAAATAGACAAATCTACTCCTTGGATAAAATATCTTTCAGTTCCTTCTGCTCATACAAGAGGTATAATGAAATAATAAAAATCACAATTATCAACATAATAAGGGAGGATTTTCTCTCCACTCCCAAAATAACAACTTTTACAACAATTTCAGAGAGAGATGATCTCTCCTCTAAAACTCTTACAGGATGAAACTTTAAGAGACCAAGCTCTCTTTACAGTAAGGAAAAAAAAGATAGTTCCTCTAAACAAGATAAACTCCTCCAAATCTTTACTACATGCTTCAAGAAATACCTGCATAACAAACAAGGAAGAAAACACCAACCAACTAGCTCTCCTCCCTACCATAGACCCGCAAGAGGGTCACCCCCAAGCTAGGGAGATCATCCACATACCCAGGGTAGAATAGGCCAATACACTTTACAACATTGAATAACAACAATCAAAGAAAACAACATTCAAACTCCCAAGGTTTTACACACAATACAAAGACTCAGCTGAGGTGAGTTCAAAGGGGGTAGGGATATCCCATGGCCTTATCATAGCTTATCTCATGGCCTCAAGCCAATAAAATTATTCTTTCTCATGGCCTCAAGCCATCCAAATACTAAAAATCACAGGGATATCCCAAATAGGCTCTCAAGCCTTATAGCCCTCTAGGCTCAAAATTACCAACATGCCCTCAAGGCTACCATATACTAAACAAGAATACACCTGAAGAGGTTCACACCTTCCCTTCCCCATACATGATGAGCATTGTCTTCCAACTGGAAGAAGCTCTTTCATACACCCAACACAAACCCAAAATAGCAAAAATCACACATAGACAACCATTGCAATTCCACCTTCATTCAACAAGAACAAAACATACATAGGTGAGTAAACTGGCTCACTAACCTTTACAAGCCCAATTATGGAATGTAGTTGAAGAAGAGCTCCACTCTTAGTCTCCTCCTCCAATTTCTCCTTCTTTCCACAATAAGCCAACCCCCTTACCCTCTCCCTCTTCTCCTCTTTAAAACAAATTCTCTCCCTTATCCCTTATTCCCAAGTGGCATTAAAAAACTAAACCCACTCCTTCTCCATTATCCCTAGTGGACTTAAAACAATTAACCCCACTCAAGAGGTCCCCCACTATAGCCCTTTTACAACACATGGATGAATGAAATATAATAAGAAAAATAGAAATAAAAAAGAAGTGGATGACACACCACCCTTTTTATGGGGGTCTCCCACCAAAAAAGAGGCACAAAGAGACAAGCACTCCATTATTGGTGGATCATGGAGTCATTCCATGACTTGGAGGTGGGCCTAAGTGTGGATTCCACTCATCCCATTATCCCCATGCTCCCAAATTCATCACTTAACTTCACCATGAAGTTAAAGTGACCACATGAAGGTTATCCCAAGGTTATCCTAGTCAAAAGGGTCCCTAAACCCATGGGGTATAACCTAGGGTTGATTTTTACCTAGTTAGAACTCCCAGAGTCAAGTAAAACACAAGAAGAGGGTCTAAAAGAAATAAACCTAAACAAGATTCATAACAACATCTTTTACAACACATATCACAATACAAGTAAATCAGAGGGTAGACCTAATTCCCTTGACCCCATGCAATATTACAACATTACAATATTACAACATTTCACCAAACATGAGGTTGATCTTAGTTCCTCGTGGAACTAGATCGGCTCACAAGGGATACAACATAGGGTGTGGAATGATCTCCTGTATTTGTGGTTTCGTTAGCAATACCTACACACTCGATTTTGAAGTTAATAACTCATAGAGATATCATAGCCGAAGCAATTTAAATACAAGCATAACAAAACATTCTACCATATAAACATACTAAAATCACATTAAAGTTCCATTTCTAATATTATCCATTCATCATTTTCTTAAAAGCAACATCTAATTATCATTGCACAATTGTTTTCTTAAAAATCAATTAGGTTTAATAATCAAGATTCCAGGATCAACAGTCTCCCAATCATAAAAGTAATAGCAATAGTACTGTAAATAGCCTCATGAACAGAAGTGAATTTTACGTTGAAAAATGTTTATGATTCAGATGTTGAAAATTGTAGTAACACAAATGTAGGTGGTGTATGTTGGCCACCTATTCTCCTAGAGTTTGATGGTGACACTTGTGATTATGAACTTTACTTTGTGATGAAGTTCAATTTTCTTTTCCTATGGATGGTAGTTGTATGGTATAATATGAGTCATTTGTATGGGTTCAACATACAGATGAAGATGATGTTGGGAAGTAGTGCAAGTGCCAAGTTGGAAATCAATATGTTGTAGCCAAACATGATGGTGTACCTAAACTTGAGGCATCCCAATTTAGAATGCAATATTTATTTTTTCCTTGTGTTGAGAAAGGTTGCATTGATGTACCTTTTTATTTTCTTTGTAAACTGTAGGCATTTTCTTTTTGTCTTGATTCACACTTAGAGGTCAGCAAGGATAAGACTGTTGCATTTGATGATGGATGTTTGTCTTCATCCATGTGTTTTAGCATTGACCTAGATTTCATTATTTTACCCCCAGCTACTATAAAAATGTAGGACACAATGGAATAGATCAAGCACCTATTATTTGTGGTTGCCTTGCAATATTGACATTCTTGGTAGAGCATGTTTTCATCCTCTGAGCAGAAGCATGTGGTAGTCTTGATTTGTTGCAGTTAGGTGACAAAAATGGTTCTTGTTTGAGGGAGGTCAACTCCTTCATTTAGTTTGTCTTTGACAGAGGTGTTACATAGGAAAGGAGATCTAATCAATTATACACTAATTAGGTTTGAATGTTTCCTATACAACATTAAAATACAAGTTGACCATGTTGGCAAGAGACACATTGTGGCTTCATGATTGTTGTCATTGATGGCAACAAAGTTCATCCCACACATCTGCAGGACATGGTGCACCTATACCGGAAGTGAGATTGAAGAGTGTTGTGGTCCGGTAAGCAAGAACAGAGCATGTGGCAAGGTCTGACAATCAGGTCCAGATCTCTCAGAGGAAGTATCTTAGTAAAGTATAGACTTGGGGAAGTCAAGAGGTGTACCTTGACTAATACATTCCAAAGATTGAGCCTTCGGTGATGAAAGAGTGAAAAGATATGAGCACCTAAGTGTTGGGTTCCTATTTGGCAGAGTTGACAGAGGAAGAACTGACCAGCAGAGTGTCAAACCTTAATCTAGATGAGTTATTGATGATGATCAAGTTTCTTAAGGTATCATTCATGATTGGATGACACAATTGATGACTTCTATAAGCATCTCCTTGATATGCATCACTTGATAAGTAAGGATTCAGCCGACAGATCATAGTTTGGGAAAATGTTGACTATTCTGGATGCCAACTAGAAAGGTGTTGAAATCATTGGTGCGGATATATATACCAGATGGATTTGGATGTGAAGTTGTGTGTTGTGTGTTGTGAAAAGTGAAGAAAAGTAGAAGAGTAGTGTGAAGACAGTAAGACAGGTCCGGTATGTGACAGGACATCAGCACCAAAGAAGAGAAAGAATGAAGTGCAATAGATTAGTGTATTGAGCCTAACTAGAACTGAACCTTAGCATATGTGGATGCTTCTCATCAGTTCAAGTATCTTGTTACTCTCTTTATAACTTGTAGACAGTGAGTCTCTTGTAGGCAGTGAGCCTCTTGTGAGCAGTGTGCTCGGGTAGTGAGCCCTAATTGGCATGTGCCATTTTGTTCTTTCTATTCTTCTAACAGAGAATACATTCTTGGGTTATTCACCCCATGGTTTTTCCCTTAACAGGGTTTTCCACATCAAAATTATTGTGTTATGTGTATTGACCTTGTTTCTACTTTCATGACTATGGATGCTTATTTACTTGGATGCTGCACTAGTTGTTAAAGAAGAATAGAAAGTTAAATTAACTAAGATAACTAATTCACCCCCCTCTCAATTATCAACAATTGGTATCAGAGCCAAGTTCCTCCAAACAGAGCCTAACAACTTGAGGAGATCTGGGAATTCAAATGGATGTGTATGGTATGAGGGAACAACTTCAATCTGCCCTAGATGATCTTGAGCAATCTAACTCTAAAGTCAATGAATTGAAGGAAAGACTTAAACAGGCTGATGATTTCATAAATGAACTAAAAGGGAAACTCAGTATCTCTATGAAAAAGAGAAAGGACCTTCTTCAACAATTGGCAAGTCAAGGTGAAGCCAATGATACAAATGAAGATCTGAAGGAGAAAACCAAGTTATGTGAAAAGTTATCAAAAGAGGTCATTATGGTAAGACATGAAATGGAATTAGGAGTTATGAAGTTCACTTAAGAAATTGAAGAGAAAAGAAAAAATGAAGATGATCTAAGACAATCTCTCAAGGAGAAATCAGAAGACTACCACAAAATCAATAGAATAATCAGGCATCTAGAATCTAATCTTGAAGAAGCTAGAGATAATGAAGAACAACTTGAGAATTAGATTGACACTCTTAAAAGGGAGCTTCAAGCAGCAAATGAATACAAAGAGAAATTCAAGATAAGCTCTGCTCAACTTGAAGTTCTTCTTCAAAGCCAAAAGGGGGTAGATGACAAGCAAACCTTGGGATATGATAAAGGTGAAAGCTCTAGATCCGGTCAGAATAACTCCAGATTAGAAAATCCAAGAAACAGGCCTAGAAGACCTCTGATAAGCCAACCAAATGCTCAAAGATATCCTTCCTTCAATGGATACTACCACAATTGCAATAACTTTGGTCATAAAGCAAATCAGTGTAGAAGAAGAATGAATCAGACTAGTTCATCCTTCTCCAGACAGTGTTTTAATTGCAAAAGGTATGGTCACAGAACTCATGAATGTAGAAATATGCAAATGAACAATTCATTCAATGGTAGATGTTTTGCATGCAATAGAATGGGACATATGGCTAATCAGTGTAGATCAAGAGGATATCAGTCAAATATGCAAATAAATGTTGTTTGCTACAATTGCAATAGATCTGGTCATATTGCCAAATTCTACAGAAGTAAGAATTAGGACAGAAAGGGTCTGGTGCATCATATTCAAAACCAAGACAAAGGAAAAGGAAAAGTGAATGCAGATGAAATTCAAAGGGAAATGAACAAGATATGGGTGAAGAGAAGTACAAAAAATGATGGGGATAGATCTGCACCAGAATCAGGTGTTGATATTCCTTCCAGAAACTAAATAGATGAGCTCTGGCTTAGGGGGAGTCACAAAAGAAAATATTTTCCCCCAACCAGTTAATTGGTGCCTGAAATTGGCACATGGAAGGTTACAGACTAAAAGGGCTCTCAGAGAAACATCAAAATAACCCTTAGGGAAGATATGAAACATCCACAATGAATTTGAAGAGGTTAATCATCTAAGATTAATCTAGTTTAACAGTCATCTGGTAAGAACAAGATTTTCACAGTTAGATCCAGTATGATTCAAATTTGAGGTAGCTTGATCTGTGGGTAGATCAGATGTTTGGGAAAGGAGGATAGATTGTCACTAATCATCAATAAAAACTCTATGTATATCTTAGTGATCCGGAAAAGATCTTTTTTAGAACAAGGAGAACAAGGCAACCAGAATGACTTAAGTTGCACATTTATTGCAATATAGAATTAGGGTTTGCTTAGAGATAAAAGGGTTTATTTTCTCATCACTTGTACATTTGCACTCGAGAAGAAGAGAAAAAGAGCTCTGCAAACAAATTATCTCAAGCCTCTCAAAGATCAACCACAGAAGATAATTCTTCCAGCAATCTGATCCAGGTCATTTTGTGAAACCTAGAAGCGTAAAAGGGTATTCTTCGCTCTTGATCAAACTCTCTCTCTGAATCTTCAAGATGGCTACTCTGAATGTTGTAAAGATTTCTAATAGGCCTCGCCCTAAATTTAAGAAACATCCCTACAAATCTCTAGAAGTGGATCCCTTAGGGGCATTTTCTAGCATTCCGCATGGGGTTTTGCATGTTCAAGACGTTAGGGCATATATTCATGTGAACATTGAAGATTTTGGGAAATCCAAGCTGATAGATATATATCACAATCAATTAATAGATGACTCATTTGAACTCAAACCACAGTATAAGGCTATTTGAGACAAACATTTTGCACAATGCATTCATTTGCCCTATTTTGTAGAAGATGAATGGGTCCGGTATGTTCTAAGTAGAATACATGATAGATTTATATGGTTGACAAGGCCATTCAAGATAACCAAGGATTCCATTAGGGCAGTTACCGGATTGTACTCATCCAATGGGATACCTGCTCTCAAATCTGTCATGAATCAGACAGTGAGTGAGGCAACCAGATCAAAATTTGACAAGAGAGCTATGACAATTGAAGATATCACTGATCCAAATATCAAATTTGCATCCATGATAATTGGTTACAAGATATATCACTCCAGCAGGGAAAATTTAGTACCTGGAACTGCAATTTATATAGCTTATCAGATGCTAAAAGAAAATGCTGACTATGATCTTTGCGAACTTCTTCTAAGCCAAGTGTTGGAGAACCTACAAAAGATCAAAAAGGAAAAGAAGAACTCATTCAAGTATGGTGGACTGATATTATGTTTATTCTTCTACTTCATGAATGAGCTTCTTGAATCCAATGGTTAGGTATGGCAGAATGATAGACCTGTAGCCATTCAAATTAGAGATTATATACATGGGCTTGGTGATGCCAAGGCACAAAATACAGCACTCTGGGGCTATTTCAAGAACATTTAGAGTATGATGCAAGAAAGAGAGAGAATTCCCCAATCTCTAGTTGAAAAGTATAAGGATACAGTATGCTTTATGGTAAAAACTGATCAGTGCCTAATGGAGGCTATGGAGCCAAGGATAGTCTAGATCATGCCAATGGGGTATGAAGTAGATGAGAAAATTGTAGAGCTACATGTTTAACACATGCTTAGTCAACCCAAGGATCCTAAGGTAGAAAGGTTTGGAACCTTTGAAGAGTTGAGTGTAAAGATTCATGTGGAACTTAGACAACCGGAGATGAAGAGAAAAGTGAGAAAAGAAGTAGAGAATGTTGCCAAAAGGTATGGCTTATCGAAAGAGGCACTTGATGCAAACAGAGAAAAGATGGAAAGGGTAGAGAAAGAAAAGGAAGAAGTAGAAAAGGAGAGTACTCCGGTAGAAGCCCCCCTGAACCAGATCCTCTAAGAGCTCTACACCTACCACTACTAAGAGCTCAAAGGCATCAAAACTGGAAGCAAAATCATCTGGTAAAGGAGAAAAGAGAACAAAGACAAAGGCTACAAGATCATACACAAGCCTTAAAGATGATGAAGAGACAGAATCTGATGAAAAGATCAAGAAGATGAAGAAGAAGAAGAAAGTATCCAAAGAATCCTCTACCGGTCTAGATGAGGAAGAATAAAAGACAGATAAAAGTGTTGAGAAGCCTACTCTTGACGATATCATCAAGGCAATTACTATGGATGGAAACCTGAAAACATTAACCAAATTCTATGATGAATATAATGAAGCTGACCAGAAGATCCTACAAGATGCCACAGTCAGGTATCTGAATATCTACAACAAAGCTTTCATTGAAATCATATCTCTTATTCCTAAAAGCCTTGAGAAGGAACTTGAAATCAGAAAGAATAATGCTAAAGCAAAGGATATGGAGATCTGGGAACAGATAGCCATTCAGCTCTATCCTTTCTATCACTCCTAAGTGAAAGAATATGATCTTCAAAGATTGCAAGGATGAATTCCAGAGCAAAGCTAGGATGAATCAGCTTATGCTTGGAGAACTTGACAAGGTGGCAAAAGAAATAGAAGACATCCTCTGGAATGCATACAAAAGATTCAATATTCCTATTATAGAGGACTTAGGTGATGATCCCTCGGCCATGGATGACAAAGAAGAATCTACTGAGACAGTAGCAAAAGAGGCAAAGGATACAAGTGAAGAGAAAGTTAAAGACTTAGATTCTTCTGCTCCGGAAGAGGAAGTTCATGAAGAAGAAGAAACTTCTCCTCTGGATCCTCCTGTATACTCTGGAATTGAAGGAGAAGAAAGAAAAGAAGAGAGCATTAGTCAAGAAGAACAAGTAAAGGGAAGCGAAGAAGGTCAAACAGAAAAGACCACAGATGATAGTGCTAAGGCTACAGAAGGGGAGAAAACTCTGTGTCCGGCAAGAGACATAGCAGAAGCAGTTAAAGATTTCTTGACCAAAGAGATGATGGAATTTGATGAACTGGAACTACTTCAAGGTCCATTCAATTTTGACTCCCTCTCCCCGGTTCAAACCATAAAGATAGCATCCTTTACTCAAGCAAAGGCAAAAGAAAAACTCCTGAAATCTCACATAGAAGACTGTGAGCTCATAGAAGCTGCATCCAGTGTATTGGAGAAGATCATGCCATCCTTCCAAAAGGATTCTTCAGCCTCCACATCCAAGAATCTAAAGTCTCTTGTAAATTTTGTTCATACGCATTTTGATTACTTAGAGAAGTCAGCAGAAGAAAAGGTCCGGAAGGAGTTTTTGGGAAAAAGATTCTCTGAAGTGCAGGGTCTAATAACAAATAATAGGAGAGTTATGGATATTGGAATAAAGAACTTGGAAAATGCTCTTAAAGATGGCAGAGATATCTATAAATTTTGTTTATCCTGGCCTAAAGTGACCAAGGATATTGAGAAGAAAGTAAAAGAGCAAGAGGATAAACTATTAAGTTTATCTCAAAGTTTTGATCCTCTCTCCTCCTCCATAGTAAATCAAGAGTGTAAGACTATTATAGTCATAGATGAAATTAAGAAGCTTGAGAAGGAGAAGAAAAATAGAATAAACAGGTTGAGTGAACTTAGAGGGATCATCATCCCTAAGTTAGAGGCCATGCATGAGGCCCTAACTGATGCTCATGCCACAGCCCAGACCAATGATCCAACAGATCTTAAGAAGGCAGAAGTGTTTGCATTCCTGTTAAGTGGTCACATCTCAATTTTGGACAAGATGAAGCAGAGTTGGGCTACAGAAGTTATACAGTTGAAGAATACTTTTGTAGACATACTTAAGTATATGTAAGTACAACTTGTATATATACTTATGCAGATATGTATAGACTATTTTTGGAAATTTTGGTGTACGGACCCTACCCTTTGCCATTGATGTCAAAGGGGGAGTGAGGAGCAGTGAAAAATGTAGAATCCAGCTAAGGGGGAGCTCCGGTAAAGTGTACATTAGAACAAAGCATCAACCAAGGGGGAGTGTAGTATAACAATTAGTCATTTTTCACTAAGTGTTGCCATCAATGCCAAAGGGGGAGATTGTTTGCAAGAGACACATTGTGGCTTCATAATTGTTGTCATTGATGGCAACAAAGTTCATCCCACACATCCGCAGGACATGGTGTACCTATACCGGAAGTTAGATTGAAGAGTGTTATGGTCCGGTAAGCAAGGACAAAGCATGTGGCAAGGTTCGACAGTCAGGTCCAAATCTCTTAGAGGAAGTATCTTAGTAAAGTATGGACTTGGGGAAGTCAAGAGGTGTACCTTGACTCATACATTGAAGAGATTGAGCCTTTGGTGATGAAAGAGTGAAAAGATATGAGCACCTAAGTGTTGGGTTCCTGTTTTGCAGAGTTGATAGAGGAAGAACTGACCAGCAGAGCATCAGACCTTAATCCGGATGAGTTATTGATGGTGATCAAGGTTCTTAAGGTATCATTCATGATTGGCCGACATGATTGATGACTTCTATAAGCATCTCCTTGATACGCATCACTTGATAAGTAAGGATTCAGCTGACTGATCAGAGTTTGAAAAAATGTTGACTATTCTGGATGCCAACTAGAAAGGTGTTGAAATCATTGGTGCAGATATATATACCAGATGGATTTGGATGTGAAGGTGTGTGTTGTGTGTTGTGAAGAGCGAAGAAAATTAGAAGAGCAGTGTGAAGACAGTAAGACAGGTCCAGTATGTGACAGGACATCAGCACCAAAGAACAGAAAGAATGAAGTGCAATAGATTAGTGTATTGAGCCTAACTAGAACTGAACCTCAGCATATGTGGATGCTTCTCATCAG
This sequence comes from Cunninghamia lanceolata, assembly GCA_027924645.1. Taxonomy (NCBI): domain Eukaryota; kingdom Viridiplantae; phylum Streptophyta; class Pinopsida; order Cupressales; family Cupressaceae; genus Cunninghamia; species Cunninghamia lanceolata. The sequence goes on along the minus strand of BSBN01000972.1, from coordinate 15,440,099 downwards.
TTCAAGTATCTTGTTACTCTCTTTATAACTTGTAGACAGTGAGTCTCTTGTAGGTAGTGAGCCTCTTGTGAGCAGTGTGCTCGGGTAGTGAGCCCTAATTGGCATGTGCCATTTTGTTCTTTCTATTCTTCTAACAGAGAATACATTCTTGGGTTAGTCACCCCATGGTTTTTTCCTTAACAGGGTTTTCCACGTCAAAATCATTGTGTTATGTGTATTGACTTTGTTTCTGCTTTCATGATTATGGATGCTTATTTACTTTGATGCCGCACTAGTTGTTAAAGAAGAACAGAAAGTTAAATTAACTAAGATAACTGATTCACCCCCCCTCTTAGTTATCAACAGACCAAGACTTGTACACTTGGCTATAGTCCTAAAGGGAGATCCAAATGGTCTAGGGCTTGGTTCTTTTCTATTGTAATAGATGAATTTTTTTTTGATAATAGCTAGATCTAGGGTTTTAAGTGACCTAATTGACAAAACAAACAACTTAAAACTGTTGCACACTAACCATGTAGGAATCAAGAGAATATTGGGACTGTGCAGAACTATTTGGGTCCATGACTAAAAACAAGGGCTAGATAGGGAGGACTAGGGCACCCAGGCACCCTTGTCTTAGGGTTTTAGGTTGAATTTTGAACTGGTGATCTATGTTCGAGGATCTTCCATTTTCCTATTGTTGTTTCATGTCAGAATCTTCCGACGTGATCTGCACATGCAAAAGAGGGAAAATGGTGGTGGTGTATAGAGGCTTTCCTTAGTCAAACCTCCATTTAAGTGTTCCCACTTCCACAAAATTTATTATTAGATCAAGAGTGTGTGCCCTTGGTAGGTAGAGGTAGATTTGAATAATCAAAGATAAATGTAAACAAATATGAAGGAAATATGTTACCACAAGCATGAAACCCTTTATGGGATGATGCCACTATCAAATCACTGCAAGGAGATAATGAAGGAGGTAGGAGCTTCCTTGAAGATCTACAACAAGGGTTAGTACATAGCAATAATATGTAGAAATATAGATCTTGTAAATAAGAGATTGTTAGAGAGAATCATAATAAGGAGAGTCATTAGCCAAAATGTCATTACATAATTAGGAGTAAATGAGAGAGAGAAACATGTTTATATATGCATCTTAATTACTTTTTGAGGGCCCAATTGAATTGAGGCCGATAAGCTGCATCACTTAAGTCATAAGGTTGACAATAAAATATAAGTTGTTGGAGCCAAATTGCCAAGACTCTAGTGCCTGGACACCCTAGTCTTGTTAATTTGTGCTATACAAGTGCCAGGTAATAGAGGATTATGACTTGTATCTCATGAAAGTGGTAGAAATTGCATAGTGTAAATAAAAGGTGAATATTCAAGACACAACAGGTGCTAAACCTAGTGTGAAATTGTAAGGGTATATAATTTTTTTATGGTAGATTTAGGCACCACTATAGTGAGGGTATGATTTTATGCTCATACTCTCACTAAAGTATGGAGAAGACAAAAGATCTCTTTACCAAGATGTTGAAGCTGTAGAATATAGCTAAGTTGAGAGTTGCATTAGCTCCCAAGCTTAGGATTCTACAATTCTACAATTCTTAGATAAAAAGGTTATACATACACAAGAATGCATAGCATAGATCATACATAAAACACAAAAAGTACACATAGAGCATACACAAAGCAGACACATGGAAAACATGACGCATACACATGGAAAACATGGAGTAGACATGGAAGACACAACTCATACATGGAAGACACAAAGCATACAAAGCATACATGAAAATATGAAGCATACATAGAGTATAGATGAAGCATACATAGAGCATAGAATATACATGGAAAACAAGAGCATGTAATCATGAAGTGAGTGAGCACATTTAAGCAAATGAAAAAGAAAAAATTTGAGTAAATCAAAGTAAAGAGACCTTGGTTGAAAGAATTTCTCCATACCTTATATCATCCCCAAGAGAAAACCAAAATAGAGGAATTCTAAAAGGGAAATAGAAGAATGTAATGAGTCAATCAATTTCTACAAGGAAAGAAGACAAAAAAATAGATGGGGAGAAATCAAACAAAGAGGAGTACATGACTCTGTCACTAGCTTGCTCTTCCACTAAGGGTCATGTAAATCAAGATATCCTCATGGATAATGGGATAGCAAGTTGTGTTATGCTAGGTGGCTATGAGTTTAGGTCATATGAAGCACAAAGGCTAGCAAGTTGCTTTATGCCAGGTGGCTCATATAATAAATGGATCACAGGATAGAAAGTTGCATTATGCTAGGTGACTGTATACTACCAATGCTTTAGGGAGCATGAATAAATAATGCCTCATGGAGTGTAGTACATTAGGAAGAACAATATAAACAATGCCTCGAGGAGCATATTGATAACCATGTTTTAGGGGGTACTATAGAAAACACCACCGCAAGGGGCACATTAGTAAGCTAGAACTCAAGAGGAATGAATGAACAAGGGTGCATGTATGGATGCACAAGTGATTAGGGAATATATATGCCCCCCTTAAAATGTTTGCATGTTTAATATGAAAATGTTTTAATGTAAAGAAGAGGGGAAGTATAAGAAGAGTGGAGATCCTTAAAAAAGAATTCCTACCCCTTTAAAATGTTGTCCTTCTACTCCCCAGAGTACGGGTGAGAAAAACCATGAAAAAGAGTACTCATGTTATTAGAAAGAAAGAAAGGAGATCGCATCATGATGCATAGCAATGATCTAATAAGAAAAGGCTACAATTGTAATGCTAATAGTGAAGAGATTTATGAGGTCTACATCACAAGGAGAATGAATTGGGATCTCTAAGGGTAGAGTTAAAGCATATAAGTTATAGTAGGATCACCATCAATGGATGAAAGCAACTTATTACCACAAAGAAGGGAGAAGTGTAGGATCACAATTGAGGTGACTAAGGTTAAGTGTGAAAGAAGTATAGAGAAGAAAATTATATTGGTAATGAATAGTGATGGAGTCTATCACAATGTGATGGTAGAAGTACATGATGCCATAACAAAGGAGACTTAATCATGATGATGTAGAGAGAACAATGTTATTTGAAGAAAGAATAGGCGCTATAGAAAAAAGGGAGGTGCAAGCATATGTGTCATGAAGATATTGAATTTTGTCACACAAGGCTCAATATTCACTAGTGGAATGGCCAAGCACTCAATGATATGTATAGAAAGGAAGAGTTGATTGATTTTTTTGTGAAAACTTTTTACATGTTGAAGGAGGAAGGGTGATCAAGCAGTCTTTGAGTAGACTCCGCAAAATAAACTCTTGTTGAAATAGATAAGAAGAAGTGGGTGGAGTTGGAAGTAACCCCTTCCACTATGGGGAAAGGTTTGATTTTTGAAGATAAGGATCCATAGAGACATTAGACAATGGTGGAGTGGATGTAGACATAAGATAAGGCTAGAAACCTAAACCCTCTTTAGAAAAGTGCAGTGTTGGTCTCACAAAAACCTAACTCCCTATTCCATACAACCTAAACCATTTCCATTGTATCCATGTTTAGAAGGAATTTTGAATCCAATCCCATAACATGTCTCCAAATGAGATAGAGGAGGAGATGTGACATCATGATCTTTGTTGAAATGAGAAGTATGGTCACAGACTAAAGAAGACATTGTAGTAGATTTGATATGAGTAGGGGGATCGATCCTTTTGCAAGGATGTAGATCCTTGTTGAGTGTTTAGATGTCAAGGTAAGGAGGGTCAATATTAGTTTTAATAGGCCCATGTGGGTTGAAATCTATATGGCCCCAATCATCACCAAGACATACATTAGAAGAAGAAGGTACATCATGATGAATAAAATGTGAGGAAAGTCCTTAATAATTTGTTGAAGTAGAAGTTTGAGTGGTGAGTTTAGAAGAAGGAATAGATTGTTTAAATTAAACTAAAGCCACCTTTAAGATCCCATGTTTAGATTGCAAGATTTTGTACTCTCCAATAAAGGAGGGTGTAAACTCTAATGAACCCTAATCATCATCAATAAATGCACTCAAAGGCAAAGCACTATTCTAATCATCACTGTTGTTAGTAGTGGAGAGTAGTGGGTCAACTTTTGTTGAAGAGAGAATCAAATTATTGAGAGATTTTGAAACAAGAGGTTGACACCCAACTTTGGCTTGCAAGCAACATTTCGGATTCAGATCTATTGTGTGGTTACACAACACGCCCTATTTTGACTTGGCAAAACAGGGACCCAACTTTTCTTTTGGCTTGTGTTGTCTGCTTTCTGGCGGTTTGGTAAAATCAGTCATGTTCATCATCATGTGGAGTCAAGATGAGGTAAGCCCCAATATGAGGTTAGTCTGTCAAAATTCGTATTTCGTATATATGACCACATATTCTAAAAGAGCATTAAAATTCATGCAGGTTTGCTTTTTACATCACCCTGATATTCATCAGGATGTGAGAGTTATGAACAGTCAAAGTCTTGGTCAAACCTGATATTCACAAAAAGAGGGTCATATTTTATAACCTCAGTTATGCTGTGTGAAGAACATCATCATCATATTTGAAATGTCCCCCCCTGATAATATCCTGCGGTTCAAATATCTGGACGTCAACGTTAAGTGATAGTAAGTCTTCCCCGTCGAACGGTCTTCTGTATAGCGAGCATCATATTTTGAAAGTAACCCGATATTCGTTAATATCATCCTGATGCAAAATATCACCCTTAACAAACATCTTGATGACATCATCTGAATCTAATAAACAAAAAAACAAACATCCTGATGACATCATCACCATATTTACATTTCGACAGGATATTTTGTAAACATGATCATGTTCACCCAATGTGGCGATGACATCATGAGACATTTCCAATACAAAGAACAAATATCATGATGATGTCATCCTGATATTCAAAGAGGAGAATTAGTAAGTTTGAAGGTCATCATCATATTTTGGAATATCACCCGATAGACCGAAATATCCTCCTGATGTGCTAAAGTGTAAACAAAGGTGCGTTGTCACCCGAATTTTGTCGCGATAACAGTTCCAATGCTGGGGAGGATGATATCGAAACTCAACCCGATATTTGTGAAATGTCATCCTACTCTCATGATATCATGTCATATGGATATTCCCCCGCTCCCTTTGCCACCATTGCCATTAAATGCGCGCAGATATGGTAGGTGATTCCCGCCGATCCCGGAACCCAATGAAACGTCTGGCGAGATCCTGAGTTTTCACACGAATGATCAAAGATTACGATCTAACTTGTCAGAGTTACCCTAAGTTTACCCTAACTACGAGGTTAAAAGGTAATTCAACCGCCATTGTTACATTTACCTGCGTTAAAATTGTTTTGCAGAGCACTAGCCTCTATTTCTGCATAACAGCTACCGTTGCGTGACTGGAGCTCATAGACTAAGGGAGGAAGGTGATCAGTAGCTGAATCAAGAGCGTCTTAGAGATATACTGGTATAAAAAGAAATCGGCATAACCAGGTAAGTGAACTGAAACCCTCATCATGTTGTTTTTAAATAATGTTGAAAGTTCTGGTTATGTATCCATGCAAGTAAGTAATGTAGAATTGATACAATAAGCATGATATTTGCAGTATGTATGCATGCATATCCCGTTGTGAGAAGAAATGTTGTTAATTGCAGGTACCCATGGCTGAAAAATGCTTAGTCAAGTGTCAGGAAGAATTCAGCAGGCCTATGTTCTCTTCTCAGAGAGGGGTCCTATTTAAATTTGGGGCAATTACAGACACCCATCAGGGGAGTACCAACCTGGAGGCTTGGTCAGCCAAGCTGAATGATGGGCAGGATAGGAGTCCGGTGCTGGACGCTGTGTTTATATCAGGTATGTGGAACGCTGCTGGCTTCCCCTACTCCATGGAGTCTCTGGAGCTAGTTATTGAGTGCGCCCGGAATTACAACCCTCAGACGAGGCAGGTGGTGAAGCATGGGAGAATGTATGCAGACCTATCCATCAAAGGTCTATCCCAAACATTTGGACTGCCAATGGGCAGCAAGGTAAAGAGTGTAGACTTGAAGAAGTCTGAAAGAGAATATGAGGCCAATAAGAAGACGGCCAGAAAAAACATGTATGCTTGGCGGGCCGAGAACAGCACATATAATGCAGCGGCCAAGCTCCCTGTGCGCATGTTCAAATTTGATTTTAATGAAGAATATCAGTATGTGATTGCCCTACTGAATAGGGTGACTGGCCAGCCTGATACTGGAGAATTCAGAGACTGGATGTATGGCATAATAATGATGTGCCTATATGCAGACATCAAGCCACTGTGGGGCCAAATCATAAGTGATGCTCTGCATGAGCAGCTGCTGAACCTGGGAGGTTCAGATTGTGCCTTCTACATGACCTCCCATATTGTTTATTCCTGTGCTTATGGAGGCACTTTTGATGCCCTGGTCACAGATGGAAAACTGACGGGCACGAATGCAGCCTATATCTGGGATCATCATCCCCAGCTGCAAAGAACCAAATATATCAAGGACTACAAATTGGTCAATGATGCATTTTCTATGCATCTGGTAAGGACCATGGAAGATGACAGAACTAAAAGACTGAGCATGGAAGCTTAGGAGGCAGTATACAGGCATGGGGCATGGTACATCCAATTTGCCACCTTTTCCTACATCAGGATAGAAGGTTTTGAAGGGCATCCCCTGATGCTGCCAAGGTATCCTACAGATGCAGTAGTTTTAATGGAGTTTATCAGGCAGGGCTCCACCATCATACAGACGTATAAGGATGCCAAGAAGCTGCCACCAATTTTGTTCCCAGTCAGCATCGGCAACTACATGTGCCCTGACTCTGACAATATTAAGAAGGTGATGGTCACTCTGAACAAGATGAATTTATTGCCCTTCCTAGTAACAAGACCATATGATCCTTACGGCCGAATGCAGAAGATCCTAGGAAAGCCTATTCACCAGAGGCACCTAGAAGATTTTTGGGCTGACTGCGAAGATGAGGCAGAGGCCAGGAGGAGGAGGTATCAGAGGTTAACTCTTAACCAGATTAGAACGTTCGACTGCATCTCCCTCCCTCAGCAGCTGAAGAGTGATGACGGCAGGATCATGGCAGATGAATACGAGCAGAAGAAGATCTACAATGATACCATTTCTGCCCCTGACCTCACCATGCAGGAGGATATGTCCTTGGACCCATTCTTTGCCAGAACCATACACTTGACCCAAGCTTGGGTAGATGCATAGGTAGAGGCATTGAAGAAAAAGGGTGTTTCCATCACAATAGATAGCAAGAAGAAGGGGCAGGACATCCCCACAGATGAATATGATGACTTCTTGGTGGAGAAGCGGAAGACTAAGGGAGAGAGGACCCCTCCACCACAGCAACCTAGCAAAAGGGCCACAAGGGGCAAGAAGGTGGAAAAGGGACCCAAAGGGGTCATAGTTGACAGGGCAGTATTCACAGCGGAGGAGGTAGCCAAATCAGGGTCAGAATCAAATTCTCCTCCAAAGCCCAAGAAAGCCAAGACAACAGAGGCTGGAACCACAGAGACCCAAGAAGTGGGTCAATCATCCAGACAACCAGGCAAGGATATCCTCATGGAGGAAGAGCCTGAAGAAGAGGAGGAAGCTCCATTGATAATCAGAAGAAAGAGGAGAGCTCCGCAGGTGTTGGTTCCTACCACACCTAAGAAAACAAGAACCTCCATGAGAGGTGAGATGAGTCAACCCCCAGTGCAATTACAAGGGGCAGGTAGTGAAGTGCAGAAGGAACTTCAACACAATGTTCCACTTCCTACCATTGTCAAGTTCAAAACTGAACTGGCAGAAGAGCAACAAAAGGAAGCATCCCAGGCGCAAGCAGAAAAGCATGTCTCGCTAGACGAGACAATAAACTTGTCTGATGATGAGGTGGTGCAGGATGTAGCTGCACAAGAAATGGAAACACTTGTGGCTGCTGGCATCAGTGTGACTCCTCACAAGCCTCCAATGGTTCAAACAGTGCTTGAGGAGATGAAACAAGCAGAAGCGGAGCGAGAAAAGAGCCCAGAACCAGAGAAGAGCCCAGAGCAGGTAGCTCAAGACATAGGGCTGGATACATTGATCGCTGAGGTGACAAGTCCTGCACTGGTAGACTTAACAGACAAGCAGGATGCAAGTCCTGAATAGCCAGTAGGATCACCTGATAAGGGCCACTTAATAGAAGAGATAGAGATGGCAGAAACAGAAAGCCATGCTCTTGAATTAGGCCAACAAAGCCCACAAGATACATCAGCAAGACCTGCTATAGTAGAGGTCCAAGAAGCAAAGGCTGATGATGAGAAGAATGAAGCGATAGAGGATCCTGCTGATAAGGCACAAGAGATGGATGCTGTAGGTACAGAACAGATAGCCGCTGCGGAACAGATGCCATCACCTCGGGTAGATCCAGTGATATCAGATACGGTGGACATGCCGCCAGAAATAGAGAAGCAAGAGGAGGATGATCAACCTCCACAGGGGGAAGAACTGGGGACAGGTGAAGAAAGGATGGAGAAAGATCATGATCATCATGATCCACATACAGGTACACCGCCAGGTTCCCCACACGGAGAAGATGCTCCCCCAGAAAAGGAAGTTCCTCAACAGGAGGAGGCACCACAGGATTCGCAGCAAGGTGAGCATCAAGAGCCAGAAAAAGAAAAGTCACCATCTCCGCAACGCTTGTTGGTGGAAACGGGAGATAGAGGTGAACAGCATCATGATGCTGAAAAGCATGATCAGGTGCCTCCATGGTTAGAAAAGTAGGTAAATGTTGAGGAGGAGCTGGAGATTCAAGAGTTCGATGTCTCCACCCTGTTCGCCGCGGATATAATGAAACCCAGGAGGAAGGCCAGGATGACTTCGGCCATCAAAAGAGATCCAGCGACAGGGAGAAGGACCGCACAAATTGCTGTACCTGCGGTAGAGAAAGAGAAAGGCAAAATCACTATGGATGAATTCCAGATAAGCACAGTTGATTTGGGTTTTGCCAATGAAGAGCAGGAAGGTCAGGAGGGAAAGGATATCATTGACTCTCTAATTCAGAAAGTGAAAAGAGAGAAAGAGAAGAATAAGCAACATAAAGAGCACATTGCTCAGTTGCGTGCATATATTGAAGGCTTGACCAACCCTGAAGATACCACAAGCGAAGCTGTAGTCCCATTGACTGCCATTTCTCAGGAAGAAGTGAATAGACTGGACCTCATGAAACATGAGGTTTCCGTAATAAGAAAGTGGGTGTCATCCACATTGGATGATGCCATTGAAATAATGAAAGGTTCTTTGAAAAGATGGAGCATATTGAGTGACTCCAAGGCTAAGGTGGACAGGTTGCAGATGCAGACCGGAAAAAGGTCTTATAAACTAGAGAAAGTCCTCAGCCTGTTCGACAAAATAAGGAAGATAAATCCACAACTGCTTATCAGTAAGTAGGTATTGAATAATAATACTGCATTATTAGTGGATATCTGGTATAAAGATGTACAGTTTGAATGTGGAGTCCTCAAGAGATGCAATAATAAGCTGAGGGAGATCAGCATGAGGATACGTGATTTAATGGGCATTGAAGCAGACATGCTCGAAACATTAGAAGGCAAGGTGGAAGGGAAGATTGAGAATCAAGATGAAGATTCTGCCCTTAAGGCTCTACGCAATAACTTCCAAATAGAAGATGATGGTTCGCTCATCCACTTGACAGAGGAAGTGATAAATAAAATGATGAGGATCAGGGTCAAGATGGAGACCTATAATGAGACACTGCAGGACAGAAAGAATAAGCTGGACAACAGCAGGGATAGGTATGAAGCGCACAAACACGCCATCATCAAGGCAAAGACTCAAGATGGCGGAGGAATAGACCAAGTTGTGCAGTCATACGAACAAATCCAGAGCAGCATGCAGCCCCATATGCAGCAGCGTCATCATCAGGATAGCGAAGAGTCAAGAAGTGATGCACATGATGATGACCCACATGCATCAGATGAAGAGCATGATGAAGATACATCATGAGGGGGGGAGTATTTTGCATATGCAGTATAGATAGTTGCCAGCTGGCAACTTGTGCCTTTTTGTAATATTGGTAAGTCATGAAGTGATGACCGTTGATTTGTATTGACATATCTGATCCGTGGATCTTTTGTAATAGATTCCTCACCTTATTCTATAAAAGGTGGTGGAATGCCTTGTTATATTCATTCGAAACTTAATTGAAATTTGATTGCTGAAGTATTCAAGATTTATTTCAAAGCTGCTGTATATGTACATGTCTTTTGCATACTTAATGAAAGGGAAGAGTATTTTGATTACAAATCTTCGTAAATCTTGAGTAATCTGTGTCTGAATTCTGGATATGTGCTTTGATTTGCTGCGTCCCTTGGAGTGCTCATCATGTTGCATGTATTGTTTTCATTCATTATCCTCTGAAGTTTGCATCAACTGTATCTAGCTGTGGAATGTCCTGGTGAACATATGGTTTGATTTCTTCTCCTCATGACAGTATCAAGCATGTATGTGGATCAAAAGCTAAAGGTTCAACTTAATTAGAAGCATTTCCTTTAATTTCTTTCAATTTCAGAGCATCTCACTATCACAATTGCAAATAAACTAATAATCTTAAGCAAACAACCCAAAATATGCAGACATCTCGTAGATAATCATAAATATTTAGCATATTTGAACACTAAGCATGCACAATTGAAAATATCATGCAAAGATCTAGGTATTTTACTTCCTTTCATCAAATACCCGCATAATTTGACTTCTTTGTAAGGAATTTCTGCAGGAACGTCATGATGATAGTGCATTTTCACGTAAGGCCCCAAAATGGAAACAGCAACTCACATTAACCACTAAGTAACATCAGTCGATTAAGACCTAATCACCGGAGACTTGGGATCATGAATTCTTTGAATTCACTGTATCTTTCAAGATGAATAAAGGTTAATGTGTACTTTTATTCTATGTTTGTTTGTGACTAACATCATGACCAACAAGATCACCCTCAACTATATAGAGTTTGTTATTATAGATGAACTTTATTTTACGATGAAGAGTAGACAAGACTACCCCCATGGCATTAATCCATGGTCTACTGAGAACAAGATTATATGAAAGAATCAAACATGACATGGATAAACATACACAAGGTCATAGGTCCAACCTTAACTGGTAGTGTGATTGTCCCTAGTAACTGTCTACTAACATTATTGAAGCCATTAATAGAGGGAGTATCAGGTTTAATGAGAGACATATCTACACCAATTTTTCATAACAAGTCTATGCTACAAATATTAAGACCCAATCCATTATCAATTAGAGTACACTTTATTCCACTTTTATTAATGATGACCAAAATCATGAGTGCATCAGATTGTTATTGTACTTTAAGAGGAGGTAATTCATGTTGATGAAAGATGATATCCAAACTCATCACATGTATACAATCTGACAAGGTTGCTATGTCATTCAATCTATTAGAAGGTGGAATGGTCACCATTTTTAGAGCCTCCTGGAGTGTCCAGTGGTATGTAGGCGAGGTTTGTATTAATTCCCAGAGTGAGATCTTAGCCAGAGTAGTGTGAAGAAGCTTGAAAAGATCATATTTTGTTTTAGCATGTTGAGAAAGATGACATGGTAGAGGAAGAAAAGGTTGAGAAGGTGGAAGAGAAGTAGGAACAATCAATTCTTGTTTATTTATATTTTTGTTGTGAGTATTGTATGTGTGAGAAACTGTGTGGTAACTAGGTTGTTGTGACACATTTTGAACAAGTTGGTTGTTTGGATGAATATACACAACAATCTTAGGTTTCACAGGCTCTTTTTGGGAACTGGAAACATAATTGTGTTGATTTGGTTGTTGTAATCATGTATCTGTGTGGAGGCAGATGTGATCTTTGAGTCTTTTTTCATGGAAGTTTCATTTCTACGATGGAGAACATCGAAATAAAGAGTAGATAAAGTGATGTTGAGAGAAGTATCTATGATTGTATTGTGACTGATATCCAAGGGACTTGAGTATGTAACCAAAGGAGAAAGAGAAGAAGTATTCAGATCCTTTCTAATATCCAAGGATCTTGAACATGCAACCAAAGGAGAAAGAGAAGAAGTCTTTACATACTTTGTGATATCCAAGGATCTTGAACATGCAACCAAAGGAGGAAGAGAAGAGGTCTTCACATCCTTCGTGATATCTAAGGGACTTCAACATGCAACCAAAGGAGGAAGAAAAGAGGTCTTCACATCCTTCATGATATCCAAGGGACTTGAACATGCAACCAAAGTAGGAAGAGAAGAGGTCCTCACATCCTTTGTGATAGACAAGGGTTTTGAACATGCAACTAAAGGAGGAAGAAAAGAGGTCTTCACATCCTTAGTGATATCCAAGGATCTTGAACATGCCTCTAAAGAAGGAAGAGAAGAGGTCTTCACATCCTTAGTGGTATCCAAGGCTCTTGAATATGCAACTAAATAAGGAAGAGAAGAGGTCTTCACATGCTTAGTGATATCCAAGGGTCTTGAACATGCAAGTAAAGAAGGAAGAGAAGAGGTCTTCACATCCTTAGTGATATCCAAGATGCTTGAATATGTGGCAAAGGGATGAAGACCAATATAATGAGTTATAGAGTTATTATGAAATATGGAAGATGTGGTAGAATTAGAGGTAGATGTGGATGGAACAAATCTTTGAAGTAGAGTGGATAGTGATGAAGGTATAAAAGAGGACATGTTTGCATTTATAGAGTTTTTTTTTAATGTTTTTCTTTCAAATCTTAAAGAAAGATACATGTATTAATGTTCTTTCCTTCTAAATTAAACATAAATGACAAGTATGATATGCTAGAACAACTTTTAATTAGATTTAGCAACTAATCATCATAGAAAATATCTGAAATAAGATTTGCAATCATGACTACTATGTGCAAGACCATCAGGGTTTACCAAAAAGGTGGAGTTTTTGGTGACCACAAAAATGAAGAAGTTTAAATATAATATGTGCCAATAGGAAATGTTTAATCACTTCAATACTAATCAGATCTGATATAGAACAGCAAAAAATTGCAAATGTAAGATGCGTTGGAGTCACCAAAATGTAAGATTTTGGTGACCACAACAATAAAGATCTACAAGTATGTTGTTTTCTACATTAAATGTATGAGATAAAAGAAGATATGGAACCTAAATGTGTAATCAGATTTATCAACTAATTAAACACATCTATAGATGTAAGGAATGAAATTAGTATGTGTAAGTGTAGGATACGTCACGTTTACCAAAATGTTACATAGGAAAAGAGAGACTAATCAATTATACACTAACTAGGCCAATCTTTTCTATACAACATTAGAGCACAAGCCAACCAAGAATTGTGTATTTGGCTACAATCCTCAAGGGAGAGACAAATGATCTAGGGCTTTGTTCTTTTCTATTGTAATAGATGAGATTGATTTGATAATATTTAGATCTAGGGTTTTAAGTGACCTAATTGCTAAAACAAACAACTTAAAGGTATTGCAGACTGACTATGCAGAAAATAGGAGAAGATCAAGACCGTGCAGAGCTTTCAAGACCCACAACCAAAAATAGGGGCTAGATCTAGAGGACTTGGGCACCCAGGCACCCTTGTCCTAGGATTTTAGACCAAATTTTGAACTAGTGATATGTGTTCGAGGATGTTCCATCTTCTTGTCATTATCTCATGCTGGGACCTTCCAATGCAATCTACACACATGAAAGAGGGAAAATGGTGGTGATATATAGAGGCTTGCCTCAGTCAAACCTCCATGTAAGTGTTCCCACTTCCACAACAACAAGGATTAGATCAAGAGTGTGTGCCTTAGGAAGGTAGAGGCAAATATGAATAATCAAAGATAAATCTAAAAAAAGATGAAGAAAAGATGTTGCCATGATCATTAAACCCTTGATGGGATGATGTTAGTATCAAATCACCACAAGGAGAGAATGAAGGAGGAAGGAGCTTCCTTGAAGATTTGAAACAAGGGTTAGTACACAATAATAATCTACAAAAATAGAGATCTTGTAAATAAGATCTTGTTAGAGAGAATCATCAAAAGGAGAGTCATTATCTAAAATGTCATTATATCATTATGAGTAAATGACTGAGAGAAAAATGTTTATATATGAATATCAATTACTTTCCCAAGGCCCAATTGAGTTGAGGCTCACAAGGTGCATCACTTAAGTCATAAGGTTGATAATAAAATATAAGTTGTCAGGGTGAAATTGCTAAGACTCTAGCACCTAGGTGCCCTAGTCCTGATAATTTGGACTATCCAAATGCCCGGTGATCAAAGGATTATGCCTTTTTATCTCATGAAAGTGGTGGAAATTGCATAATGTAAACAAAGGTGAATATTCAATCCACAACAGGTGCTACACCTAGTGTGGAATTGTAAGAATATACAATTTCTGATGGTACAAGAGGCAAGAAGGGTGCAACAATTTGTCCATGGGATTTTTCCATGGGTCTTCTTTGCAGGGTCTAACCTACAAGTGCGTATAATTTTTGTTTATAGTCATCTTTCATTTTGTGCTTTCATGCCCATGATTGTAGGTCTCATTGTATATACCTTCATCATGTGTTGTCCTATATATAAATTCATGTTTTTTCCTGATTGTGTTGAGATTTTTGTTCTACTTCCTAAAGATAGTTGGTTCTTGCTACATGCTTGCAAGAGACACACGTTCCAAACTAGAGCCACTATTAGTGCCCATGTTTTCAAGCCTTGAAACTCTACCTTGGATCCTTGTTTGATTTGCCCAGGTCTTTCAGGATTGCAATGTCAGTTCCTAAAAATGGGAGGTGATTTGGCAAACACTTGATTTGTCAGGGCCTAATGAATTTGCCTTCTTGTTGTGGTAGCATTTTTATTTCTTCAAACTTCAGACTTTAGGGAGTCTCATAAATGCATTCAAAAGTGGAAGGATATTTATTCGAGGCCTGATTTACTAAATCCTGATGAGTTTGTCTTTCCTTTGTATATCATTAGGGTTGTGGGAGTATCATACTCTTGATCAAGAAGAAGGATACTTGGTGGAGGTCTGATCTATTGGGGCCCGATGAATTTTCCTTCCATATAAATTATCCTTTCAACATGCAATGAGACACTCAAATGATTCTTTGGGTCTCCATTAATGATCTTTTTGGCGCTTGATGACATGGTAGGTGAATCCTAGCTACCATCTATACCTACAGAGCATATAGACCATTCATTTTAGGTGAGTTAGGTTACAAATGTAGAGGATTATTCAACATAGATTAGAGTGTTGTATTTGAGTGCTATAAAAGAAAACTTTGTATTCATTTTAAAATGTTGGTCACCAAACCAACTTTTGGATCTTATTTTGTGAGTGGTGGTTTTAGGGAATCAAACAAAGCTCATCTGGTCTACATGTGGATAGAATCCATTGTACAACTTGGAGGAAGGATCCTCAATTCACATTCTATGTAATGGTATTGTCTCCATGGTATTTTGTATGATTCAGGTGAAAATGTAATCGAAGTTATATATTTTCCCTTCCCACATTTCTTGGCATGATTGTAACTAAGGTTAGATATATGTGTGATAGCATCTAATGCAATACAAAACCTTTGTATTGGTTTCTCCTTTGTTGTAAATGGATTTTTGTAGTTATATTAGGGATTACTAAGTATGTCCATTTTGTAAGATGTATCTTCGATTTGTATGTGAATGTACTCCCTATTCTATTGATGGTTGTTTGATGTATCTCTCTTTCCTACATTCTATGACCCTAATTTTGAATGGAGTAGGCACTGGTCCACATTGGTGAAGGACCAAATACTCTTCATATATAACCCTTGTTCTGTTAACTGTAGGAGTAGGTTATGTTTCACATGATGTTCATGATTCTATGTTATAGCCATGGATTAATCTTAATCAATCTAAAGCTATTGAAATCATATGTGAATCATCGTTCTTGCATGCTTATACCTTGTAATTTGTGTAATAAAAGTTAAGTGGATTCATATGAAGGTATATTATTGTTTCCATCTCAAGGTGCATCTGCAAGGTGTAGTCTTATCAACTTAATTAGGGGCCTTTGCAACCAGTTTGTCTTGGCCTAGTGATAGTTATGGGGGTCAAATGTACATTGGGTATGGTTGTGAGTGCTTATTTGTTTTCTATTTCATGTTGCTATAAATATACCTCCTAGGTCTAGTTGAGCCTTGTTGTGACCTTTTCCAATACACCCCATTCTTTGGCTAAGCCAAAGTAGGGGACCCCCCTTTTTCTACTTTTCACTTAAGGTTTGAATTATTCATTTTTGGTGATATGATTAAGCCTTTTTAGACTTTCAAGGTTTGTTGTTTTGCAATGAAAATAGAATCATCCCTGAAAGTCCAATCTTCCACTTAGAGTGCCTTGCCTTAATGGGGTCAGTCATTTTTGCATGACCGTAGAAACATCCCCGACATCCCGACTCAAAGGACTATAGTGTGGGGTGGAGTGTCACCCTTGTTAGAGTTTCAAAGATTAGCCTTCTAGCATGTCCAAAACTTAGGCTCCAAGAACGCGGTATATGACCCAACCCTACCTAGACCATCAGAGCTACATTAAATGTAGTTCTCCTATACATGTGTGGGAAGGTTTTTTAGTTTACCCTTAGGTTTCATTTCTTGTCATTTACATTTTTTATTTTTGTGTTTTGAGCTCTAAGATGTGAAACTCTAGTGCTCTATGTGATTGAGGTAATTGGGGATTGTGATCGTAGAGTTTGCATGTTTGAGTTCTCTCTAGCTGCCACCATTGTTATATCAAATTGGCTCAGTTTGTATCGTTGATTTGCTTTCTTGCCATGGTTTTGTTTTTCTGTTGAACTATAAATCTATGAAATTTGCCTTTTAAACTTCTTGTTTTGTGTCATTTTGGTGCTCCCCCTCATCATGTGATTTGTTTTATTTGTATTTTGGGTGTTTTGTTTTTGCCTTGTTCATTCATTTTAGGTTTTTACCATTTTTTTTTCTTTTTCTATTTTATTTTGTTGTTCAATCTATTTTAGGGAATGACATGTTTTCCAATGTTTTTATAACATCATTCTTGCTCCTTTAGCATTTGAAAGGTAATTAGGAAATATTCCTGATTCCTTGATCTTTACACTTAGCCCTCTTTCAAGTTTTTGGAGTTTCAACATCAGACTCTCTGGCTTAAGCCTTCAAAATTTGTAGATATTTGAAGTCTGTCCCAACTCCCAATCCTGATATTTTCTATGTATAATTTATTAGAGTTCACCCGTCGGGGCTTCCTGATTTGACCATCTATTTTTTAAGGAGTTATGTATTCTCCCCAACTCCTAACTCCCATTATGACTTAGATAACCTTCAGAGTTTTGGGGTCAGGACCTTTAGCACTGTCCTTCCATTTTGGAAGAGGTTATGAGTCAGCCCCAACCCCCGACTCCCGCTATGCTTTGCTTAGACAATCTTTGGAGTTTTGGTGTCAGGATTTCCAATTTTCACCTTTTATTTTGGATAGAATTGAGTGCCAACTCCAACTATTGACTCCCTCCTTACCTTAGTTGGGTAATATTCAAAGTGTCAGTGTCGAGACTTATGAGCTCATTGTTGAATGCAGAAGACAACTGAGAGGGGGGGTGAATCAGTTGTAACTTATAATTCCAAAACCCTCAAACACATTTAGATCCATATCAATTCAATTAATCCTTTAATTGTTATAATGATTAAGCATGAAAGTAAATAATAGAAACTAAACCAAATCAACATCAAATACAAGAGAACACTAGATTTACATGGAAAACCCAAGAAAGGAAATACCATGGTGAGGATTAGCTCACAATATAAAGTAATATCAACACCAAAAATCAATAGGCTCACTATTAGAGGGCTCACTACCTAGAGAATAGGCTCATTACCAAAGGGCTCACTATCCAAAGAAAGAAAGGATCTCTACCATGGCTCACTACTAGAATAGAGAAGAAGATAGAGAAGATTGTTACATGGAGAAGACTATCTCAATCCAATAGAGAATTCCACCACAACATCATCAACCCTTCTGAAGTCTCAGTAAGGAATTGTAGATACCTTCTACTCACTGTATCTAGTAGTCTAATACATGAAGTTTCACACTACACTACACATTCACACTTTACGATTCAGCAATTCAGGCCACACCCACAATTCTCATCTATCTTACCATCCATCAATGGCTTAGAACTTATTTATATCAGCTTCAATCTCAAAACATTCTCCAAGGTCGGAAAAGCACCTTGAACATGCAAATTCAAATTAGGTTGGACCTAAAACATTCCTACAGTGGAAAGGAATGAAGGTGGACCACACCATAACTTAGTTTAGACTTAAATTCATCCATACATGCCACACCACATTTCCACAAACTTTGAAGCAACTCTGCAATTAGTGTAAACACCCAAGTTTGGCCAAACCAGTATTAACACCATGAACAATTATGTACATGGTTCCTCAAAACCAAAGACAAATCATGGACCATACACAATGCTTGAGCACAATTTATAATCTTTTGCAAACACCCTGAAAACCAATAAATTCCTGTGCAACAACTTTCACCTATCGCACAACCTTGTCCTATTTACCCAGCATACTCAAATATCTTTGTAATGCACTGTAACTCAAGAAATAATCTTCCAGAGCACCAAACGATGAACAACTTCGACTAAAGATAGATATTAACCTTATAAGCATACTTGCAGAACCACAAGGCCTGAAACTATGATGCAGTCAAGGTAGGAAGGTCCAGTGAGGGACTGTCTAGCCTTGTAGCCTAATTATCCAACACCATGATCACAATGGATATGCAATGGAAGCCAACAACTAATCAACATAACGATAAAAGATATTCATGAACACTAAACACAACATGTATCCTGGTGTAATGTTAGAAATTGTCCTCCTATATGGAATGTTACAATTTCCCCTGGTTTAGCTCCTCACTCTTGGTGACCTCTCAACCTTTTCTTTTTTGGCCTTACCGAAACCCTGATTGACTAAGTCTAGGAGCAGTTTACTCACTTTTTGAGGTAACTTATTGATAGGACCCAAAAAGAGATTTGAGATTTGGGTCCCTAGGACCCCCAAAAATGTAGATCTAAGCTGAAATTTGGGGCTTGGACTTGGGTGCATGTGCACTAGTCCTCCCCCATTTCAAGGGATTTTGAATTTTGGTGGGGTGTCAGTTCTCACCGAGTGCCTCATGATTTTGTTTTCAAACTCTCAATTTTCATGCAATATCAAGATGTTATTTCAAAATTTGAATTCCCTAAAGCTAGATATAAAAAGACATTTGTAAATCATTTTATCACACACAATTCTTATGTAAGCTTAATGTCAAAACTCTGCTACAATTGCCATTGAAGATCAATTACTTGTTGAAGCTCTTGGAAGTATTGTTTATTTTCTATCTTGGAGACAATGGATGGAGATTAGGAATCAAGATCTTGAGTCTATCTTGCTCTTCCTAGGGTTCATACACCCTTTGCATGATCAAGAGAAGGGTTGAAGCCTCCAACAACAAGCTTAGAGATCCTCCGTAGATATTGTCAATTCGCCTTCTTGTTCATGCAAGTCTTCATTTATCTCATCTCCTTAAGGTGATGTTGTATGTATTTATTGAGGAAAAGCATGTTGTTGATCTTCCCTTGATTAAGACATCTAGGGTTTGATTTTTATGCATACACACATTGTTAGGTTTGTACGTACTTCTGCAAATCTTTATCTTTGGCTATTGTTGAGGTAGAAATACCAAAGATGGGGCTTGACTGAGGCAATCTCCTATATAGCCACAACAGTTTCCTTCTTTTGTAGGTGCAGATCATGTTTTACAGGTTCAAGCAGAAAGAAGCTATAGAAAGAAGGGTATTATGGGTACAATCATGACAGACTTTCATATTTTTAGATTCCAAGACTTGCGGGACGTTGGAGTAGGTGCCCTAGTCCAACCAGGGGTTTATTCTAGGATCTAGAAGCCTTTTAGCAGTTTCAGACACCCTGTACATAAGATTTTCTAGTTCAAAAACTTTCAAGACACTGGAGTGGGCATCCTAGTCCATGCAGCCCTCAAAATCTAGGTACAATGTCTTCGAAACTCTATGTCTGCACTTCTGTGATCAATTTTACCAGTTGCTTCATTAGTTTCTATATATTTCTGATTTAAGGCATAATTAGGGTTTTGCATGGTTGAAAGGAAAACACTTGATAAAATCTTGATTAAGGCCTTAGGTTTCATAACCACACAAGCATAAGGGATAGACAAAGTGTTTAGAAGCTTGTTTACGAGCTTGGTCTTTGTCCTCCCAATTCTTAGTGGGGAGATTGTGGCATTTAACCTAGTTTAAACAAACTATCAAATTTCCCCCTAAACATTTTGGTGAACCCGAGCTTTAAAGAATTTACATTCTTGTTAAACTTTATATTTGAAATAATTTGTTGCTCTAGAGCATAATTGCATTGGAAAACCTCTTTAGTGAAATTGTATATGTTAAATTGTGGATTACATTCTTTATCTTTTCACTAAAAGATTTGAGAATTAGCATTCATTGTTGGAAGTTGTATTTTATTTTCAAAGGCCATCATTGTGCATTTAAATCTTGGTTTAAATAGAGCATGTTAGAATGCCAAACTATTTTTTGCAAGATTTTCATGCTTATGATGAGCCGTTTAGTCATGATGACTTCAATATGTTAGATGAAGCCCTTGAGGACTTTATCTCGATTGAACATTCCACTACAGCCTCTAAGCCATCGTTATTTCAAGGATTTGTAAATACAATTTATGTTCCTAAATCTAAAGAAGAGATTGGAAAACTAAAAATTGTGGTCACTCTATGTGCAAATGTGGTTCAACCATCCTCTAAACCCATGCTTGTTGTTAAAGGTCTTTCATCCTCTTCTCAATCTCCTGATCACATTTATGATTATGTAAAACAAATAGCGAATCAAAACTCACAACAAACCAATCATAATGGGGTAGCTCATGCATATAGTACTTGGAATAATAAACAAAGTACACAACAAACAAGTGTTCCGATATCTTTACCAGATTCTCAACCTATGTTTCCTCAAGCACATCATTTAACATATAAAGGTGGTAAAGACTATGATCTTGTAGAGTAGCTTCATGCTACTCCTACAAAAATATCTCTTTGGGAGCTTATACAAACTTCACCTACTTACCATGGAATGCTACAAGAAGCTTTACAAAAGGTGATTGTTCATCCCATTGTTAAACTAAATGATGTTGCCACTTTACTAGATTGTATGCATGCAACAAAAATGGATATTTTGTTTCAAAAACATGAGTTACCATCTCTTGAGATTCAGAATCAGTATGATCCTTTGGTTACCTTTATTACGATCAACAAAACATTGGTTAAGAGAGTTATGATTGATAATGGGTCAGCGCTTAATGTTTGTGGTATTGATTTATTACATAAAGTTAAAGTTGATATATCTGCTATCAAAATGGAATCATTAAGTATTCATGGATTTGATAATGTTGGATGACAATCTGTGGGCACTATAACTTTACCTATACAAGTTGGACCCATGATGGTGCCTACCTTGATTCATGTAATGCCTTGTTCTTTATTTTATAACATGATTTTGGGTAGACCTTGGATACATGCATTAGGAGTAGTTCCTTCTACCTTATACTGTTTGATTAAGTTTATATTTAAAGGTAAACTGCATACTATCCATTCAGATCCTAAACTTGATAATTGTCTGCAATTGGAAGTGCATAAGCATATTATTGGTCCTAAGAGTTTGAATGATCTGAAATCTGATTTATCTACCCCTCTTGCCTCTAAAAATGTTATGCAAGAGTCTAAACAATCAAATGCATTTGTTGGTGATGACTGGGGTTCATTAGATTTTGTATCTTCCTCCATAGGAGAATATAAACTTAAAAACCCCGTCCCCGAGACACCTAATATTGCATCGATCACATCACATGCTTCGAATGATAAACATAAGACTTCTTTCATGACAAATAAGGATAATAATCTGAGTTATACCATTGATTATGAGACTTATGAAGCTCTTCCCTCATCTAAAGAAATGGTCTCTCTTTATGGCAGAGGATTCCGAATCCTTTACAAAAATTGTGACTATGTAGGTAATGGTTGTGGCATAAATCAACAAGGAATCAAAGTCCCCATTGAATCCTCTTCCCAACATTACTCAAGTGGCATTGGATATAATCCTTTTAAGGAATACAAAGCCCATAAATGCCCTAATCTAAATGTGAATACAATATCAACACTTAGTTTGATATTCCTTGAGATGATTGATATTAATTGTCTTCTAGGATCACTTCCAATAGATATGTTTACAGTGGATGAAGCAATAATGGATTTCTTAGGTGCGTATGATGGTATTCCTTGTTATCACCACAAATGTGGCCTACCTTATTGTTTAAACAATGATGCATATTTTGTAAAGACTACTAGCACAATAACTGCTATGGTAGAGCATAATGAAGAACTTAAAGAACAATTACAATCTTACAATCCCCTAGACCATACTACTCTCCTTAACGAAAAGACTATTGATGTCATTATGGATAAGGATAACCCTAAAAAAGTTATCCCTATTGGTGATTGTTTAAATGTCGAAGAGAAAGAAGAAATGACTAAACTATTGAATGAGTTCTCAGAATTATTTGCTTGTAATTATTCAGACATGCCTGGTATAGATCCTTAGATTGTAACACATAATATTGTGTTGAAACTGGATGTTAAGCCTTTCAAACAAAAGATTCATAAGATGAATCCTAAGATTGCTTTACTTGTTAAAACTGAAATAGAAAAACTCTTACAAGCTGGCTTTATTCGACCTATTGATTACTCTCTGTGGATCTCAAATATTGTTGCTGTCGCTAAACCTGATGGTCATATAAGAATGTGCATAGATTTTTTATGGTCGTATAAGAATGTGCTCCCTAATATTGATATGATTGTTGATTCCATAGCTGGACATGAGTTGCTATCTTTCATGGATGGATTTTTAGGATATAATCAAATCCTTATAAATCATCTTGATCAATATAAAATAGCCATTATAACACCTTGGGGTACATTTTGTTGGCTAGTCATGTCGTTCAGATTTAAGAATGTAGGAACTACTTACCAACATGCAATGACTTTGATATTTCATGACTATATGTACAATATTTTAGAATATTATGTTGACGACATCCTAGTGAAGTCCATCCATCATAATGATCATGTGACAAATCTTTGACAAATATTTGAGCGCATATGAAAATATAGTGTGTGATTGAACCCCCGTAAGTGTGTTTTTGGCATGGATAGTGGAAAGTTACTTGGATTTATTGTTTCAAATTGAGGTATAGAAGTTGATACGAAAAAGATAGATGTGATTGTTAATATGCCAATACTAAAGAACATATCTCAACTTTGTAGTTTACAGGAAAAGATACAGGCCATTTGCTAATTTGTTTCACAACTCATGGATAGGACTCGTCCCTTTTCACAACTACTGAAGAAAGATTCTCACTTCCAATGGAATTATGAATGTCAAAAAGATTTCGATGACTTAAAGGGTTACTTAGCTAATCTACCCATTTTACAACTTGTTGTTTTTGATAAACCATTCTTGTTATACATTTTAGCATCTAATAATGCCCTAGCAGCTTTGTTAGCACAACATAATGCTAAAGGCAAAGAATGTGCTATCTACTACATCAATCGTACATTACTTGATTATGAGGTGCAATACATAGCTATAGAGAAGCATTGTTTGACTTTAGTGTTTGCCACCCAAAAGATTAGACATTATCTCTTAAATGCTGAAGTGCATGTAATGGTAAAGTTTGACCCTTTGAAACATCTCTTCGCAAGAACATATTTATCAGGTCGTCTTGCTAAATGGGTTATGCTGTTAATAGAATTTGATCTCAAAGCTCGCCATTTTCTATTCAAAATGTCGATGCATTTCCTGATGAATAGATTTCAACAATCTCTACAGATGAAAAATGCAAGTTATACTTTGACGGATCAAAATGTCAAACTGGCTCCGGAGTTGGTGTTATATTAATACCTCCCATTGGTAAGCCAATTTCCTTATCTTACCATTTAGATTTCTCATGCACAAATAACATAGCCAAATATGAAGCTCTTATCACTGGACTTCATGTGGCCTTGACTCTTAATATCAAGAATATTACAATATATAGTGATTATCAGTTAATCGTTAAACAGATAATGGGATCGTATCAAACTAAGAACGATAAGTTATCTCAGTATCGTGAGTTTGCATTATCTCTCTTAAAAAAATTCAAATCATATTCAATCAATACCATTCCCAGGAAAGATAACTGGCATGCTGATGCAATGGCGAGTGCAGCTTCCCTTATATCCCCTAATGATTCTCCTGAGGAATTTACCTTCATTGTTCATAATCTTAAGACACTGATAATTGAAAGCCCTATAATTATGAATTCAGAACTCTATGGTAACACATACACGGATGAATGGTTCTCCTACATATTCAACTATTTATGCAATGGAACCATTCTAGATTTGACATCTAATAATGCCCAACTCCGCTTATGCAAACTAGTAGCACGATACATTATATTATCGAATGTCTTGTACCAACAAAGTTATAATGGTGTTTTACTCTAATGTTTAAGCAATTCAGAGATTTTGATAGCTTTAGAAGAAGCTCACTTTGGTGCTTGTGGGGGACATTTTGGTGGAAAATCTTTGGTGGAAAAATTATTACGTATGGGGTACTATTGGCAACATATGGAACAAGATTCCTTTGCTTATGTCAAGAGATGCCCGCAATGCCAACAACATAAACACCTAATCCATGCTCCCGCTCAAGAGCTTCATGCCTAGGTATCACCATGGCCATTCTCTATCTGGAGCTTGGATCTAATCGGTAAAATTTTGCCACCCTCCTCTTACGGACATACGTTCATAATCACTGCTACTGATTATTTTACAAAATGGATCAAAGCGGTCCCTTTACGATCCACAACCACCGATGTAATCTATCAATTCATACAAGATAACATAATTTCTCAATTTGGAATACCTTCTTCCTTGGTTTTGGACAATGGTACATAATTTAAGAACAAGGATGTGAAAAGGTTCCTTGAAAAATATCATATACAACATCGCTTCTCTATGCCTTATTACCCTCAATCAAATGGCCAAGCAGAAGCTTCAAACAAGGTTATTGGATAGATTTTACGAAAAACTATTAATAAACATCAAAAAGATTGGCATACACAATTATCTTATGCATTATAGGCCTACAGAACAAGTATTCGAATAGATACTGGTAACATGCCATATAATCTTGTCTATGGGGTAGACGCGATAATGCCCTTGGAGTTAGAAATTCCTTCCTTGCAAATTTCCCTAAGAGATATCATGGATGATAACATAGAATGAGAGAAAAGATTACAGGAACTTGAGATGCTTGATGAAAGGCATATTAACACTCTTGAACATCTCAAGGCTTATCAAAAGGGTGTGCAACAAGCCTATAATGCACAATTCATACAACGTTCATTTAACATTGGGGACTTGGTTCTTTATGAAAATCAATGCAACGTAAACACACCGCCTGGTGAAAAAGGTAAGTTTAGCCCTAATTGGCTTGGACTATATATAATCATTGAAACCTTTGGATTTGGAGCATATAAATTAGCCAATGAGCAAGGTATGCCACTTAAAGAACCTATAAATGCAGTGCAGCTCAAAAGATTTTATGCTTGAGATCTAATGTCAAATGTTCCTAAGCTAATTTAGCACATAGATTAGCTTCAATTTCAACAAGATATCATTGTTTTGTCTTAATTCATTTGGCATTATATCTTTTTCAGTTGATCATTGTTATATCGTGTTTAAGTAGTAATTGCTTAGATCACTTTTGCATTAACTGAATATAGCATGGAAATTAAAGTTATGTGTAAAACAATTAATCATTATGTTTGTTACTACATGTTCTTTTTAGAGTTGTTAGTATATCACAATAGTATTAATTATAGCATTTAGACATCATCACTAGTTGCATTTTACAAAAATCACATGTGATAGATCAAAAGCCACTACACATAAATAAAAAAAAAAATCATATATATATATATATATATCGCAGTTTCATGTATACATCTGAGTTGACTATCCCTCAAAACAAAATGATATGTCATAGTCTATACATCACATAGCTAAACCTCGATCACCTATACCCTCAAGCCCTTGTGGTGTGTGAGTGACAGAAGCCTGACCATGTGTGGCTACAGATCACGAATGACTCCTAGAGACACTCTGCAATTGTAACCCCCTAATCTTGCCTCTCATCTCTATCATCTACTCATGTGCCTCCTAGTACATCCTTTGGTACTGGTCTCTCTCAGTCTAAACCTTGTCTCTGTCAGCTCTAACCTGCTGGACCTCCTGCAGCAAGAACTCACTGACAACCAACTCTCCCTCTGATGTAGGAACCACTACTGTCTACTCTCACTGTGACCTGAGCTCAGTCTCAGTGCGCTAAGCTCTCTGTCAAACTCCTCTCTCTCTTGTGCAGACTGCTATAGCATTGCCTCTGTAGCAGTCATGTATCTGACTATTGGCATAAATGTCTCAGCATGCCGCCCAACAGATGATGATGGTGAATAACCTACCCACACTCACTGCTCTGAGGCATCTGTCAGTACTATGTCTCCTATGACATGACTCCCAAAGTCTCGCCATGCATCAGTCCCAAATGCAAAATAGAGGATGAGATAGATGTTGGACTCCCATATAAATATCACAAATAATAAACTATACAAAACATAAACTAATAAATCAAACCTAACTTGGATCTCCATCTTGCCAGGATGGATCTCGGATCGCCAATGGTGTGATGAGCTCTGCAGTCTAATCTGTAGCTAGGGGCATAGACCTACTACTCTCCCCCCACTCTGTCTAGCTAGGCCTCACATCATCTGTAGGAGTAGGACCATGAGCCTTAGACCATGGTCTCGACATGGTCTCCTCGTTAATATCTGCCTCCTGCTGGCTCTGTCGTGATCTCACTCTAAAGATGTACTATGATGGGACCTCCTCAGACTTATCCTTGTCCTCCTTCTCATCCTCCTCGAGATCATAGTATCCCGCGAAATCATTGACATCGTCCTCCACCCCTGTGTCACTTGCATGACTAGCACAAGGTCAGGCATCTCCTATTGGATGCCTGGGTGGAAAGATAGGTACAGGCTGTGCTGTGTGCCACTAGGTCCGATATGCTCAGGTACACCTAGCATCATCTGTGTCTAACACCAACTCTACATCCTTAGGACCCTCATCGTCACTAAGTGGTACATCTGCTATAGTCAGCCGTTAGATGCTATAGGCTCTGACTGCACTCTCAGCTACACATGCGTAGCTCAAATGAACTACAGGAACATCTTATATCTTCCTAAACTGTCATGCCATCCTATCAAATTAGAACCAAGATACAGTATGATTGCACTGACTAGCCATTAGTCGATCCCTCTGCATCTGAGATAACTACCTATACTCACCAGGCCATCTGATGTAGCCATGATACAGTCTCTAGATGATGTCACCAAGTTATAATCTATAAAATACCACTCTCCAGTATAGCAAATTGCCATGCCTCCAACACCGGACTAGTGGATAGGCATAGACACATGGATAGGTGAATGCTGCCTCTATAGGAAAACCCACCGGTCATGTGCACCTAATGTGCTCAAAGGCCTAGACCTGTAATAATGTGTAGACCATCAGACTCTACATCTCATAGTGGACATATCACCCTAAGTCATGATATAGGTGTGCAAGCATACTGTGCCCCCATGCGTAGATAGTCTGATTCTCCTCCATTGCTCTAATGGTGTGAATGAGACCCCCATGAAGGTGAGTGCCTCATCCATCTAGTGTGATATCTAGTGCAACTATGACAATCGTGATCCTCCATAGTACAGGAATGTCTCTATATCACTATTCTAGTAAATAGAGCTGAATGTGTCCTCGCTCTGCCTGTGAAATAGTGTGACCCAAGTAGTATAGCTAGCTCTCATGAGTATACCTCTCTGAGTGATGTCCAACAACCCTCACTGTCTCTCCTCAGATTAGCAGTCGAAGGATTCTGAGTACATCCTCTAGTGTGATCGTAATCTTGCCAATCGATAAATGGAATGTGGATGTATTTGCATCCCATGTCTCCATTAGTGCCATAAGTATCACGCAATGGAATCTGATTGTGGGCATCTCAAACACCCACCATAGGCCAACCATCTGTAAATGCTCTCTCTCTACGACAGTCAAAACACTAGCACACTCTTGTAGAAGTGCCACCAAATGATTGCTTGTGTGCTCATGCATCTCAGGGACATCTTACAGATCAGAAAGCAAGCAAAGAGTATCAGAATCCCCTCTAGAAACCACAATAAGCTATCAAGAAATGAACAGAATGCCTGTGCCTAGGGCATGTTTCCTCTGTGTACCAGGGTGCCCTAAGAAGAATAGGGCACCCTAGAGGGACATTGGCACTCCTGTGGGACTAGGGCTCCATAGAGAGACTCTGGTGCCTTAGATGGACCTAGGCACCCCTATCTAGGAACCTTGTCCACCTTCCCCTCTTGGTACAGACATCGATAATCATGAAAAGCAAAGGTACAATTAAAGACAATAGAAGAGTTGAATCAAGATCCTACCTCGGGCTCAAAGTGTCTCTCTGCCACTCAGGATTAGAGCATCTCTAGTCATGGTGGATGATATGGATGTCGGCTTGGCATGGTCATTCTCCTATTCTCCTTATCTCTTTCTACAATGATAAGACACAAGAATGAGTTAGTGATAAGTGACAACTCCCTTTTACATAAAGTAAGTGAGTGAGAATTCCTATCCTTAACTAGGTGCAAAAGTGTGCTCTTTCACTCTTGAACCCTTTTCTTGAGCTATCAAATGTTGATTTTAGTGCCATTTGTTGCGTTGGAAACTGGGTTCCTCTCTCTCTTCCCTAATGTACTATGATTGAGTGTTGTTTTCTCAAATGACCCTCATAATACATTTCCCTTGAAATCGACGGGTGTGGATATCTCCTTATTTCTACTCTCAGACTAAGCAAGTAGAAATGAGGGGGCATATATCTCCCTCAATTTCCTCTCTGCCTCATCACTCAACCCCCTTAGCATTTTGATACTGACTCATTGGTGATGGTTGCAAGTTGATTTGATTTGTGACTTTTCTGAGAAACATTCCTTTGTAGGTTGTGGGTCCTAACTTTGTGGTCTTCCAGGATTATAGACTTGGGGCCTCCTTCCTTCTTAGTGACAACACTTCGGCTTCCTCTACAGTATCCTTTTGGGTATCCCTTTCATGATTGATGTTTTTACTCTCCTTTACTTGCATATGCACGTAGTGTCATATGGCCACCAAAGTGGGGGCTAAATGTAACGTCAAAAATTGTCCTCCTGTATTGAATGGTACAATTTCCCTTAGTTTAGTTCCTCACTCTTGGTGACCTCTTAACCTTTTCATTTTTGGCCTTCCTGAAACCCTGATTGACTAAGTCTAGGAGCAGTTTATTCACTTTTTGAGGTAACTTATTGATAGAACCCAGAAAGAGATTTGAGATTTGGGTCCCTAAGACCCCCAAAAATGTAGATCTAAGATAAAATTGGGGACTTGGACTTGGGCACCCACACCCTAGTCCTCCCTTGTTTCACAGGATTTTGAATTTTGGCAGGGTGTCAGTTCGCACCGAGTGCCTCGGGATTCCATTTTCAAATTCTTAGTTTTCGCATGATATCGAGATGTTATTTCAAAATTTGAATTCCTAAAGATAGATATAAAAATACATTTGCAAATCATTTTATCACATATAATTCTTATGCAAGATTGATGCCAAAACTCTGCTACAATTTCCATTGAAGATCAATGGCTTGTTGAAGCTCTTGGAAGTATTCTTTATTTTCTATCTTGGAGACAATGGATGGAGATTAGGAATGAAGATCTTAAGTCTATCTTGCTCTTCCTAGGGTTTGTACACCCTTCACATGATCAGGAGAAGGGTTGAAGCCTCTAACAGCAAGCTTGGAGATCCTCCATGGACATTGCTGATTTGCCTTCTTGTTCATGCAAGTCTTCATTTATCTCATCTCTTTGAGGTGAAGTTGTATGTGTTTATTGATGTAAAACAAGTTGTTGATCTTCCCTTGATTGAGACATCTAGGGTTTGATTTTTATGCATACACACATTGTTAGGTTTGCACACACTTTTGCAAATCTTTATCTCTGGCTATTAATGAGGTATAAATACCAAAGACAAGGCTTGACTGAGGCAAGCTCCTATATAGCCACAATAATTTCTTTCTTTTGTATGTGTAGATCGTGTTTTGTAGGTTTAGGCAGAAAGAAGCTACAGAAAGAAGGGTATTGTGGGTATAGTCACGATAGACCTTTGAGACATTGGAGCAGGTGCCCTAGTCCAACCAGGGGTTTATTCTTGGATCTAGAAGCCTCTTAGTAGTTTTAGACACTCTGTATAGAAGATTTTCTCATTCAAAAAATTTTAGGACACTAGAGCGGGAGCCCTAGTCCATGCAGCCCTCAAAATCTAGCTACACTATCTTTGGAACTCTATCTTTGCACTTCTGTGATCAGTTTTACCAGTTGCTTTATTAGTTTATGTATATTTCTGATTTAAGGCATAATTAGGGTTTTGCTTGGTTGAAAGGAAAACACTTGATAAAATTTTGATTAGGGCCTTAAGTTTCATAACCACGCGAGTGTAAGGGATAGACAAAGTGATTAGAATCTTGTTTATGAGCTTGGTCTTTGTCCTCCCAATTCTTAGTGGGGAGATTGTGGCATTTAACCTAGTTTAAACAAACTATCAAATTTCCCCCTAAACACGTAGGAAAACCCTAACAGAGAAAAACCCAACCTTCAAAGCTCATTTCTCATCTATTATAACTACAAATCGAATTACATGTGTCTCAAGGGATTTACAGATGCTAGGTCATAGCCCAAGGATTACAAAAGATTCATACAACAATATTCTTTCATGATTTATTTCTTCTACATCTCCATTTTCTGCTCTGCTACTCCTTCTGCTTCCTGCTCTACCTTCTACTCTATTCTGCTACTGATTCAGATCAAAACAACTTAATATCTTGCTTCATATCTTTGTGCTATCAATCACTACCTTGAAACAATCCTTTATCTCTTATTTATATCCTCCACAAGCCTTCAAATCATTATCAAGTCAACTTAATTGTAGCGACTAATATGAAACATGTGTACACGGATAGGTCAGACCTAAACATAAGGTATTGCTCCACTGGTACATAAGACTTTGCACTAATCTCCATGAAGGTCAGCTAGGTCCCATACTTCATTGCATTATGTTCCTTAGGCTCTGCAAGTCACAGATTTACTCTGCAAGCTAATTAGACTTCACTGAACATTGTCGGCTCTGCTCTATGAAAACAGGTAAAAACAAGTAACCTTGTGATAGCGATATCTCTCCAGAATCAAACCCAAATGATCTAAATTTTGGATATGTTGTAGATGACTATGTCTAGATGCTAAGTCCAACTCTGTAGCCTCTAATATGCAAATGCGGTAAAATGTGGTATTCTCCAAGGTCGCTCTCTTTGTACTCTACAATTTCACTATTAACTATCCCAACTATTTTGAATGCTTCTAGATGCTCCTTCATTAGACTCTCAGGGTTTATTGAAAAGTAAGCCTCTTCACTTTTGTTAGTATTACATCAAAGTATTAGGATAGGTTGGGCAGTCTGTTTTCAGGGACTTGCAACTACCTCAAGGTCGGTAGTTTGTTCAAGTCCACCTCGTAAAACTACCTCAAATTCTTCTACATTCATTGTTCTACTTGCAATCCTTGCACTGCCTTAATGGTTGGCAGTCTAAGCAAGTCTTCTCCACAAGCTACCTCAAGTTCTTCATCTTGTCATGGTCTAGGTTTGGCGATCTACTTGCAAGCCTTGTACTGCCTCAATGATCGGCAGTTTGGGCAAGTCTTCTCTGCAAGCTGCCTCAAGATCAATGTCTACTTCAATTAGTTAAGAGTCAATCAATACATACTTGTATCCTCTAGAACAATTAGTTACTTCCTTGATTCTGTCAATGCACTTTCAAAATTTTCTCTGCAACACTATCTAATCTCTGATCCTAGATACCAATTCCTCTATACTCATCAAGATCTTATAGTTTCCTCTCTGTATACACTTCTCCTTTTACTCATCTATGTTTACTTCATTCTAGTACACCGGCTTTATCTTCTAGTAGAATATCTTATCATTCCCTCTTTCTCTACCACATGAACTTCTCTTTTCTGTTATGTTTCACATTTATTCACACAAACTTTCTCTTGCACTGCTTTCTTAAATGATTTTACACAAACTTGCTCTAGTTTCTCTGAAGTTCATTCTATAACACAATTCTCCTTAAGATAAACGCTTCACCTTCCTTTGGTTTCTCTATCCAATCTGATGTCTCAAAAGGTTCCTCTTCCTCTACATAAACTATCTCTGTATTAACAAGCTCTTCTTCCTTTGCATAAACTGTCTCTAAATTAAGTATTGCTTCTCCTTCATTAGCTTTTCTGGTAAAAGGTTCTTGTTGACATCCATTGCTTGATTCTTTCCTCCTCCAAACTTGAAAATAGGTTCTTCTGAATGGTCTTCTATCAAATCCTCTTTCATCTCTTGTGTATCCTTCATTGTGATAAGACTTGTGACTCCTGGTATTTCTCCCTTTGTAGAATGAATTATTGTCCTTGTTCTACTCTACATAAGGTCTTCTTTCTTTGCATCCTAATCCAACACATGAATACTTCAATCTATACCTCCATCTGAACATACAAGTAACATGTTTCCATTCTTGTCCATCAATCCATCCATACTTCTTCTTAATACAACCTACCATAGATCTTCTCCTCCTCATTTTAACCCAACACATCCTTTCAGAATGATTCCTTAATCCACAAAACTTACAAGGGTATAGATCTAAACATAATTCCTTTTCATGCCCATGACTATTACACTGTGAACAATACATACATCTTCCCTAATTTATTTTGTTTGAATTTGTAACAACATCCTTACCTCTGTCATATCTGAGACCTTCACTTCTTGATCTTATTACCAGTTCAATAGGTTCTATAATTCCTTTCTAATTCTTTCCCAATCCTTGACCTTCATATCCCATTCTCTGCGTGATTTTTAAACCAATACCATCACCAATAACTATAAGTTTAGTTACACTGGCATCTTTAACTTCATTTTCTAAGGAAGCTTCTGCATTGGCACACAAGTCATTAGTATCACAAGAAACATCACATTGTTTAGGCTTAGATTTCAGACTTTCATTTTCTTCTTTGCATTCTACTAGTGACTGCTCCAACTGATTAACATGTTCCTTCATCCCTGATATTTCACTCTTTTGTAAACTAATTTCCTTTTTCAATTTTTCCAAACTTTGTTCTAGATCTTTGTTCCTCTTTTCCACCTTCCCAAACAACCTGAATCCTTCTTCTAGGTCTGTAAATCTCTTTTCAACATCTTCAAACAACTTTAGCTCTACTTCTAATTCCTCATTCCTTCTTCTTGCATCATTTAGTTCTACTCCAAGGGCATCATATTTATCTTCTCCTATTTCTTTCATCCTTTCCAACAACTCTGAATTACACCTTTTAATTTCACATAATTCTTCTTCCAAAATATCCTTTTCACACATTAGGGTTTCATTTTCTTTCTTCATCCTCTTTCCAATTTTCCCCATTGAAACAAATAAGATAAACACTTAATTTGAAAATTAGCTTACCAAAATATTCCTTGCCTTGATTTTTCTTCTGTGATGATTTATGTATGCTCTAGGGTTTCACACTTCTTTCCAATCGATTCACAACTAGCCCAACAGATTCGAAACCAACTCCGATACCACTTGATGCAATCAAGGTAGGAGGGTCTGGTGAGGGACTATCCAACCTTGCAACCTAATTATCCAACACCATGATCACAATGGATATGCAACAGAAGCCAACAACTAATCAATAGAAAAATAAAAGATATTCATGAACACTAAACACAAGATGTATCCTGGGAAAACCCTAATAGGGAAAAACGCATCCTTCAAAGATCATTCCTCATATATTATAACTTCAAACTAAATTACATGTCCCTCAAGGGCTTTACAGATGCTAGGATGCAGCCCAAGGATTTCAAAAGATTCATACAACAATATTCTTTCATGATTTCTTTCTTCTACATCTCCATTTTCTTCTTTGCTACTCCTGCTTCCTACTCTGCCTTCTACTTTGTTCTGCTACTCATTCGGATCAAAACAACTTAAGATCTTGCTTTGTATCTTCATGCTATTGATCACTTCCTTGAAATAATCCTTTATCTCTTATTTATATCTTCCGCAAGCCTTCAAATCATTATCAAGTCAACCTAATTGCAATGGCTAATATGAAATGTGTGTACACGGATAGGTCAGACCTAAACATAAGGTATTGCTCCGCTGGTACATAAAATGTCACGTGGATCTCCATGAAGGTCAGTCAGGTCCTATACTTGATTGAATAATGTTCCTTTAGGCTCTACAAGTCACGAATTTTCTCTGCAAGCTGATTAGACTTCACTGAACACTGTCGACTCTGCTCTGTGAAAACAGGTAAAAACAAGTAACCTTTTGATAGCGATATCTCTCTAGAATCAAACCCAAATGATCTAAATTTTGGATATATTTTAGATGACTATGTCTAGATGCTAAGTCTAGCTCCACAGCCTCTTATATGCAAATGCGGTAAAATGCAATATTCTCCAAGGTCGCTCTCTTTGTACTCTGTAATTTCATTGTTAACTATCCCAACTATTTTGAATGCTTCTGGATGCTCCTGCATCAAACTACTTTGCAGAGAAATGTAAAGAAAAAACATTTCTCCCAGACACCTCTACACAACATAGTTCATATACTAGTGAACACATCTTCCTATGCATATCGATCCAACATGCCAAATTCTAAATGCAACATCATTAAACACCTCTAAACAACATATCCAAACTGCACAAACAAATCTTCAATATAAAAGAAATGCAAAGAAAAACAAGAACACTACACTAAATTATATAGAATACCACTGCCACACATTGTTTACTTATTTTATTCAGGTATCCTCAAAAGCAATTGGAAACCAAGTACTAGAAGCATATTATTACCATCTTCAATACTTTGTCATCATCAGATATAACATCCACTCGACACCAACTGCTCATAGTCTTGCAACATCTCTTACTCGTATAGTTGACACCAATGACAACACAAGCTTGTTTACATCAATGAAAACACTGACTACACATACTTGCAACAATCTCCCCCTTTGTCATTGATGGCAACACATAATGTGAAAAACCATCAACACAACAACATCATCAATACTATGCTCCATACCAACTCTTTTACTTTCTCTTTCTCTCCCCCTCATCTTACTACTCTCTCTTTGACAACTGACTCTTTCCTTTTTCACATTGTTCTCTCTCCCCCTTTGACATCAATGGCAAAGGGCTACACATCTTTCTTTCAATCTCACTTTGTAGACAACTGCTCAAGCTTTTACCTTCTCACTACTACTTTGCAACATTATTTCTTTTACTGCTCCGCATACTCCCCTTTAGAAGAAACCAACATTAAAAATTACTCCCCTTGACTGCAACAACCATCATGACCACTACCTACTCTCACTGAGAGGTAGCCTCCAACATCAGGCCAGAATAAGGAATGAATCTTGAAATCCACTGGACTAATTCATCTCCTTATGCATCTAGTTTAAAGAACGAGGGGCAATAACCCCTAACTTCTCCCAGAGATCCTCAAATGTATCCTTAGGAAGAGCCTTAATGAATATATCAGCAACTCGATCATTTGTAGACACATGCCCAAGCTTCACTTCATTCTCTGCAACCTTCTCTCTCAGAAAGTGATACTAGATTGAGATATGTTTTGTCCTTGAGTGCATCAATAGATTCTTTGAAATGTTAATAGCACTTATATTATCACAGAAGATAGGAATATGTTCATCATATATAACTCTAATATCCTTCAAGGTTTGCCTCATCCATAATACTTGTGTGTAGAAAGATGCTATTGCAATGTATTTTGTCTTTACAATAGATAGAGATACTGAATCCTGCTTCTTACTTGGCCATGACACAACTCTACCTCTATGAAAGAAGGCACCACCACTTGTACTTTTCTTGTCATCTACACAACTAGCCCAGTCTGTATCTGTATAAGAACTTAGAGAAAAGTCATTATCCTTTGAATACCATAAGATATGATCTAGAGTGCCCTTTAAATATCTGAATATCCTCTTCACAGTTGCAACATGTGACTCTCTAGCATCTTCTTAAAATCTAGCCACAAGATAAACATGCATAATATCAGTCTAGTAGTAGTTAACTATAGCAATCCTCTAATTATTGACCTATATCTACGTTGATCAGCCTTGGGAGAATCATTTTCTTGCTCAGCTTGCAATCAGTAGTCATAGGGGTACATCCTAATTTAGAATCTTCCATTCCAAACTTCTTTAACATCTCCTTGACATACTTTGATTGTGAAATGAAAATACCTTTATCTATTTGATTGATCTATAGCCCAAGGAAGAAGTTCATTTCCTCACACATTGACATTTCAAATTCTTTCTACATTTCATCTGCAAAAATGCTTACACATAACTTCATTTCCACCAAAGATTATTGTTGGCAAGAGACACTCCTAGGCATGTAAAGTGTTGTCACTGATGGGAACTAAATCCATCTTACACATCCTCATTGTATCATATCTTCATACCAAAAGTCAGATTGTAGATTTGTCTAAGTCTGGATAGACAAGAATAGGGCATATGACAGGGTTCAACATTTTGGTCTGCATTTCTCCATAGGAAATCATATTGTGCTATGGATATGAGAAGATGTTAAGGGATGTCAGGGCTACCTAAATCCAAAGATCTATCCTTCGGTGATAAAGAGATTGAGAGTTACAAGCATCTAAGTATAAGGTTTTGGTTAGACAGTTCAGTCCGGTGAAGAACAAGCCAACATGGTGTTTGATCCTTGTATGACTTGAGAGAAGTGATTGATTTAGTAATGTGTGAGATCTAGTGGTATGGAATGACATGTGTGGTGACTTGAGAACATAGGTTTTGGTCCACGTTGATGTTTGTGCACGGATTCAATTGACAAAATAGTGTTCTTGAAATAGTTTCCAAGTTTTCTTAAGGCCGATTGTAGTTGATGTAATTTCATGTAGCGAATATATATGATCGATGGATTCAAGAATTTCATGATATGGTGGTGTGAATATAAGGTGAGAGGTGCAAAGGGTGACAGTATCAAGTGTAAAGTAGAGATCTAATCCTCAGATTATGGCAGAACAGTGAAACAGGGCAGTGAAAGACGAAGTATGTGAAGTTAGTATATTGAACCTAACCGAAACTGTAATCTTGCATTGTTAGATGCTATTCTTCCATTTAAGCATTTTAGGGAACTCTTGTAATTGAACTTGTAGGCAGTGAGCCTCCTCTAAGCAGTGAGCTCTAGGCAGTGTGCCCGAAGGCATGTGCCTTCCCATTTTGTAATACTTTTAACAAAGTATAAAATCTTGTGGGTTAACCCCCACCATGGTTTTTCCATTAACTAGGTTTCCACATAAAAATCCTAGTGTTCATGTGTGATGATCTTATTATTGTTGTTATTAAGTTCATGCTTATTTCCTTTTGAATGTATGTGGTAAATTAATAAAGGAACATTATAATTAGTTTTACAGAACACTGATTCACCGCCCCCCCTTTCAGTGTTCCTTAATTTCAATAATTAGTATCAGAGCAAGGTTCCTTGGAAGAAGTTTAACAGCTTGATGAAGATCTGGGAAGGTATTTCAATTGGTTCATCCAGGTATTCTGATGGTATCAAACAACAATTTCAAGTATCCTTAGAAGATCTTGATCTGTCCAGAGTAGAAATCAAAGATCTACAAGAGAACCTTAAAGATGATGAAGATTTCATTGAGACCTTAAAAGGAAAACTGAGCAAATCTAATGAAAAGAGGAAGGAGCTACTTCATCAGCTATCAAATTAGAATGAAGACAATGACATGGATGAGGCCTTGAAGGACAAGACAAAGGAATGTGAGAAGCTAGCAAAAGAAGTTGTCCTAAAACATGAGATGGAATCCAAGGTCATGAGGCTAACCAAGGAAATTGAGGAAAGGAAGAAGGCTGAGGAAAAATTAAATCAATCACTGAAAGAAAGAATAGAAGAGTGCTATAGATTGGATAAAATAATTGGTCATCTGGAATCTGATCTACAAGAAACTAGGGATAATGAGGATCAACTTGAAAGACAAATTGTCATTTTCAAACATGACCTAGAAGTTGCAAATGAATATAAAGAGAAGCCTATTGTAGAACTATTGAAGTAAATTCTGGAAGAAAAGAAGCTAATGCGATTGATTGCGAAGCAATTGAAGATTGACTATATGCAGAAACAGTGTAACCGGATGTATTAGGGAAGAGCATTTATTATAATGGTGAATTAGGTTTTGCGGAGCATAAAAGGTCATTTACTCAAAATTTGAATCACTTTACATCAGAAGAAAACAAGGAGAAGAATGCCTAAGCTAAGATTTCAAAGACTTGAAGTGTGAAAAGTGAATTCGATAGCTAACCCTACTCGGTGAAACAAGGTATTCTTTGTAAAACTCTCTAAATTTGCATTCTCTGATATGGCTACTCCATTGGTTGTTGACATCACTGAAAGGCCCTAACCTAAATTCAAAAAGCATCCACACAGATCAGTAGAGGTCGATCCATTAGGTGCCTCTTCAAATGTTTTGCATGGTGTGTTACACATTGAAGATATTAGGGCTTATATTCATGCTAGCATAGATGTGTTTGTGGATTCAAACTTAGTAGATTTGTTCAAGAATCATCTAAGGGATGAAATTCATGGTCTTAAACCTAAGTATAAGGTGCTACAAGTCAAACATCTCATTCAGGTTATTAGGTTCCCATCCTTTGGTAAAGATGAGTGGGTCCGGTATGTACTAAGTCGAATGCATGCTTAATTAATGTGGTTGATGAAACCATTCAAGATCACCAAGGATGCTATCTAGGATGTAACAGGATTGAATTCATCTGGTGGACTGCCAATGTTAAAATTAGTGAAGAATCATACTATGACTAAAGCTATCAGATCAAAATTTGATAAGAGGGAAATGGCAATAAAAGATATAATTGATCCAGATGTCAAATTTGCCTCTATGGTGATTAGGTATAAGATATATCACTCTAGCAGGGAAAACTCTGTATCTAGTATAGCCATTTATGCTACCTATCAGATGTTAAGACAAAATGCTGACTATGACCTGTGTGAGCTGATCCAAAACTAGTTAATGGAGAACCTGAACAAGATCAAAAAGGATAAGAAGAATACATTCAAGTATGGTACTTTGGTATTGTGTTTGTTCTTCTATTTCATGAATGAGTTACCCAACAAGAAAAGCATGTGTTGGACCAGTGATAAGCCTATTACCATACAAATAAGAGAGCACTTGAACAATATTGGTGACTCCAATGCCCAAAGGACTTCTCTTTGGGGATATTTCAAGAATTTTTAGAGCATGATGCAATCAAGGGAAAGAATCCCTACTTCTATGGTAGAAAAATACAAGGATACAATTTGTTTCATGGTGGAAACAGATCAATGTTTGATGGAAGTAGTTGAATCAAGGACTGTATGGACCATGCCCATGGGGTATGAAGTTGATGGAAAAATACTGGAGATGTATGCTCAACACCTTCTGAGCAAACCTAAAGATACTTCATTTGAGAGATTTGGTACATATAGTGAACTCAGTGTAAAACTGCATGTTGAGCTCCAGAAACCTGAGTCTAAGAGAAAAATTCAAAGACAAGTTGAAATGTATGCAGAAAGCATTGGTATAACAAATGAAGTTGTGAGACAAAATAGGGAAAGGATAGAGAAAGCTGAGAAGGAGAAGCAGGACAGAGAATAGGGAAGTGTTCCAATAGAATCCACTTCTAAAGCAAGGACTACTAGGAGTTCTAGTGCAACTTCTGGTGCATCACCTTCTCCTATTGCAGAGAAATTCAAAGAAAAACCTACTGGTAAGGAAGGAAAAAGAACAAAGGTAATGGCCAAAAGGTAATATGTTAGTGTGGAGAAGGAGGATGAAGAAAAGACTGATTCAGATGATGAGGTTAAAGAGTTGAAGGCCTCAGGCACCAAAGCTGCTAAAGTGTCTAAGGAGAAGTCCTCCAGAAGCAAAAAGTCAAGTAAAAGGCATAAGTCAGAGGCTTATGTTGAGAAACCTACTCTTTCTATGGAAGACATCATTAAGTCAATAGATGGAAACTTAAAGCCAGTGATTGAATTTTATGATCATTATAGTGATGTTGACAAGAGATTTTTTGAGGAAGCAACAGTCAAATACTTGAACATCTATAGTAAGACTTTATTTGAAATAACTTATGAAATTTTAGAAAGCCTTGCAAAATTCTAGAAATAAGAAAAGAAAATGCAAAAGATAAAGACTTTGAGCTCCGGGAGCATGTGCTAATAAAATTGTGTTCTCAAATTACTCTAGATCAAAAGAACCTGATATTCAAAGAAGTGAAAGAGGACTTCAGGAGTAAGATCAGAATGAATATGCTTATGCTGGGAGAGATTGATAAGATAGTTGAAGATACTCAGGAGATTCTTCTGAATGCATTGAAAAGGCATAATCTTCCCACTGTTGAAGAAACTCATAATGAAATTGATTCCTCCATTCTGGATGTTGAGGAATTTGATAAAAATGATAATAAAGTTGCTACTGAGGGTACACAAAATCCTCTAGAAGAGAATAAAGAAGATATTTCTAATATAGATAAAAGAAAGGATGCCTCTAATGATGATGCAGAGAAAAAGAATGAAAATGTTGAGCAAGACAATGCGGTTGACTCTGAAAAGGAAAAATACGGAGGCCTTGAAGAGCATAAATCTGAAACATCATTTTGGGCAAGTGACACTGTAGAAGCAGTGAAAGAAATTTTGGAGAGAGATAAACAAGTTGCAGAAGATCAGGATATAATACAAGAACCAATCAATTTTGATACTCTATCACTGGTACAGAACATGAAGTTGGCCTCTATTGCATGTAATCTAAGGCAAGAGAGGAAATATTGAAATCCCATATTGAAGATAGTGAGTTGCTTGGTCTTGCATCTGGGATTTTGGAGAAAATGATGCCTACATTTTAGAAGGATTCATCAGCATCCCCCTCCGGTCAGTTGAAGAGTCTGATAAACTCTGTAAGTACTCATTTTGAAACTTTTGAGAAGTCATCAGAAGTTAAAGTTAGAAATGAATATAATGAGAAGAGATTTGCTAAAATAAGGAAAATAATTAGCTATGATATATTAATGCTTGACACCAGTGTAAAGAGTATTCAAAATGCCCTCTCTGAAGGTGTAGAGATTTATAAGTTTTGGCTAAATCAGTCTAAAGTTGTTAAAGACATTGAGAAGAAGATTAAGGACTTAGAACTCAAATTGTCTAGCATCTCTCAGTCCTATAGTCCTTTAACTGAGTCTCTAACCACTAAAGAATGTCGAGTAGTGGGTTTGCAAAATGAATTGAGTGATTTGGAGAAAGAAAAGGTTAGAGTTTTGGGCAGATTGGATGAGCTTCAGGGACTGATTTCCCCTAAGTTAGAAACTATGTATGATCTATTGGTAGAATCCCAAGCTGCTACTACTTGTGATCCTACTGATCTTCAACAGGTAGAATCATAGGTATTTTTGTTCAGTGGGCATATATCCATGTTGGGCAACATAAAGAAGAACTGGGACAATGAAGTGGGATGGTTGAAGAACATTTTTTGTGATATCTTTTTGCTGATAAACAAGGCTTAAGGACTGTGTGTTCATATGCAGAAGCATATACTTAGAGTTTTGACCCATGTACATAAAATGTTTGCATGAATTTTGATATGCGGATCCCAACCTTTGCCATTGATGTCAAAGGGGGAGAAGAAAAGTAGTGAAAAATGAGGAATTTATCTAAGGGGGAGCATTGGAAATCACAAGTGTACATAGTAAGGAAGAGTTGTTCTAACACTTAGTCATTTTTCACTAA
Source organism: Cunninghamia lanceolata (assembly GCA_027924645.1). Classification (NCBI taxonomy): domain Eukaryota; kingdom Viridiplantae; phylum Streptophyta; class Pinopsida; order Cupressales; family Cupressaceae; genus Cunninghamia; species Cunninghamia lanceolata. The sequence continues at coordinate 15,397,855 of BSBN01000972.1, read as the reverse complement.
GTGTTGCCATCAATGCCAAAGGGGGAGATTGTTGGCAAGAGATACTACTAGGCATGTCAGGTCTTGTCATTGATGGCAACTAAATCCATATTACACATATGCATTGTATCATTTGTTCATACCAGAAGTTAGATTGCAAATTTGTCCAAGTCCAGATAGACAGAAATAGGGCATATGACAGGGTTTAGTATTTTCATTTGCATTTATCCATAGGAAATCATGTTGTGCTGCGGATCTGGGGGAATGTTAATGGATGTCAAGGCTACCTAAATCCAAAGATTTAGCCTCTGGTGATAAATAGATTGAAAGTTACAAGCATCTGTGTATCGGGTTTTGGTTAGTGTTGTGTGGTTACACAACACGCCCCATTTTGACTTGACAAAATAGGGACCCAACTTTTTGCTTGATTTTGCTTGTGTTTTCTGCTTGCTGGCGGTTTGGTAAAAATAAGACAATGTAGAAGATCCTACATAAAGGGGACCAGGTAAGTCATCATGATGAGGTCAATTTTTTCAAAGTTAACATTTCATGATAATAACCTCATGATTGGATAGAGCACGAAATTTCATGCAGGTTTGCCTTTTGGATCACCCAGATATTCCTTAGAAAACAAGAGTTATGGTGAGTCAAAGTCCTAGTCAAACCTGATATTCCGAGGGGACGGTCATATTTCTTAACATCAATCATATTATAAAAGGTCACCCCAATCTAATATTATCACCTGATAAAATCATTTGCTCCAAACATCTGGACATCAACTTTATGTGATAGCGATATCTACTTGACACACAACATCATGTATTTTGCGAAGGTTATATTCCTTAATGTCACCCGACATTTAAATATCACCCCGATATTTGAATATCGGCTTGTCGCAAAATATCACCCCAAACCAATGTCCTGCTGATGTCATCCAAACTCGATAATCGAAAGAATAAACCTAATGATGACGTCACCATTCTTTTTACCCCGAGGAGGTATATTTCCAAACATGACCCTTCTTACATAACATGACGGTGACGTCATAGTGCAACAATGATGAACCAAGTCACTATCCTGATGACATCACCATGATATTCCGAGAGAGAGGTTATTTTAGCCTAGGGGGGATATTATAAACATCATTAGACATTCCGAACATCCCCTGATATTTTAAACATCACCCGATATTCTCAACCCGACCCGATGTTTTGGCATGGGTCTTTCCATTTAAAACAGATGATCATATTATACAAAGGGGGTCATATTCTCAATATCACCTGATATTTAGAATATCACCCAATCTTTAGAGATCACCTCGTGCCTTGCTGCCATAACATTGAATGCATGCAGAGGTGGTAGGTGGTTCCTGCCAATTACAAACCCAATACATACACCTGGAGTGATCCAGCAGTTTCGTACAAGAAAATTAGCTGTCACATTTAATATGCCCTAATTTTCCCTAATTTGCCTTAGTGAAGAGGTTAAAAGTTATTTACAGACTCATTTTGAACTTATCTTGTGATAAAACAAGTCTTTATAGAGCTCCGTGCTTTCAAACCCTCAGCAGACTACCTGTAGGCGCATACAGCTTGTACCAGATTGGGATATGTGAGAATTGCTAGTAATTGAGTCCCTTTTATAGATATCAACCTAATTAAGAAGATAAACACATCAGGTAAGTAATTGGAACCCGCTGGTTGTCATGTTCTGCATATCCAAGTATCGTGGTGTCTTCTAGTTTAAAGTTCTAGATTATGCATATCAGGATAAACGAATATTGAAAGAGTAATAGTATGCATGATGGATAAAGAAGATATAATGTATATGCATGTTGGAAAGTATCAATTGTAAGAATAGTTTTGTTAATTGTAGGCATCCATGGCGGATAAGTGGTTGGCTAAGTTAGAGGCAAAATTTCTAAAGCCCATGTTTGCTAAACCTGAGGGCATCTAATTCAAATATGGTGTCATCATAGACACACACCAAGGGAAAATGGATCTGGATGCCTGGTCAGTTAAAATGAGTGATGAGAAGAATAACAGCACCTTGCTAGATGCAATCTTTGTGTCTAGAATGTGGAGTGCAGCTGGTTTCCCATATTCTATGGAAAATCTTGAGCTAGTCATTAAGTGTGCAAGAAATTATAACCTGCAGACAAGGAAAGCAGAGAAGCATGGCAAAGTATATGTTGATCTGTCAATCAAGGGTCTTGCTGCTACATTCGGTCTACCATTGGGCAAGAAGGTTTCCAACATAGATTTTAAGAAATCAAAAGTAGAGTATGAAAATAATAAGAAGGCTGCTAGGAAGATGTACCAATGGAGGGTGAAGAATAGTCCCTATCCTGCAGCAGCCAAACTTCCAGTTCATTTATATAAATTTGATTTTGACGATGAGTACCAATACATGATAGCCCTGCTCAGCAGAGTGACAGGCCAGCCTAATACTGGAAGTTTTAAGGATTGGATGTATGTAGTCATCCTGATGTGCCTTTACATAGATAACAAGCCAATGTGGGCTAAGATGATAAGTGATACTCTAAATGAGTAGCTGATGAATTTAGGAGGTCCAGAGTGTTCCTTTTACATGACTTCATACATTGTTTATTCATGTGCCTACAAGGGTACATTTGATGCATTGGCTACAAATGGGTGAATTGGTGGCACAACTAATGATGCACATATATGGGATTACCATCCCCAACTATAAAGAGCAAATTACCTCCAGGATTACAAATTAGTGAATGACGCATTCTCTATGCATCTAGTAAGAACAATGGAAGAGGACCGAAATAAAAGACTGAGCATGGAAGCTCAAGAAGTCATATACAGGCATGGAGCCTGGTTTATTCAATTTGCAACATTTTCTTACATAAGAATTGAAGGTTTTGAAGGGAACCCCCTCATGCTCCCAAGATACCCTACTGATGCAGTAGTTTTAATGGAGATCATGAGGTAGGTGGCTACAATATTGGATGCTTACAAAGCAAGTAACAAACTCCCACTAGTATTGTTTCCAGTAACAATGGGCTAGTATATGTGCCCAGACTCAGAGAATATTAAGAAGGCCATAACTGGTTTAACAATGATGAATTTCCAGTCATTCCCTTTGGTTAGGTCATATGATCCATATGGGAGGATGCATAAAATCCTAGGGAAGCCCATCCATCAGAAGAATCTTGAAGATTTTTGGGTAGATTGTGAGGATGAGGCTAAGGCCAAAAGGAGAAGGTATCAAAGATTGACCCTTAACCAGATCAGGACCTTCGACTACATTTCAGTCCCTGCACAGTTGAAGAGGGATGATGGTAATATAATGGCAAATGAGTATGAAGAGAAAAAGATATATAATGATACAATATCCATGCCAGATCTTACTATGCCTGAAGATATTCCTTTAGATCCATTCACAGGGAGGATATTACAGCTGACCCAGGCATGGGTCAATGAACAAACAAATACACTGAAGAAGAAGGGAGTAGCCCTTACTGTCGATAATAAGAGGAAGAGACAGGAGGTACCAGAAGATGAATATGATGATTTCCTGGTTGAGAAGAGGAAATCCAAAGGAGAAAGAGCACCACCTCCTGAAAAAAGTAAGAGATCTTCAAAAGGTAAGAAGACTGATCTTGAACCCAAAGGGGTTATAATTGAAAGAATAGAGATGTCAGCTGAAGATGCATCAGGATCAGGACAAATATCAGCATCATCTGCACCGCCTCCCTTGGATAAACAGAAGGTTAAAGGAATCCAGAGGCCAGCTACACATCCTACTAATGTATATGAAGAGGGTTAGACATCACATAAGGAAGTAGAGAAGGATATCCCTCTAGAAGAAGAGCCTGAAGAAGAGGAAGGTCCTATATCCTTCACAAGAAAGAGAAAAGCACCTCAGGTGATACCAACTTCACCTAAGAAACCAACGACTTTAATGAGAGGTGAAATAAAAAAAACCCCAATAGTGCTAAAAGGGGTAGGTGGAGAAGTATTTACTAAGGAATTGCAGCATAACGTTCCACTTCCCACCATTGTAAAGTTCAAGACCGAACAAGCAGAAGAACAATTGAAAGAGGCCTCTAAGGTAGTGCAAAGCGATCCAGTCTCATTGGATGAGACAATTGACCTATCGGATGATGAGGTAGCGAAGGATGTAGCTTCATAAAAGATGGAGACCCTTGCTGCTAGTACCCGGATAACTCCTCATGGAACCCTGGCAATGCAAGTGGTGTTAGAGGAGCTAAAACAAATAGAGCAAGAAAAAGAAAAGAGTCCAAAGAAAATTGCACAACAAATAGAACTCAATGCATTAGTTGATTAGGTGACAAGTCCTACAACAATAGATTTGACATATGTAGAGGATGAAGATCCTAAAGATACAGCAGGTACACTTGAAAGGATAGAAAATGTTGAAGAGGTTAAACAAATGGAAGTGGAAGACAAAACTCCAGATATGGGTCAACAACAGCAAGATGCATCGACTGAGCCCAGAGTTGTAGATCAGGTGGAGAAGCCTAAGTTAGATGAAATAATATCCACGGATACCAATATACCTCTAGATGAGGAAAATGCTAAAGTGGATGAGATACCCAGGGAGGAAGTAAAAGATCTAGATCATGATAAGCATGTAGATGATAAGCAAGATCACCCTCTAGAAAAAGAAGGTCCTCAACAAGAGGATATACCCAAGGATCACCCTCATGAAAAACATCATGAGGAATAAATAATAAAGTCACCATCTCTATCAAGAATAGATATAGTTACTGGAGATCAGGATGATCATGATCATGATGGTGGGCACCCAGGATCCGGAGACCAAAGTCCCTCATGATTGGAGAAAGAGATAAGTATTGAGTCTGGACTAAAGATACAAGAATTTGATGTTTTGACATTGTTTTCAGAGACTCTAATGAAGCCAAGGAGGAAGGCAATATTAACTTCTGCTATTAGAAGGGATCCGAATACAAGCAGGAGAACAGCCCAGGTGGCCATTCCTACAGTTGATAAAGAAAAAGGCAAGATCACTCTGGATGAGTTCTAGATTACTACGGTAGATTTGGTATTTGCCAATGAGGATTAGGAAGGCCAAGAAGGTAAGGACATTATTGATTCATTAACCCAAAGGGTGAAAAGAGAGAAAGAGAAAAATAAGTAGCATAAAGAGCACATTGCTCAGCTGCATGCATATATAAAGGGGTTAATTAACCCTGATGATACATCAAGTGATAAAGCAGTCCCATTGACTGCAATTTCTCAAGAGGAGGTAAGTAAGCTGGATCTAATGAAACATGAATCATCCATAATGAGAAGGTGGATGTTATCCACATTTGATGAAGCAGAGGAAGTGGTAAAGGCCTCTTTGAAGAGGTGGAATTCTTTGGGCACCTCCAGGAGAAAGGTGGATAAACTGCAGATGGAGGTCGGAAGGAGGTCATTTCAGTTGGAGAAAGTCCTGCATACTTTGGATGAAATAAAGAGGATTGATCCTTTGATTTTAATCAGGAATCAAGTACTGAATAATAATACAGCCCTATTAATTGATATCTGGAATAAAGACATCAGGTTCGAATGTGATGTGGTTAAAAGATGCAACAGTAAACTGAGGAATATCAACATGAAGCTACATGATATGATATCTCATGAGGCTAAAGTTTTGGAAACATTAGAAGGAAAGATAGAGGGAATGATAGAAAATTAGGATGAGGATTTTGCCATTAAAGCTCTACATAGTAATTTTCAGTAGGTAGTTGATGATCCTCAACCACTTGACAGAAGAAGTGCTGGATAAAGTAATGAGAATAAAGGTCAAGGTGGAAGATTATAATGAAACATCCAGTAGCAGGAGGAATAAATTGGCATATCTCTAGAGTAAATATCAGGTGCATAAACATGCTATCGCCAAAGCAAGAACTCAGGATGGCAGAGAATTGGAGAAGATAGTGCAAGCATATGAGAATATCAGGACAGCTATGCAGGTCCATATTCGAAAGGATAATCATCATGATGATGAAGATAGCGAAAGCACTGAAAGTGATGATCATGACAATAAGGATGATGATGAAGATGCACCATAAAGGGAATATATACATCAAGTACTTAAGAAAGTATAAGTTGCCTAGATGGTTGCCAGCTGGCAACCTATGCCATGTGGAAGGGATTGACTTAGTCAATGAAATGTAAACCGTAGATCTTAATAGATAAATTTTGATTATAGATCAATTGTAACTACTCCCTCAATTTGTTCTATAAAAGGTACGGGGATGCCTCATTTTGAACATTCAAAACTTAATTGAAATCTGTTTGCTAAAATATTCAGGGCTCATTTCAAAGCTGTTGTATACATATATGTTTTTGCATACCTAATGAATGAGAAGACTCTTTTGATTACAATCCATAAGAAATCTTGAGTAATTAGTGTATGAATTCTTGGTACATGTTGTGATTTTCTGTGTCCCTTGGAGTGCATATCTACTTACATGTGTTGTTTTCATACCTTTCCTTTGAAGTTAGCATCGACTGTATCTAGTTGTGGAATGTCCTAGTGAACATATGGTTTGATTTCTTCTCTTCATGACTATATCTGATGTATATGTGGCTCAATAACTAAAGGTTCAACATTAATTTGAAGTATTCTTTTACTTTCTTTCAATTTTAGAGCCTTCCATCATCACAATTGCAAATAATTGACAATCTTAAGCAAATAATGCAAATATGTAGACATCCCGTAGATAAATGAACATATTCAACATATTTGAGGTTAAAGCATGTAATAATGACAAATATCATGCAAAGATTTAAAATAGACACAATATTTGAAGCATATCTTGTGTAGAATAACCTTCTGTGTAGCATCATTACTGGAAACATTACCTTACTAATGAGATCTACGTAAGGCCCCAAAATGAAAATAGCAACACACATCAACCTCTGAGTAACATCAGAAGATTAAGACCTAATCACTGGAGACTTGAGATCATGAATTCCTTGAATTCATTGTATCTTTCAAGATGAATAATGGTTAATGTGTACTTTTATTCTATGTTTATTTATGACTAACATCATGATCAATAGTTAGACAATTCAGTCCGGTGAAGAACAAGCCGACTTGGTGTTTGATCATTGTGCAGATTGAGAGAAGTGATTGGTTGACTAATGTATGAGATCCAGTGGTATGGGCCAACATGTGTGGTGACTTGAGAACATATGTTTTGGTTTTCTTTGATGTTTGTGCATGGATTCAGTTGATAGAATAATGTTCTTGAAATAATTTCCAAGTTTTCTTAAGGCTCACTGTAGTTGATGTAATTTCATGTAGCAGATATATATGATCAATAGATTCGAGCATTTTGTGATATGGTGGTGCAAATATGAGGTAATAGGTGTGAAGTGTGGTAGTATCAAGTGTGAAGTAGAGATCTGATCCTTAGATTATGGTAGAATAGTTAAACAGAGTAGTGAAAGATGAAGTGTGTGAAGTTAGTATATTGAACCTAACCGAAAATGTAATCTTGCATTGTTAGATGCTATTCTTCAGTTCAAGCATTTCAATGAACTCTTGTAATTGAACTTGTAGGTAGTGAGCCTCCTTTGAGCAATGAGCTTTAGGTAGTGCACCTAAAGGCATATGCCTTCCCATTTTGTAATACTTTTAACAGAGTATAAAATCTTGTGGGTTAACCCCCATCATCGTTTTCCCCTTAATCAGGTTTCCATGTAAAAATCCTATTGTTCATGTGTGATGATCTAATTATTGTTTTTCTTAAGTTCATTCTTCTTTTCTTTTCAATGTATGTGGTAAATTAATAAAGGAACATTATAATAAGTTTTGCAGAACACTGATTCACCCCCCTTCTCAGTATTCCTTAATTTCAATAGATTATATCATCCACATATACTTCCACAATCAAAATTTGATCTCCTACTTCATGTGCAGATTGCTATCTATAGTACCTTTACTGAATCCTTGTAATAAGTACCTATCTAACCTTTCTTACCAAGCTCTGGGGTCTTGCTTCAATCCATATAGTGCCTTCTTCAACCTGTAAACCATATCTGGTTTATCTAATAACTGAAATCCATCCAATTAAACTATGTATACTTCTTCGTCTAATTCACCATTCAAGAAAGTAGACTTCACATCCATTTGATATACTTTGGAATCCTTATGTGCTGCAAAAGCCAAAAACATCCTGATGGCCTGCATTCTTTCCACTGAAGCATAAGTTTCCTCATAGTCTATTCCTTCTACTTGTGAGTAACCTTTACACACAAGCTTGCATTGTTGCTTACCACTTCTCCATTCTCATTCAGTTTGTTCTAGAATACCCACCTAGTTCCAATCACATTTTTGTTTTTTGGTCATGGGACAAGTTCCCAAGTCTGATTCTGTTCAATTTGCATTAGTTCTTCTTCTATAGCCTTGATCCAATACTCATCCTTGCATGCTTCAATTACTATTTTAGATTCAAATTTAGAGAGTAAACATAGATTTACCTATTCTTCAATAGATTTCCTTCTTGTTAGTACACCTTTGTTCTTATCACCAATGATCTGATCTTCAGAATGATGCTTTTGCACATATATGGGAGTTTTAGGAGTCTTTTCCAAAGCTTCTTCCTCTTCAACCTGCACTTCCTTTTCCTTAGCATTTTCTTCTTCTCCGCAAGAAGATTTGTCTGATTCATATCCATTTACTTCTAAATTCTTTTGTAGATCTTCATAAACTTTAACATTTGCACTCTCAACAATCCTTCTTAGCCTCTTGTTCTAGCATTAGTAAGCTTTGATTTTATTAGAATACCCACGGAAGATACCTTCATCAGACCTTGCATCAAACTTTCCTAGGTTTTCCTCAACCCCTCTAATATAACATTTGCTTACAAACACTCTGAAGTATTTTATAGTAGGAATTCTTCCATACCATAATTCATCAGAAGTCTTTGTACTGTTTGCTCTTGCCTACACTTTGTTCAGTATATAAACAATAGTATGAATTGCTTCTCTCCAGGAGACCTCCGGTAGATTTTCTTCCTTTATCATTGTCCTTGCAGCTTCCTGAATAGTCCTATTCTTTCTTTCAACCACTCTTTTCTACTGAGGAGCCTTGGGGGTAGATAAGTGCCTCTTTATTCCATGATTCTCATAAAACATGTTAAACTCATTGGAAGTGAACTCTCCACCTCTATTAAATCTCAAACATTTTATTCTCATATCCATTTCATTTTCAACTATGACTTTGAATGCTTTGAATTTATCTAGGGCTTCTAATTTTTCTTTCAGAAAAGTAACCCATGTCATTCTAGAATAATCATCAATCAATAGCATGAAATATCTATCACCTTGAAAAATCCTTACCTTGGTAGGACCACAAAGATCTGTATGCACCAATTTCAATAGTTTGGTAGAAGATTCATCCTTGACTTTGAAACTTCTTACTTGCTTTCCAACTTGACATTCCTTACAAATATCATTGATAGGCTTTGTAATCTTTGGCAGATTTCTCACAACTTTAACTAAACTTATTCTTGCCAGGCTATCAAAATTGATGTGACACAATATTCAATGCCATGGCCAACTCTGACTAATCTTAGTCATGAAACAATAACCATCACCACCTTTGAGATGATAAACATTTCCATTTGTTCTCTTTCTAGCAGCTATCATAGTTCTAGAATCTTTTCTGATCTCACTGCCACCATCCTGAAACACAAAATTATATCCTTTTCTACACATTTGTCCAACACTCAAGAGGTTATGCTTTAAACCCTTAACATAAAGAACATCATCAGTATTATCCTTGCCATCAAAACTTATTGAACCTCTTCCACATATATTAGTAGATGTATCATCACCAAATCTAACTAGTCCTCCATCATATTTTTCAAGTTTAAAAAACTTACTCTTATCAATAGTCATATGATTTGAGAATCCACTATGAATGACCCAGTAGTTCTTTTCCTATCTGGTATGAAAGGCAAACATCAAAGTGCTTTCAATATTAAAACATACTTCGAGAGCCCTTTCCTTTACACATTTCTTAGAGTTAGAAGAAACAATATCATCTTTTAAATATATGAACAAACATTCATTATCCTCATCATTTTCATAATCAAATTCATCATTAAATATACTTGCATCTTCTCTAACTTAGTACCTTTCCTTAGGCACTCTACTTTTGTTCTCCCTATTTTTTCTTCTCAAAATTCTTTCCAAACATCTTAAAGCATAATGACCTATCTTGCATCAACTAAAACACTTGAAAGGCAACTTACCACTATACTTACCAGTATCCAATTTCATTTTTCTCACAAACTTAGCTTCCACATCATTAGAATCCTCCCGATCTGATTCCACAGTCTTCTCATATTTTCCAACCTTGAAGGTAGTCTCAGCCTTTGTACTACTTGTACCAAATTCTCTCATTTCAAAAGTAGTTAAGATACCAAGCAACTGATCTTTGGTAAATTGATCCAGATTTTGTAATTCTTTAATAGAAGAAACTTTATGACTGTAATCTTTAGGAAGAGTTCTGAGTACCTTCAATACCACTTCTTTTTCTTCTAGTTATCCACCAAGTTCTCTAATGTTATTGACAACTTCATCCACCTTCTATAAGTAGATTATAATGTTTTGATCTTCAGACATTCGCATGGTCTCAAACATGAGCTACAAATTCTACATTTTAGCTTGCTTGACCTTATCATCTCCTTCATAAATACTTTTTAACTTTTTCCAAACTTCATTAGTAGTTTTCAAATTCATAACTTTCACTAATTCAGAATTAGTAAGACCACTTAAAAGAGCATACCTTTCTTTACCATTGATTTCATAGGCCTTGATCTCATTTGTAGTACTTGGACCATTTTTTGGTATAGTGTATTCAGTCTCAACAAACTTCTAGATCTCATATCCAAGAGAAATCCGATAACCTTCCATCCTTATTTTCTAGAATGCATAATCTATATCCCATCAAATAGGGGAACATCTGTCTTGTGTACCATCCTAGATCTACCTCAAGTGGTTAAGCTTTCTTCAAAGGAACCTTTCTCTAATACCAATTGTTGAATGCACAAGACAAATGAGAGGGGGTGTGAATCAATTATAACTTATAATTCCAAAATCCTCAAACAAATTTAGATCCATATCAATTCAATTAACCCTTAAACTATTATGATGACTAAGCATGAAAGTAAATAACATAAACTAAACCAAATCAACATCAAACACAAGAGAACACCAGATTTATGTGGAAAACCCAAGAAGGGAAAAACCATGGTGAGGATTAGCTCACAATATAAAGTAATATCAACACTAAAAATCAATAGGCTCATTGTTGGAGGGCTCACTACCCAAAGAATAGGCTCAATGTAAAAAGAAAGAAAGGCTCACTACTAAGGCTCACTGCCAGAATAGAGAAGAAGATAGAAAAGATTGTTACAAGGAGAAGAGTATCTCAATGCAACAAAGAATTCCATCACAACATCATCATCCTGTCTGCAGTCTCACTAAAGAATTGTAGGCACCTTTTGCTCACTACATCCAGTAGTCTAACATGTGAAGTTTCACACTACACTACAGATTCACACCACATCCACAATTCTCATCTATCTTACCATCCATCAACATCTCAACACTTATTTATATTAGCTTCAATCTCAAAACATTCTCCAAGGTTGGAAAGCACTTTGAACATGCAAATTCAAATTAGGTTGGACCCAAAACATTCCCACAGTGGAAAGGAATGAAGGTAGACCACACCATACCTTTGTTCAGACCTAAATTCATCCATACACACCACACCATGTTTCCACAAACTTTGAAGCAACTTCACAATTAGTGTAAACACCCAAGGTTGGTTGAACTGGTGTTAACACCATGAACATTTATGTACACGCTTCCTCAAACCCAAAGATGACTCATGGACCATATGCCATACTTGAGCACAATCTAAAATATTCCACAAACATCCTAGAAAACAACAAATTCCTCCTCAACAAATTTCACTTGTTGCACAACCTTGTCCTGTTTACCCAGCATACTCAAATATCTTTGTAATGCATTGGAACTCAAGAAATCATCCTCTGGAGCACCAAACCATGAACAAATTTAATTGAAGATAGATATTAACCTTATAAGCATACTTCTAGAACTGCAAGACCTGAAACTACTTTGCGGAGAAATGTGGAGCAAAAACATTTCTCCCAGACACATCTGCACAACACAGTTCATATATTGGTGAACACATCTTCCTCTGCACATGAATCCAGCATGCCAAATTCTGAATGTAGCATCCATAAACACCTCTAAACAACATATCCAAACCACACACATAGACCTTTAATATAAAAAAAATACAGAGCAAAACTAAAACACTACTCTACAATATAAAATACCACTGCCACATACTGTTTACTTATTTTATTCAAATATGCTCAAAAGCACTTGGAAACCAAGTACCAAAAGCATATTATCACCATCTTCAGTACATCCTCTATTGAAAGTATGTGCCTAACTGATGTTGTCATTCATGTCAACATATCATTGTTGTCATTAGTATCAACTATGCTCTTGTTTTGATGCTTGCTTGTAATGAGTTAAGTGTTGAAGATAAGAAGCATTCCTAATACAACAGAACAGTCCAGTAGATTGCTCTACATTTCTTGTAGAATAAATATCTTTGTCTGCAGATTGGAAGTTAGTTAGAGACATGTCTAAAGATGCATTGTTCCAAGTTTCAGCCTCTAGTACCAAGATTTGAGTGAGTTATGTTCACCAGAGTGAAAACTGCTTTTTATGTATATTTGGTGGTGATAGGGAGAATGTATTATGCTCCACATTCCTCCTCATTTATGTAATTCAGTCTGTAATTCTGGAATCAATTTTGTAATGATGATAAGTGCCTTCAACTCCAATGGTTCATGATTTGGTGGTCTACAAGTGATCTTTTCTTTATGACAGTAGATAATAGTGTTGTTTATGTGCTCTACTTTGAAGAATCTTCTTGGCAGAGTGGTTAGAGAATGTGTAGTTGTTCCTGGTGATTATAATGTGCTTGCAGATGTCTCCTGATCCTATTCCTACCTTTGGATTGGTCTGCAAAGAGAAATTTGGATTGTGGATGAAGACTATTCTTAGAAAACTTAATGTTAACACTAGTCTTGGCTGACATGGTTGATTTCACTACTTACGGAGATATATCAAAGATTGTGGAAGTGTGTTGTGGTGTGGAAGATTGCATTTCAGTCCTAGCTAAGGCATAACATGATCCATATACATCTTTACCTTAGAAAATTTTGTTTAGGTCCAGACCTATTTCTATATATGTTTATAATGCCGACCTTAGAGATTGTTCCAATGGTTGAGAAATGTTATGCCGACCTTGATGTACATCGAAGATTGATGAAGTGTATTAAAACATGTAATACAGTTGCAAAAAAGATGTCCTTGAGTGAAAATGAAAAGATAAGTGTGAAGGTGTAATAAGAGCAGAGCAGAGGAGTTATGTTGTGCTTCAATGGAATTGAACCCAGGCATGGAGTATATGTTATCAAATTAGTTCACCAACCCTTGGCAGTGAGCCACCTCTTGGCAGTGAGTTGATCTTGGTAGTGAGCCCTAACATTTGTAGTGAGCATAATGGGTAGTGAGCCTCTATTTTTGGGTATTGCTATAACATATTTATATATGTAGCCTAACACCCACCATGTTTTTTCCCTTATAGGGTTTTCCACATAAAAATCTAGTGTGTCATGTGTTGAATGTGTTATTGTGTTGAGCTTCTTATTTCATGTTTTTATGGTTAAATCTTAAGAATAGTAATTGAGTATTTGATGTGTTGATAATTGATTAAAGTTTTAAAGATAACTGATTCACCCACCTCTCAGTTGTCTAATGCATTTCAACAATTGGTATTAGAGTAGGTTCCTTGGAAGTAAGCCTAACAGCTTGAGGTCGATCCAGGATGCCTTTTAAGAAGGAAGCTCCACAGTTTGATGGGACAAATTATGCTTTATGGAAGGTACGAATGAAAATCCACCTTCTTTGTCTTGGTTATAGAGTATGGAAAGTGACAAAGATGAAATATACCATGCCTTAGAATGGTTTAACATCTGAAGATGAAATCAAAGAATATGAGTTAAATATAAAAGTTAGAGATGCTTTGTTAAGTGCCTTGTCTGATACTGAGCTAGTAAAAGTCATGGATCTAGAATCTACAAATGAAGTCTGGGAAAAGCTAAAAAATCTATATGAAAGAGATGATTCTGTAAAAAGAGCCAAATTGTAGGGCCTAAAAGAAAAATATGAGGGTTTAAAGATGAGCGAAGATGAAAATATAACAGCCTACATGCAAAAGGTTAATGAACTTGTCAATGGAATAAAATGTATGGGAGGAACTATTGATGAGAAGGAAGTTGTGATCAAAATTCTTAGGTCATTACCTAAGTCCTACAATCACAAGGTAGTTGCAATTGAAGAAGTAATGACTATAAAGGATGTCGATAAGGATCAGTTACTTGGAAAGCTTATAGCCTTTGAGATGAGAGAGTTTGGTGATGCTTTGCCAAAGGTTGAGACTTCTTTCAAAGCCAGTACTTTAGAGAAGATCTCTAGAGCTGAGAAGTACAAGGTGGAACCTGATTATGAGTTTGAATGCTTGTTTATTGCAATTAAAGAAGAACCAGTGTCTACTAATCCTGCTAGCTATGTGAAGGAAGAAAAACTAGTGGAAGAGAGTGCTTTGGCTATTCAGGTTGAGAAAGATAAGGATGAATGGATTATTGATAGTGGATGCTCATATCACATGACCGATGAAAAAAGTATGTTTGTGAGTTTGGAAAAGTATGACAGAGGACTGGTTAGGTTTGGAGATAATGCAGCTGGTAAGATTTGTGGAAAAGGATCTACTTCTTTTGATGGAAAACACAACACTGATAATGTCTTATATGTGAAGGGTTTAAAGCATAATCTTTTAAGTGTTGGTTAGATGTGTGACAAAGGTTATGATCTAAGATTTAAAGATAATGGGTGCAAGACCATGGAAAGCTATGAAACAATGATTGCTACCGGCAAGAAGACTAGAGGTAACATTTACCAATTTAGAGGAACTAATAATTATTGTTTATTGGCTCAAACAGATGAGAGTTGGCTATGACAAAGAAGGATGTGTTATATCAATTTTGATAATTTGGTGAAGATAAGTTTTGTACAGGCTATAAGAGATTTGCCTAAGCTTGTAAAGCCTACCAACACCATTTACAAGGAGTGTCAATTTGGGAAACAATCAAGAACAAGTTTCAAAAGCAAAGAAAAATTCTCTATTGGATTGCTGGAACTAATACATACAGATTTGTGTGGTCCCACAAGAACAATAAGTTTTCAAGGTGACAGGTATTTTATGTTGCTTATTGATGATAACTCTAGAATGACTTGGGTCACTTTTCTAAAAGAATAATCTGAATCCCTAGACAGGTTCAAAGTTTTCAAGGTAATGGTTGAGAATAAGTTAGAGTTGAGGATCAAATGCTTAAGGTCTAATAGAGGAGGTGTGTTCACATCAAATGAATCCAATATTTTCTATGAAGAACAAGGGATAAAGAGATAGTTGTCTATACCTAGGACTCCTCAACATAATGGAGTTGTTGAAAGAAAGAACAAGCCAGTTCAAGAGGCTACTAGGACTATGTTAAAGGAAGCTAACCTACTAGAAGTATACTAGAGAGAAGCCATGTACACTGTTGTGTACATCCTAAAAAGAGTTCAAGTCAAAGGTAATACATCTATAACTCCTTTTGAATTATGGTATGGAAGAGTTTCTACAGTGAAGTATTTCAAAGTTTTTGGTAGCAAATGTTATATCAGAAGAGAAGAAGAACTAGGCAAGTTTGATGCTAGATGTGATGAAGGGATTTTTCTTGGTTACTCTACCAAGAGTAAGACCTACTGGTGCTACAAAAAGAGATTGAAAAAGATCATTGAAAGTGCTAATGTGAAGGTAGATGAAGACAAGAAAAGAATATCAGATCTGATTGGCTATGAATCAGATGTACCTATGGCTATATAGTGAATGAAGAAAAAGTTAAACAAGAAGATAGTCAAGATGAAGAAGAGGCTCTAGAAAATGTTGTTAAGACTCCTAGGTAAGTAAGAATTAATCATTCTGAAGATCAGATTATAGGTGACAAAAGCAAGGGTGCACTGACAAGGAAAAGAGCAGTAGAAGAACAAGTGAATTATTGTTTTCTTTCAAAGGTTGAACCAAAACTATAAATGAAGCTCGGAATGATAAAAATTAGGTTAAAGCCATGGAAGAAGAGCTGATGCAAATAGAGAAGAATCAAACTTGGGAATTGGTTCCTAGACTTACTGATAAAAATGTCCTTGGAAATAAATGGGTTTTTAGGAACAAGCTGAATGAAAATAGAGAAGTTGTAAGAAAAAAAGCAAGGCTTGTGTGCAAAGGATATTCTCAAATTGAAGGAATATATTTTGAAGAGGCTTTTGCTCCAGTGGCTAGGTTTGAACCAATCATAATATTTCTAGCATTTGCAGCTCACAAAGATTTCAAAGTATATAAAATGGATGTGAAGTCTACATTCTTCAATGGTGAGTTGGAAGAGGAAGTTTACATTGAGCAACTAGAAGGATTCAGTTATCAAATCAAGATGATATGGTGTGCAGATTGAAGAAGGCATTGTATGGACTGAAGCAGGCCCCCAGAGCCTGGTATGCAAGGTTAGACAAGTATGTGTTGCAATTAGGATTCAGTAAAGGCACTAATGACAACAATCTCTATTTCAAAATCAATTATAATCAAATCCTGATTGTTGTAGTCTTTGTTGATGACATTATCTTTGGAGGAAATGAAGGTATGTGTATGAAGTTTGCAGAAGAAATGCAAAATGAATTTGAGATTTCTGTTTGGTGAAATGAATTTCTTCCTAGTTCTACAAATTACTTAATCAAATAAAGGAATCTTCATTTCTCAGTCTAAGTATTTGAAAGAATTGTTGAAGAAGTCTGGGATGGAGGACTCCAAACCAGTACGCACTCCCATGGTGATTGGCTACAAGTTAAGTAAAACTAATGAGTCACCTAAGACTGATCAGAAAAGGTATAGATCTATGATTGGAGGATTACTTTATCTAACTCAAACTAGACCTGACATAATGCATGCAGTATGTCTTGTGGCAAGATTTCAAGAAGATCCTAGAGAGTCACATGTGATGGCAGTTAAGAGAATCTTGAGGTATTTGAAAGGCACATCAGATCATGGCTTATGGTATCCAAAGGATAATGATTTCACTCTTAATGCTCATATAGATGCAGATTGGGCTAGAGATGTTGTTAACAAAAAAAGTACAAGTGGAGGTGCTTTCTTCCTAGGAAATAGATTGGTTTCATGGCTAAGAAAGAAGCAAGATTCAATCTCCTTGTCTACTGTAGAAGCAAAGTATATTGCAGTAGCATGTTGTTGCACTCAAGTGTTATGAATGAAGCAGACTTTGAAGGACATAAGAGTTGTGTATGAAGATCCAATTGCAATCTTTTGTGACAAGACAAGTGCCACAAACATTTCAAAGAATCTAGTGATGCACTCAAGAACAAAGCATATATCAATAAGGTATCACTTTTTGAGAGAAAAGGTGACAGAGAATGAAGTAAAGAGGGAATATGTGTCCATAAGGGATCAAATTGTAGATATTTTCACTAAGCCTTTGCCTAAGGATACCTTTGAGTATCTTTGAGAAAAATTAGGGGTTATTACCCCTCGTGCTCTGAACTAAGATGCATAAGAATGCATCAGTCCAGTGGTGTCCAAAGCTTCATTCTTTGATATGGATTGATGTTTTGAGGGATACATCTTAGGGGAGTAGCAAGTGTTTTTGATACGTGTTCTTGACAAAGAGTAGTAACTGTTATAATATTGATGATTTGATCAGAGTAGCAAAATGCAAGTATGTGCCCTTTTCCATTGATGTCAAAGGGGGAGAGAAATCATGTGACAAACTTAGAAGGAGAAAGAGTGCAAATGTATAAAAAGAAAGGGGGAGTATCTTGTCTTGATGGTCTTTATAGTTTTTCACATCATATGTTGCCATCAATGACAAAGGGGGAGATTGTTGCAAGTATGTGCCTAACCGATGTTGTCATTGATGTCAACATATTAGTGTTATCATTAGTGTCAACTGTGCTCTTGTTTTGATGCTTTCTTGTAATGAGTTAAGTGTTGAAGATAATAAGCATTCCTGATACAACAGAATAGTCCAATAGATTGCTCCACATTTCTTGTAGAATGAATATCTTTGTCTATGGATTGGAAGTTAGTTAGAGACATGTCTAAAGATGCTATGTTCCAAGTTTGAGCTCTGGTATGAATATTAGAGTGAGTTATGTTCACCAGAGTGAAAAATGCTTTTTTTGTATATTTGATGGTGATAGGGAGAATGTATTATGCTCTGCATTCCTCCGCATTTAAGTATTTCAGTCTCCTATTCTAGAATCAAGTTTTGAATGATGATAAGTACCTTCAATGCCAATGGTTCATGATTTGGTGGTCTGTATATGATCTTTTCTTTATGACAATAGTTGACAGTGTTGTTTATGTGCTCCAGTTTGAAGAATCTTCTTGGTAGAGTGGTTAGATATTGTGCGGTTTTTCCTAGTGATTATAATATGCTTATAGATGTCTCCTGATTGTGTTCCTACCTATGGATTGGTCCATAAAGAGAAATTTGGATTGTGGATAAAGACTATTCTTAGAAGACTTAATGTTAACACCAGTCTTGGCCGACTTGGTTGATTTTTCTACTTGCAAAGATAGATCAAAGATTGTGGAAGTGTGTTGTGACGTGGAAGATTGCACTTGAGTCCTAGCTAAGGCATAACATGATCCACATACATCTTTACCTTAACAAATTTTGTTTAGTTCTAGACCTATTTCTATGTATGTTTGTAATGCCGACCTTGGAGATTGTTCCAATGGTTGAGGAATGTAATGCCAACCTTGATGTACATTCCAAGGTTGATGAAGTGTATAAAAGCATGTAATGTAGTTGCGAAAAAGATGTCCTTGAGCGAAAATGAAAAGATAAGTGCAAAGGTGTAAGAAGAGCATAGCAGAGGAGTTATATTGTGCTTCAATGGAACTGAACCCAGGCATGGAGTAGATGCTATCAAATTAGTTCACCAACCCTTGGCAGTGAGCCACCTCTTGGCAGTGATCCACCTCTTGGGAATGAGCCAATCTTGGCAGTGAGCCCTAACATTTGTAGTGAGCATATTGGATAGTGAGCCCTAAGGTAGGGAGCCTCTATTTTTTAGTATTGCTATAACATATTTATATATGTGGGATAACATCCACCGTGGTTTTTCCCTTATAGGGTTTTCCACATAAAAAAACGGTGTCTCATGTGTTATTGGGTTGAGCTTCTTATTTCATGTTTTTATGGTTAAATCTTAAGAATAGTAATTGAGCATTTGATGTGTTGATAATTGATTAAAGTTTTAAAGACAACTGATTCATCACCCCCCTCTCAGTTGTCTAGTGCATTTCAATATCCTCATCATCAAATACAACATCCACTTGACACCAACTACTCATATTCTTGCAACATCTCTTACTCATATAGTTGACTCTAATGACAACACAAGCTTGTTGACATCAATGACAACATCAACTACACATAGTTGCAACACTTATCCCTCCATTTTGGAAGAAGTTATGAGCCTAGACCAAACTTTGACCTCCTACAATATTCTTAGAAACTTGTTATATGTTTTAAACCTAGATTTTATTAGCTAAGTTAGGCATATAATATAGTATTATGAGGAAGCGAGTTCTAATGCATGGTGTGGTGCATCTTATAGATGTAGGGGGCATGATCGTCAAAGGATGCCAAGCAGGAAATAGTCAAAGGGTACCTACCTTCATCAAAGATATCTTATACACACCCTAATATTGGGGATAGAAACTTGGGTCAACTAGATGCCTGGGGATACCTACAACAACTTTGTATAGAGAATGAGAAGTCATGTCAAATGTAGTGCATGGAGAATGTAGGATTATTCCAAGCTACATCATTTCATATCTCTTTTAAATGTTTAGAGCTACTACTTACATGTGTGCAAAATTACAAATAGAAGAGCAAGAAGATCATAGGGCCAGTAGGGCAAGTGGTGCTAGACTTCTCTCCATATATAATTAAGAAGGTCTATATTCTTCCCACATTTGTTGAATATGAGAAAATAACAGAGAATACAACATTGACCTTATACAGTACTAGGACTGGAACAACTACTAGTTATATGAATCAACACCTACTAATAACTCAGAGGAAGCACCCACTAAAAATGGCTCCCATACAATGAAGAAATGAGTTCAAAGAAGATGGGAAGAGATTTATCACTCTTCTTAGTAGGGTTTTTTTATTGTCTTCTGCTAAGAGATGACACCCTTTGATGTGTCATTATCACATAAAGAATCTAGATGGGAAGAGGATTTACTAGTGCACAATTATAAGTGATAAGTTGGATGATAAAATTTATAAGGTAGTAGAGACAAAATAATTCTACATGACATATTACAGGTGGTCTACCTTTTGTCTTACCAAGATAGCTTCCTAAGGCTTAAGCAGGTAGGGTCCCTCTAGTAGGGGGAATCTTAGTGTATCATCACTTCCCTCAGCTCGAGCTTAAGCAGAGTTTCAAACATTATTGCATTGTCAATGATGTCTTTATCATTATTGTTATCAGAGTTTTGGAAAATGACTACTCATACATGTTATCAGTTGAGGCTACAGATGAAATGGTTAGGTGAGGCTGCCAATACATTTAGTTTAAGACTTGTACCTACATCTGGGTGATGGGCTTTGGTAAATCCCCATACAAATTGACAAGTTACCCCAGTGACTAGGTCATCTTCTTGGAGATATGCAGGAAGGTTGTAGAGGTTTATAAATTGATATAAACAAAGCACAAATCTAGCTTCACTTTCCCCATCATAATAGGGAAATACACCTCTTAGAACATAGTAAATGCAAGGGATGCAGAGATAGAAATGGCTGCCTTCTCTAAGAGCCTATATGATAACATAAAGGGGAGATTTGACCCCATTGGATGGGTGAACCAACTTATTGGTAACTAGTATATACATGAGCTATCATTAGAGGACCATTGGGCCAATTGCATGGATGACTATAAGATGCATCTAAGGGACTAGTATAGACTGGACTTGAGCCTGGTGAAGAAGTTAAAACTTATTGAGTTGCCCAAGGTGCCAAATGATGTGGAGGATGGGAAGGTGTTAGAACCCTCTTATGGGAAGAATCACATGTACAACCAACCTCTAGATATCATAAGATGGGATGTAGAAGAAGATACATCTATAGAAAAAATGGTTGAGGCTATGTTGAAAAGGACCAAGAGCTAGATTAAGAAGCCCTTTCCAATGGTTGACCCTTTTCCTTCCACAGAGATAGAGGACCCCAAGAAGAAGAAAAGGAAAAAGATAGAGAAAGGGGGACCCTATGCACCTTCAAAGACTAAGGCTCCTAAAGAACCTGTGGTGCAAGAAGAGTAGAGGGAAACTAGAGATATTGTTTCTACAAGGAAAAAAAAAAGGTGGGTGACCCTATGTATCTCCAAAGACTAAGGCTCCTATAGAACCTGTGGTGCAAGAAGAGTAGAGGGAAACCAAAGCTATTGTTTCTGCAAGGAAAAACAAAAGGCTAAGGTTGATGAGATCATGTCAAGTGAAGAGCAAGATGAGGATAGAATACCTTTAGCTTGGAATCTTGGAGAGAAGGCTCCTATATATAGTGCACCCAGTGTAGAGGGTATCACTATCAATTCTACTCCTACCCCTACCATTCCCACAACTCCATTGTTGCAACCCACACCGTCCTCATCTCTACAACTTCTTCTACTAAAGTGGACACCACTTCTTCCCACACTTCTTCCACATTGCCCATACATCAAACCTCCATTCCATCAATTCCATCTTCAAATCCTTCACAAGAAACCTCTCTTCCACTTCTATCAACTTCCCAACTACTTTCCATTCCATCACAACCACTTGCTTTATCTACCTCATATCTACCACCCATTCATCTTACAACCCTACAACAGAAGTACCTTCTCAACAAAACATCCCATAAGAAGAGAAGGACAATATGGCACAGACTAAGAAGGAATTAGATAAGGAGCTACCAGTGGGAGAAGAATTGTTAGAAAGGGATGAAGAGGAGAAGTCACTATATGAAGAAAATTTGGAACATATTATTGGTATGGTATCCTCCCCTCAAGAATAAGAGTATGGTGAGGGGTTTGGTGAATCAGGGAAAACTGTTATGTTAACCCCTTCACCCATAGGGTCACCTTCTATAGGGTAGGATCCTCCTTCTTCTCCTCCTAGAATTGAAATAATAGAGTCTAGTCTTCCTAATTGGATCAATAGGATAGTGGAGAGGAGAAAGAGAACATACATATAAGAGGAGGGTGAACTATTTGTAGTTGTAGAGGTATTGAGGGCTTATCTAAAGAATAAGAGTGCGAGGACCCTCTCCCATATAACAACTAATGCACAAGGGGTCAGAATTACTTAGGTAGCAAATCCTCTTATTGATAAAGAAGTTGCCATGGGCCTAGAAGACTACAACATACATCATTTTGTATCAGGCCACCACATGAGGGAGGGAGTCAAGATGACATTAACTGAGTCATTCTCTACTATCCTTCAGAGAATGAAGAAAGATGAGGTCACCAAGGAAGAGTTCAAGAATCAAGTGACTTAGTTAACTTCCTACATTATGCACCTAGTGGGGCCTACTAATTCTAGTGCTCCTATGACATCCTTGATAGAGGCCCAACCCATTGATCCCTTAGGCATACTCCCTATAGCTACTGCTTGGAAGGATTCATTGGATACCTTTGGGAGTGGCACTATTAGGCAAGCCTTAAGGGCTTATCATGGCTTTGATAGGGAGATAGAAGTTGTTGAAGGCCTGAAGAACACCATTGAGGAGGAGTTGTTAGTTTGGGAAGAGTGCTTACCTATATTATGAAATATGGATGCTAATTCTCTCGGAGAGCTCTTTAGAGTAGGAATTCTTTACAAAGGTGACCAAGGAATTGTCATGGAGTAGCTATAGGTGAGGAAGTTGAGAGTCAAATTATTGTAGAAACTCAAATCCAAACTATAGCTGAAGATTGATGTTTGTAAGGAAGGTTTAATAAAGGTAGAGGCCTTCATTGGATACATTCCTTGCACATTCAAAGATGCCTCTTCTATAGTCCTCCTTGCAACCTTGATGGTCAAGGAATGCACTACCCCTTTTTAGGAGTTGCTAACTAAACAAGGTATAGACAACATGATTAGACTCAAAGTCTTGTTCAATGAGTTCCAATAGCAGCTGGTGGATTTGGAAGGTTTACAAGCAAAGATCTAGAAGTCAACCTATTCTCAACAAATTAAGGTGAAATACTACAATGGGCCAAGCATGAATGATATCATGGATACCATTACAAATTTCCATGCTCAGTTCCCTGAGGGAACATAATATCCTTATTCTTCACTCTTTTTATTATTTAATTATATGTTCCTTTGATTCTTAACCCATCAGGATTCTTAATGTAATAAGTAGCCTAATTGGTTATGAAGAGGTAATATTTACATTTGACTTTTGGAATTTGACATCAAAGGCCAACTCAGTTGGCAAAATAGTATCTTTGGCATAATCATAAGGTCGACTTGTAAATAATGTAATGAAAGATTACCACTATATAGAAAGGAACACCATTTGAATGTTGGGAGGGGGGAACATTGTGATACAACAAGACATTGGAGCATTTTCACAATTTTGTAAGGCATAGCAAGAGAAAATTTATATACATCTGGGGTGTGGAATCCTTACCTATTTGTAATTTTGTCATCCTATTGCCAATTTTGAAGGCATTTATAAGGACAAATCAATATACACTTGGAGTGTGGAATCTCTGCTCATTTTTAACTTGCCAATTTGGTGCCAATGAATCTTCCTTCTATGTTCCTGCCAGTTCATGGTAATGTGTTTGCATTCTCCCATTTGCATTTAATGAGTTTGATGAGGTATAATAGTTTAACTGCTATATTTTAATGTGGAGATTGATGAATGCAGTTTGATTACTATGCATGCTATATGGTGTTTTTATTTTTTCTATTCTGATTTCTCAATTCATTCCTTAGAATCTTGCACCTATGATGTGTATGATTGTGTAAAGGGATGGTCATTACTTTGCAGGTTAACTTGATCTTTTCCTCATTAAATGACTTGAGGGTGAGGCATAGAATCTATTAATAATTTTGCAAAACTAGGAATCTCCTAAACCCTTAATCCCTTTTTAATTTTGTTCAAACCTAGAATAGTTTAAGATTAACCTAGAGTAGTTTAGGGTAAGACTACCATTAGGGTGAGTTAAATCTAGTATAGACTAATTAGGTTTATCTTTAAGACTAAGATAAAGTAGCTTTAGGATCAGAGATCTTAATACATTATTTTCCACTATTAAATCCAATGAAGATCATAACCATCACATGCCCCTTAAACAAACTCACATTGACTAGTCAACTACTCTAGCAGAGTTGTGACCTATCTAAACAAGGACCTTGTGGTAATACAAGTTACCTTTCAAGAGAAGTAGATTTATCTTCATTCCACTTAATGTTGATGTACAAAAATAGCCATCAATAGAACTAGCGCTAGAAGGAGGGCCTAATCAATCTAGATCAAATTAGGGTTTCCCCATTTGGCTAGTGAAGAAGGTTGACCAGATCAACATCTATTGGGGAAAAAAAATTTCAACAGCTCCAACAACATAGAAAATCTAGGAGTGCTTATGGTAAGAGGAAAAGACAAAGCTCTATGTCAGTTAGTCCATTTAGGTCTAAAACCCTAGAAGCTCCTCCTGAAGTACAACCTAATTTAGCCATGGTTTCTTTCTTTAGGGCAACTCATTCTTCCCTCAACATTGTAGGGGTTCTGCATGATTTTCCTTGGAATCTTGAGAAATTTTGCCCCAAATATATATATGGAGAAAGTAGAAGTGTTGAAGAACACATCCTAGCCTTTAAAGAAGCTATCATTAGGGCAGACATCACACATTTAGATGTTAGTCTAAGGTTGTTCCAATACTCATTGGGGGAAGTGGCACATTCGTGGTACTTGATCCTACCATTAGGGTTCATGGCCAATTGGAATGATTTGGAAACTACATTCATCGACTAATTCAAAGTCTACATTGACCCTTATTGGCCATATCAATAGTTTTCCACTTGCAAGATAGAAACAAATGAACCCTTAACCATGTTTAACACTAGTTTTCATAAATTAGACAAAATTCTTACTAATCCTTACAGTACAAATGAGGGAGCCACTAGCAAGGTACACCTTAGGGCTATCGATCCCCTAACTTCAGTCTTACTCAATAGAACCCAATAGAACTTGAACTCTTTAGTCACAATTTATTATGAGGCCTTCAAATTACACTAGGAGATGCACCCTACTACTAGAGGGGATTTTGGCAACATGCCTTCCTTAGGGCTTCCTAGAATGCATAATAATATTTCTCCAATCAACAACACTTTAGTGAATAACACACCCATGATGAATTTGATTCCAGGAGTGTTTCCTCAAGGGCAGGGTCAGTTTGTCCAACATCAACCTCTTAATCAAATCTTTCCATCTCCTATGTTACCATGTCCTAGACAAAATTACAACAACCTTACTATTTCCTAGAATGTAGGTAACTCTTATTTTGAGCAACCATTAGCTAGACAACCATCTACTATTTATGCATAATTTGTGAACTAGATTGGCTCTTCAGTAAATGGGATGCAGTCCAATGTGAATCAAGAAAGTCACTTAACTTCTAAACTAGAAGCCTTTAAGAAGACCTTAGCACACGTTACCAATGAGCTCACCAGACATAAGGTAAACCCTTCACTAACACATAATCAAGGTAATGTTTAGGAGAAAATTTTTATATAGCATCATAACTCCACCAGTCAGTATAATCAAAACAATAACCATTAGAACCAAAATGCCCATAATAGAAGTTTCAATCAATAGAGGTAGAATAGGAAGTGGAACACTAGGTCTAATAATTAGGGGTATCTTCCCCCTTTGACAACTCAAATCAATTAAATTCTGTAAATTTTACTGAGGTAGATCCCTTCCTCATGGATGAAGATTACATGATACATTTACCCATTTAGAATTAAATTGTCTTGGGCTAAACCAAAGGAATCATACCCTTGTAGTAGGACAACAAGCTCCTTGTGAGGCTAGTAGTGATCAAACTTGATGATATGGGAATTTCTATGATGTTTGATACTCTTATGTTTCCAAATGAAGAAGACAATGAACTAGAGAAAAAGTATAGTGAGGTCCATGCCTACAAGCAAACCAAGAATGACTATTTCCTTAGGAGTAAAGGTATGGGGCCTCTCAATTCATTAGTTCCTCCTATGTACAATGTCTCACTTCAACTAGATGCAAACAACAATCAACCACCTCCTAAGGAACCTACTTCATGGCCACCTAGGCCTAATTCTTATAATTGGCATGGATATGACATTATGGATGATATGAAGAAGACAAAAGATATATGTCATTGCTAGATGTAACTCAAGAGTGCCCAATATAAAAGGAAGTTGTACCTAAAGCCTTGGAAGGGACAACACAGTCTCATGGTACTCAAGAAAAAAGGGTAAAGAGGTAGCTTAGGAAGATGTTCTTGCTACCTTGTATAAAGGGAAAACAATTGTGCCTCCATTTCTTTTGAACATCACAATAGGTGGAACTATTATTTATAATTGTTTAGTGGACTCAGGGGCCTCTGGTAATGTCATGCCATACACAATTAGTATGAAGTAGGGCCTTCCTCTATCCAGAACTAACAAAAAAAGTTATACAACTAGATAAAACTAAAGTGTGTAGGGGAAATCGGGGATGTCCATATACAGTTAGTATCTGACCCTCACATTCAAATCCATTTTGGTATCCTAGTAGTGGAAATCCCAGAAATATATGGTATGTTGTTAAGTAGGGACTGGACTAAAATTTTGAATGGATACTTTGCTTTAGACTTTTCTCATGTGTGGATCCCATGGAAAGGTAATCCTAACCAAATATACTTCCTCAGCGAGCCCAAATTGAAACACATGATTCTTGAATATAATGCACTTAATGAAGTTGCTTTTGTAGATGTTGACCTTAGTTTATAAAGAATACATGAAACTATGATGACTGGGGTATTTGTGGAAGAGGAGATTTCATCAGTAGAATTGAGTGAGAAATAGGTTCTAGTGCAAGAATTCATGAAGAAGTTGTCTAATGATAGAGAAATGTTGGGTCCTGAAGTTTGTGCAACTGAGATATTGCTGCAGAGGCATGGAGGATTTCACCCAAACTCACAAACTTCCACTATGCTTTGATGAGAGCAACAAATAAGGTAAATTTGACATAATTTTTAGAATACAACTCAAACCCATGATATAAAAACTGATTTAGATACCCATTATCCTCTTACACAACATATCTCACATGCAACATAGGTTGTTTTTGGACATATGCCTCAAAAGGTGACTGTTCTACTCTTCCCTAGGTTTTGAAATGGAGTGCCAAATAGAGTTTTCTTGGCCATAAATTTTGACCCAGAACTGATATCTAAAAACTCAAACCTGATTCAAATACCCATATGGCCCTTATTTAACATATCTCAAAATGGGTAGGGGTTACTTTTGAAAGTATGCTTAAAATATGGACTGTTATAGAGATGGAGACTCTAGTAGATTACAGACCTGCCCTCACCAAAAATTGTATAACTCACTCAATTCTTCATGAAAATTGCTCCAACCAAAATAATATGAAACTAGACTCATATATCCATCTTTTCCCATTGGTTTCAAACTTGTACTAATTTGTACAATCCATACCATTCCAAACAAGATGATTGTTACAGTGAAAAAACTGGAAGTATCAATCACTAAATTCATCATAACTTTTACACAACATAATAAAAATTGATGCAACCAATGCCAAAAGAAAGAAGACCTAGATATCTTTCCAAAAAATATAATTTTATACCATTTGAGATTCCATACAAGGCCATACCATCCTTGGGAACAACAAACAAATAGTCAAACAAATGCAGAAAATTAAACTTTTATTTCATTTCTCTTCTCTAAACTTCATCTCTCCTTCCTCTCTACCTCTTGCACAAAATTTTCAGGCATAAATAATGTCTTTACATCCATCTTCATTGTTCCATCAGTCCACTCTCTTTTACATGCAAAAAGAAGAGGCTAAAAACAGCCAAACCACTAACACTACTCAACTTAGAAAGTACTGAACTTGAGCAAATTTAAAGCTCCACTACCAAATGACCTCTAAATACATAAGAGTGGTCTTACATAGACCTTTATTACAATAATAATAAAATAAAACTCCTACAATGTGAGAAACTACCTTTTAAACTCCCTATGACCCTTCATATTCCTCTTTTATTTGCCCTTTTCACACTTTTTGCAATATTGACAATTTTGTAATTTTTGCAATCATTTACAAAATAACTTCAAATCCTACTAGAACCTAATCACAGGCTTCTAATACATTTAAATAGTCAATTCATGACCTTATTACATCATTAAAACACCAAAACTAGATCAAAATCAAAAGTTGCCTCATGGAGGCTTAAAGCTAGCAAGGGGCTCCTACACCATATTCCCGGAGAAAACAAAATTCAAGTCCTCTTGAATGCAAGTCAACTCTTTCTTCCTAGTTCTCAAATTCTTTTGCAACCTGTCCTCCATCTTTGTAACTATCCTTGGGTCCTTCTTCCTCTTCTTTTTCTTATGCCATCTCTTATTCAGCATTCTCTCAGCTTTTAGGCTCCAAAATTCTATTTTTTGTGTATATACCTCAATAATATCATCTATGTCTTCACTAGCAGCATATTCATCTGAAAAAGAAATCATTTCCTAAAGTGTTTTGGCAACATCTTCTTCACCATCATCTTCATACATTGTAGACACTTCTTCTTGCTCTTTATAACTTGCACATACATAATCCAATGAAATATCAAAAATAAAATACTAAGACCTTGAGGTCTCCTCCTTGCTTCCTTGTGCGATGCACTCTACTTCAACCTTGTCCTCCAAGGGTTTCCTTTGATGAACAACATTTTCTAATTCCTCCATCATAGTTATTAATTCTTAAGACTTTCATATACAAAGTAGTATTCCTCTTTGTCCAAACTTGTCATCTCCTTCCAAAGGATTTGATCAATCTCTTGCTGCTGCACTTCAGGGCTGTATTCAATTTGTCCTACTACTGCAACTTCCTCTTCCATAACTATTCTTTGTTTTCTTCTTTGAACTATCTTCTTAATAGACCATGATACCTTCTTTTTGATTGTCAAGTGCCAACTGAGTGCTCTTTTGAGCAACTGCTCCATCTCATCTTCCATCCTTCTACTCATCTCTTCCATAGCTTACCTCAATTCTCTTATCTCTTTCTCAACCTCTATTTGCCTCATATTTTTCTCTTTTCTCTTTTCTCTTCCTCTCTTTTTCTTCTTACTTCTTCTTTTGTGAACCTCCAGTCTGCAAGTACCTTGCAAACAAATCCATCTTTCCTTAAGCAAGTCTCTTTCACCTTGCTTCCTCTTGTCTTTGCCTCACCTAAGTCTCTTCTCTTTTCCTCTACCTAGTCTTTTGGCAACCAGGTTCTCTCTTCAACCTACACAAACACACAAACACAAAACCAAACTCTCTCTTTTCCTAGACCTTCTAAGCTTTGATACCAATTGATGCAGAGGCATGGAGGATTTCACCCAAACTCACAAACTTCCACTATGTTTTGATGAAAGCAACAAATAAGGTAAATGAGACATAATTTTTAGAATACAACTCAAACACATGATCTAAACATGATTTAGATACCTATTATCCTCTTACACAACATATCTTACATGCAAAATAGGTTGTTTTTGGACATATGCCTCAAAAGGTGACTGTTCTATTCTTCCCTAGGTTTTGAAATGGAGAGCCAAATAGAGTTTTCTTGGCCCTAACTTTTGCCCCAGAACTGATATCTAAAAAATAAAACCTGATTCAAAATACCCATTTGGCCCTTATTTAACATATCTCAAAATGGGTAGGGGTTGCTTTTGAAAGTATGCTTAAAAAATGGACTGTTATAGAGATGGAGACCTTAGTAGATTACAGACCTGCCCTCACAAAAAATGGTATAACTCACTCAATTCTTCATAAAAATTGCTCCAACCAAAAGAATATGAAACTATACTCATGTGTCCATCTTTTCCCATTGGTTTCAAACTTGTACTTGATCTATACAATTCGTACCATTCCAAACAAGATGACTGTTACAGTAAAAAAATTAGAAGTATTAATCACTAAATTCATCATAACGTTTACACAACATAATAAAAATTGATTCAACCAATGCCAAAAGAAAGAAGACTCAGAGATATTTCCAAAAAGTCTAATTTTATGCCATTTGAGATTTCGTACAGGTCCGTACCAGCCTCGGGAACAGCGAAACAATAGTAAAAAATACAGAAAATTAAACTTTTATTTCATTTCTCTTCTCTAAACTTTATCTATCCTTCCTCTCTACCTCTTGCATGAAATTTCAAGGCATAAATAATGTCTTTACATCCATCTTCATTGTTCCATCAGTCCACTCTCTTTTACATGCAAAAAAAAGAGGCTAAAAATAGCCAAACCACTAACACTACTCAACTTAGAAAGTACTAAACTTGAGCAAACTTAAAGCTCCACTACCAAATGACCTCTAAATACATAAGAGTGGTCTTACATAGACCTTTATTACAAGAATAATAAAATAAAACTCCTACAATGTGAGAAACTACCTTTTAAACTCCCTATGACCCTTCATATTCCTCTTTTGTTTGTCCTTTTCGCACTTTTTGCAATATTGACAATTTTGCAATTTTTGCAATCCTTTACAAAATAACTTCAAATCCCACTAGAACCTAATCATAGGCCTCTAATACACTGACAATAGTCAATTCATGAACTTATTACATCATTAAAACACCAAAACTAGATCAAAACCAAAAGATGCCTCATGGAGGCTTAAAGCTAGCAAGGTGCTCCTGCACCAGATATTACTCCCAAACTAGTGTAAGATTCACTAGGACCCTCACTTAGAATTATCTTGCACAATTTTCCTTGATGTACTATGTCAATTTAATGCAGAGGAAGTATAACCTAGTCCTCATGACTGAACTGAAGGGATTAACAATCAAGGAGAAGACATGTATGAATAAGTAAACCAAGAAGAAGTAATAATTGTATCAGAAGTAGTATCTCATGAGCGACATATCAAACAGCCTAAATGAGAAGCTATTCAAAAGGGGTTTACACCTAATGAAGGGTTTGCTCCTTGAGATAACACTCCATGTACTGTCAAGTTTGATGGATCAAAGTCCAAATAGGGTTTTGGAGCTGGAGTTGAATTGATTAATCCAAAAAGGAAAATCTTTCTTTACATCATACATGCTACTATTCTCTTGTACCAACAATGTTGTTGAGTATGAAACATTAATAAGAGGGATTTTGTTGGCCCATGAGAAAGGAGTTAAACAAATTTAGGTATAGGGAGATTTAGAGTTGATAGTCAAGCACGTCAGAAGTTAGTACACATGCCATCACAAAAGATTGGTTGCTTACAAGAAGAGAGTTTGGGATTTGATAGAAGAATTTGAGGCCTTTAACATAATGATTGTACCCAAGTGAAGAAATCAAATTGCAGATTCATTGGAAGCAGCAACAAGTAGATTGGACCCAATGACAAAGTCTAGATTAAAGAATTTATCTATGGAACTGATTTAGACTGTTGTAATCCTCGATAACATTAGAAACATTGAGGTATTTGATGATGATAAGCATATTCTAGATTTTATCACTAATTCAGGTGTTTTTGAAACTCAAATCATTGACGAAGGATATAGATCCTTTTGAATTGGATGATGATGGAATCATAAATTTGAAAACAAATAATATTCCTAAGGGGTTGGTGACATTGGAAATATTGTTTGATGTGGACCAAATAACACAAAGGGAAACACCCTCCAATAAGAATGGGGTGAGTTTTAAACATATGATTTGGGAGATGAGAAACATCCCAAAAATGTTTTTATAGGAAAAGCTTGCACCCCAGAAGAGAAGGATGAAATTATTTAGGAACTTAAAGACTTTAGAGAGGTAATAGCTTGGGGGTATGGAGACTTGAATACCTTTGATACATCCATTATCACTGACACCATCACACTAAAACCCAAGTCCAAGACTTTTAGACAGAGGCAAAGACTAATAAATGATCTCTTGAAACCACTAATATATAAAGAGTTCCAAAAGTTGTTGTCTACAAGGATCATATTCCCTATGAGACATTCAACTTGGGTTGCTAATTTGGTTCCAGTCAGGAAAAAGAATGGGAGATTCATTTGTTTGTTGACTTCAGGAACTTGAATAGAGCTTCAGAGAAGGATAATTACCCACTCCCCTCCTTGGATGAAGTTTTGTAGATTGTTAATGGTTCATAGATGATGTCCTTTCTTGATGAATTTTCTATATATAATCAAATCATGATTAATGAAGAAGACTGATTGAAGACAACCTTCACTTATAAATGGGGTGTCTATGCTTATAGATGAATGCCCTTTGGGTTGATCAATGTAGGTGCAACATTCCAAAGAGCTATGTACATCTCTTTCAAAGGATTGGTTGGCAAGTGTATCATTATATATATATGGACAACCTTACACTCTTCTCAAAAGATAGAGCCAACCATGTTTCTAATTTAAGGAAGATTCTTCAACAATGTAGATAGTATGGTGTTTTCTTAAATCCCCAAAAAATGAATATTCAAAGTTACAGAAGGCAAGCTTTTGGGTCACATCATTTCATTAGAAGGCATCTCTATTGACCCAAAGAGAGTTGAAGTCATCCAAAAACTCCCCTTACAAGGTAGCAAAAAAGAACTTAAATCATTCTTTGGTAAGATCAACATTGTCAAGAAGTTCATTACTAGTTTTGCTAAGATAGTAAATACCTTGAACAACATGCTCAAAAAGGATGCTAAACTAGAATGGAGCTCAGAGGTTAAGTAGTCCTTCTCAAAAATTATGGACTCCATTGCTAAGGCTCCTGTGTTAACTAACCCAGACTACAAATTTCCCTTTTATATCTACTCATTCACCTCTGAGGCATCATGTACAACTGTGTTGACATAGAAGAGAGGAGAGAGCGATGAAAGGCCTATTTCCTTCATGAGTGTCCCTTTCAATAATGCAGAGGTTAGGTATCTGTATATGGAGAAGTAGGCTTTTACATAGATCAAGGCAGTGAAGAAGTTCAGATGCTAATATTAGGGATTAAAATCTTTACAATTGTTCTTGACCAAGCAATTAAGTCCATGTTAATGTAGAGTGAGTTGGGAGAAAGAAGAGGCAAGTGGGTGGTAATCCTACAAGAATATTATTTGGTAATCTAACCTATGAAGTTGGTCAATGGATATGGGTTATCTCAATCTCTAGAAGAACTAGATCAAATAATCACCTACGAATAGTACTCCTTGGAAGGCATCACCATAGACCCCTTGATGCAGAGTGGAACGCAACGGAGGCAACCTAACAGGAAGGAGCTGCCAACAAAACAAACAGCATGACAAACTTCTCTATCGGCTGAACCTCATCATCATATTTACCAACTGCATCATCATATTTCAACATCATCATCATATTCCTGATGACCGTAAATATCCTCCTGACGACTACTATTCACCTCCTTCGACTGTCGCCTATCATCATCATCATGATAATCAGCGGGCGCAAACATCCTCCGGTTGCACTGTTCATCGGGTGCCAAATACAAGCGACATCATCATGATATTCACTATCACCTTCGTCAGCAGGATATCCAAATATCTGGTTGTCCAAATATCCTGATGACGTTCTACTTCAACAACTTGCCTTCGATGCTTCCCTGCCCGACGATACAAGCAACAGCATCATGATATTAAACATCCGGTTCTTCGAAACCTCCTGATGGTGCTAATACAACTTCCTGCCTACGCCGATACCTTTCCACTTAACGACAACAGGATAAACCCACATAGAGGGATTTCTGAATATCCTGATGACGATGACGTCATATCCTGATGACGATGACGTCACACATCATCCTGATGAACTTTCCAACACTTAGCCAAAAACTCAACTTTCACACCCGCATCTGTTAGCGATATGCGGATAATGACCTTCCCCGAGAGATGATCCTGACTGCGATATATACACTGAGTATATATCCAACTTAAAACATCATGATGCACCTGCAACATGCAAAGTCCACCAACTTCATGACCCGATCCTGATGGCGATGGATTCGCAGATGATGTTGCGGCTCGCTCCGACTGGAAACGCACATGCAGACTCCTGTGTATCCTTCCACTGCATGAAAACACTCACAACCGCATAATTTCACAAAGATCATATGACGACCGGGCCGGATCACCTCCAAACCAAAATCTAACAATTTATCTTCTAGACCTAGCACATGAGGATGCTAGGCTGATCTACAGCATGCTCCTAACTGATCTCCTGAACAATACAACGCACAAACAGAAAACACAAATGCTATCTAATCTATGATACAGGACCATTCCACCGATTTGCAGGATCAACCGGTGGAAGGGCTGAAATTAGTCATTAGCTTGCAAAACGGAAATGAAATCAACACAGATGCAAACAGATGATGCAACAGACGAGATCTTATTCAATTGAAATTCAATGTCCTGGATACAGCTTCACAATATCTAAACTGCTCTTCCTGAATCTCAACTCAACACCAGTACATCAAATCAAAAGCTATATCAAAAACTATATCTCAAAACCCTACAGAACGAAGGTTTATATAACAAATCCTTCGAGTACTACTAACATCACTTCCCAGCGGCTGGGAGCTTCCAAGCGGCTGGGAGAGAGGACAGCTCAGACTCCCTTATCCCGATCCCTAACTGCCTCTATCTGCCTACACATACTCCTATGCTGAACTATTACAAAGCATCGGTCACAGTGGACCTTATTACATGATAAGTCAAACACACTAAAAATAGCCTATCCCGTCAGCATGATGATAACTATCCGATATCCTGATCATGTATGTCATCATGCGGACCTATATCCTGATCATGTCCGGGTGCTCCTGCACCACCCCTGGTATGTGGATATAGTATATTACCTACTGAATCAAAAATGTTGAAATGGTTTGATCCCTTCTCAAAGAAGGTCTTTGAAGGTTAAAATTTAGAAACACGTGATTAAATCAAGTGCACTCCATAGAAGGAAATATGAAGGGATTTATTTGTGGGGCATGAACCATACAGAAGAAAAACAATTTTTGACTAAATTACATGACAAGCATGGGACTGGACACATTTTAGGGGATGCCATAGCTCATCATATCCTTAGGGCAAGGTATTATTGGCCCCAGGTATTCAAAGATGCACATCAACACATCAGAAGGTGCCACATTTGTCAAACTGCTATACATAGGGAGAGGAATCATGCCATGCACCTATAGTATGTTTATGAGGTGAGATCATTTGCCCAATGGGGCATTGATTTTATTTGAATGATTAACCCAAATTCTTTTGCAAGACATAGGTTAATCTTGACATCAACTGACTATTGCATAAGATGGAAGGAAGCTAGAGCTTGTCAGGACTATACTGTGGAGACTATCATCAACCTTGTAGAAGAACACATCATCACCAAGTTTGGTATGCCATTTTCTCTAGTATGTGATAACCCTGCCTTTTCTTCTACTAAATTTCCACAATGGACTTTTGAGCATGATATAATTATTAAGTATTCTTCCAATTATTATCCTCAAGGTAATGGTGTTGGATCCACTAATAAGAACATAATTGAGGTCATAAAAAAATATTTACAGAAGAACCCTAGGTATTGGCAGTCACAATTAAAATTTGCACTATGGGCTAATAGAACCTGAGTTAAGGCCTCTTTCGGTACCTTTGCATACTAACTAGTATATGGCCTTGACCCAACTTTTCCAGTCAATCTAAAAATACCAACCTTGTAGTTTGCAAAACATTATCTATGGGTTGGAGACAAAATAGAGGCCAAACTATTGAACTTGATAGGTGTAGAAGAAAAGTGAGACACTACATTAGAACATTTTGTTAAGCACTAGGCCTTTGTAAAAATATGGTTTGATAAAAGGGCAAAGGTTAAAGCCTTTAGGATTGTTGATTTAGTCCTTATGTGGGATAAGACTAGAGAAAAGAAAGGGGATCATTCCAAATTTGACAAACTCTAGCTAGGACCCCTGCACATCATTGAGAATTTGGGAGAAAACACCTTTAGGGTCATTTCCCTCCTTGGGGAGCCTATTCCATTACAAGTTAATGGGCAGTTCCTTAAGCATTACTTCTCAAGTTAAGCACAGGGTAATGAAATCTCCTGGTCCCTTGTACATGGTTAGATGGTTAGGATTTTTTATTGTGTCATTTTTTCTTGATGATTGTTCTGTGTTTTCTTTTCAATGTTTCTTTTGTTGGATATTGTTGTAACCTTTTGTCTTAATTTGTTGTTTACTTAGCATCTTTTTCCTTTGGTTTCTGATTTTGGTGTTGGGATATTTGGTGGAGATAGTATTATGTGTCATCTCTTGTTTTCAATCAATCTATTCTTGGGAGTCATGGCCTTTTATTATTCATTATGGTTTGAGTGTTCACAAGATTCAACTGGGGTGAAGGTGTTTTGGGATGCCTAATGAAGTGTCTTTTGAAGCTTACAAATAACCACACATTAAAGAGTCCTTATGTTTGTTTGAGTGAGTTGCTATAGCTAGTTATTAGGTGAAAAATTTTAAGATTTTTTCTCTCAAAGTGGCCACCATTGGTTTTACTTAGGAGTGGATTTCTCCTTATAGGTTAGCCTTGGCCCCCAACCCAATAGAAAGCTTCATTGCTTGCGAGTTGAAGGAGAAAAAAAATTAATTAATTAAAAAAAAAGAAGAGATAAGGAAGAATAAGTTAATAAGGAAATCAAAGAACAGAAAAAAGTGGAAAGTGCTCAAAGAAAAATTGAAAGAAGCCTAGTGAAATAATGAAGTATCAATGACTTCAACTATTTGGGTGACTCGAGCAACCTCTACCGGGGCAATGAACGCCTAGCTGGCAGTAGAGAAGGGACTTGGATGGGGTTAGTGATATCTTTGTCAGGGATATAGATGCCTAGCTAGCAACAGAGCTATGTCCAAGTGACTTGAAATCAAAATCCATTTAACCTAACCAGATCTCAATTTGTGATGTATGTATTCTCATATGCTTAAGCAAGGCTAAAAGAATCATATGCACACACTTGGATTTTTGAGACATTGAATTTGGTCCTAAAGTATATTCTGCTTTTGGTTGGTCTAGTCCTCACTATTCTTAAGTGTCCAAGCAGGGCTTAGTTTTCATGATCTTGGGTTGATTGTTTTGCTTAGAGATAGCTTGGAGTACCCTCCTTTTTATTTCTTTATTTCTTTCTTTCTTTTGGTGGGCATTTTTTGTGACCTTTCCCAACACGCCCCATTCTTTGGCTAAGCCAAAGAAGGGGACCCCTTTTTCTTCTTTTCACTTGAGTTTTTACTTATTCTTTTTGGCAGTATGATTAAGCCTTGTCAAATGTTCAGGGCTTTTTGTTCTACAATGATAGTAGAATCATCCCCGAAAGCCCAATCTTCCACTTGGAGTGCCTCAGCTTGGTGGGGTTGGTCAGTTTTGCATGAGCATAGAAACATGCTCGACATCTTGAGTATGAGGACTATAGTGTGGGGTGGAGTATCACCCTTGTCAGACTTTTAGAGGTTAGCCTTCCAGCATGACCAAAAGGCAGGCTTTGATGACGTGGGATATGACCCAACCCTACCAACCCTCAGAGCTACATTAAATGCAGTTCTCTAGCGCGCATGTGGGAAGGTTTTTCAATTTTGCCTTAGGTTTGATTTCTTGTCATTTATATTTTTGATTGTTTGTGTTTTGAGCTCACTAAGATGTGAAACCTTGGTGCTCTATGTGATTGAGGTGATTGGGGATTGTGATTGTAGAGTTTGCATTTTCAAGTTCTCTCCAACTACCACCATTGTTATATCAAGTTGGTTCAATTTGTGTCATTGATTTGCTTTCTTACCATGGTTTTTCTTGTTTGTTTCTATAATTCCATGGAATGTGCCTTTGAATCTTCTCATTTTGTGCCATTTTGGTGTGCTCCCCTTTGATTTCTTTTATTTTTGTTTTGGGTGTTTTTTTATTTGCCTTGTTTGTTCATTTTGGGGTTTTATCATCATTTTTTCCTTTTTCTTTCATTTTGCTATTCAATCTATTTTAGGGAATGACACATTTTCAAATGTTTATTTTATAATGGCATTACCACCCCTTTAGCATTTGAAAGGTAATTAGGAAACTGTCCTGATTCCCTAATCTTTACACTTATCCCTCTTTCATGTTTTCATGGTTTAAACATTAGACTTTCGAGCTTAAGCCTTCCAAATTTGTAGATATTCGAAGTCCATCTCGACTCAAAGCCCTTACATTTTTTATGTATATTTTATCGAAGTTCACCTGTTGGGGCTTCCAAATTTGAATTTCCATTTTGGAATGAGTTATGTATTCTCCCCAACTCCCTACTCCTATTATGACTTACTTATATAACCTTCTGAGTTTCAAGGTCAGGATCTTTAGCATTGTCCTTCCATTTTGGAAGAGGATACAAATCATCCCTAACCCCTGACTCCCACTATGCTTTGCTTAGACAATCTTTGGAGCTTTAGTGTTAGGACTTCCAATATTCACCTTTTATTTTGGAGACAGTTGAGTGTCAACTCTGACTCCTGACTCCCACCTTACCTCACTTGGGTAATCTTTAGAGTTTTGATGTTGGGACTTCCAAACTTATAATCCTTCTATTTTGGATTAAGTTATGAGCCAGACCTAAACTTTGACCTCTGAGAATATTCTTAGAAACTTGTTCTTATAAGTTTCAAATCTAGATTTCATTAGCTAGGTTAGGCATATAATAGAGTATTATGATCGAAAGTGAGTTCTAATGTGTGGTGTGGTGAATCTTGTAGATGGAGGGGGTAGGATCTTCGAAGGATGCCAAGAAGGAAGTATTCAAAGGGTACCAACCTTCATCAAAGATATCTTATAGACTCCCTAAGATTGGGGACATAGACTAGGGTTAGCTAGATGCTTAGTGATACCTGTAGTAGGGTCATCCCACAATAATGGGTTACACTGTTTGGCCAAACTTGACATTGAAATCAACATTTTGAACTAAATCTTCACTTTCTAATACCTATAGCTGCTAAACCATTAGGAATTTGAAGATGATATGAATTAGTGATCTGTGAGATTTTGTTTGTAGATTCTAAATATATATTTTTAAAAAAAATTGGAGTTAAATTGTAATTTTTTTTGTCTCCTTTGATAAGTAGTTTTTAATAGTAAACAGCATTTTTTAAAGTGATGTGTATTCTGTCGCACATAACTTTTTTTCTACAAAGGATAAAATTTTGATTATTTTGAATTTAGATTGGTAACACAGATATATAGAGGATGCATTTGGTTGCATAATGTTTTGTTGAATATATATTTTTTAATTAAGTTTTGAAGTCAAACCAATTATAATTTAGACATAGGCATATTCTGTCCAACATAAATTTTTTTGTATGTATTAGAATTCAATTTTTTTTGTTGAAATAAGGACATCAATACCTAGAGGACATGTATTTTTTAGAAATGTTTTTTCTCGATTTTCCTATTTTTTCGTATGTGTGAAACAAAGACCTTGATGTTTATTGAAAAACCTACATTCACAAGAAATAAAAAATAAATATAATAATCAAATTAAATATATTTAAAATTATACTTTTTGGGAAGCTTATAATAAGGACTACATGCTTACAAAACATAAATTTTAAATGAATTCATTTGATCCCCCAAAAGGTAAATCAAAAGTGATTTTTTATCAACATTTTGATAGGTGTAGAGAAGACTCCATTATAGGTATGGTTTAAAACTAGTGGGGTTCTATCCAATGGGGTTTCAATCTAAGGGGGTTTGATCAAACCCTCTTCAATAACAATCCTTTAAATGGAACCTTTCAAGGCTTAAATCATTATATTTTCTAAAAATATGTGATTTTAGCAAAAAATAGGATGTCCCAGAAAGTGTAACCCATTATTGTGGTAGCACCCAGTAGCTTCATACAGAGAATGAGAAGTCATTTCAAATGCATTGCATGGAGAATGTAGGATTATTCCAAGCTACATCATTTCTTATCTATTTGCAATGTCCAGAGCTAGTGTTTACATGTGCACATAATTACAAATAGAAGAGCAAGAAGATCATAGGGCCAGCAGGGCATGTAGTGCTAGACATCCCTGCAAATGTAATTAAGGTCTTCATCCTTCCCACATATGTTGAATATGAGAAAATAATAGATAATACAATGTTGACCTTCTACAGTAAGAGGA
Organism: Cunninghamia lanceolata; assembly: GCA_027924645.1. Lineage (NCBI taxonomy): Eukaryota > Viridiplantae > Streptophyta > Pinopsida > Cupressales > Cupressaceae > Cunninghamia > Cunninghamia lanceolata. The sequence goes on along the minus strand of BSBN01000972.1, from coordinate 15,357,247 downwards.
CTAGAACAACTACTAGTTATATGAACCAACACCTATTGATAACTCAGAGGAAGCACCCACGAATGATGGCAACCATACAATGAAGAAGTAAGTTCAAAGAAGATGGTAAGAGATTTAACACTCTTCTTAGCAGGGTTTTTGGATTTTATTTTGCTAAGAGATGGCAACCTTGTATGTGTCATTATTGCCTAAAGATTCTAGATGGGAAGAGGAATTATTGGGGCATGGTTATAAGTGATAAGTTGGATGATCAACCTTCTGAGGTAGTAGAGACAAAATAATTCTACATGACATCTTACCTGGTCTACCTTTTGTCTTACCAAGCCAGCTTCCCAAGGCTTTGGTACGTAGGGTCCCTCGACTAAGGGAACCTTAGTATATCACCACTTCCCTCAATTAGAGCTTAAGGAGAGTTCCAAACATTACTACATTGTCAATGATGCCTTTGTCTTTGTTGTCATTAGAGTTTTGGAAAATGATTACTCACAGAGGTTATCAGTCAAGGTTGTAGATGAAATGGTCAGGTGGGGTTGTTGGTACATTCAATTTAAGACCTTCACCTACATCAAGGTGATGGGATTTGATAAAGCCCCATACAGATTGCCAAGGTACCCCAGTGACTGGGTCATCTTGTTGGAGATATGTAGGTAGGTTGCAAATGTGTATAAATTGATAGTAGCAAAACACAAGTCCAACTTCTCTTTCCCCATCAAAATAGGGGAATACACCTACCAAAACATAATAAATGCAAGGCACATAGAGATAGAAATGGTTACCTTCTCTGAGCCTATATGATAATAGAAGGGGGAGATTTAACCCCATTGTATGGGTGAGCCCACTTATTGGTAGCTGGTATATACATGAGCTACCATTGGAGGATCATTAGGCCAACTTCATGGATGACCATGAGGTGTGGCTGATGGACTACTACATACTAGACTTGAGCCTGGTGAAGAAGTTAAACCTTATTGAGCTCCCCAAGGTGCAAAAGGACATGAAGGAGGATGGATAGTGTTAAAACTCTCCTATAGGAAGAATCCAAGTGTACAACCAATATCTAGATATCATAAGATGGGATGTAGAAAAAGATACATCTATAGAAAAAAGGGTCGAGGTTGTGTTGAAAAGGACCAAGAATTAGCTTGAGAAGCCCATTCCAATGGTTGACCCTTTTTCTTCCAAAGAGATAGAGGACCTTGAGAAGAAGAAAAGGAAGAAGATATAGAAAGGAGGAACCTCTCTAGATCTGAAGACTAAGGTCCCTAAAGAACCTACGGTGCAAGAAGAGTAGAGGGAAACAAGAGTTGCTAGTGCTGCAAGGGAAAAATAAAAGGCTAAGGTTGAGGAGATCATGTCAAGTGAAGAGGAAGAGGAGAATAGCATACCTTTAGTCTAGAATCTTATAGAAAAGGCTCCTATCTCTAGTGTACATAGTATAGAGGGTGTCACTGTGACTTCTACTCTTGCCCCTACCATTCCCACAACTCCATTTCTACAACCCTCACCCATCCTCATCTCTACACCTTCTGCTACTAAAGTGGACACCACTTCTTCCCGCACTTCTTCAATGTATCCCCCACCTCAAACCTCTATTCCATTAGTTCCATCTTCACCTTCTCCACAACAAACCTCTCTTCTACCTCCATCAACTTCCCTACCTCATTCCATTCCATCATAGCCACTTGCTTCATCTCTCTCACATATACCACCCATTAATCTTGTAGCCCCCATGGCAGAAGTCCCTTCTCAACAAAGCATCCCATTAGAAGAGAAGGATGATATGGCATAGGCTAAGAATGAATTGGATAAGGAGCATCTAGTGGGAGAAGGATTGTTAGAAAGGGATAAAGAGGAGGAGCCAATACAAGAAGAAAATTCAGAACATATTGCTAGTATGGTCTCCTCCCCTCAAGAAGAAAAGTAGGGTGAGGGGTCTGGTTAATCAAGGAGAACTATTGTGTTAACCCCTTCACCCATAGGGTCACCTTCTGCAAGGCAAGTGTCTCCTTCTTCTTCTCCTCCTAGAATTGAAATGATAGAGTCTAGTCTTCCTACCTATCTCAACAGGACAATGGAGAAGAGAAAGAGAACATACATAGAAGAGGAGGGTGATCTATCTATATTTGTAGGGGTATTGAGGGATTAGCCAAAGAAGAAGAGAGTTAGGACCCTCTACCATATAATAATTGATGCACAAGTAGTTAGAATTGCTTAGGTAAAAAGTCCCCTTGTTGACAAAAAAGAAGCTGCCATGGGCCTAGAAGACTACAACATACAATAGATGGTATTAGACAACTATACCAAGGAGGGATAAATGATGGTGTTAACTAAGTCAGTCTCTACTATCCTTGAGAGGATGAAGAAAGATGAAGTCATGAAGGAAGAGGTCAAGAAGGTGACTCAGTTAACTTCCTACATTACACACTTGGTGTGGCCTATTGATTCCAATGCTCCTATGCCCACCTTGATAGAAGCCCAACCTATTGATCCCTTAGGCATCCTTGTAGCTACTGCTTGGAAGGATTCATTGGAGACCTTTAGGAGTGACACTATCTAGAAAGCCATAAGGGATTATCATGGCATTGATAGGGAGAGATAAGTTATTGAGGGCCTAAAGAACACTAGGGTATGTGTAGGATCATCGTAGGCCAAACAGTGGCAATGGAAAAAAAATCGCGTCCTTACTTACTCAAATTCATGAATTGGCTAACTTTGACTTTCATAGGCATGTTAAAAATATCCATTTTGTGGTTTAAAAAATCATTTTTATAGTTTCAGGAAATGGATATCCATTTCTAAAATATTCCCAAAACAGATATCTGTTTCCTGAAACTATAAAAATGGTTTTTTTTTAAATTCTTTTCATTAGTTTTTTAATTGTTTTCATTTGTGTGTCATGGTATGATGTCTCAAGGAATGGGAAGAAAGGATGGTGATTCATAAGATAATATGAAGAATGATGGTAGAGTGAATTAGCATCGTGGTAACTGTAGCATGTCATGGGGTGAATCATGAGTTAATACAGGTTGTGGAGTGAGAAAGGGGTGGTATGGGTATGGTTGAATGGTGTAATGAGGTGATTTAATTAGTGATGACCTAGGTGAAGTGATGGGTAAGGTGTCTTATGTGGGATTGCTAGAAAGTGTGATTGGTAATGGTGGGGATAGCTAAATATCATCTTCTAAGGGTTCAAAGGTGAGGAAAGTGTAAGATGGGGATATGGGATAATCCATGGTTTAATGATTATTCAAGGGAGACTCCTTAAAATGATTATCAATGATGGTTTCCATAGGGGGAATGGAGTCTATGAATGTAGGTGTGGAAATGTGAGCTATGACATTAGGATTGTATTGGATGAATAATAGAAAGTAGGGGCACCTGTCTACTTATGGAATGAGCTAGATGATCAAATGATGTTTGGGGAAGGGATTTTATTAGGAAAGTAAGGATTTGGATGAGGGTCTAGGGTTTGGTGGAGAAGAATTTATGGAAAATTTGGAGGTCATTAAAATTGACATGAATAGAAGAATTACAAGACATGGTTAAGGATAAATGGTAGGCTCAAAATAGGATAACTAGGACTATGATAATGAAGATGGAAAGAAAAGTCAACAAAAATAGTATGATATAAGGATAGGATTACAAAAAAAAGAGTACTACAACTAGCAAGAGGAAAGTGAGGACATAATGCAAAGTTAACATGGCATGAACTCTCTTGGAAGGCTAAGTATGGACTATAAGAAGATTGAACTAGTTGAATCTATTAGGCTCACCAAGTGAAAGAACATTAAAGGTTAACCTTAAATAGGTAAGGTTATTTTTGAGTGTGGTTGTTTGTGCAACAGTGTGTAAATTAATGTTACCTAAGGATAAATCTAACTATACATACATTTTAATATCCATGAGAGTTAGGACTAACGATTAGACTAAAAACTTGACAAACAATACAAATTGGACACATGTAGGGCTTGGAAAATGGAAAACAATAAGTATTAAATGTAGAAAACAATGAAAAAGTGGTATTAGTTGCACCTATGTAGAGAAGTGGTCTTTATGAAAGATTCTTAGAATTATGCTCTATATCTATTTGTGAAGTTTGGAGGTGATTGGACCTAAAGGATATGACCACCATATGCAAAATAGCCTACCTAATGGATATGTGCATGGAGAGAGAGAGGGAGAGAGAGAGAGAGAGAGAGAGAGAGAGAGAGAGAGAGAGAGAGTCATAGTTTTCTTGTTTTCATTTCCTTCATTGATAAGGGAGAGGGAGACATAGAGGGGAGATATAGGGAGATATAGGAATGATAGGGGAGAGAGGTAAGAGAGAGAGATAGGGAGAGATAGCTAGGTGGAGAGAGATAGAGAGGAGATAGATAGGGAGAGATAGAGGAGACATAGGGGAGAGATAGGGAGATAGAGAGTGAGAGAGATTGTAACATCCACATTCTAAAAACATAGTAAAAATCAGAAATTTACCATAAAATAATTTAAACAAGGTAAACTGAGATAGAGAATTTTTTTTTTAATATATAATCAAGTAACAACAATTACAAGATTTCTCATTACAAAATACAATAAACCATATTGTCTTTCTCAAGTACAATGTTTACAAAAGTAAATCAATTACAAATATCTACTTTAAATAATGTTTTACATAGTCTCAATAAACACAAGTCTCAAAGATATATTGCATCTGAAAATCTGACATCTTTATCAGAAGCCTCGACATGTCTTCTGCAAGAGAGAGAGTATCTTTCCAGTGATTTACCTCCAACCACAGACCGGCGGTCTCCCACACATCTTCCACATAGGAAGTGGCCCTACCCTTCATGAGAAGTATAGACCAAGGTGACTAGTGGTAATTTGCCTTTCCGAGTACATAGTGTTGTATCCTACACAATTCTATCAATCATACAACCCTAGATAACCTCTAGCTAAATATGATTCCTGATAGGATGTGTAATCCAGATACAGTGAACCGACAATGCATGCAGAGACATATGCATTACTATGGCCATAGTTTCAATATAAATTGACATTCACAATGAATGTTGTCATAATGTTCACCCACTTCAACTTGACTTGGATACTATCATATTCCTACAGTTCAACTTGATCAACTATGTTTAACTTATGAAGTCATGATGATTTCAACAATATAGTCTTCCCGACCCTTACATGTTTTCTTTCACTATCTATAATCCACAGACCTATTCATCTTTCTTTCTTTACGAGGACTCTCATTGCATCATTGCAATACCTTAGGTCCATGACTGATTGTCTCATAAGAATTATAGATAGATTAATTACGACTAAGATGATAACCTTACCCAGGTTAAGCATTATAGTCTAGGAATCTAATTCCCTTCTTGCAAGTAAGAATAATTACACATAGTCAGGGCACTTGACCCTTCAATCATGATCTAAATAATGATCTCAATGCCTTAATATAATAATTACTATATCTAGGTTAAGTTAAGGTTTAACTAAATAGTTTTGACTAACTCAAACCTAGTCTTTATGATTTAGGTGGATTCACACGACACTGTTGTCACTCCATAATCCTTATGAAATGATTATCCATTCTTAGGTATCCCTTGCATCTTTGCAATCATTTGAGATTCCTTACTTTCAATAAGTAATAACTAAGAGAAATTGTGACCCAAAGGTATAATAAACTTTATGTTTGATTATCCATTTAATAGTACCTCTTGCATGCTTGCAAAACCCGAAGCTTATGACTTATGTTTCAAGTCAAATTGTAGCCCAATAAATAGTTTTCCCTACCTAAGGTAAAACATTGTCAACTAATAACAAATCTCTTTCCAATAAGATGGATATGAACATTTACTAAATTAGGGTTCACAACACTTTAATGTCTACTCATGAAATAAGTTCACCCACTCAAATTAATCGCAATCCAACAGTTACCTATTTATATGTTCTATATAACAACCTCGATAACATCAAGGTGTTTGAAATTCATCATGCATTAATGCATGGCATTGAGGTTTACTCTGCTCTCTACAAGCTCATGGGAACCTCTCTATCTTCATGATAAAATAATGGTTTTGTAGCATATTGATTATTCAAAAAATGCTATGCATTTTTATAACAATCTCAAAATTTATCCCATTGTTTATTTCATCCATTCTTGAGTGGCACTAAACCCAACTTTGTTATTTTTGGAAAGAGGTTACTATAAACCAATTTATAGAACAAAAGTATTCAAAGTTCCTAAGTTTAAAATTTAACATTCTAAGGAACCTTCTTCGACTGTCGATTCTTCGACATAACTTTATCTTTGTCGATTTGGAAGGGCTTCTCTAAAAGATAAATCAAGAATACAATGTTCAAAACCCTATGTTAAAATTTAACACTCACAATGTACTACTTCGACGTGTCGAAACCCTTGACACAAATTAATCTTGTCAATCTATTCATTGGATAGCCTTGACATAACGTTTCTTCTAACAAATTGAGTTGTATGAAAGTCTATACTTGAGACTTGACAAAAGGCTCATTATTTGTTTGCAAAAACTTCATGATAATGATTAGATTATCAATAAGGTCTTTTCTTGGGAAAACAGAAGTTAAAATACTTCAATAGCACATGCATTACCTTCAAAGCATATACTCTAAATCTTGTTATTATTCTCAGCCGGTTAACAACTTCGCCATGGTCAATCCAACTAGTTTTAACTCTAAAGAAGAGGATGATTGTATCAACTTGCATGTTAAGTCTTACACCTCTCACCAATAATAATCATCTGTCGATGGTTGACAAAATCAAGTTTTTCACTCTAATATTTACTATCCTTTAGGGCCACGGATTTGCTAATTGTCGATAGAGATCTTATTCTCTGTTGACAAGTGTTATGCTGATACAGCTTGTATGGGCTATGAGACATTTTTAAATCCAACTCCTACATAGAGTGCACCCTACATTAACAATAACCTTCTATGCAAAAACCATAGGCTTCTCAAACAATCTCTACCTATGTCAAAACATATATAAAAACTATGATTTATGCACCTTCTGTGTGGCGTAGTGCAGGATAACAGATTACACAGTGCTTACATTTTTAATGAAGACAAAACTTCACACAGATTGCAGTTATGAAATAACACTTTGTATTTTCAATTACATATAATGATCTATCTCAAACGATTGTAATGGTATGACTCAAATCAAGAAACTAAGAATGTGCAATGACAGAGAATGAAAACCTGTCGATAGTCTCTGGTGTTTATTGTCAAATGGTCCAGATACTAGCTATTTTCTCAGCTGATCCACTTCGCAGCTCCTTCCACAGTCACGATCTTCTTCTCCTCTAAATTTTCTCCTCAAAACTGACTCCAACCCCCTACTAATGCCTGCCCACGGCGAGAGAATAATGGGCTCTCCATACTGCTGACCATGCCTATCAAGATGGGAATCCTTTTCAGCATGCAAACTTGACTCCTATCCTTATACGACCACTCTCCAAAAGGAGCTCCACAAGGTGATGTGGCGGTTGGTAGATGTAACAACCCATCCACTACACAAAAAGAAGGCTTCAATACCACATAATTTGCAACTATACCAAAAAGTGGAGTTTAAACTCTAGTGAGGTGGCAGATTTAGTTGAATAAAATATTCCACTACTCATAACCATTCATGAGTATAAACAAATTCCAACATAATAATATAGGTTAGAGTAATGACTAACTTGAGGTCTTAAGCTAGAAGGCAAAAAGACTTATTCGAAATGGAAGACATCATAAATAAAGACTTGAATGAACTCCAACTATTGCTCAATTACTAACATCGAAAAAGAATAAAGAAGTATCTCAAACGACTACTAAATATAACTTATATAATTTAGTATATTCCTTTATAATATGACCAAAGTCATAACACACCATGGTCTCTAATTCAACATCCTTCGAATTTCACAAAAAGGAGTTTACGACATACGTTTGAAGCATTTTTCGACGATAACAATGAATTGGGTGCAAACATAGAACAAGACTCAAGATTTTGTTTAGTTATCACATAGCTATGAAAAACCTCTACCTGAAGTTGATAAAAACTCCTCTATTTGTCCCACTTTGATCACTATCTAAAAAGTTTAAAAGCCTACATCCTCATCATGGACTTCTCCTAAAGGATAAGCATGAATGGTTAAAATGACAATGAGGTACTAATTTCCTCATAAATGTATAAAATATTCCCTCTTCAATACATCTCAAGTAAAGAATAGATAGACATGATAATAGAGAAAGTGATTAGTAATAATTTGACGATCAACTCAATTTGACCACTAAGGATTACAGATGGTGTGAATGAGTCAAGTTTACCTCCCCATCACAATCTGTCGACAATATTCAGGTCATCTAACTTGATGAAAATGTCTTGACGTTAAGAAGCGACAATAAAACCTCAAGTGACTCAAGAAGAATAACACAACCGTTTTATGTCAATGACGTTGTTTACTTAACAAACAACTATGTTGACTCACCATCGACTTGACTAGATGATAATCAAGATATCGACTACCTATCGATTAGATTCAAAAGTAAACTAGCAAGACAAGACTTACCTCTTACGACTCATTGGTTCACATTATTGTTTAACACTATACTCATTTGGCAAATAGACCACTCGTAATCCAAGGTCTATATCTCTCTTCTCGAAAGATACTCTCTCTCTCTTCTCTGAGAGTCATCTGATAACTTGTAATCCTGTTTCACTTGTCATCAAACAATATGAGATCAGTGCATCATTATTCAATTAATTCAACTAATAAATCAAATCTCATCATACGAATATTAAATGGATAATAACATAATCATTTCCATGATTTCATAAATAATATTGAATATAATTCCATGTCATATCTTGTCATAAATCTATAACATCACAATAAATTTACTTATGTCCAAGTAAAAAGTAAGAGTATAGCAAGTTAGAAATTAGGGATGTAACATATCCTTCCCCTAAAGATTCATTGTCCTCGATGATATAAAGCATCAAAATGCAACTTAAAAGCATATTCATTGTTTAACTGCTATAAGCATAAAATAAATGAGGAAATTTCTACTAGAATTCATGGTAATTTCTCCCCCCATGTAAAACTATTCTATGTATACTAGTCCCACTGGACCTTACACTTCATAACCTCTATGTTACATAAGCATTGATTGCGATCTTCAAGTATTTAAGAAGCTTGATCATAACCTTTCCAAGGTTCTTGTACTTTTAAATCATTCATAGATTATAATATTCGTATATTACATAAATATATTTCTCATATATAAATCACAAAAAGCATTATGCCTCCTAGCAATAACTAGTAATAGATTGATTCTTGATATCAATAAAATTTATATCCTTAAAATTTAGAAGGATCCTTTATACTTAGGAACTAGTTTGGAATACATTTCATTCTTTATGAAACGTTTTCATGGGTTTAACCCTTAAAAGAATTTTCCTTCTCTAACCGAGAATTGTCTTGGTGTATGCTTAACATCAACATAACTTTTCTATTGATTATCAATTTCCACTGATATTTTCTAATCAGCTAAATCTTTTCATCCATTTCTGATAACATTTCTAGACTAATGCTAATCCTATCTTCTAGCTTACCTAGCTTATAGGAGTTTGGCATCTTTCTGTCCAATGTTTCAATTTAAGCTATCTTAATAACAAAAAGTTAGGTATTGTTGAATACTTCACAAGTGAAAAGTAGTCTCCCCACTTATATTGCTAATCCAAGCATTATGTTTGGAACAATCTTCTAAACCCTGATTAACTTTCTTAGTTTAACCATCTGTTCCCAGGATAATAAATTGTACTCTTTTAAATTTCAGTCTTTAACATAGAGGACAAGTTTACCAAAACCTTGACATATTTCTATCTGAGATAACCTTCTTAGGAACCATGCAATCTAAACACATCTTTCACAAATTGTGAGCTAACACTGATGCTCCATCAGTCCAATTCCCTGGTATATAATGTGCTACCCTCGAGAGTTTATCAACCATAAAATGGCATCGTGTCTATTCCCAGACATGGGAAGACTTTGCACAAAATCCATACTAGTAACCTGCCTTGGGCACATTAGGTGGGTGCAACAATCCTACATGAGTTGATGTTCTACTCTTTCCTTCTGGTACTTTAGATAATATGCTACAAATCTTGCAGCATCATTCTTTATTCCTTTCAAGAATTAAAGAGATTTTATATCTGTTAGTAGTTCGTTACCCATAGATGTCCTAGGTATGGTGGAATATGAACTTCTTTCCACACCAATTTTCTTATTTTAGAAGAATTAGAAACACATATTCTTTCTCTGAAACTCAATAGTCTGTGAGACTAAAAATGAAAACCTATCATACCTTGAATCTTTAAAATCTACCACAAGAGCTTGCTAAATTTACTCATCATGTAAAGGTACACCCCTTAAACCATCTCCTGAGGCATTAGTTTTTCCCTCAAACTATCCTTCAGAACAGGAATTCATAGCATTGGTGCTATTGTAATTTCTCTTAATCATTATAGAATCACTTGCACATAAGGATAAAGTTCTCCTTCATGCTTAAAATAAATAAGTATATCTTCCAGAAGACTAGAACAAACAAGTCTAAACAATCTCTAAACACACTGTTCATGAGTTTCATGAATGCAACAAGGCATTTGTATGCCCAAAGGACAATACTGCAAACTCACAGTGCCCATTCTTTTCCAAAAGTTGTTTCAAGAGTAGGGCTCATTCTTCAATCTTGATTGATGACATATTGATCGATAATCAATCACTTCAGTTCTACACATCTAATCAAAGAGGTCATCAATACGTGGTGAAAGATATTTTCTCCTTATCGTTGTTTTAATGAGCATATGACATTAAATACACAATTGCAGAGTTATGTCCTTCTTCTTGACAAAAATATCTAGTGCACCCATGGTAAAATACTGGATCTAATCAAACCTTTAGCCAATAATTCTTATAAAGGGGCTTTTGATTCCATTAATTCCTATAGTTGTCATAAGGTAAGGTACTTTTCTAGGCAGCCTTTCCAAACTCTAAGAGGAATAAAATTTTCAATTGCTTCAATCACTTGTTCCATCAACTTTGGTGAAATGACTTTCTTCATATCTAGAACAGTTCTAAGGCAAGCCTATCTTTTGCTTCCTTTTTGGGTCTAGATTTTTAGGATTTTCATTATTCACTCCATATTCTTGGTGATTTTCCTTTCTCATCCCATGAGAAGTCTCATTTTCTCCCTTGAGGATTTCCTTAATCTCATACTTTCTTTTCCAAAATACTAGGTATCTCCTTGTTTTTTTTTTTTTTACAAACATGGTTAGGATTACTTCCTTTTGTCCAAGAGATTAACTAGTGGTTTATTCTCTTTTAGACTTTCACCCTTGTTTGGTTCTTGTATGATACATGCTCTCATTTTCCTCGTGCCAGATAAATAAGTTATCTAATAGTTTTCTGAATCTAAAGCGACTCAAAACATCAAACATATTTATTTAATAACAATCAGTAGCTTGATACCAAACATTGTCATCTTTGTTATAATTATTTAGGAGTAACCACATCCTTATTTATATACTTGATACGACAAGACTATATGTCACTGTTGATTTACAATCTTCTAATTAAACAAACATTGAGGGTGGATGTACACACAAGTACTCCTCCAACACCTTTTTCCTAAAATCGAAACATCACATCAATGTTCAAGTGACATGTTGTAAATGGCTACAGTTTACTAGGTTTTACTACACCAGTAGAAATAGTAGGATTCTTGTCCAGTTCAAAATGTTGTTTTCTTTCTAGCTGAATACGCTTAAGCGCATTAGCAAAAGTCTCTAAATCCTCCAGCCATGTACCTTCAGAGTAAATAATATGCTCTTTAAGTTCAACCTCCTTGATAGGTTTCTTCTTAACCACTAATTTAGGCAAATGCTGGGGAACAAACTTCCTAGCTATTTTCTTGGTTCTTCTCCACGTCATTCTGGCACAAGAAAATTCTAGCATTAGCTAACCGCATAATGTTGACTACAAGTTAGCACAGTGGACTCATAAGCCCTAGTGTTGAATCTGGTTAGCTCGGATACCATATGTAACAACCACATTCTAAAAACATAGTAAAAATTACAAATTTACCATAAAGTAATTTAAACAAGGTAAAATGAGATAGAGAATTTTTTTTTTTAATATATAATCAAGTAACAACAGTTACACGATTTCTCATTACAAAATACAATAAACCATATTGTCTTTCTCAAGTACAATGTTTACAAAATTAAATCAATTACAAATATCTGCTTTAAATAATGCTTTACATAGTCTCAATAAACACAAGTCTCGAAGATATATTGCATCCAAAAATCTGAAATCTTTATCACAAGCCTCGACATGTGTTCTACAAGAGAGAGAGAGAGAGTATCTTTCTAGTGATTTACCTCCAGCAACAAACTGGCGGTCTCCCACACATCTTCCACATAGGAAGTGGCCCTACCCTTCACGAGAAGCATAGACCAAGGTGACCAGTGGTAATTTGCCTTTCCGAGTACATAGTGTTGTATTCTACACAACTCTATCAATCATACAACCCTAGATACCCTCTAGCTAAATATGATTTCCAATAGGATGTGTAATCCAGATACAGTGAACCGACAATGCATGTAGAGATATATGCATTACTATGGCCATAGTTTCAATATAAATTGACGTTCACAATGAATGTTGTCGTAATGTTCACCCACTCCAACTTGATTTGGATACTATCATATTCCTATAGTTCGACTTGGTCAACTATGTTTAACTTATGAAGTCATGATGATTTCAACAATATAGTCTTCCCGACCCTTACATGTTTTCTTTCACTATCTATAATCCACAGACCTATTCATCTTTCTTTCTTTACAAGGACTCTCATTGCATCATTGCAATACCTAAGGTCCATGACTTATTGTCTCATAAGAATTATAGATAGATTAATTACGACTAAGATGATAACCTTACCCAGGTTAAGCATTATAGTCTAGGAATCTAATTCCCTTCTTGCAAGTAAGAATAATTACACATAGCCAGGGCACTTGATCCTTCAATCACGATCTAAATAATGATCTCAATGCCTTAATATAATAATTACCATATCTAGGTTAAGTTAAGGTTTAACTAAAGAGTTTTAACTAACTCAAACCTAGTCTTTATGATTTAGGTGGATTCACACAACACTGTCGTCACTCCATAATCCTTATGAAATGATTACCCATTCTTAGGTATCCCTTGCATCTTTGCAATCATTTAAGATTCCTTACTTTCAATAAGTAATAACTAAGAGAAATTGTGACCAAAAGGTATAATAAACTTTATGTTTGATTATCCATTTAATAGTACCTCTTGCATGCTTGCAAAACCCGAAGCTTATGACTTATGTTTCAAGTCAAATTGTAGCCCAATAAATACTTTTCCCTACCTAAGGTAAAACATTGTCAACTAATAACAAATCTCTTTTCAATAAGATAGATATGCACATTTAGTAAATTAGGGTTCATGACACTTTAATGTCTACTCATGAAATAAGTTCACCCACTCGAATTAATCGCAATCCAATAGTTACCTATTTATATGTTCTATATAACAACCTCGATAACCTCAAGGTGTTTGAAATTCATCATGCATTAACACATGGCATTGAGGTTTACTCTGCTCTCTACAAGCTCATGGGAACCTCTCTGTCTTCATGATAAAAGAATGGTTTCCTAGCATATTGATTATTTGGAAAATGCTATGTGTTGTTATAACAATCTCAAAATTTATCCCATTGTTTATTTCATCCATTCTTGAGTGGCAGTAAACCCAACTTTGTTGTTTTCAGAAAGAAGTTACTATAAACCAATTTATAGAACAAAAGTATTCGAAGTTCCTAAGTTTAAAATTTAACATTCTAAGGAACCTTCTTTGATTGTTGATTCTTCGACATAACTTTATCTTTGTTAATTTGGAAGGCCTTCTCTAAAAGACAAATCAAGAATATAGTGTTTGAAACCCTATGTTAAAATTTAACACTCACAATGTACTACTTTAACACGTTGAAACCCTTGGCATAGGTTAATCTTGTCGATCTATTCATTAGATAGCCTTGACATAACATTCTTCTAACAAATTGAGTTGTATGAAAGTCTATGCTTGAGACTTGAGAAAAGGCTCATTATTTGTTTACAAAAACTTCATAATAATGATTGGATTATCAATAAGGTCTTTTCTTGGGAAAACAAAAGTTAAAATACTTCAACAGCACATGCATTACCTTCAAAGCATATACTCTAAATCTTGTTATTATTCTCAGCTGGTTAACTTTGCCATGGTCAATCCGACTAGTTTTAACTCTGAAAAAAAGGATGATTGTATCGACTTGCATGTTAAGTCTTACACCTATCACCAATAGCAATCATCCATCGATGGTTGACAAAATCAAGTTTTTCACTCTAATATTTACTGTCCCTTAGGGCCACAGATTTGCTGACTGTCGATAGAGATTTTATTTTCTGTCGACAAGTGTTATGCTGATACAACTTGTATGGGCTGTGAGACATTTTTAAATCCAACTCCTACACAGAGTGCACCCTACATTAACTATAACCTTCTAAGAAAAAACCATAGGCTTCTCAAACAATCTCTACCTACGTCAAAACATATATAAAAATTGTGATTTATGCACCTTTTGTGTGGCGTAGTGCAAGATAGCAGATTACACAGTGCTTACAGTTTTAATGAAGACAAAACTTCACACAGATTACAGTTATGAAATAACACTTTGCATTATCAATTACATACAATGATCTATCTCAAAAGCTTTTGATGGTATGACTCAAATCAAGAAACTAAGATTGCGCAATGATAGTGAATGAAAACCTATTGATAGTCTCTAGTGTTTACTGTCAAATGGTCCAGATACTAGCTATTTTCTCAACTGATCCACTTTGTAGCTCCTTCCACAGTCACGATCTTCTTCTCCTCTAAATTTTCTCCTCAAAACTGACTCCAACCCCCTACTAATGCATGCCCATGGTGAAGGAATAACGTGCTCTCCATACTACCGACCATGCCTATCAAGATGGGAATCCTTTTCAGCATGCAAACTTGACTCCTATCCTTATGCGACCACTCTCTAAAAGGAGCTCCACAAGGTGATGTGGTAGTTGGTAGACATAACAACCCTCCCACTACACAAAAAAGAAGGCTTCAATACCACATAATTTGCAACTATACCAAAAAGTGGAGTTCAAACTCTGGCGAGATGGCAGATTTATTTGAATAAGATATTCCACTACTCATAACCATTCATGAGTATAAACAAATGCAAACATAATAATATAGGTTAGACTGATGACTAACTTGAGGTCTTAGGCTAGAAGGCAAAAAGACTTACTTGAAATGGAAGACATCATAAATAAAGACTTGAATGAACTCCAACTATTGCTTGATTACTAACATTGAAAAAGAATAAAGAAGTATCTCAAACGACTACTTAACATAACTTATATAATTTAGTATATTCCTTTATAATACAACCAAAGTCATAACACACCATGGTCTCTAATTCAACATCCGTCGAATTTTACAAAAAGGAGTTTACGACATACGTTCGAAGCATTTTTCGATGATAATGACGAATTGGGTGCAAATGTAGAACAAGACTCAAGATTTCATTTAGTTATCACATAGCTATGAAAAACCTCTACCCAAAGTTGATAAAAACTCCTCTATTTGTCCCACTTTGATCACTATCTAAAAAGTTTAAAAGCCTACATCCTCATCATGAACTTCTCCTAAAGGATAGGCATGAATGGTTAAAATGACAATGAGGTAGTAATTTCCTCATAAATGTATAAAAGATTCCCTCTTCAATACATCTCAAGTAAAGAATAGATAGACATGATAATAGAAAAAGCAATTATTAATAATTTGATGATCAACTCAATTTGACCACTAAGGATTATAGAAGATGTGAATGGGTCGAGTTTACCTCCCCATCACAATCCGTCGACAATATTCATGTCATCTAACTTGATGAAAACGTCTTGACATTAAGAAGCAACAATAAAACCTCAAGTGACTCAAGAAGAATAACACAATTGTTTTATGTCAATGACGTTGTTTACTTAACAAACGACTATGTTGACTCACCATTGACTTGACTAGATGATAATAAAGCTATCGACTACTTGTCGATTAGATTCAAAAGTAAACTAGCAAGACAGGACTTACCTCTTACGACTCATTGGTTCACATTATTGTTTAACACTATACTCATTTGGAAAATAGACCACTCATAATCCAAGGTATATATCTCTCTTCTTAAAAGATACTCTCTCTCTCTTCTCTGAGAGTCATCTGATAACTTGTAATCCTGTTTCACTTGTCATCAAACAATATGTGATCAGTGCAACATTATTCAATTAATTCAACTAATAAATCAAATCTCATCATATGAATATTAAATGGATAATAACATAATCATTTCCATGATTTCATAAATGATATTCAATATAATTCCATGTCATATCTTGTCATAAATCTATAACATCACAATAAATTTACTTATGTCCAAGTAAAAAGTAAAAGTAAAGCAAGTTAGAAATTAGGGATGTAACAGAGATGTGTAGAGAGATAGGGAGATAGACGAATGATAGGGGAGAGAGAGGCAAGAGATAGGGAGAGATAGATAGGTAGAGAGAGGAGATAGATTGGGAGAGATAGAGGAGACAGAGGGAGAGATAGGGAGATAGAGAGTGAGTGAGATGTTTAGAGAGATAGGTAGAGAGATTGAGAGGTAGAGGGATGATAGAGAGAGGGAGATAAGGGAGAGATACCTGAAGATAGAGGTTTAGGGTTGCTCAAGTTTAGGGTTTAGGGGTTATTGTTTAGGGATTAGGTGCATTATTTAGGGTTGAGGGATTTAGAGAGAGAGAGACTTCTTTTGACATGCAATCGTAAACCCTGCATAATGCCCCTAAACCCTAAACCCTAAACCCAAGCAACCCTAGAAACCTCTAAACCTTAAATAATGCCCCTAAACCCTAAAACCTAACCCCTAACCCCTAAACCATAAACTCTAAATAATTCCCCTAATCCCTAACCCCTAACCCCTAAACCCTAAACTCCTAAATCCTAAACCCCAAACCCCTAAACCCTAAACACTAAACCCAAGCAACCCTAAAACTCTATCTCCCTATCTCTATTGTTCCTCTACCTCTCAATATCTTTCTGTATGTCTCTAGCCATGTCCCTCACTCTCTATATATCCCTATTGGTCCTCTCTCTCTAAACACTAAACCCTAAACCTCTAAACCTTAACCCCTAAACCCTAAATAATGCCCCTAAACCTTAACCCCTAACCCTTAAACCCTAAATCCAATCAACTCTAAACCTTTATCTCCATATCTCTCCCCTATCTCCCTATCTCTATCATCCCTCTACCTCTCAATCTCTCTCCCTGTGTCCCTGGCCATGTGCCTCACCCTCTATCTCCCTATCTCTCTCATCAGTCTCCTCTATATCTCTCTATCATTCCTCTCTCTCTATAAACCCTAAATTCTAAACCTCTAAACCTAAACCCCTAATCCCTAAACAATAAACCCTAAACACTAAATAATGCCCCTAAACCCTAACCCCTAACCCCTAAACCCTAAACCCAAGTAACCCTAACCCTATATCTCCCTATCTCTCTATCACCTTTGTCCCTCTACGTCTAAATCTCTCTCCCTATGTCTTTGGCCATGTCCCTCACACTCTATCTCTCTATCTCTCCTCCCGGTCTCCTCTATATCTCCCTATCGGTCCTCTATCTCTCTCTAAACTCTAAACCTCTAAACCTTAATCCCTAACCCCAAAACCATTAACCCTAAACCCTAAATAATGCCCCTAAACCCAAGCAACCCTAAAACTCTATCTCTCTATATCACCCTATCTCCCTATCTCTATCATCCCTCTACCTCTCAATCTCTCTCTCTCTATGTCTCTGGACATGTCTCTCACTCTCTATATCCCTATCTCTCCCCTTTGTCTCCTCTATCTCTCCCAATCTCTATTAATCCGCTCTCTCTATCTCTCTATAAACCCTAAAGCCCAAACCCCTTAACCCTAAACCCTAAACCTAAGAAACCCTAAATCCTAATTAATTCCCCTAAACCCTAAACCCTAAACTTGAATTTAGGGTTTATTTAGGGTTTAGGGTTTATTGTTTATTATTTAGGGGTTCGGGTTTATTTAGTGTTTAGGTTTTATTATTTAAGGGTTAGGGTTTTGGGTTTAGAGATTTAGGGTTTAGGGTTTGTAATGTCAAAATTTAGGGTTTGTAATGTCTGATATAAAATTCAAAAATTCATCATCAATTGCTAATTTGTATTGCATTTTCATTGTCCATTTGGTCAAAATTGCTTGAAGTTGTGTGTTTTTATGAGACCTAGTTTGTGCATGAGCTAGGGTTGGTAGCTAAAATTTGGTTTCAGATTTTACTACTATCCTTTACACTCTTTCAAGTCTGATTTTGACCTGTAGTATTCCATTTCATTGCATAATTTCATTTATATCTCATACCTAGGGTTCGAAACTTGTATTTTCACTAGGTTTTGCACTAGATTCCTCTCTAGGGTTGCATTATAGGGGTGTTGTAGTGGATTTTGTGGCCTTAGTGGATAGTTATCAGACATATTCATTACTTCCCTCTAATAAATTCATTACAACACCTTTTCATTTCATGATTGAATTGAAAATTTGATGAAAATTGCATGATTTAAGGGTTTTTTACTAGCTTTTCATTGCTTATCTTCACAAGACTAATCTACAAGCGTGTTGTAACAGAATTTGTAACTTTATCAAACTTATATCAGACCTATTTACTTCTTCCCTCAGTCACATCCTTTACAACACCTTTTTTTTTACACTTTTGCATTGAAATTTGATCAAAAATTGCATGCTTTTAGGCTTTTTCACTAGGTTTGACTAGTCAACTCTCTACAAATACTCTAAAGGCATGTTGTGTCTGATTTTTTATCAAAAAGTGACTAATTACATGGTTATTATCTTATATCCATCATAAAATTTCACACAACACCCTTTCTATCAGTTGTTTGCATGCTTTTATTGTTGAAGAATTGCATATTTTGCTTGATTTTTACTAGGGTTTGACTTGCAAACTTGTTAAACTTGCATGTCATGCATGTTGTGAAGGATATTATTGATCTAATCGACTGATATCCCTGAAATACCCTGCTTAAAATCTTGAATTTCATTACAAAACTCTTTATTTGGACATTTACATTCACATTTTGTGAAAAAATTGCATATTTTTGCATAATTTCACTAGTTTTTGGACTTACAATCATTTAGGATTGCATTCAAAAGTGTGTTGTGAAGAATATATCTGATTGAAAGGACTTATGTTTCTGTTATTTACTTCTGCACCTCATAAATTTGATCACAAGACCTTTTCTTTACATAATTCGCATTGAAAAAAAGCATAAAAATCTAGCGTCTTTAGTTCATTTACATTCATATTTCGAGCAATTGATTCCTTGCATATTTCATGGATTCCTCTTGTTATTAAATTGAAGATTTATTTACATACTTGAAGATAGAGGTTTAGGGTTTCTTAGTTTTATAGTTTAGGGGTTATAGGTTAGGGTTTAGCGGCATTATTTAGTGTTTAGGGGTTTTGAGAGAGAGAGAGAGAGAGGTTTAGGGTTGCTCAGGGTTAGGGGTTAGGGTTTAGTGGCATTATTTAGGGTTTATGTGTTTAGTGTTTTACAAGTTTAGGGTTTAGGGTTTAGGGTTTAGGGGTTAGGGGTTAGGGATTTAGGGTTTAGGGTTTAGAGAGAGATAGAGAGAGGGGACTGATAGAGATTAGGAGAGATAGGGAGATAAAGAGTGAGAGACATGTATAGATACATAGAGAGAGATTAAGAGGTAGAGGGTTTATAGAGATAGGGAGATAGGGACAGATAGGGATATAAAGGTTTAGGGTTTCTTGGGTTTATGGTTTTAGGGTTAGGGATTATGGTTTAGGGGTATTATTTAAGGTTTAGGGTTTATGGTTTAGGGGGTATGGGATTAGGGTTTAGGGGCATTATTCTCTATCTCCCTATCTCTCCCCTCAGTCTCTATATCTCCCTATTGGTCCTCTCTCTCTAAACCCTAAACCCTAAACCTCTAAACCTTAACCCCTAACCTCAAAAACATTAACCCTAAACCCTAAAAAATGCCACTAAAACCAAGCAACCCTAAACCTCTATCTCCCTATCTCTCCCTATCTCTATCATCCCTCTACCTCTCAATCTCTCTCTCTATGTCTCTGGACATGTCTCTCACTCTCTATCTCCCTATCTCTCCCAATCTCTATTAGTCTCATATCTCTATCTCTCTTTAAACCCTAAACTCCAAACCCCTAAACCCTAAACCCTAAACTTGAGCAATGTTAAACTCATAAACCCTATATAATTTCCCTAAACCTTAACCCCTAACCCCAAGCAACTCTCTCTCTCTCTCTCTCTCTCTCTCTCTCTCTCTCTCTCTCTCTCTCTCTCTCTCTCTCTCTCTCTCTCTCTCTCTCTCTCTCTCTCTTCATCCCTATCTATCTCCCTTATCGACAAAGCAAATGGGGGAAAGGGTTTTGATCATTGGGATTAATTTGGGTATGTGCATGGAAATGGGGGGGGAGAGAGAGAGAGAGTAGAGAAGAGAGAGAGAGAGAGAGAGAGAGAGAGAGAGAGAGAGAGAGAGAACTATCTTTGGTTTTACATGTTCTAAGTAAGGAGGTACACTAGGTTCCCCCCGCACAATCATCTTAGAAATATTGCTACAAAGTATATTAGTGAAGATTGAATTAACATTTTTGTTCTCTTGATTATAGCTAGCATCAATCCCTAAAGGTGTTGGTGTAGGAGATCTTTTCTTAGTCACTAATGCTTGATGTACTCATAAGGAAGAGAATGTAAGGAGGGAAAAGTGGATTCAAGGGATGTCTCAATGATGTTTTTCTCTAAAGGATCCCTAGTATCACATGGATTGTCTTGATCAATTTCAGCCTTATGTGTCATAGAGAGAATGTTCATTTTATCATCATGAAATGAAGGATTGTCATTTTTTTCAATACTTTCCTCTTGGTTGTTCATGAAATTAGTAAGATCATCCAATATTGAATGGAACATACCCAAGATAGTAAGAAGTTTTTCAAATTGAAGAATGTCATGTGTAGAATCTATTGTCATATCTCTGTTATGGATGGATGATATTTGTTGCAGGACCTGGGAATTCATGTTGATGAATTTGTAAAAGGTCTCTGGGTCCCTAATGTATGTAAATAAATCTTCCATTTAATAACACGAGGAATCCATGAAATATGAATGTAAATGAACTAAAGATGCTAGATTTTTATGCTCTTTTTTTTCAATGCGAATTATGTAAAGAAAAGGTGTTGTAATCAAATTTATGAGGTACAGAAGTAAATAACAAAAATATCAGTCCTTTAAATCAGAGATATGCTTCACAACACACTTTTGAATGCAATCCTAAATGATTGTAAGTCCAAAAACTAGTGAAATTATGCAAAAATATGCAATTTTTTCACAAAATCTGAATGTAAATGTCTAAATAAAGAGTTTTGTAATGAAATTTAAGATGTGAAGAAGAGTATAACAGGTATATCAGTCAATTAGATCAATAATATCCTTCACAACATGCATTCCATGCAATTTTAACAAGTTTGCAAGTCAAACCCTAGTAAAAATCAAGCAAAATATGCAATTTTTTCACAATAAAAGCATGCAAACAACTGATAGAAAGTGTATTGTGTGAAATTTTATGATGGATATCAGATAATAACCATGTAATCAGTCACCTTGTGAGAAAAAATCAGACACAACATGCCTTTAGAGTGTTTGTAGAGAGTTGACTAGTCAAACCTAGTGAAAAAGCCTAAAAACATGCAATTTTCGATCAAATTTCAATGCAAAAGTGTCAAACAAAAGATGTTGTAAAGTATGTGACTGAGGGCACCATAAATAGGTCTTATATAAGTCTAATAAAGTCACAAATTCTGTTACAACACACTTGTAGATTAGTCTTGTGAAGATAAGCAATGAAAAGTTAATGAAAAACCCTTAAATCATGCAATTTTCATCAAATTTTATAATTATTTTATAAAAATATATTAATAACCAATTTTTCTAAGGTTCCAAAAATGGATATCCATTTCTGAAACCTTAAAAAATCATTCTCCCACTCCACAAAATGGATATCTGTTATTTAAATAACAGATATCCATTATTAACGGATACCGTTAGTAACAGATATCCGTTTTGCTTCAATTTTGCCTTGTATTTAGGCTTGGTACTATCATAGTTGAGTTTCCCTAAATTCTAATGTGTTTACTAGTTTACTCTCTTCTTCGAACTTCACCCTTCGTGCTGACGACCTTTTTTTATGCAAAATTGATAAAACAAAAAGGGTTTATAGAGGAAATTGTCAGCTTTCTAAGAACATAAGATTTTCTTGATTACCATTTTATTAAATAATTATTAATAATTATTAATAATTTTCTATATAGTGTGTGTCTAAAATCCTGATGGATACACTAATTGAAAAACATCCATAACTTTGAAACCGTTTCACCTTTTTTAGATCCAAAAGATGCGTCACACTCTATGCTCCATTGGCTACATGTTAAAAAAAACTTTTGAATTCCAATTTTTTTTATCGAGTTAGGTTGGATGGACAATTACTCTTTAGTTTTTAAAAAAAGTCACAGTAAAAAAATCATAACTAATTATTTTATTGGAAAAAAATTTCAAAAAAATATGTGTCACATCCGAGCATGAGTCCTCTACTTATTTAGAAAGTTTTAAAAAAAAAATTCACTCATAGTTAGGTTGGCTGGATAGACACCCAATTTTATTTTTTTTTGAAAAATTTAAAAGTTGTTCATTGAAATATTCATTTTTCACTAAGTAAATTTAGTTTTAAAAAAAAAAATAGTAGCTCATAAACTAGATTCAATTCTTTAAAAATTTTGTTCTTACATCTTTTTCAAATTGTGTAGATAATCCATTCAAATTTTCACATGAACTTGATTAAGCCTGATTTTTTGTATTTTCATTGCCACTTGGAGGTATAGTTTGGCCCATCATGATCCTGCACATACCCACCATTGAGGAAGAGCTTCTAGTCTAGGAAGATTGCTTACCTATATTGCAAAAGATGGATGCTAATTCTCCCAGTGACCTCTTCAAGGAAGGAATTCTTGACAAAGGCAACCAAGGCATTGTCATGCGGTGGCTGAAGGTAGGGAAGATGAGAGTCAAATTATTGTAGGAGTGTAAATCCAAACTACAGCTGAGGATTGATGCTATTAAGGAAGGTTTAAGCAAGGTAGAGGCCTTCATTGGCTCCATTCCTTGCACATTCAAAGATGCCTCTTCTCTACTCATCCCTGTAACCTTGATGGTCAAGGAATTCATTGTGACTTTTCAACAGTTGCCAACTAAACAAGGTATAGACAACATGATGATACTCAAAGCCTTGTTAAATGAGTTCCAACAATAGCTGGTGGATCTGGAAGGTTTGGAAGCAAAGATCAAGAAATCAGCCTATTCTCAGCGAATTAAGGTGAAGTACCACAATGGTCCAAACATGAATGATATCATGGAGGCCCTTACAAATTTCCAAGCTCAATTCCTTCAGTGGACATAATATCCGTGTTCTTCATTCTTCTCTATTCTTCAATTCTTTGTTCCTTTGATTCTTAACCCATAAATGTTCTTAATGTAATAAGAAACCTAATTTGTCATGAAGATGTAATATGTACATTTGAATTTTGGAATTTGGCATCAAAAGATGACTCAGTTGACAAAATAGTAGCTTTGACATAATCGTAATGTTGACTTGTAAATAAAGTAATGAAAGATTACCTCTATATAGAGAGGAATGGACATTTGAATTTTGGGAGGGGGAACATAATGATACAATAGGAAATTGTAGCATTTTCATAATTTTGTATAGCATAGCAAGGGAAACCTGATATACATCTAGGGTATGAAATCTCTACCTATTTGTAATTCTACCAGTCTATTGCCAATTTTGAAGGCATTTGTAAGGGAAAATCAATATACACTTTGAGTGTGGAATCTCTGCTCATTTGTAACTTGCCAATTTGGTTCCAATTAATATGAAATCATGAGTTCATGGTGTGTTCCTATTAGTCAATGGTAATGTGTTTGCATCCTCTCATTTGCATTTGATGACTTTGATGAGGTCTAATAGGATAAATGTTATATCTTAATGTGGATATTGATGAATACAATTTTATTATTATGCTTTCTATATGGTGTTTTCATTCTTGCTATTCTAATCTCTCAATTCATTCCTTAGAATCTTAGACCTGTGATGTGTATGATTGTGTAAAAGGATGGTCATTACACTGCAGGTTAACTTGATCTTGTCCTCATTAGATGAATTGAGAGTCAGGCACACAAGCTATCCATAATTTAGCAAAACTAGGAATCTCCTCCTAAACCCTTAATCCCTTTTGCATTTTGTTCTAACCTCGAATAGTTTAAGATTAACCTATAGTAGTTTAGGGTAAGACTAACCTTAGGGTGAGTTAGATCTAGTAAGGAGTAATTAGGTTTAGCTTTAAGACTAATGTAAAGTAGCTTTAGGATCAAAGGTCTTAATACATTAGTTTCCACTATTGAATCTAGAGAAGATCATAACCAATATAGGCCCCTTTAACAAAATTACACATCGACCACTCAACTACTTAGACATAGCTATGACCTAGCTAAATAAGGACCCTGGGGTAATTAAAAATCATACAAGTTACCTTTCAGGAGAAGTAGAGTGATCTTCATTCTAATTAATGTTGATGTGCAAAAACAACCATCAACAAGCCCAAAGTGTAGGAGAGAATACCCCCTCTCATTAATTGGCCTTTACTATTCTTAATCTATTGATGAACCTCTTTATCACCTTCCTTACAACACCCCTATCTTGAAAGAAGGAGATATACTCTAGGATTGTGGATGAGTGGTTTTGGGACCCAATAATGAGAAGGGATATAATGAAGCATCCTAAGGGAGAAGAACCAGTACAAAGAAAGAACTTGTTTAGAACTAGATGCAAAGCAAGAGGAAATTGATGTAAGATAATTGTTGATAGTGGAAGTATAGAGAAGTTGGCATGGATTTTTTTAGTGGCGAATACTTGAAATCGGGACCTCCAAAAATGGTATATAGTACAAGCTAAAAGGGAGACTGAACCACCTAATTTTTACAATTTTTTTTTTGAATCTCCGTTAATTTGCCTATGCATTATTTTTTTAAACTAATAAATTGAATTGATTCACCATTTAAATGATATGTCATTGAAACTAATTGGTTAGTAGTTTATAATGTAATTACAAATCTGAATTATATACGCTAGTAATATTATATTCCTATTGTTAATTTTGGGGCAGTTATCACCACTAATAATAAATTACCATTTAATGTTAGGGATATTTTATCTTTGAATAGGGCTTTTATTTATTTCCATCGATTATCTTTTTAATCAGGTGGTTGTAGGTCAATTTCGTGACCTATATGCACGTGCATTTTAAAAGGCTTGTTGAGGCCCAAAATGTGTTCTCCAATGCAGTTTAGACCTCGCGATGGGGCATTTCCTCCTCCACCCCCACAAGGGAGCTCTACCCCCTTGACCCTTGCAAGGGGTGCTACCCCTTGACCCTTACAAGGGTTGCTGCCCCTTGACCCCATCAGTGGTTACTACCCTAGGCTCCTACTTCAATATTACAAAAACCAAAATAAATATTGGGGGACTGTGTTGACCAACTATGTAAATTTCAAAAAGGAGAGATTCACCATTCTAATTAATCTTTTTAGTGATTATTCACTAGGGTTCACCATTGTAATTATTATTTTTACCAATTATTCATTAGGATTCACCATGATTTTATAAAAAATTCTAATAATGTGCATAGATTCACTAGAAAAATTAATTTTTTTTTTTTTAAAAGGAAAGATTTTCTAGGAAAATTATAGCACTTATCCAGGATTCGCTAGGATTTTATAAGTTTTTTTATAGGGGTTCCTTAAATTTATCACTAGAACTTGGTATCTAAAGATATGGTTGAAAAATTAAACTTGTACTAGAAAAAGTACCCAAACCCTTATTGGATTTCTTGGTTACAAAAAGATAATAAGGAAATGGTGAATGAACAATTCTAGGTAAGATTCAAAATAGGTGGTTACCATGATGAAGTCTTGTCAGACATAATGTCAATGGGTGTGTGTCACCTTCTATTGGGGAGGCTATGGTAGTTTGATCAGTAGGATATATACATGATGGGACAACAAACACCTACACTATAACTAGGAATGGTTGAAGACATAAGTTAATGCCATTAAAAGATAGGGAAGATCAATTCTGTAGCAATGCCAATATATGCTTGGTAGATGAAAGGAAGCTTTTGGATCAACTAAGACATGAGAATGTTTATTTTACATTAATTCTCAAGGTATTTGGTGTCATAGACACCATTAAAAATGATGAATAAGTACAATGGGAAATTTTAAAATTGATAGATGAATACCAATATATTAATCTGACAATATACTAGAAGGTGTACCACCAGTAAGGAGTATTAGTCATCACATGGATCTGGTTCTAGGAGCTAGTTTGTTGAAAAAAGAACCACATAGAATGACACTAGAAGAGATGAGGAATTAAATAGGTAGGCACAAGAATTTTTAAGGAAGGATTTGATTTGTGAGAGTTTGAGCCCATGTGCAATACTTATGATATTACCATGCAAGAAGGATAGTGAGTGGAGAATGTGTACTGATTTAAGAGTAATCAATAAGATCACTATGAGATATAGATTCCCATTACCAAGGATGGATAACATCATGGATTATCTAAGTGGAGCTAGGAACTTCACAAAAACTAATTTGAAGGGTAGTTATCAGCAGGTCAAGATAATATAAGGGGATGAATGGAAAACAACTTTCAAGACTAATGAGGGGTTTTATGATTAGCTTGTTATGCCGTTGGGATTGACCAATGTGTTAAGAACATGTTGGGTGAATATTTTGTCATCAACTCACTAAAGACAAAATGGTTATATCAACCACCATGTGATGAGATAAATCTCTCCTCTCAGCAAGGTGAGGTTCCCTTCTTACTGTTTATTGAAACAAAACTAAACTATTTTAAACTAAAAGTATTTACACTAGCTCTGACCATGTAGGGGGTGTGTTATATTCATCCTTTTCTCTTCTTTCAGAAAAATATGTTTACAATGTTTCATGGTAATATTCTATAATGCTTCTAGACTTCTAATATTAACCTAAAAAGTAATTAACAATATTCCAGTAAGTTGAAGCACAAAGTCTTTCAACTCACTTCACAAAAAGATTTACGAACCAAGTGAATAATATCAAGCACAAAGTCTTCAAATTTTCCCCAAAAAGATTTTAGAAGTAACCATATCACCAGTTGGAGCACAAAGTCTATCAACTAACAATACCATGGATCCATGTGAATGTGATTGAAAATCATAGCACAAACTCTACAAATTCTAAACACGATTCATATACAAAGTGAACAACTACAAGCTCAAAGTCTTTATAATCCTCCACCGAGAAATGCTTTCAACACACATAGATTCAAGGAAATAATATAACACAAAGTTTATATAACTTATCTTGAATGTCCTCCAATCGTAACAACCAAACACCACTTTATCCAGTCAATCAACAAGAGAAATCAGCAAAAATGCCATATGTACATCCTCACTAATACAAAATTGATTCAACACAAAGTTTGATATCAAAACTTACCTTCTTTTTAATTGGAATTGATTGTGCAATTTGAACACAAAGTCTCAAAGTTGAGTCTCAATTTGGGTAGCACTTTGATGCATAAGATTAAAGATAAAAATTACAATAGATGCCCTCTTTATTTACAGGGAGAGGCCTGGAACGAAAATAGGAAAAATATAACTACTTTGACTTATTCAACAAAAGAGTCCTATTTAACTTGGGACTTCCTTTGTCTCACATGTAATTACATTTTGGAAAAATACATGTGAATATGTCCAAAACAAAATACAAATTGCATATACAAAACTAAAAATAAACTAAGGCATGAAAAAGAATTTTAGCTACCACCATCATTCTTCTTCAGAAAATTTTGGTACATAGTCCTCACTGCTTCCATCTCATAAATGTCTGGTCCAACTGTATTGTCTGAAATAGCATGATTTTTGATGATTGTATCTTTCAGCACCTTTATCACCTTTTCATGCTTCCCAAGATTATCTTTCAAATTATCAAGGGTTGATTGATAATCTTGGAGTTTATCCATTGAAGCAATTTAAAATGCTTCATCCTCAATGTTCTTCTAGATCATCTCAGTTGTTGTTTACAGAAACTGTAAAAAGGTCATGATCTCACAGTTAGGGGAAATTTTGACATGTTGGGAAAACTGCGTAATGTTGACCATGTTCATAGGGACAAGCTTGAAAGGGCTAGAGTGCGCGCAAGTCAAGAAATTAGGCAAAAGTGGGCCAAAGGCATCATTTACAGGAATTTCCAATGTTAGGAAATTTTAGAGGAAGACATGCACGGGCAGTCATTTTTATCGCTCCTGCATGTTCGGGGTAAATTCCATGAGTGCAGGTTTGGTCATTTTGACCACCTCTGTAGGTAGGAACAAAAATTGGAATTTTCATGTAGGGGCGGTCAAAATGACCACCCTTACATGTGGGTAAAGCAAAGTCTTTTGTGTATGAGCGGCCAAAATGATTGCCCCTACATATGGGAGTCACAAGGATGTGTTTGAACAACAAAAATCACCGCTTGCGCATATAAGAGGAAGTATTGCTTTGTATATGGGTGGCGATTTTCACCGCCCTTACACATAAGGTAAGACATAGCAATGGCATGGGCGGTGGAAATTGCCACTCATGCATTTCTTGATAAAATCATAAGAAGTGCATGGGTGGTGGAAATTGCCACTCATGCATTTTTTGATAAAAACATAAGAATTGCATCGGCAGTGAAATTCATCACCCATGCATTTGGGTAGGAAAATGACAATGTGTATGGGTGGTACAATTTGCCACCCTTACACATTAAAATAAAATATGATGTCTCGGAGGCAAAAAAATGCTGCTCGAGCATGAGATATAAAAACTAAAACAATTCACATGAAGAAAACACATGTTTAAACATTAAAAACAAAATGAAAAACTAAACGAAAACCTAAACGAATTAAGGGGAAAACAAGTTAGAAGCTAACCTGAAAATGATGAAAGAAAAACCAATTCCAAAACCCTAACTTAAAACATTGCTCAAATTCATTTCTATGCTTGAATGAGATCTTGGAGGAAGTGAGTAAAGGCACGGAGTAGACAGATGGCAAGGAGAATACAACAATGAAAATTAAAACATAGAAATGACACATTTAAATGTTGAAACTAAAAGAACTTAAACTCGCATTTATGGCAGTTCGTTTGAACTGGGACATGCTCGGGAGGGACCGCCTAGACACAAAGGATACAAAACACTTGCATGGGAGGTGATTTTCACTGCCCTTGCATATGGGGAAATTTAACTCACATGCACTGACGATGAAAATCACCGCCCATGCATGTAAACAAAAGGAAAAATTCTAACTCCTTTAAAAAGTCTAATTTGTCAATTTGACAAGCTTGCAAATTGATCTCCTTTGCAAACTTTGAGAAACCAAATAGAGGAAGAACTATAAATGATTCTAAGGTGTTGGAGAACTACGCGTGAAGTTGATAAGATTCTCCTCAAAATTTGTGCTTAGAGTGTAAGTTACGAAATAGACAAGTTTCATAGGGGTCGTCCTACAAAATAAGCACAGCTGATTTTGAGGACAACAGCTAGCTCTAACTGGGGAGCTTCCTTTGATCATTCTTTGAAATGATCAAAGGGAGTAGAACTCTAGTCTCTAAGTGCCTTCATCCATTCCATTGGGCTATAGAGTTAGGTGACACAACAAAAAGACATAAAAAGACTAAAAAGAAAAAGACATAAAACTGTACACATATTCACGATCTTATCTGTCACTTCATTTTGAGAAAAGATTCAGATGATGTTTTCTATGAGGCAACAGAAAAGATATTCCTTTTTTTACTATTGAAAGAATAACATTTTCCAGTATTTTCCATTCTGGGATCTTCTATGCCTAGATTGAAATGGCCAACTTTTGCTAATGAATTTGGTCCCAACTGTCGTTGCCATTTGACAAAGTGATCATGCTTATCAAAAAGTTTCTCTGAAGAAACCAATCCGTTGGAAATTCTATTTCCTTTCAGCTGCAAAATTCCTTCACTTGAAGGGAATGATCCATATGTTTCTTGACCCTTATTTGAAGCATTATCCAATGGCTGAGGATCTTCATTAGAGATCAAGAAGTAAGTACCCATATCTGAAAACTCAAACATAATCTGAGCTTTTGTATCCTCAGATTGTATCACTGTGTACTTGGCCTCCCTTACAGGATGAACCTTCTACATAATACCCTCAATGGGGGCATTCTTACCTCAAACATTTGAATATGTGTTTCCTTAACATGATCTATGATACCAACAAATTGATATGGACTTACTATAGAAGATAGAAAACTCTCATCTTAAGGTTTTACATTGGGGGTACTGGCCTTAGGAACAAGGGATGAAGGATGAAGATCTGATGTACGTACTTGGTTGTCACCAGCCACATATTGATGATCAAATTAATTCTGTGACCGTGTGAGAACAAAATAGGATTCACCAAAAGTAACTTCTTCTTGCCCCATCTCATCTTCCAAGTTTAGGAACCTGATGGTAGAGTTGCCAACTAACTGCTCTTCACCTTCCGTGAAAAGATTAGCATTATCTTCTCCTTGATCATATTTTGATTGAAGAAGATTATTTTTCTCTGATTCATAATAGAAGATTGTTGCATTCACAGGTGGTGCTTCCAAATCAAGTATTCCTTGTTGTGGAGAAAACCTATTTTGATTTTGATCCCTTGAAGCATTGCCTTGGTAATTCAGAGTATTTGGGAACATCCTCCTTGGAATGTCCTTGTAGGACAAATTATGTGACATCTATTTTTTCAGAAATAACAGCTCATCAACCAACTTTTGCACCATAGGATCCATGGGACTGGTAGAAGATAAAGCCAAAGGGGGCTACCCACTGGGTCTAATAGAATCCTTCAACTTTCCTGCCAAGATCAAATCATCCTCCACTTCAAATGCCAAACTTTGAGCAATTGCAAGATCAACTGGTGCTACTCTTTGTAAAAGAAAACTTACTTCTAGCAATTATGAATTGATGAAGAAGTATTTTAGGTTCTTAGTTGTGGGTTGACCAATAGTTGGGATCCTATTCTTTAGATTATTGAACTTTTCTATGAACTCACGCATGGGCTTCTGTGGTTCCTTTTAAAATTGAGTAAGTTGGGCCAATAAGGCATAAGCATCTTCTGCTGGCTTGAATCTATCTTCAAACTAGGTTTGAAGTGTATTCCATCCAATGACAGTTCCTAGTGCAAGGTGATAGAACCAATCAAATGCAACACCTTGGAGTGTTTCTACAAACAGTCTCACAGAAACATCTTCATACTAAACTCTGAGAACACCACATGCAATGTAGAATGCTGCAATGTGCTCATCTCGATGTTGTTTGTTGTCCCCGTAAAACTTGGGAAAACTCTTACGTGAACCCCGAGGTAGTTCATGTAGAGGCTGAGTCAAATTTAATGGCCCAAAAGCATTTCCCCATGGACCTAGGATAGCCATACTCTTTGATAAAACTTTAGAGCAGATATAATGAAAATATATTACAAAAGATGAGGCTGGTATGCTTCAACCAAAGGCGAGAGGCTCTTGATTGTGCATTTGATCCCCTACAGAGTCACCAAAAAAATATTGGGTGAATATTTTGTCATCAACTCACTAAAGACAAAATGGTTATATCAACCACAGTGTGATGAGATAAATCTCTCCTCTCAGCAAGGGGAGGTTCCCTTCTTATTGTTTATTGAAACAAAACTAAACTACTTTAAACTAAAAGTGTTTACACTAGCTCTAACCATGTAGGGTGTGTGTTACATTCATCCTTTTCTCTTCTTTCAAAAAAGATGTTTAGAATGTTTCACGGTAATATTCAATAATACTTCTACACTTCTAATATTAATCTAAACAGTAATCACCAATATTCTTGTAAGTTGAAGCACAAAGTATTTCAATTCACTTCACAAAAAGATTCATGAACCAAGTGAATAATCTCAAGCACTAAGTCTTCAAATTTTCCCCAAAAAGATTTTAAAAGCAATCGTATCACTAGTTGGAGCACAAAGTCTGTTAACTAACAATACCACTGATCCATGCAAATGTGATTCAAAATCATAGCACAAAGTCTATAAATTCTCAACACGATTCATATACAAAGTGAACAACTACAAACTCAAAGTCTTTATAATCCTCCACCAAGAAACACTTTCAATGCACACAAATTCAAGGAAATAATATAACATAAAGTTTATATAACTTATCTTGAATGTCCTCGAATCGTGACAACCAAACATCACTTTATCCAATCAATCAACAAGAGAAATCAGCAAAAATGCCATATGTACATCCTCACTAATACAAATTTGATTCAACACAAAGTTTGATATCAAAACTTTCCTTCTTTATTAATTGGAATTGACTGTGCAATTTGAACACAAAGTCTCAATGTTGAGTCTCAATTTGGGCAGCACTTTGATGCATAAGATTAAAGATAAAAATTACAATAGAGGCCCTCTTTATTTATAGGGAGAGGCCTAGAGTGAAAACAAGAAAAATCTAACTACTTTGACTTATTCAACAAAATAGTCCTATTTAACTTGGGACTTCCTTTGTCTCACATGTAATTACATTTTGGAAAAATACATGTGAATATCTCCAAAACAAAATACAAATTGCATATACAATTTACTGAAAATAAACTATGGCATGAAAAAGAATTTCAGTTGCCACCATCATTCTTCTTCAAAAAAATTTGGTACATAGTCCTCACTGCTTCCATCTCATAAATGTTCGCTCCAATTGTATTGTCTGAAACAACATGAGTTTTGACGATTGTATCGTTCACCACTTTTATTTCCTTTTCATGCTTCCCAAGGTTTTCTTTCAAATTATCAAGGGCTGACTGATAATCTTGGAGTTTATCCATTGAAGCAATTGAAAATGCTTCATCTTCAAATTTCTTCTGGATCATCTTTTCAAAGGCTTCAACCATCTCTTTTGTAGGAAGAAACTTGTGATTTTTAGCTATTGTTCACAGAAACTGCAAAAAGGTCATGATCTCACAGTTAGGGGAAAAATTGGCATTTTGGGAAAACTACGTAATGTTGACCATGTTCATAGGGATGAGCTTGAAAGGGCTAGAGCATGCACAAGTTGAGAAATCAGGTGAAAGTGGGCCAAAGGTGTCATTTGCAGGAATTTCCCAGTGTTAGGAAATTTTAGAGGAAGACATACACGGGCGGTCATTTTTACAGCTCCTGCATGTTGGGTGTAAATTGCATGAGTGCAGGGTCAATCATTTTGACCGCCTTTGCAGGTAGGAACAAAAACTAGAATTTTCATGTCGGATGGTCAAAACGACTGCCCTTACATGTGGGTAAAGTAAAGTCTTTTGTGTATGAGCAGCCAAAATGGCCACTCCTACATATGGGAGTCACAACGATGTGTGTGAGTAGCAAAAATTGTCGCTTGCGCATATGAGAGGAAGTATTGCTTTGTGTATGGGTGGCAAATTTCAATTCCCTTACATATAAGGTAAGACATAGAAATGGCATGGGCAGTGGAAATCGTTGCTCATGCATTTCTTGATAAAAACATAAGAAATGCATGATCGACAGTGAAATTCACCGCTCATGTATTTGGGTAGGAAAATGACAATGTGTATGGGTGATACAATTTGCCACCCTTATACATTAGAATAAAACATTATGTCTTGGTGGCAAAAAATGCCACTCGAGCATGAGACATAAAAACTAAAACAACTCACATGAAGAAAACATAGGTTTAAACATTAAATACAAAACAAAAACCTAAACGAATTAAGGGGAAAACAACTTAGAAGCTAACCTGGAAATGACGGAAGAAAAACCAATTCCAAAACCCTAACTTAAAACATTACTCAGATCTATTTCTATGCTTGAATGAGATCTGGGAGGAAGTGAGTAAAGGCACGGAGTAGATAGATGGAAAGGAGAATACAACAATGAAAAATAAAACTTAAAAATGACACATTTAAACGTTTAAATTAAAAGAACTTAAACTTACATTTATGTCAGTTCGTGGGAACTGACACATGCTTGGGTGGGAAAAATTACCGCCCAGACACAAAACATACAAAACACTTGCATGGGAGGTGATTTTCACTGCCCTTGCATATGGGGGAAATTTGACTCACATGCACGCAATGAAAATCACCACCCATGCATGTCAACAAAAAGAAAAATTCTAACTCGTTTAAAAAGTCAAATTTGTCAATTTGACAAGCTTGCAAATTGATCTCCTTTTGCAAACTTTGAGAAACCAAATAGAGGAACAACTGTAAATGATTCTAAGGTGTTGGAGAACTATGCATGAAGCCAAGAAGATTCTCCTTGAAATGCGTGCTTAGAGTGTAGGTTATGAAATGGACAAGTTTCGCAGGGGTCGTCCTACAAAATGAGCATAGCTGATTCTGAGGACAACAAAACATTTATATGATTGATGAATGAGGTATTAAGGAAATTATTTGGTAAGTTCATGATAGTTTATTTTGATGATATTGTAATTTTTCATTTAGACAAAAGAAGAGCACTTGGAGCATATTTAATAAATAGTACTTCAAAGATTGAAAAAAGAAAGTTATCTGATCAATTTCAAAAAGTGTAGCTTCATGATAGAAGAGTTATTATATTTAGGGTTTGTGATCTCAACTAAAATTTTGAAGATGGGTCCAAAGAAGGTTAAATCCATTATGGAGTGGCCTACACCAACAATCATAGTGAAGACAAGATTGTTTAACGGTTTGGCCAATTTTTATAGGAACTTCATTAGAAATTTTAGTAGTATTTGTGCACCATTAACTAAGACAATTAAAGAGGACAAGAGGGAATTCAAGGGGACTAGAATGACTAATAGGAGTTGTAATTTGTTGAAGAAGAAAGTAATAGAATAAAGAGTATTGACATTACCAGATTTTAGAAAGATATTCCAAGTGGATTATGATGCAAGTGGAATACAATTGGGGTGATACTGAGCCATGAAGAAAGACAAGTAGCTTAATTTAGTGAGAAGTTGAATGATACCAAGAAGTGGTATTTAGTTTATGACCAAGAGTTTTAATAGAGGCACCAAGGAAGTGGAGACATTACCTGTTACCCAAAGAGTTTCTATTGTACACTAATCATCGAGCATTATAGTACTTAAACAATCAAAGTAAGTTAAACCAAAGACATATTCATGCAGAGTTACACTTTTGCACAAAAACATAGGATTGGTAAGTCAAACAAGGTTTTCAATGCCTTAAGTAACATACAAAACATGCTAATAGAAATGAGGGTGGAGGTAGTTGGTTTTGAGGAGTTAAAACACTTGCATGAGGCTAATCCCAATTTTGTAGATGTATAGAAGGAATGTGAAACACCACTAAGCATGGACAAAAGTAAGTGGTTGGATTACTTGATTCAAAATGAGATTTTGTTCAAGAGAAGGCAATTATACATACCTAAAATCTCTATGAGAGAAAATCTAATCAAAGAGAAGCATTGTTAAGGGTTGGCTAGACATTTTAGGATAGAAAATATAGTTGCCTTGATTAAAAAAAATATTTTTGGCCACAAATTTAAAAGGATGTGAGAAAATTAAATCAAGGTTGGAGGACTTGCCATGTTGCCAAGGGAACCAATCAAAATGTTGGGCTATACTAGCCACCACTAGTGCCGTAGAAACCATGGGATGACATAAGTATGGATTTTGTTTTGGGACTACCAAGGATGCAAAGGGGAAATGATTCAATCATGGTAGTAGTAGATAGGTTTTCCAAGATAGCACAATTAATCCTATGTAAGAAAAGTAATGATGAGGTATATGTAGCATCTTTACTTTTTAGATAGGTAATAAGAATGCATAATTTATCAAAGAGAATAGTCTTAGATAGAGAAACTAAGTTTGTGGGATACTTTTGGAGGAATTTGTGGAAGAAAATGAAAATAGACTTAAAATTTAGTTTAGCATACCATCCATAGACTAATGGGAAAACATAAGTAGTGAAAAAAAGCTTAGGTAACTTATAAATATGCTTGGTTGGAGAAAAAGTAGGAAATTAGGACATACTCTTATCATAGGTAAGATTTGCATACAATAACTCAATCAATAGAAATACCAAAAAAACCCTGATATAAAGAATGTATTAGAATGAAGAGACATTAGAAATGAAGAAAAAATGAGTGTAGAGGTAGAGGAGCTCACTAAACACATGAAGGAGATACATGTGGAGGTTAGGGAACACTTGGAGAAGATGGATGACACATACAATCAAGAGAATGATAAAATGAAGATACACAAAGATTTCTCTAGAGTAGATGAAGTGATGGTATATCTTAAAAGTGAGATATTTTCCACTAGAACATTTAACAAAATAAAAATGAATAAGTTTAGTCCCTATATAATTATAAGGAGATTTGACTTTGGTAATGAATATGGGTAGAGTTACCAAAAGACCTTGGTATATCTCTAATGTTCAAAATTGCATACCTATATTTGTATCATGAGGGAGATTCAAAGTGAACTAACATAGAGGATCAAAGATAAAACCCCATACTGCCACAACCAAAAGAAGAAATTGAAGAAATTTAGACCATAGAATTGGGAGAAGCACTAAGAATAGGCAATATGAGGAGTATTTGGTGAAATGGAGGGGAAGGCCCAAAGAAGATTTAAGCTAGATTTCCAAGGCTGAGGTGAACTAACTAAGTTTGCCTCTAGTCTCTAGAAAGTGAGGAACTCACTTTTTAAATTAATTGAGGTGTCTAATGTAGGATCATCCTTGGGTAAATAATGCAATCTTGCATCACCAGCATTAACTTATTTATAGTTTTAATTCATTAGTTAGTTGTATAAGAAGTCACTAATTTTTTCCACATTTTGCATTTGAGTCTTGCAGTTTTGGTATAGCATTCTTGAGGAATATCTATAGGTCATATGCAAATTTGAGTAGAATTGGATTCATGTAACAACTTATATGTGTTTATGAACTTGTACCAAATTGGTAGACTATCACAATTGTAGAATTACCATTCGAACTAGAGAATTTGGGGTTTGTGAAAATTAAGGAAGACATGTGAAGACTTGTTAGACCCATGGGAGAAAACATTGGGCACTATATAATTTTTTATCTTTTGATTTGGTTTGGTTCAAGAAATTATCTTGCATTAGCCAACTACACATTTCAACAAGTATAGAACTTTGCGCCACCATGCAATCAACACAAATGATTATGGAAGCTGGGAATTGATATAAATCAGTTTCCCATGGTCTTTTAGAATTAGGATGAGTTAGACAACGAATGTTTTAATAGGAGTTCAAGTTTAAAGAATAGGCATGAGCATGAGGGTTTAGAGTGAAGTCAAAGAATAATATTATTGTATGCTTTCAGTATAATTTGGCTACAACTTAACATATACATGCTTACGGTTGATTATAACTTTTTTGAAGATTTCATAAATATAACGAGGAAATTTTTGGAGGCTGGGGTTTTCCCTTTTTGAGGGTTTTCCTAGGGTATATTTGGTGTCATTTTATTTTGATTTTCTATTTTGTGTTTATGTGTTTATTGGTATGGGTTTTATGGTTCGATAGTCTTTCATTAGACACTCCTACCATGACTACATAAAAGTCATGTGAAGCAATGTAACAGAGTTAATTAATCAAGAACTGTCATGAACAATATAACTATAGAAAAAGGCATCACTAATTATATCATCATTATCTAAGAATTTTTTAGAGGAATCATATTTCTTTCTAGAATCACATTCCTCCTTCATGTAACCTATATTTCCACAATTACAACACCTTACTTCAAGTTTATCAAGAGATTTCGACATGCCATTTCCCTTGGATTTCCCTTTATCTCCTACCCTTTTTTATCCTATATATTCTTTGACCTATCACTTACAAATGGAGCACCATTAGAGGAAAAATCAATGAAAGAATTCTTTCACTTACCAAAAATACTACAATACCCTCAAATTTAAGTAAAGAACAATTTCCACTAATTGTTATAATTAGTTTTTCCATAGATTAAATGTAAGGAGCAAAGTACAATTATGCACTTATCCTCTTCTTCTAATTTGATGTCAATTGCAATTAACTAACTCTAAATCAGATTTAATGTGTTGAGGTGATCATTTACAAAGTCCCCTTCTTTAATTTATTAATCAATACATCTTTATTTTCAAGAATACTTTTTTTACTAGACTCTTGGACTAATACATGGTCCCTATCTTCTTCTAGACTAAATATACAATTTATTCTCTAAGACATTCATTAACATAGAATGTTGAAAACATAAATGGATAGCACTTCTAACATTCATGCCCAAATTAATCTGGTCCTTATTAGACATACCTATAGGTTTGATGAAGAAGATACTATAGTCCATTAATATCTCTCCATTAAGTCATTTTCAAACTTCAATTTCCACAATTCAAAATTCTAACTATTAAATCTTTGAATATTAGATATTGATGTGCTAGCCATCAATTCAATAACATGATCCCTAAACTCTCATGGAAACACCAAAAGCTACCACTTCAAAGTTAGAAGCACACACAATAAAAACATGTCTGCCCTTTCTTCCATTAAACCTTAACCTTGGTACAAACCCTCAATATATGCTTCTAGCACCAAAACTATATGACTCTAATATCAAATGACTTGGATCTAACTCCAAAAAACAAGGCTCTAATACTAAATGATGGAGATTAATCAACAATGTCAATAAGTGATTTTAATAGAAATTTAGATTATGTGATCCAAGTTAGAGATTTAAGTTTCTTGTTTCAAAATATATCTAGAAAAAATGTTACATGGAAAATTAAAAGATTCACATGCAATACCTATTGGCCATATGTGTTGTCATTGATGTCAACATAGCATACACTATGCATACACTGATATCAAAACTATCATGAAAGTAAGGAAGACAAAACCTCATGATTGGAGGTCATAAAAGCTACATTTCTAATCAAAGCAAAGTTTAGTTTGAAGCCTTATTAATAAGAGAATTAGAAGCACTAAGAGAATCAGATGTTAAGGAAGGATGCTTGATGTCTTGAAGCATGTTGTATTATCTATCCTACTGATTCTAAGTTGTATGTGGTAATGTAATGAAGGCTTGGCCTCCAGAAGTAGGTGATAGTATTTGTTTCAAAATTTCTACACTCTCAAGACTATCTGGAAGATTGCTCTACATTTTTATCATTGTCCTATTGAGCTTCTATAGTTTCAAACATAGCTTCATATAGTGTTATTTTATGCAAGTTCTAAGTTTCATGATGTTTTGACAATCGGAAGGATGTTTTTCTATCGATAATTTAAAGACAAAATTGGTTTTCTGAAGTTATTCCTAGCAAGGTGATAGAATTCTTCGCATTCCTCTGTAGTTGTATATTTGGCTATGTGGTTCTGAGATTGTGTCAAAAAGGAAATGAAGATGATAGAACATCGGAATGTGCTCTGGCAAAATGGTGCAATATTGAAGACCCATTGTAATGCTCTGCTTTCCTTCGAAAGTGAATGATTAACCTTGTGGTTTTGTGAACATGTTCTTGGATGTGCATTGCATGCCTCTTTTCTATTTGAGGCTTATTGGTGGTCCGTAGCTTAGTTTTCCAATTGACAGCATGGTGTAGTGTGTTTCGGATAATTGAGTGTTTGTAGAGTAAATGTTTGAAGTTGTGCAGCACAATTCTTTGATGTCTGGTGTAAAAGGAGTGTATGGGGGTGTTTCATGATTTATGTGAACTCATCTAGAAAAGATTCGTGGAGATCTTTCTTTCTCTAGTACCACACAAGGTTTACAAGTTGATATGGTCATTATACTTCAAGTCTTCATGTGTTTTTCTTAAAGTTGTCCTATTTTCAAATGATTGGAGTGTGCGGATGTCATTTATTGGTGTTTGAAGCTATGAAGGATGTTTTGGACGTGGTTAAGAAAGTGTTGGGTTTTGCAAGGCCTAAATCTTCTGGTGGTGTAATGTGTTTTTTCAATTAGGACCTATCTTCTACACGTTTCATAATGTGTATTGTCTGGATGACTTGTAAATGTATTGTTCATGTTGTATCTATTTAACAAGCAATGTAATCAATGTAATATCAAGTATAAATAATGAATCAAAGTGAGTGAGGTAAGGTATGACTGCAAGATGATGAAAAAAGTTTGCAAGAAAATAAAAACAAAATAAATGCATTATTGATGTGTGACTGTGGGAGAAAGAGAAAATGTTGCGATGTTGTCTGGATTCATCTTGAAGACATATTTGTGATAGTGATCAAGTATAGAGTGTGCTTGATTGATCACATCTTTAGAAGAACGTGTGAGGGGGAAGAAGTGCAATCATCAAAGGTGTGAGCTTCAATGATAGTTTTTAGATAGTAAGAAAAGATAGTTATACTGTAATCTTTTGTATTCTCATTTTAGGGAGTAGATGATTCCTTGGGATTGACCTTAAAAAAAGTCATCAAGGAGTAGAATCTTCCTTGGGAGTAACCCTAAACCAAAGTTACTTAGGGAGTAGCAGCTTTCTTGGGTTAAATCCCCTAAAACAAAGTTACTATTTGAGCTTCATATATTGTGAGTTAATCCTCATCGTGGTTTTTCCCTTATAGGGTTTTCCACATATATTTGGTGTTATGTGTTGATGTCCATTGTGTTATACTTTCATGCTCGAGCTAATGTTGTAATACTTAAGGTTAAATTTTCTCTAGATAAGTTGAATTTGTTGAAAGTGAAATTTGGTTGTATACTAGTTCACCCCCCTCTCAGTATACTTATGTGTCTAACAATTGGTATCAGAGCCAAGTTCCTCTAAGGGAAGATTAACCCATTGAGGAAGGTTGGGGATGGCACAAGGAGGATTCAGTAAGATATCTAGGTTTCATGGAACAAATTATTCTTTTTGTAAGAGAAGGATGGAAGATTACATCAATTCTCTAGGGTGTGGAGTTTGGGATTCTATCAAGAAAGGTTACACTCTTCCTGTGATTATTCCTACTAATGTAGATGAAGTCAAGAAGTATGAGAATAATACCAAAGCAAATTTTGACATCATGAGTGGATTATCTAGTTCAGAACATTCAAAGGTGATGAGTTGTAGTTCTGCTCAAGAGGTTTGGGAGAAACTTGAAACCATTTATGAAGGAGATAAGAAAGTAAAGCAAGATAAGATGCA
Source organism: Cunninghamia lanceolata (assembly GCA_027924645.1). Lineage (NCBI taxonomy): Eukaryota > Viridiplantae > Streptophyta > Pinopsida > Cupressales > Cupressaceae > Cunninghamia > Cunninghamia lanceolata. The sequence goes on along the minus strand of BSBN01000972.1, from coordinate 15,315,669 downwards.
AATTCTCAAAAGTAGATTTGAAACCCTAAAGATTACAGAGGATGAAAACATTGTTGGATATATGCTCTGAGTGAATGAAGTGGTCAATGACACCAAAGGTCTTGGTGGTGAAATAAAAGAGGATGAAATTGTGAAGAAGGTATTGAGATCTCTTCGCAAATCTTATAGTCATAAGGTATTAGCTATTGAGGAGACTACATAATTGAATAAATACTCTTTAGACCAAATGTTTGGGACTCTTAATGCTTTTGAAATGAGATAATTTGACATTGATGTTCCAAAGAAAGAAGATGCCTTCAAAGCCAGTAAAAAGATAAAGGATGAATCTGCTGATGAAGATGAAAGTCCCAATGATGCTGAAATTTTTTTGTATGAACACGGAAGAAAGGATCTGGCAAATGTAAAGGTAAGTTACCATTCAAATTTTTTAATTGTGGAAGAGTAGGTCATTTTGCATCTAAATGTCCTCTAAAAGAAGTTAGGAGAAGTAACATAAATAGTAAATTCAAAAGAGTCTATTTTCCGTAGAAGACAGCTATTCTTCAGAAGATGAGGATCATGATTCAAATGATGAAACACTTTTCTTGGCCATGAGTATTGATGACAAAAAGAATGAGGTTGGAAAATGTGGAAAAATTGATACCTTGCAAATAGTTCAAAACAATGAAAAATCAATGGTTGTATGGGATGCCTTCCATGTAAAAGAAGAAACCAAAGCTTGGGTTATTGATAGTGGTTGTTCAAATCATATGACTGGTGATGAATATAATTTTATCATCCTTAAGAAATGGGATGGTGGATCTGTTAAGTTTGGAGGTGATGAGTCAACTCAAATTTGTGGAAAAGGTGTCATAACTATTAACAAAAATAACATGACTAAGGATGTTCTCTATGTCAAAGGATTACATCACAATCTTCTCAGTGTCAGTCAAATGTGTAGGAAAGGTTATAATCTTACTTTTCATGCTAATGGTTGTGAAATCAGGAAGGCAGGATCTAGAAAGCTAGTTACAGAAGGTATCAAGACATGTGGTGATATATATAACTTGAAAGAAGCAAATAGAAGAACATGCTTGTTGACTTAATTCAGTGAGTGTTGGTTGTGGAAAAAAAGAATGGGACAAAACAAATTTGATAATATGGTAAGAATCAGCTCTACTCATGCAGTGAGAGATATGCCTAAGATAATCAAGCCTACAAACACTATATGTAAGGAATGTCAAATGGGAAGGAAAACAAAGACAAGTTTTAAAAGCAAGGAGTACTCTTCTTCAAAGCCATTGGAGCTAATCCACACAGACCTATGTGGACCTACAAGAGTAAAGATTCAATTAGGTGAAAGGTATTTTATGTTGCTCATTGATGATTATTCTAGAATGACTTGGGTTGCTTTCTTAAGAGAAAAATATGATTCCCTTGATAAGTTTAAAGTTTTCAAAGCTTTAGGTGAAAATGAAATGGATACTAAGATCAAATGTTTAAGGTCAGATAAAGGAGGTGAGTTTACTTCAAATGAATTTGAAAATTTTTGTGAAGATCATGGTATTAGGAGGCACTTGTATGCTCCTAGAACCCCTTAGCAAAATGGGGTAGTAGAAAGGAAGAATAGGACTATGCAAGAAATGTCTAGGGCAATGTTGAAAGATATAAATCTGCCTGATGTATACTAGAAGGAAGCAATTCACATTGCTATTTATCTAACTAAAAAAGTATAGTTAAGGGTCAATAGCACTAAGACCTGGTGCAGACATGGTAGGAGGGTTCACAGAATGAACTGTCTAGACTGTGCAGCAAGAGTGATACAGGAGCATCTAGTGGTGTAAGGGCAACCTTGCATCACCCAAAAAAAAATGTGTTTCAAAATTGTTGATGTTCTTTCCATTTCTTTTCAAAATTTATGGTTATGGTTCCATAATCACTTGAATAATGATGTAGAACTTTCAGTTTTTCCAAACTACTAAAAATAGTAACCTGCTATTTTTAGAAAGTTTGCATTTGGGCATGGAATGAAGTGAAAATTTACAGGAAGTTTCATAACTAAAAAATAAGACCTTTGGTGAAGGAATCACACAAAGATCATTTGCAAGATGAAAGATATTAAAGTTTCTGTTTCTTGAAAAATACTTGAAAATTATTCAAACTTAGGTTTGAGGCACTAAATAGCCCCATATGGGCCCAAAAATGTCTGAAACTAGAAAAGTAGATTATTAGTGCATAGAGTACTCCGTAAGATTTCCGACGCATAAAACAGTTCATCAATCAGACACCCAGATCAAACGTTATGGCTCTCAGAAGTTGAGCTATTTTTGGAGGGAGATGCAAATTTTGAAATTAGGTTGTTGGTCGCCAAAAAGGCTATTAATAACCATTTTTGGCAACCCTGGGCAGTAGTAGAGTTAAGGGGGGAAGTCTAGAGTCAAGAATAGGTGGGAAAATAGAAACCCTAGCTGATTTGGGGTTACATAAGGCATAAGATTCCAAAGCCTGGTGATGTGTAGTTCTAGTGTGTTGCATCCTATGGAGGATTGATTCCTCTGATTGTATTTGAGCTTCTATAATGTAATAAGTTGTCCAAATCAATAAAGAAAGTTCTATTTTTTGTGTGTAATTTCTATTGTTGTGTGTTTTATGATTTACCCCATTCATCAAGTGGTATTATAGCAAGGGTTCTTGAGTGTGTAGATAGATCGCCGACTGTGAGGTAGTTTGCACCAGGACATGAGGTTGTGGGTTTGCTACGGAGATCAAGATGCCTCCACAAAGAAATTGTATTGGGAGGAATGCTTTGATGGAAGAGGGTTTTAGAGCCCTGCAAAGACAAATTGAGGCATTGTAAGAGGAGTTGTGAAGAGGGTTTGAGCCAAGAACAAGAGAAGAAAGCGATGATGAAGCGGAAGAGGAGGTATCTGAGTAAGAACAAGAAGCTGCAAGAGATTCTGCAAAAGTTAGGTTGTTGAGGGCCATTTCTAAGATCAGAAAGAGGCTCAAGATCAAATTTTCTTCATATTCTAGATATTTGAATCTAGAACAGCTTATTAATTGGATCAATGACATGGAGTATTTCAAGTATGAAGATGTGGAAGACCCAGATCGGGTCAAGTTTGCAAAAACAAAGTTGAAGGGCCACACCAGTATTTGGTGGAAGGAGGTCCAATTAGAGAGGAATAGAAGAGGAAAAGGAAAGATCACTAGATGGGATCAGATGGTGGAGAAACTGAAGAAGCAGTTCATTCCTGTGGACTACGAGATGGAGCTGTTGAAGAAGCTGCAAGGACTGAAGCAAGGTAACAAATCTATTAAGGAGTACACAGAAGAGTTTTATAAGATTACTATTAGGACAGGCCATGTAGAGGCCAACAAGGAGAAGGTAACCCATTACATTAATGGGTTGAGGCCAAGTATTCAAGAGGAGTTGAGCCTGGTCAGAATGACCACCATAGAAGATGCATACCAGTTTTCCCTAAAGGTGGAAGAGAAGATGAATAAAAGATTTGACAGCAAGCAAAGGGGAAGAGGTCAAGGTGAAAGGACTGGTGGATAACCCTATGGGAGACAAAATGAAGATTCAAAGAAAAGTGAAGAAGCTGGCACCAGTCAAATTTAGAGAGGAGATAATACCTACTGCCCTCGTGACCAAAACAATGGTGAGAAAAGAGGAAGAGGAAGAGGCAAACTTGGGCAAGGACCTAGAAGAGGAGGTTTTAGAGGAAGTTGTTTCTAATGTGGAGAAGAAGTGCATCAAGCATACGAGTGCCCACAACATCAAGGAAGGACAAATCAAAGACTTGAAGGTAATGCATGTGTTGCACATGTAGACGAAGATGCACAGTCTGAGCATTCTAAAGATGCTGAAAGGGGAGAAACTCTAGTTGTCAAAAGAACTTTGTTGAATGAGGAGAAAGAACCAAATCAGAGGAAGAGTTTATTCTACACAAGTTGTAAATGTGAAGGTAAGTGTTGTGATATTATTATTGATTGTGGAAGCACTGATAATCTTGTTTTAGAGGAGATGGTTGACAAGTTGAAGTTGACAAGAAGAAAGCATCCACATCCATACCAGATTGCATGGTTGCAGCAGGACCATAGAGCTTTGGTCCATGAGCAGTGTTTAGTGAAGTTCAAGATTGGTGACTACCATGATGAGGTGATGTGTGACATCATACCAATGGATGCATGTCATATGTTATTCAGGGGGGCGTGGCAGTATGATAGGAGTGCTGTCCATGATGGTCGTGCAAACACATACTCCCTAACAAAGGATGGAGTTCATCATAAGTTGAAGCCCTTGAAGGAGGTGGAAGAAAAGCTATGTAGCACTGCTAGAATTTGCTTGGTAAATAGTAGGAAATTTTTGGAGGGTATGAAACATGAGCGTCATTGCTTTGCATTGATTCCTAAGATTAGTCAAGAGAAATGTGAAGATGTACCAGTAGAAGTCTCATATATGATGGAAGAATTTTAGAATATTATCTCTGATAATGTACCAGAAGGTTTACCACCGATGAGGAAGATAAGTCACCAAATGGATTTAATACCAGAAGCTAGTTTGCCAAATAAGGCAACCCAAAGAATGACTCCTATAGAGAGTGAAGAGCTGAATAGACAAGTTCAAGAGCTATTAAGGAAGGAACTGATAAGGGAGAGCCTAAGTCCATGTGCGGTACTTGCAGTACTAGCACCAAAGAAAGATGGAGAATGGAGAATGTGTATAGATTCTTGGGCCATCAATAAGATCACGACCAAGTACAAATTCCCATTGTCCAGAATGGATGACATACTGGACTGTTTGAGTGGAGCCAAGTACTTCATGAAGATCAACTTGAAGAGTGGGTATCACCAAATCCATATCAGAGAAGGAGACGAGTGGAAGATAGCCTTCAAAACCAAAGAAGGTTTGTATGATTGTTTAGTCATGCCATTTGGGCTAACCAATGCACCGAGCACATTCATGCGGCTCATGAATGAGGTATTGAAAGAATTTTTGGGAAGTTTTGTTATTGTTTATTTGGATGATATTTTGATTTTCAGTAAGACTTGGGATGAGCATCTAATGCATATCAGAAGAGTTTTAGAGAAGCTAAGAGAAGAGAAGTTGTTGATTAATCTGAAGAAATGCAGTTTTCCAAAGAAAGAGTTGGTATACCTAGGATTTGTTGTCTCGGAGGAAGGTCTTAAGATGGACCCAGAGAAGGTGAGGGCTATCATTGAATAGCCTATGCCAAGGAGTGCTTTTGAGGTAAGATCTTTTCATGGTTTGGCAAGTTTTTATAGAAAGTTTATCAGGAATTTTAGTAGCATTTGTGCACCCCTAATGGATACAATGAGAGGGGATAGAAAAGAGTTTAGATAGACTAAAAGAGCAGACAAAAGTTTTGATACATTGAAGCAGAAGGTTATAGAGAAACCTATTTTGGTACTTCTAGATTTCAATAAGGTCTTTCAGGTAGATTGTGATGCTAGTGGTAGTACTATAGGAGCTGTTTTGAGTCAAGAAGGTAAGCCCATTGCCTATTTTAGTGAGAATCTTAATGATGCCAAGAAAAGGTATTTTGTTTATGATCAGGAGTTTTATGCAATAGTTCAGGCTTTGAAGAAATGGAGACATTATTTGTTACCAAAGGAGTTTGTTTTATATACTGATCATCAGGCTTTGCAGTATTTTAATAGTCAAGGAATGTTGAACCAGAGGCACTTAAAATGGGTTGAGTTTTTGCAGAGCTATACTTTTGTTTTGAAGCACAGGAGTGGGAAGTCTAATAGAGTTGTAGATGCCTTGAGAATAAGGAAAAATTTGTTGACAGAAATGAAGATAGAGGTTGTTGGGTTCGATAAGCTCAAAAGTTTGTATCCTGAAGATCTAGATTTTGCAGAGGCCTAGAAAGCTTGTTTGGAACTTATTACTTTGGATAGGACAAAATGGTTGGATTTTATAATCCAAGATGGCATGTTGTTTAAAGGAAGCCAGTTATCCATTCCATGGAGTTCCATGAGAGAGAACCTGATTAAGGAGAAGCATAGTGGAGGATTGGCTGGACACTTTGGTCGAGATAAGACCATTGCTATTGTTGGTAAAAATTATTATTGGCCATAGTTGCAGTAGGATGTGAGGAAATTTGTGCAGAGTTGCAGAGTATGTCAGATGGCAAAAGGAGCAAGTCAGAATATAGGTCTATATTAGCGACTACCTATACTAGAGAAGCCATGGGATGATATTAGTATGGATTTTGTTCTTGGTTTACCAAGGACACGGAGAGGACATGATTCTATTTTTGTGGTGGTGGATAGATTCTTAAAGATTACACATTTTATTCCTTGCAAGAAGACTAATGATGTTGTTCATATTGTAGAGTTATTTTTCAGAGAGGTGGTGAGATTACATGGTCTACCAAAGAGTATAGTTTCAGATTGAGATGCCAAGTTTGTTGGTTATTTCTGGAGGACATAGTGTAAGAAGTTGAAAATAGATTTGAAGTTCAATCCTGCACACCATCCACAGACTGATGGACAGACAGAAGTGGTGAATAGGAGTTTGGGTAACCTACTACGATGCTTAGTAGGAGATAAGCCCAAGGGATGGGATTTGATTTTACCACAGGTAGAATTTGCTTACAACAATTCTGTCAATAGGAGTACTAGTAAATCACCATTCCAGATTGTATATGGGAATAGTCCAAGAAATGCTTCAGAATTAAGGAATCTAGACAAAGGAGAAAAGACAAGTGCCGAGGCTGAAGACTTTGTAGAACACATGAAGAATTTGCATGAAGAGGTGAGAAAGCACATTAATAAGATGAATATTCATTACAAGGCTAAGGTAGATCAAAAGAGGAGATATAAGGAGTTCCAGGTAGGAGATGAAGTCATGGTTCACTTGAGAAAAGAAAGGTTCTCAATTAGAACATACAATAAGGTAAAAATGAATAAATTTGGACCATGCAGAATTTCAAAGAAACATGATTCAGAAAATGCATATGAGGTGGAGCTGCCGAGTGAGATCAACATTTCCCCTCTTTTCAACATTGCTGATTTATCAAAATATCATGAAGGTGGGATAGAGGATGGACCAACAGAAGAATAGTGGAGTATTCTGGCATCTTCTTCAATAGAGGAGATAGAAGAGATCTTGGGTACCCATGTGGGTAGAAGTACTTGGAACAGGCAATATGAAGAATATCTAGTGAAATAGAAGGGAAGGCCTATTGAAGATTCTTCTTGGTTGTCTAAGGTAGAGGCTGACCGTTTGGGTTTTCCTCACACAACCACCTGAGACATGACAGGGTCACTTCTCAAATTACCCTGGGTGTCTGATGCAGGAGGATCTAGTGGTGTAAGGGCAATCTTGCATGCCCCCCAAAAAAGATGTGTTTCAAAATTATTGATGTTCTTTCCATTTCTTTTCAAAATTTGTGGTTCTTGTTCCATAATCGCTTGAATAATGATGTAGAACTTTTAGTTTTTCTAAACTACTAAAAATAGTAACCTGCTATTTTTAGAAAGTTTGCATTTGGGCATGGAATGAAATGAAAATTTACAAGAAGTTTCATAACTAAAAAATAAGAGCTTTGGTGAAGGAATCACGCAAAGATCATTTGGGAACTGAAAGATATTAAAGTTTTTGTTTCTTGAAAAACACCTAAAAATTATTCAAACTTAGGTTTGAGGCACTAAACAGCCCTGTATAGGCCCAAAAATGGCTAGATCTAGTAGAGAAGATTCTTAACATGTAGAGAACTCTGTGAGATTTCCTATGCATAAAACAATTCGTCAATCGGACACCTGGATCAAAAGTTATGGCTCCCGGAAGTTGACCTATTTTTGGAGGGAGATGAAATTTTGAAAGTAGGTTGTTGGCCACTAAAAAGGCTATTAATAACCATTTTTGGGAACCTTGGGTAGTAGTAGAGTTAAGGGGGGAAGTGTAGAGTCAAGAATAGATGGGAAAATAGAAACCCTAGCTAATTTAGGGTTACAAAAGGCATAAGATTCCAGAGCCTGGTGATGTGTAGTTGTAGTGTGTCATAACCTATGGAGGATTGATTCATCTGATTGTATTTGAGCTTCTGTAATGTAATGAGTTGTCCAAATCAATAAAGAAAGTTGTATTTTCTATGTACAATTTTTATTGTTGTGTGTTTTATGATCTACCCCCTTCATCAAAGAGTAAACACAATAGAACCAACTCAAAGATATGAAACAAATGTAGATTTAGTCATTCAGTATATCATAGAATTCAAATACAAATTGGTTGGCATCATGCAGGCTTATAATTTAGGCTCACAGACCTGATTACAGAATATCCAAATATGCACGAATATAGCATTGAAGCTCCTTCACGCAAATTCCAAACTATGAACTTATGCTAATGATCATGACTACTTTCCTAGGCATCTATTACATCAATATATATCATCTTTGGTAAAAAATATTCCTTTGCATCATCCAAGGAAGGTCACAAACTCCAATGAAGAGTTGTAATGTGTGTACATGGATAGGTCAGACCTAATCATGTAGAAGACCTCCGCAAGTAAATAAAATGATGTGCGGATCTTGGGGAAGATCAGTCATGAAACAAAGGTCATTGAATGATGTGTTGTTAGGCTCCACAAGTTGAGGAATGCTCCGCAAGTCTTCTCCTTTAGCTGATTATCAAAGACTGTCAGGATGCTCTATTCTGAGAAAATAACTAATCTTTTAATAGTGATAACTCTCCGGTACTTAATCCAAATGCTTTAAATTTTGGATATGATGTAGATGAATGAATCTAGGTGCTACTTCCAGTTTTGTAAGATGTGAAATGTAACTGCGGTAAAATGCGAACCAAAATACATAAACTACTACTGACTGAACTACCTGAACTAAACTAAAAAATGAAAGGAAACAAACTGAACTGCAAACAAACTAAAATGCAAATGTTTTTGGTTGATGTAAGATTGCTCTTGAACCAATGATGATCCTACATCAGACATCCAGGATTATTGAAAAAGTGAGTCCCTCACTTTACTGGGGCTAGGGGAGAACCAAGATGGTCCACCTCAGCCTGAGAAATCCATGATGAATCTTCTTCTAGTCTACCTTTCCAATTCACAAGATATTCTTTGTATTGTCTTCCTCTAGTGCCATGTCCAACTCGGCTATCCAAAATGTCTTCAATCTGTTCCGGTGCTTTTTGTGGTAACTACTTCTTCAAGTCTTCTTCCCTACTGTCACTAAACTCTGCTTCATGATACTGATAAAGGTCTGCAATGTTGAAAATAGGTGATATACCCAATGTCTCTAGTAACTCCACTTCATAGGCATTTCTTGAATCAAATTTTTTGATTATCTTACAAGATCCAAACTTTTTCATCTTCAACTTGTTATAAGTGCCAACTAGAAATCTTTCTTTTCTCAAGTATACCATCACTTCATCTCCGACTTCAAATTCCTTATGTATTCTCTTCTCATCTGCATTTTCCTTATACTTACTGTTCATATCCTTCAAATGCTTCTTCTCCTGATTATACATTGTCTTCATGTGATCTGCAAATTCCTCTGCTTCTGCACTTCTCTTTTCTTCCGTACCAATGTCTCTCAATTCAGCAACTCCTCTAGGATTTACTCCAGTAACAATCTTGGTGCAGTACAACTAGGATGTTCATTATGTCAATTTTTAAAAAAAATTTGTGTGATGGAGACTAAATAATGTAATAAATCCATTTGAGGCATGAACATGTAGTGGAGGTTGAAAATAGTCCTTTTTTTTAGTAAGTTTGCAGTTTTTTCCTAAAAACTAGGACAGTCTTTTTTTTTAAGTAGTAAGGCTTTAATGCCTTAATTTCTAGCTTTTCCATGATTTGAGAGTAGTGGAGTCATGGATTTCTTGGAATATCAAATATATTATTCCTTCCTTACATGCAAAAGCATTATCATTGAAGTTTGAAGGAGAAATAATAGAAGAGGAGCTCTGTTTTTCTGCAATTTCTTTCTACATTCTTTTTGCTGTCCTTGTGTTATGAAAAAGGACCTATAGTACTGTCATGAATTCCCATGCATGAAATGTTAAAATGGAGGAACTTATCTCTACTTTAAATCAATTTGGAGGACTTTTTATGGAGATTGAAGCATGTTTCAAATGATTTCTTTAAATGTACCTGTATTCTTCTAAGTTTATTGTTGTTCTAGGTGACTATACTATACCGTACAGCTTAGTCATGACCCCAAATGCATAGTTTTGGTTAAAGGGGTGGATCACCTTCCATTTAAACTTATTTGGAGTCATTTTGATTGAACAAGAAGTAATTTATAGTATTTTTTCTGTGAGTAGGTCTAAAACTAGGGTTTAGAAGGTTTTATGAGGGTTTTGTCAAATCGATGGATTCCTAGAATTCCAACTCTACACTATGGATGAAAATGAATGCAATAGGTTAGTTTTATATGTATTTCAACTGGGTTTGTGTGTAGGAGCAGGGAGATTAGTGCAAACGACATATTTGTGTTCATGAGGTCTAAAATCATCATGCATTAGACAGTCCTAGCACAGGCATATTGGCTTTTGAAGAAAGTATGGTATGTGTGGTGGCTAGAACCCTAAGACTATCCTTGTCCATCATAGTTCAATCCTCCAATCACCCTAGAACAAGAATTTTCATTGTGGGTTAGAGTTTTCACATACTTGTGGAGTAGGAAGAGGCCTAATTAGGCTTAGGACAGCAGTAACAGTTCTAGTTTGACCCATATGTTGAAAAACAACACACCTTGCATGGAAGATATGTTAGAGAGGAGCTTAATGGGTACTAGAAAAGTTGATTTGTTCATAGGTTTGCACTTTTTTTTTGTGAATTATGCCCTAAAAACCACATTTGAAGGGCTAGTAGCAAGAAGTTGCATTGTGAAGGAACACCTGGTGAATTAGCTAATCAGAGAAGTCTGTGAGTTTTGTAAGCATCACTTGGTCAAACTAGAGTGACTCAAGGTGGTTGGAAGGTCTGGTAAGTGGTGGAATTATACAAACCATGAAATTGCACTTTTTGCCTATCATGCAAGCTATACATGTTGAGAAGACAGTCAGCTATAACCATGACCAATCAAAGAACCTTTAAGATCAGCACAAGATACTTCCCCTGTCTCTACATCAAATTGGTATCAAAGCACAGTTAGTAGATCGGTTGTGATTGTGAAGTGTTGAGTTGAAAAGGTAGTTTGTCAAGATGCCTCCAAGAGGGAGAAACATGGCTCAAGAGATGAATGAGCTGAAGGAAAAGCATGCTAGAGAGTTGAGGGAGCTGAAGGAAAGAATGGGTACCCTAGAACAAAATTAGAGAAGAGGAATGGCTCTAGGTGATGAGAATGAGTTTGAGGAAGAAGAAGAAGCTGAGTATGAAGATGTGGAAGAAGAGTTGGACCTTGAATGTCAAAGGATGGTAAATTTGTTGAGGGTAGTAAAAGAAGACAAGCACAAGATAAAGATAGATGTGCCAAAGTATGGAGGAAGCCTTAGTGATGAAGAGTTGCTAGATTGGATAGTAGTATTGGATAACCACTTTGAGTGTGAGGAAGTTCCTGAGGATCAGAAAGTGAAGATTACAAAGACCAAGCTGACAGGTCATGCTTTGTTATGGTGGGATTATCAGCAACTAGAGAGGAGAAAGCAAGGAAAGGCAAAAATTGTTTCATGGGACAAGATGGTGGCTAAGATCAAAGGTAAGTTCTTGCCTAAAGATTATGAAGTTCAAATGTTTAAAAAGCTTCAAAGTCTAAGACAAAAGGAAATGGATGTTAAGACATACACTAAAGAGTTTTATAAGCTGAGTATAAGGTCTGGTCAAAATGAAAGTTAAGTGCAAAAAGTTGCTAGGTATATTGGTGGTTTGAGGTTTAACATGCAGGATGAACTAGTGTTGGCAAATCTAAGGAATATTGAAGAATGTTATTAGATGGCAGTATGAGTGGAAGAGAAGCTGAAGAGAAGACAAGACAAGATAGCCAGAGGTAGAGGCAGCACCTCTAGAGGCAAAGGATCCTTTCAAAACACAAAACAAGTCAATGAGAGTCAAGAAGAGATGAACAAGGCACAAGAACAAAGTGCAGATTTTAGAGGTAGAGGTTCTAGAGGCAGATTTGGTGGTAGAAGGAGTGCAAACACTTTTATGTGTAAGTGTTACAATTGTCAAGAGTTTGGGCACCCAACATACAAGTGTCCTGAGATGCAAAATTTTACAAGTGATGGTGAAAGGAAGAATGAAAGAAGGACTCAGTTAGTCCAAGAGGAAGATTGTGGTGGTTCTACTCCCACTAGTTGTGTTGGTGAAGTAGGAGAAACAATGATGCTGAGAGAAAGAGAACTATTGAAGACCTCCAAGGAGAAGGAGCTGATTCAGAGGAAAGCACTATTTAGGACAACTTGTAAGTGCAAGGACAAGGTATGTAAAGTAATAGTGGATTCAGGATGTACTAATAATATGGTGTCTAGTGAGATGGTAGACAAATTGAGGTTGAAGAGAGTACCTAGGGACACACCTTACAAAGTCTCTTGGGTAAGTGATCATCAGTTCATTTTGGTGACTAAACAAGCATTAATAGAGTTCAATATTGGAGCATATGAGGATAGGGTACTTTGTGATATTTTACCTATGGATTGTTGTCATATGATACTTGGAAGACCTTGGTAGTTTGATAGGTCTATAATTTATGATGGAAAAGCAAACACCTACACCATAAGGAAGGATTAGAAGACTTTTATGTTGATTCCATTGCAGGAAGAAGCCAAGGAGTAGTCAAGGACAACAAATATGATAATGTTTGGTAAGAAGGAGCTAGTGAGGCTTGAGGAGAATGGAACCAAGGAGTATAAAGCCTTTTCAAATCATAAAGTTGTTGAGACAGCAGGGAGGAGGAGTGAAGATGATTTGCAGCCAGTTGTGAAGAATGTCTTCATGTTGAAGAGGGAGGTGAGTAAAAATGTGTCTTGGTCTGAGATAGAGAAGTGTAAGAGTGAGAAGCTTTAAATGCATGAAGTGATTATGGTAGGGATAGTCAAGTGTCCTATAAAAAGGTAGTTGGATAATGTGAGGACAGAGATTTCTAAAGACAATAGGATAGAGAACAAGCTGATGATAGGTCTGATAGAGGTTGAGAAAGGTGATGGTACAGTTGGAAGTGAAAAGAATGAAGACAAAGAGAGCTTGAGGCAGAGGACTATGCAAGAAATGAAAGATAAAGTGATGGTAGTTGATAGATGGTTGAAAATAGAGGTAAAGGAGAGTGAGGTAGCAGAATTTGGTGATAAGAAAGCTGAAAAAGTACTCTATGATAGAGTAAAGCAAAATTCAAGGACAGACAAGAACAAAGATAACAAGGATAGTAAGAATCAAGAACCAAATGAACCTGTTGAAGACAAACATGGAGGACTGAGACAAGCAATGGAGGACAAATTACAAATTTTCCAAGGGACTTGGAAAAATTACAAGTCAGGGTGTATGGTGCAGTGCACCTAGGATGTTCATTAAGTAAAATTTTTGAATTTTTTTGTGCGATGGAGACTAAATAATGTAATAAAGCCATTGGAGGCATGAACATGTAGTGGAGATTGAAAATAGTCATTTTTGTTTAGTAAGTCTGAAGTTTTTTCCTAAAAACTAGGACAATCTTTTTGTTTTTTTAGTAGTAGGGCTTTAATGCCTTTATTTCTAGCTTTTCCATGATTTGAGAGTAGTGGAGTCATGGATTTCTTGGAAAATAAAATATATTATGGCTTCCTTAGATGCAAAAGCATTATCATTGAAATTTGAAGGAGAAATAATAGAAGAGGAGCTCTATTTTTCTCCAATTTCTTTCTACATTCTTTTTGTTGTTCTTGTGTTCTGAAAAAGACCATATAGTACTGTCATGAATTTCCATGCATGAAATGTTAAAATGGAGGAACTTATCTCCATTTTAAATCAATTTGGAGGACTTTCGATGGAGATTGAAGCATGTTTCAAATGATTTCTTTAAATCTACCTGTATTATTCTAAGTTTATTGTTGTTCTAGGTGAATGTACTATACTATACGACTCATTCATGACCCCAAATGCATAGTGATGGTTAAAGGGGTGGATCACCTTCCATTTAAACTTGGTTGGAGTCATTTTGATTGAGTAGGAAGTAATTTATAGTGTTTTTTCTGTCAGTAGGTCTGAAACTAGGGTTTAGAGGGTTTTATGAGGGTTTTGTCAAATCGATGGATTCCTAGCATTACAACTCTACACTATGGATGAAAATGAATGTAATAGGCTAGTTTTATATGTCTTTCAATTGGTTTTTTGTGCAGGAGCATGGAGATTAGTGCAAAGGGTAGATTTGTGTTTATGAGGTCCAAAATCATCATGCATTAGATAGTCCTAGCATATGTATATTGGATTTCGAAGAAAGTATGGTATGTGTGGTGGCTAGAACCCTGAGACTAGCCTTGTCCATCATATTTCAATCCTCCAATCACCCTAGAACAATAATTTTCATTGTGGGTTAGAGTTTTCACATACTTGTGGAGTAGGAAGAGCCCTAATTAGGCTCAGGACAACAGCAATAGGCCTAGTTTGACCCGTATGTTGAAAAAAAACACACCTTGTATGGAAAATATGTCAAAGAGGAGCTTAATGGGTACTAGAAAAGTTGATTTTTTCATAGTTTTGTACTTTTTTTGTGAATTATACCCTAAAAAACACATTCCAAGGGCTAGTAGCAAGAAGTTGCATTGTGAAGGAATGCCTGGTGAATTAGCTAATTGGAGAAGTTTGTGAGTTTTGTAAGCATCACTTGGTCAAACTAGAGTGACTCAAGGTCATTGGAAGGTTTGGTAAGTGGTAGAAGTATACAAACCATGAAATGGCACTTTTTGCCTGTCATACAAGCTATGCATGTTGAGAAGACAGTTAGCTATAACCATGACCAATCAAAGAACCTTTAAGATTAGCACAAGATGCTTCCCCTATCTTTGCATCAAATCTCAAAAGGTGTTCTTCCAATAATCCTATTTATTGAGTTATTGTATGCAAACTCTGCTTATGAAAGAATCAAATCCCAGCTTCCTACCTTCTCTCCAACCAAACATCTCAACAAGTTTCCCAAACACCTATTTACTACCTCTATCTGTCCATCAGTCTGTGGATGAAAAGTTGAACTAAACTTCAAATCTATCTTCATTTTTTTCTAATGTGTCTTCCAAAAATATCCAACAAACTTTGTGTCTCTGTCTAAAACTATACTATTAGGAAATCCATGTAATCTCACAATCTCTTTGAAAAATAGGTCTGCTACATGCACTGCATTGGATGTCTTCTTACAAGGTATGAAATGAGCCATCTTCAAAAATCTATCCACCCCTACAAATATTGAATCATGTCCTCTTTGTGTCTTAGGAAATCCCATTACAAAATCCATGCTTATGTCTTCCTAAGGTCTCTCTAGTACTTTCAAAGGTTTATACAATCTAGTATTTTGACTACTCCCTTTTACCATTTGACAAACTCTACAACTTTGCACAAATTTCCCAACATCCTTATGTATTTGAGGCCAAAAGTAGTTTTCACTTACCAAAGCCACTGTCTTATCAATGCCAAAATGTCCTTCCAATCCACCACTGTGTTTCTCCTTGATCAAATTATCTCTCATTAAACTCTTAGGTATGTACAACCGACTTCCTTTAAACAACATATCTTCCTGAATGAAATAATCTAGCCACTTACTCCTATCTTTCACAATAGGTTCCTTACATGCTTTCCAAGGTTTTGCAAAATTAGTGTCTCCCTCATACATGTTCTTCAATTCATCGAAACCCAACACTTCAACTCTCATTTTTGTCAACAAGTTTCTTCTTCTACTCAGCACATCGGCAACTTTGTTTGATTTTCCATTCCTATGCTTCAACACAAAAGTGTAACTCTACATTAACTCTACCCATCTCATATGTCTCTGATTCAACTTACCTTGATTGTTCAAATACTGCAAAGCTTGATGATCTGTATATAGTACAAACTCCTTAGACAACAAGTAATGTCTCCACTTTTTCAGGGCTTGAATTATGGCATAGAACTCTTGATCATAAACTGAATATCTTCTCCTTGCATCATTCAACTTCTCACGAAAATATGCTATAGGTCTACCTTCTTGACTTAATACTGCTCTAATGGCATTTCCACTTGCATCACAATTGACTTAAAATATCTTATTAAAATCTGGTAATGCCAACACAAGTTGCTCTGTCACTTTCTACTTCAACAATTCAAAACTTTTATGTACTCCTGATGTCCACTTAAAGTCTTTCCTGTCACCTCTCATTGTCTCTATCATAGGGCTATATACTGAACTGAAATTTTTGATGAACTTCCAGTAGAGACTAGCCAATCCATGAAATGATCTAACCTCCCCAACACTCTCTAGTGTAGGACATTCAACAATTTCTCTTACTTTCTTAGGGTCCATCTTTAATCCTTCCACAAAAATCACAAATCCTAGGTACACTAGTTCTTCCTTCATGAAACTACACATCTTGATGTTTATCAGCAATTTCTCTTCTCTCAACCTCTACAAAACTTGTCTATTATGCCACAAATGTTCTTATTTTTTCTTATTGAAAATCAAAATATCATCCAAGTATACAATACAAACTTACTCAAGAATTTCTTCATGACTTCATTCATCAATCTGATGAAAGTATTCAGTGCATTTGTTAATCCAAAAGGCATCACTAAACACTCATACAATCCTTCATTTGTCTTAAAAGTTATCTTCCATTCATCTCCCTCTCTGATTATGATCCGATGGTATCCATTCTTCAAGTCTATCTTTGTGAAATATCTTTCTCCACTCAAACAATCCATGATATCATCCATCCTAGGTAAAGGAAATCTATACTTAACTGTGATCTTGTTTATTTCTCTAGAGTCAATGCACATTCTCCATTCTCCATCTTTCATAAGTGCTAACACTATAGGTACTGTACAAGGACTCAAACTTTTTCTGATCAAACATTTCCTCAACAATTCTTGTATCTATCTATTCAATTCTTCATTCTCTACCGTGTCATTCTGTGTGTTGCTTTGTTAGGTAAACTTGCTTGAGCTATAAGATCCATGTGATAACTGATACTCCTTATACGTGGCAATCCTTCAAGCACATTGTCTAATATGATGTCTTCATACTTTGTCAGCAACTCTGTTATCTCCTCTGATTGTTCTCCTCCAGTATCCTTCTTCAATGTTTTTGGCTTCTTAGGAATTAAAGAATAACACATATTCTCATGTCTCAAACCATCTAGAAATTCTCTTCCATCTACCAAACAGATTCTAGCATTTCCACATACTTCATTATTAGGATCATCCTCCAAAGAATCAAGGTAATTCTCTTTTCATTTGTTGTTATAGTGTATGTATTCTTTCTCCCATCGTGTATAGATTTTCTATCATACTGCCAAGGTCTACCCAACAAGATATGACAAACATCCATAGGCATAATATCACACAAAACTTCATCATGATAAGATCCAATATGAAATTTCACCAAACATTGTTCACTCACTAGTACCTTATGATCATCTTGAATCCATGCTATCTGATAGGGTTTAGGGTGTTTCAATCTTTCCAACTTTAGCTTAGTCACCATCTCCTCTGAAACTAGGTTATCTGAACTACCACTATCAATTACAACTTTACAACACCTACCTATTGATTTACACCTGGTTTTGAACAAAATTTTCCTCTACGGTGGTTCATCATTTGTCTCTACTTGAAATAGTGCTCTCCTCATCACAAGTGATTCTCCTTTCTCTGGTTTACAAATAGAACTAGGTAATCCAACAGGTTCTTCTTCAATATAAGTTTTTCTCCCACTGTTCTCTATCTTCTTACTTGTACTACCCTAATTGCATTCAAATGCTCTATCATTCACCTCCACACTTGAAACAAGTACCTACGAATGTTCTCTTATCAAACCCTCTTCCCTCTCTTCTATATCCTTCATTCTGGTATGCACTAGGGTTTACTCTCTAGTAAAAACTTTTGTCATCTCTCTGGTAAGCATTATTATCTCTGTCCTCCTTCTTGAATGGGTTGTTAGGCTTGTTTTGCTCTACAAATGATCTATCTTCTCCATAAAATGTTCTACCTCTCTAAAATTTACCTCCTCTACCTCTTTGTCTTGGATCATGCCTTTTATTCAACTTCTCTTCAACTTTCAGGGCAAACTAATATGCTTCTTCCAAAGATGTCATCCTTACCAAGCGTAGTTCTTCTTGAATACTCAATCTTAGTCCATTGATGTATCTAGCCACTTTCTCCTTGCTTTCTTCACTATGTCCTATTTTTATAATCATCTTATGAAATTCTAGTCCTTCACAGATTTCTACTTTTGTTTGAGGTGCTGCAATCTTTTCAACAGCTCCAACTCATAGTCAGTAGGAATAAACGGATTCATCAATTTTGTCACCATCCTATCCCACTTCATAATCTTTTCTTTTCCTTTTCTATTTTTATCCAACTAAACTTCTTTCTACCATATAGCAACATGTCCTTTTAATTTCGTCTTTGCAAATTTCACCTTATTCGGATCTTCAACTTCTTCATATTCAAAGTATTCTTCCATGTCATTTATCCAGTCAATCAATTCTTCAATGTTCAAATTACCAGTATAGTTTGGTACATCAACTCTAGGTCTCTTTCCAATCTTTGAAATAGATTGCATCATCTTGAATTGATTTGATTCTTCTTCTTCATCACCTCCTAGGATTTCGCCAATTTGTTCGATAGATTGAAATTCTTCTTCATCATCACTTTCAACATTAAGTCTCCGTGTGAATCCTCTTTGCCTATCTTCTTCAATAGCATCCAAATGAATTTGCATCATTTTAATCATCTCCATCATTTCATCTATTCTACCAGCAATTGTTCCAATAGCAACAACTCTCCTTAGCAGCATTCCTCCTAGGATCAAGTGCAAATGCCTCAAGTTTGGCAATCAGGCTACAAGGTGACAAATTGGTGATTGGTTGTGACACAAGTAACTTGCCTCAATTCAGTGATCTGTCCACAGCAAGAACTTATGGAATTCCTTCGCCAAACTTGGTCAACTTGCTCCCAAAGATTCAAACTTTCACTTTGATACCACTTGGTGCAGTCACAGTAGGAGGGTTCATAGAATGAACTGTCCAGACAATGTAGCAAGAGTAAACACAACATAAAAAAATCATAGATATGAAACAAATGCAGATTTAGTCATTCAGTATATCATAGAATTCAAATACAAACTAGTCAGCATCATGTGGGCTTACAATTCAGGCTCACAGGCTTGATTACATAATATCAAAATATGCACAAGATATAGCATTGAAGCTCCTTCATACAAATTCCAAACTATGAAATTATGCTAATGATCATGGCTACTTTCCTAGGCATCTATTACATCAATATATATCATCTCCAATACAAACAATTCCTCCACGTTGGCCAAGGAAGGTCACAAACTCCAATGAAGAGCTGTAACATGTGTACACAGATAGGTCAGACCTAATCATGTATAACACCTCTGCAAAAAAATAAATGATGTACAAATCTTAGGGAAGGTCAGACATGAACCAAAGATCATTGAATGATGTGTCATTAGGCTCCACAAGTTGAGGAATGCTCCGCAAGTCTTCTCGTTTAGCTGATTATCAGAGACTATCAAGATGCTTTGTTCTAAGAAAACAACAGATCTTCTGATAGAGATAACTTTCCAGTACTTAATCCAAATGCTCTAAATTATGGATATGATGTAGATGAATGAATCTAGGTGCTAAGTCTAGCTCTGTAAGATGTGAGATGCAAATGTGGTAGAATGCAGACCAAAATACAGAAATTGCTACTGACTAAATTGCGTGAACTGAACTAGAAAATGAAAGGAAACAAACTAAACTAAAAACAAACTAAAATGCAAATGTTTTTGGTTGATGCAAGATTGCTCTTGAACTAGGGATGCTATTGCATCAAGACCCCTTATGATTTGTGGTATGGAAGACCTCCCTCTATTAGATACTTCAAGATCTTTGGTAGTAAATGCTATATCAGAAGATATGAAGAAGACCTAGGAAAGTTTGATTCAAGACGTGTTGAAGGAATCTTTCTTAGTTACTCAACCAAAAGTAAGGCCTATAGATTCTACAACAAAATGTTGGGAAAGATGATTAAAAGCACAAATGTTAAAGTACATGAAGACTTGCATCAGTTCTCGCAAGATTTAGAAGACACTGGATCTGATATCTTCCCTTGCATTGAAGATGAAGAAGTAGAAGTGAACAAAGAAAAGGAACAGGAACCTGAAAAGATGCCTAAGACCCCAACAAAGTATGTTTAAAAGAACCACTCAGTAGAATAGATCATTGGAGAGAAAAATGAAGGTGTACAGACAAGGAGAAGTTTTACCAAGACACATGAGCAAGTAAACTTGTGTTTGTTATCAAAAGTGGAACCTAAGACCTTTGCTGAAGCCAACAAAGATAATGGATGGATAAAAGCAATGGAAGAGGAATTGGGTCAGATTGAAAAGAATCAGACATGGGAATTGGTTCCCAGCCTAGCTAATATGAAGGTTATAGGAACAAAGTGGGTGTTTCAGAACAAGATAAATGAAGAAGGTGAAGTTGTAAGGAACAAAGAAAGATTAGTATCCAAAGGATATACTCCAGTAGAAGGTATTGATTTTGAGGAGACTTTTGCTCCAATAGCTAGGATGGAGGCAATCGGAATGTTCCTTGCTCTTTCTGTTCACAAGAACTTCAAGGTATATCAGATGGATGTCAAGTCAACATTTCTAAATGGTGACCTAGAGGAGGTGGTTTACATTGAGCAAACTGATGGTTTCCAAATATCAGAAGATCTAAACAATGTATGCAGACTCAAGAAGGCTTTGTATGGGCTCAAGAAAGCACCTAGGGATTGGTATGCAAGATTGGATAAGTACTTACTTCAGCAAGGCTATAAGAAAGGTACTATAGATAGCAATCTTTACATAAAGGAAGAAGGAGACATGATCTTGATAGTTGTAGTTTATGTTGATGATATCATTTTTGGTGGAAATCATGATATGTGTAAGAGGTTTACAGAGGATATGTAAAAAGAATTTGAGATGTCCATGATTGGTGAAATGTCTTTCTTCTTTAAACTTCAAATTTCCCAGCTATATGGTGGTATCTCTATCTGTCAAGCTAAGTATGTCAAAGAATTGTTGAAGAAGTTTGGTATGGAGGATTGAAAACTAGTGAGACTCCCATGGTCACTGGATATCACTTCAACAAAGATGATGAGTCTCTGGAGGTAGATCAAACTACCTATAGGTCTATGATTGGAGCACTATTGTACTTAACTACTTCTAGACTTGACATTATGCATGCATTATGTGTGGTTGCTAGATATCAAGCCAATCCTAAGTAAACACATGAGAAGGTAGTGAAAAGGAAATTTAGACTTTGATTTGAGTGTATCCAAAAGGTAATGACTTTGATTTGAGTGCATACACTAATGCTAACTGGGTTGGTTGTGTTGATGATAGAAGAAGTACAAGTGGTGGTGCTTTCTTTCTAGGAAGTAGATTGGTTCCATGGTAGAGAAAGAAGTAAGATTCAATGTCCTTATCTATTGTAAAGGTAGGGTATATTGTAGCAGCCTCCTACATTACACAAGTGTTATGGATGAAGCAAACTGTGAAGTATATCAAGGTATTGTATGATGTGACTATTCCTATTTTGTGTGATAATGCAAGTGTTATCAATATTCCCAAGAATCTAGTGATGCATTCTAGAACCAAGAATATAGCAATCAGGTATCACTTTTTGAGAGAGAAGGTTGTAGATAACGAAGTGAAGTTGGAATATGTCCCAACAAAGAATCAAATTATAGATATCTGTACAAAGGCCCTTGCAAAAGGCATCTTTGAGGATCTTTGACAGAGGTTAGGGGTAATTACCCCTCCCTCTTCTTGCTAAAGATGCATAGTGGTGTATCTATCTAGGGGTAGTTCATGCTATATCTTTATCCTCGACTGATGATGGCTACCTCTTAGGAGGATCAGGTAGTAGTGACTGATGATAAGGGAGTTTGCAAGAAAAAGTTTGCAGACATATGATTGTTGATAAAAGGGAGAGAATGCAAAGGTAATGGATCCCTTTGTCCTTCATGTCAAAGGTGGAGATCTAGTCTAAGGGGAAGCATATGTTGCCATCAATGACAAAGGGGGAGATTGTTGGCCATATGTGTTGTCAATGATGTCAACATAACATACATTGATGTCAACATAACATACACTGATGTCAACACTATCATGAAAGTAAGGAAGAGAAAGCTCATGATTGGAGGTCATAAAAGCTACATTCCTAATCAAAACAAAGTTGACTTTGAAGCCTTATTCATATGGGAATTAGAAGCACTAAGAGAATCAAATGTTAAGGAAGGATGCTTGATGGCTTGAAGCATGTTGTATGATCTATCCTACTAATCCTAAGTTGTATGTGGTAATGCAATGAAGACTTGGCCTCCAAAAGCATGTGATAGTCTTTGTTTCAAAATGTCTACTCTTTGAAGACTTTCCTAAAGATTGCTCCATATTTTCATCATTGTGCTATTGAGATTCTAAAGTTTGGAACATAGCTTCATACAGTGTTATTTTATGTATGTTCCAAGTTTCATGATGTTTTGATCAATGGAAGGATGTTTTTCTACTGACAACTTAAAGACAGAATTGGTTTTGTGAAGGTATTCCTAGCAGGGTGATAGAATGCTCAACAATCCTCCACAGTTGTATATTTGGCTATGTGGTTTTGAGATTGTTTCAAGAAGGTACTAAAGTTTCTATTTCCAAAGTCTCAAATCATATTTCTCTCCACTATGAAAGTTATGTATGATAGAACATCAGAATATGCTCTGGAAGAATGGTGCAATATTGAAGACCCACTGGAATGCTCTACATTCCTCCAGAAGTGAATGATTGACCTTGTGGTTTTGTGAACATGTTCTTGGATGTGTATTGTATGTCTCTTTTCTATTTCAAGCTTTTTGGTGGTCCACAGCTCAGTTTTTAAATTGACAGCATGGTGCAGTGTGTTTCGGATAACAGAGTGTTTGCAGAGTAAATGTTTGAAGTTGTGTAGCATAATTTTTTTATGTGCGGTGGCAAAGGAGTGTATGGGGGTGTTTCATGAGTCACGTGAACTCATCTGGAAAACTTTCATGGAGATCTTTCTTGTTTCTAGTACTACACAAGGTTTACAAGTTGATATACTTCAAGTCTTCATGTGTTTTTCTTAAAGATTTCCTATTTTCAAATGAACTAAGTGTGCATATGTCATTCCATGGTGTTTGAAGCTATGAAGGATGTTTTTGACCTGGTTAAGCAAGTGTTGGGGTCTTCAAAGCTTGAATCTTGTGCTGTTGTAACATGTTGTTTCAATTAGGACCTATCTTCTACACGTTTCATAGTGTGTATTGTATGTCCAACTTGTAAATGTATTTTTCATGTTGTATCTAGCTGACAAGCAATATAATCAATGTAATATCATGTGTAAATAATGAATCAAAGTTAATGAGGTAAGGTATGATTTCAAGATGATGGAAAAGGTTTGCAAGTAGATAAAAGAAAAATAAATATGTTATTAATATTCAACTATGGGTGAAAGAGTAGATGTTGTTGATGTTGTCTGGATTCATCTTGAAGACATATTTGTGATAGTGATCTAGTATAGAGTGTGCCTGATTGATCATATCTTTAGAAGAAAGTGTGAGGGGGAAGAAGTGTAATCATCAAAGGTGTGAGCTTCAATGACAGTTTTCAAATAGTAAGAAAAGATTGTTATACTTTAATCTTTTGTATTCTCATTTCAGGGTGTAGATGCTTCCTTAGGAGTGACCCTAAAATAAAGTCATGAGGGAGTAGAAGCTTCCTTGGGTGTAACCCTAAACAAAATTTAATTAGGGAGTAGCAGCTTCCTTGGGTTATGTTGGTTATTTCCCCGACTAGATACTTTCTCCCAGATTTCCCTACAAGGTAGCCATCAGTGATCAACAGGATCTCTGGGCCAGGGACCAACAGTGTAGGAGATAGACTCTATTTTTATCTCCTCTTCTGCTTCAGGCTCTGCAAAACCTAGGGGCGTATTCCCTACTCAACACCCATGAGATACAACTATGCAAAGATTGGGATGTTGACACAAAGCAGATAAATCCTCCTGTATGAAGACCAAAATTGTAAGATAAGTGCAAAGGGGCTAGCTTTGGGCCTATGTTCAGTTGTGAATTAGAGGATCTTGGTCCTAAAACTACTTCTACAGTCCTAATGGTTGTTTTGGAAGTATGAATTTGATTTTATATTTGGATGCAAAGCTGGACTTGGTGTATAACTTCAATACAGAGCTAGATTGGTGCCTATCCAGGGCTTGGAGTCAATAGACATACCCCTGTGAATGGTCAGCATGAACACAATAAAACTAGATTTCAAGGGGATTTGTGTGATATCTACCTTACAGATACCTCCCAATACAGAGTGTTAAGTTATCTCTACTTATGGCATCCCTATTGCAGTATATTCTTCCCAACACTTAATCTGAAAACACTTTAATCTACCCCTTGAGCAGAAGTTGAAAGATCAAGCATTCAATTCAGGAATTCTATATTCTAGAACACCAGATACCCCTTAGATATCTAGATTCAGAAGAAGGACACATGCAATATTGGAGATAGAATTAACAAAACACATGCAAATAGAGCATTACTCATATAAAACCAATCATGAAATCAATAGATTCATGCATGAGACATACAATAAGAGATACATAAAATCACAAGACCTCATACATAGAGTAACCAAAACTAGTTGTATCTTATTACAGAGCCAGATATGTCCAATTTTCAACAACCACCAAAATGAGAAACACAACCTGCTAAATACAGTAAGGAAGGTCCTCAGCATTAACTACATGGCAAATGTCAAAATTTGCCAGATATAGTACATTGAGAAAATGGTGCTCAATGCATTCAATGCAGCAGGTAGGGGAAGAGACAGGAAGAGATCTTGAGCCTTGCGCCGCTGCCTGTGGATGTACAACTTCAATTGGGTATACAATCCATCCACACCATTTCCCATACCTCTGCAACAACCGCCATTAATGGCGCACCAACCTGCGGCCTTAGCAAATGTAGAATACTGTGCATCACAACCATTTCCCACCAAGATACCACATCCTGATATTTCAAATTATGCAGGATCTAATTATCCCACATGCACCCCGTGGCAACCTCCTTAACACTTTATATACTAGGTCGTGAGCATATATGATGTCGGTGCTTTTGCTCCCGACGACACTAGCATAAGCCTTCATCATCATCATCCTCCAGCATGATATCCTGTTGCTTGAAATATCACCCTAACGTCAGCATCACCTGCTGAGCTCACCCTGATAATTCACATCACCCCAATGTGAAATATCACCCCATAGAAAATATCACCCTGCGGGCAAATATCATGCCATCCACATCACCTGATATAAAATATCACCCTGAAGTATGAATATCAGCTTGATGACCAACCTTGCCTTCATGTGATGAATCGCCCACATGATAATTGCCTTCATCGGCATAACCTGATGAGTCGGAGAAAGATCCTCCTGCCTTGCTGATAGCAAATGTCTGGCCGATGTCTTCTACTGCATGCACCCTTTGGATGCTCAAAAATCCTACTGACATCACCTAGATAAAAGATATCACCCTGATATATGAATATCCTGATGACATCATCGTCATGTTTAGAACAAGGGTGATAATCGAAAGATGACCTGATATTCAGAAAATCACCCCGATAATTGAAAATCATGTTGCTGATAAGAAAATATCACCTCTACAAGATCATGATGTCAGCAACATCAGGGAAGTTAAAACATAAGGTGATAAACTAACATCGGGGTGATCTTAACGAAGATCACCCAATGTTCAAATATGATGACCTTGGGACATCGGGTCATACTTAGCAAATTCTCAACACCAACATCATGATGATCTTTAACTAAGATCACCTGATGTTAAAATATCACCTTCAGGCAGGATGTCAGGCTGGTAAAAACATGAAGCCCCTATAGGATATCCAGTCGTGAGGAGAAATGACCCTCACAAGAAACATCAGGTGGATGCATGGAAATATGATGATGATGATGATGACCCGCTCCCTGAAAATATCATGATGATGCTAAAAACACTGAGAGGGTCCAACACTTAGGAAAATTTTCTAGATTTCTAGGGAGGTGCACATCCTGTAACCTTAAACATAAATTATTACCAACATAGGCTCCGATTGGGGACGTGTAGGTGCAAGACTGTAGTAAGAACCAGACTTCTCCAGGGCAGACCAGACAAAACCCAAAATTCAAAACGGGATGGACCACACAAGGTATGTACAACATATTTACAACTATTTTACATTGTGCACACAAGTTACTCATTTATGTGAAAAAGGTTTTAAGGAATTTGCTGTGCACCAGCAATTCCATTAGTTCACCATTTAGGGCTTGGAGAAAGTAGGAGTCTCCTCCATAGATATTTTTAATTTGATATGGGCCTGTCCACAAGGGTTCAAATTTGCCATGTTTACCCTTATCCTGGTTCCTTGCATTCCACATAAGGACCATATCACCTATCTGAAAACCTCTCTATGTAACCCTTTTATCAAATAGATACTTCACCTTTTGTTGTTTCTTGATGTTTATTTTTTGTACCTTTGCCCTGATTTCATCTAGCTCAACTAGCTGATTGATCCTTTCAGTCATTGAATGATTAATCTCCCCATCATTCTCTTGTATGAACTTGTAAATTGGCAGGAGATTATTCACAGGCAATCTAGTTGCTGTACCATACACTAATTCATAAGGTGACCTTCCTGTGGCTCTTTGAAATGTAGCACCCGCATTTGTTAGTCCAAATGGCATTCTTACATATACATAAGTTCCCCATGGATTGGTGAAGGTAGTCTTGTATTGTTCTGATTCCTTTACCTTCACCTGATTGTAACCTGAGAATCCATCCATCATGGATAGGAGTTCACAACCAGTCACTTTCTGCAACATAGCTTCCATATTAGGCAATGGATAATTATCCTTTAAGGAGGATATATTCAAATTTCTAAAGTCAACACAAAGCCTAATATCACCATTCTTTTTTCTAACTGGGACAAGGTTAGACACCCAGGTTGAATGTCTAATTGGCACAATTATTCCAGCTTCCCTAAGCTTCTTGAGTTCTTCCTGCATTTTTGGAGCTAAGGTAGGATTAATAGGCCTTTACTTCTGTCTAAATGGCTTAGCTCCAGGCTTCAATGGGATCTCATGCTGGAATAGGTCTTCTCTATAAGCTTTGAGGTCTTCATATGACCAAGCAAAAACATGTTTATACTTTTTCAGTAGTGCAATCAGCATGCTCGTAATGTGTGGTTTGAGCTGTTTGCCAATGTATACCTTCTTGGGGGCCTGAGATGTCCCCAAATTTATCTCATCTAAGTCATCTTTGTTTGTGGGAGATATCTTTGTGCCCAATTGGTCTCTATTGTCAAAAGCTCTTTCTAAAGCTACCAACCCTCTAGGGATTTTGTTAGTCTTCAACTAAATTACTTCTTTCCCCATAAGAGTTTCTTTTCCATCTACAATTTCTACAAAATTTTGAAAATCAATTTCTTAGTTCTCATATTCATCTATGCAGTGCAAAAATCTTAACAAGTCCTTATCATTATCAAACACTTGCCAACTACATATGTTCTCTGGTACTGCAGGTCTGATTTTAACTTCAACATTTGTAATGTCAAACAGGGTGATATCATCTGGCCTTATTGCTACATTGGCTAAGAAATCAGCCATGACATTTTTTGATCTCTCTACCCCGCCTATTGAAAATGCATCAAATAATTCAATTGTGTCCCAAACAGCATGCTTGTATTGTTTTAATCTTTTGTTCTTTGAAGTATACCTATCTCTAACTTGGGATACAATTAACTCATAATCCCCAAATACCCTCAGCATCTTAATTCCATGTTTGAGAGCTATATTTAAGCCTAAGAGTAAGGCTTCATACTCTGCAATGTTGTTTGTACAAGCAAATCTTAGTAAGAAGGATAATTTGAGGAGCTTACCAGTTGGAGACAAGAAAACAACTCCAGCTCCAGAGCCTTCCTTTGTACAAGCTCCATCAAAATACATGGTCCATAAACCCTGCTGGTCCAGGTCTTGAATGCAAATTTCTCCCCCTTTTTCTCCTTGGTCATTTGAGATAACTCTAAAATTATCACAGTCAGTGTTCACAAAGCATACATGCTCCTCTGATTCTTGATTCTCCACTGTCTTTGGTGATCTTTCCTCTGTAATCAATTTGACATCCTTTCCATTCATTAGAATAATAGCATATGACAGGTCCAGCTGCATACTCCCACCAATGAGTGCTGCCCACCTTCTTGATAATAGCATACCATACTGTGACTTGATGTCAACCACTGTTATGTTCATTTCATAGTTCTTTTCAGGAAATGCTGCCAGTCTGAAATTCACATCCTTCATGATTCCAATAACTGGTACCTCTCTGGCATCCATGGCGTAGTATTTTCCACATGCCTTGTCTATTTTCAATCCAGCTTGCTGCATGATGGCTAAAGGCATGATATTTGTGGATGCTCCAGAATCAAGCATGCAATTTCTGATCACTTTTCCATTTATAACCAAGGATACATAAAATGGCTCCACTTGTGAAGGGCACTTTGTCATGGTCACCCCTAAATACACCTCAGGGACTTCATCTTCTTCATTGCATATAGCATGCCTCTTACCTTGAGTCTCATCATTTTGCTTAGCTTGACAAAGTACTCTAGAAATTAGGGATACTGTCCTATTCCTGATTTCTTCAACCTTCATAAGTTCCATCAATGGGACAGAAACCTTTACCTGAGAGAGGACTTGAGTTATATCAAAGGGAGCATAATCTTGTACCGCAGTTGCAACTTGTGAAAAGGCTTTGTTTTTATCCTGAGATGATCCAACTTTTATCTTCATAGTCCCCTGATAATCACTTCTGATTTGGGAACTCTTGTTTTGATTCTCAACCTGGGGGATCTTATTTTCTGATCCTTGAGATTCATTACCTATTTTTTGCTTAAAATTTTTCTTATTGTTGTTCCATTGTTTCTTATATGTTTCAGCCCCTCTATGATCACGCATTGGATGACTTGTAGAAATGCCTTCTGGCTGATATGAGTTACTTGTCTGAGCTTTACCTTTGAGGTTATAGTTGCTCCTGACTTGGGCCACTGCTGCAACTGTGAGAACTCTAATCTCTTCATCAAAAGGTCTCCTTAGGTTACTCAAAAAATTGTGTGGGCCCTAAGCATACACATAATTATCTTCATTATCTTCATCATAAAAAACTTGTTGACAGGCCTGAGTCCCAACATCTATACTCTCATTTGCATTATGAGAAGGATGCTCCCTACTTATGGATAGCATATTAACATCATCATCCTGTACATAATGTGGCTCATTGCATTCATCACAAGAAACAACATTGTCATACAAAGATTGAGTAATCATGCATTGGGACTACGAATGTGGCATTTGACAGATTATGCACCATGGAGCATCATCAGCAATATTTACAGCTTTCTTCAAAGGATCAGGAGTTTCCTTGGTATGTTGAGCTCTTTGATTTGTGTTGTTATGTGGAAATACAGGTTTACCATTATGCTAATTGGTATTATATGGCATATCATGCAATGATGGTCTCTTTTCCTATCTTTGGTAAACTTGCCTATCAGGACCTATCCCTTTTTCACTTCTAGCCAGACTATAGCTTAGGTCCTTAACAACATTTGCCAGTTTATCAATTTTATCTTTAGGGGCAGATGTACTACCTTGAGTGTTTTGAGGTTTGTTTGGATTCTACAGAATTTTCACCTTATCCCTCCTGTTTGTCTTGCCTAATGTTTTCCTGTTATTCTCAATATTTATTGCTATCTTGAAAGCATCCTTTAGAGTAGCAAGACCTTTATCTCTTAACTCATATGTTGTTTTGGCATCAAAAACATTAATATATAATATTATGCACATTGGTTCATTTGGCCTCATGTGATGTGGCAATTTGTTCAACACTTTAGTAAATCTTGCATTAAAATCTGCAACCTGCTCATTTGACCCTTTAGTGATACTAGTGAATTCATTTACAAAAAAGCTAAGGTTAGTTTTGTCACCATATTGCTCCTTAAACATCCTTTTGAATTCATCCCATGATGAAATGCTCCGATTAGGCAGATTCTTATACCATTCTCTAGCCTCATCTACTAAAGATTGCATGAGTGACTTCATAAAAACATCCTCATGTTCAACCTCAAAGTTGTCCATGACATTCTGAAAAGCCTTTAAATGATCCTCCCTAGACACAGTATTATTTCCTGAAAACTTTGGCATTTGAAGCCTCACATGCTTGTCAATGGGGTTAGGATAACCAGGGATACCATCAAAAACTAGCTGCCTAAATCTATCCAATTGCATGGGTTGTCTATCAAACTGATTAGCATTAATATTTCTATTTACATTCTGATTTCTTACATTATTTAATGGTATCCTAGCATTGTTTGCATCATACTAGTATTATTCTACTGATACTGCACCTCATTTCTGCACTGATTTCTCTGCATATTTGCATTTTCAAGGGTAGGAACTGCATCCTGTTGAGCAGTCCTCAGAGCTTGTACTTTCTATCTCATGTCATCTCTATTTTTCATTGCCTGCAGATATTCTATTTCTGCTCTTAAACTCTTAATTTCATCAGCTAGTTGTTCTTCTCTGGGCATGGAGGTAGATGGTCTCATACCATTCTGATCATCATCTTCATCATCCCTTGGGGATTCTACTTCTTCAAATCTATCACTGGGATCCAAGAAAGGGCATTCTTGGAACACTTCTGATCTTATTTTTAGACTAGCACCCTACTGTCTTTCATATGCACCTTGAATGTCAGCTTCTGCATTTGAAAAATAAGGTACATGCTTCCCTAAAAGTCTAGGGTTATCCTGAATATCATCATTATTCCTGGGGGAACCCTCATGACTGGCTGAGATGGTTCCTTTTCTTCTATACATCATCTTTCTCTTTATGGGTAACTCTACAAATAATGGATTATGTAAGGATCTTCTCCCTTGCATGCAAACTTTCACTTTACCAGTTGGGAGATTGTTCGGAGTCGCCACCTATAACTAGAATTATTTTTCCAGGGATGAAAGGATACTTCTTTCAAATCAGTCCCCAGCAGAGTCACCAATTTTTGTTGTGACTCGGATGGGCCACAAATATATCACCAGAGATGATTAGATAGTACTTTTACTTGACTTCCCCAGTAGAGTCGCCAATTTCTATTGTTGACTCGGATGGGCACACAAGTATGTTTCTCTTTTTTCTTTTCTAATTCTCCCCAGTAGAGTCACCAATTTCTGTTGGTTATTTCCCTGACTGGATACTTTCTCCCAGATTTCCCTACAAGGTAGCCATCAGTGATCAACAGGATCTCTGGGCTAGGGACCAACAGTGTAGGAGATAGAGTCTATTTTTATCTCCTCCTCTGCTTCAGGCTCTGCAAAACCTAGGGGGGTATTCCCTACTCAACACCCATGAGATACAACTATGCAAAGATTGGGATGCTGACACAAAGCAGTTAAATCCTCCTGTATGAAGACCAAAATTGTAAGAATAGTGCAAAGGGGCTAGCTTTGGGCCTATGTTCAGTTGTGAATCAGAGGATCTTGGTCCTAAAACTACTTCTATAGTCCTAATGGTTATTTTGGAAGTTTGAGTTTGATTTTATATTTGGATACAAAGCTGGACTTGGTGTATAACTTCAATACAGAGCTAGATTGGTGCCTATCTAGGGCTTGGAGTCAGTAGACATACACCTGTGAATGGTCAGTATGAACACAATAAAATTGGATTTTAAGGGGATTTGTGTGATATCTGCCTTACAGATACCTCCCAATACAGAGTGTTAAGTTATCTCTACTTATGGCATCCCTATTGCAATATATTCTTCCCAACACTTAATCTAAAAGCACTTTAATCTACCCCTTGAGCAGAAGTTGAAAGATCAAGCATTCAATACAGGAATTCTATACTCTAGAACACTAGATACCCCTTAGATATCTAGATTCAGAAGGACACATGCAATACTGGAGACAGAATTAACAAAACACATGCAAATAGAGCATTACTCATATAAAACCAATCATGAAATCAGTAGATTCATGCATGAGACATACAACAAGAGATACATAAACTCACAAGACCTCCTGCATAGAGCAACCAAAACCAGTTGTATCTTATTACAGAGCCAGATATGTCTAGTTTTCAACAACCACCAAAATGAGAAACACAACCTGCTAAATACAACAAGGAAGGTCCTCAACATTAATTACATGGCAAAAGTCAAAATTTGCCAAATACAGTACATTGAGAAAATGGTGCTCAACGTATTCAATGCAGTAGGTAGGGGAGGAGACAGGAAGAGATCTCAAGCCTTGCGCTACCGCCCATGGATGTACAACTTCAATCAGGTACCAGATCCGTCCACACCATCGCCCATAACTCTGCAACAACCGCCATTAATGGTGCACCAACCCGTGGCCTTGGGAAATGCAAAATACTGTGCATCGCAACCATTTCCCACCAAGATACCACATCCTGATATTTCAAATTATGCAGGATCTAATTATCCCACATGCACCCCATGGCAACCTCCTTAACACTTTATATACTAGGTCGTGAGCATATATGATGTCGGTGCTTTTGCTCCCGACGACACTAGCATAAGCCTTCATCATCATCATCCTCTAGCATGATACCTATTTCTTGAAATATCACCCTGACGTCAGCATCACCTGCTAAGCTCACCCTAATAATTCACATCACCCCGATGTGAAATATCACCCCATAGAAAATATCACCCTGTGGGAAAATATCATGCCATCTGCATCACTTGATATAAAATATCACCCTGAAGTATGAATATCAGCCTGATGACCAACCCTACCTTCATGTGAAGAATCGCCCACATGATAATCACCTTCATCGGCACAACCTGATGCGTCAGAGAAAGATCTTCCTGCCTTGCCAATACCAAATGTCTAGCCGATGTCTTCTACTGCATGCACCCTTCAGATGCTCAAAAATCCTGCTGACGTCACCCAGATAAAAGATATCACCCTGATATATGAATATCTTGATGATGTCATCATCATGTTTAGAACAAGGGTGATAATTAGAAGATGACCCTATATTCAGAAAATCACCCCGACAATTGAAAATCATGCTGCTGATAAGAAAATATCACCTCTACAAGATCATGACGTCAGCAACATCATGGAAGTTAAAACATAAGGTGATAAACTAACATCGGGGTGATCTTAATGAAGATCACCCGATGTTCAAATATGATGACCCTGGGACATCGGGTCATACTTAGCAAATTCTCAACACCAACATCAGGATGATCTTTAACTAAGATCACCTGATGTTAAAATATCACCTTCAGGCAGGATGTCGGGCTGGCAAAAACATGAAGCCCCTACAGGATATCCAGTCATGAGGAGAAATGACCCTCGCAAGAAACATCAGGTGGATGCATGGAAATATGATGATGATGATGACGACCCGCTCCCTGAAAATATCATGATGATGCTGAAAACACTGAGAGGGTCCAACACTTATGAAATTTTTTTTGATTTCTAGGGAGGTACACATCCTGTAACCTTAAACATAAATTATTACCAACAGGTTAAAGCCCCTAAAACAAAGTTACCATTTGAGCTTCATATATTGTGAGTTAATCTTCACCGTGGTTTTTCCCTTCTAGGGTTTTCCATGTATATCTAGTGTTATGTGTTGATGTGCATTGTGTTATACTTTCATGCTCATGTTATTGTTGTAATACTTAAGGTTTAATCTACTCCAGATAAGTTGAATTTTTTGAAAGTGAAATTTGGTTGTATACTGATTCACCCCTCCCTCTCAGTATACTTGTGTGTCTAACAATACCTAGAGAATAAATGAGACGCAAGGTTTAACATTGGAAACACATTTGGGGAAAAATATAAGATAACAAACAATTGTATTAATATGTAAGCATAGAATCTAGAAACAATACACTCACATTATTCTACTTTTCTTAATTAGTACACATCTTATGTACAACCTCTACATGCATCTCTATATCTCCTATCAATTAGCCATTTTCGTATCATCGTCTCATCAACCTATTCCTTTTGTGAAATGGACTAGATGTAAATCAAATCAAATCAAAGAATTCAAACTAAATCAGCATTCTAATAGCCCATGGAGTACTAACCATCACTTAACCAAACAATGAATTTACCATGATGTCATACTTGCCAAATGTCATTCTTACAAGGAATCTCTAAATCAGCAAACTACGCATTAGTCTAGATATTCCTACAAATAACCAAATCATCATTATTAATCAATACAAGTTCTATATAAAGAAATTCTAAAATCAAGTCTTTTGCAATACTAGCAATACCATTACCAGGGTTTGTGATATTGAAGACAACACTCTTATAAGTCCTAGTACTTTAGAGTACCTTTCATAACATCTACCTATCCTCTACTATTGTTTCATGCACTCAAGCAATGTTGCACATGCTCCAACACTACATAACATACTTCAACAATATATTACCATGTGCAAGATGTGGTAATCAAAACACAACCAAGACTCACACAATTGTTACCATGGCTTCACCAAGGTTCAAGACACTTACAAACAAAACCAAAAAATTTAACTCCCACCTCATTTTATCACCTAGGCTTCAAAAACTATTGTATCGTCCATTATCAACTTCTACATAACAAGAGCACTCTAAACTTTGAACATTCTTTCAAAAATCCCAACACTCACATTAAATCAAAGAATGTGTCTTTGATGCAAAAATAATAATTTTCTACCCTCACAAGAATGTTTTTCAAGGAATTAAAGTATAGCACACTCTTGAATTAAAATTGTTGTAATTATGTTCAATAGATTTTAACATGAAAATATTGTGGAATTTATTTTGCACATATCTTCTATTTTTTGTTCTAAAATAGGATAAATAATTGTCATTTTTGTGTGGCAACAAATTTCAAGAATTCACTTAAACTGTATTTATTTGTCTCATTGTATCTTAGTTGAATTTGGTAACATAAACTTTTCATAACAAAAGTCCCCAAAATTTTAGTTACCTTCATCTAAGATTTGGATTCCTACAAATCTAATCTATTAAATTGATTTGTATGTATCTATTGTACTTAGGCAAAAATAACAAGATATAAACTTAATATTAATGAAATCTAATCTAAAAATTGTGATAGTGATCACAACACTTGTATAAATTCTAGTACTTTATAGCACTTTTCATAACATCTTCATGTCCTCTACTATTATTGCATGCACTCGAGCACTGTTGCACATGCTCCAACACTACATCACATACTTCAACAATATACTACTATGTGCAAGATGTGGTAATCATAACACAACCAAGACTCACACAATTGCTACCATGGCTTCACCAAGGTTGAAGACACCTACAAACCATACCTCAAATTTTAACTCCCACCTCATTTTATCACATAGGCTTCAAACACAATTGTATTGTCCATAATCAAACTTCTACATAACAAGAGCACTTTAAAGTCCAAACATTCTTGCCAAAATCCCAACACTCACATTAAATCAAAGAATATGTTTTTGATTCAAAATTAATAACTTTCTAACCCCACAAGTTTTTTTTTCAAGCAATTAAAGTATAACACACTCTTGAATTCAAATTATTGTAACTATCTTCAATAGATTTTAACTTGAAAATATAGTGGCATTTACTTAGCACATATCTTCTAAATTTTGTTTCTAAAATAGGATGAATAAATATCATTTTGGTGTGGAAACAAATTTCAAGAAGTCACTTAAAATGTATTTATTTGTCTCCTTGTATGTTAGTTGAATTTGGTAAAATAAATTTTTCGTAACAAAAGTCCCCAAAATTTTAGCTAGCTTCATCTAAGATTTGGAATCCTACTAATCTAATATATTAATTTGGTTTGTATGTATCTGTTATACTTGGCCAAAACTAACAAGATATAAACATAATATTAATGAAATCTAATCTAAAATTTGTTATAGTGAAGACAACACTCTTATAAGTTCCAGTACTCTAGAGCACATTTCATAACATCTACCTATCCTCTACTATTATTGCATGCACTCAAGAGCAATGTTGCACATGCTCCAACAATACATCACATACTTCAACAATATACTACTATGTGAGAGATGTGGTAATGAAAACATAACCAAGACTCACACGATTGCTACCAGCTTCACCAAGGTTCAAGACACCACTAAAACATACCACAAAGTTTAACTACCACCCAATTTTAACACATATGATTCAAACACTATTGTATTGTTCATAATCAAACTTCTCCATAACAAGAGCACTCTAAATTCTGAACATTCTTGCCAAAATCCCAACACTCACATTAAATCAAGGAATGTGTCTTTGATGCAAAAATAATAATTTTTTAACCCCACAACCATTTTTTTCAAGCAATTAAAGTATAGCACACTCTTGAATTCAAATTCTTGTAATGATCATGAATAAATTTTAACATGAACATATAGTGGCATTTATTTAGCACATATCTTCTAATTTTTGTTTTCTTAAATAGGATGAATAATTGTCATTTTTGTGTGGCAACAAATTTCAAAGAGTCACTTAAATGTATTTATTTGTCTCCTTGTACGTTAGGTGAATTTGGTAAAATAAACTTTTCGTAACAAAAGTCCCCAAAATTTTAGTTTGATTCATCTAAGATTTGGAGTCCTACAAACCTAATCTATTAATTTGATTTGTATGTATCTATTATACTTGGCCAAAATAACAAGATATAAACTTAATATTAATAAAATCTAATCTAAAATTAGTGATAGGGAAGACACTAGTCTTATAGGTTCTAGTACTCTAGAGCACCTTTCATAACATCTAACTATCATCTACTATTATTGCATGTGTAGACACCCAAAAATGACCATTTCATTATTCACCTTACATTACATTAATTCTTCTAATTCACTTTAATTAAAAATTAATTAAATGAATCTTAATTATTTAATTAATTTCATCATCTCACCACCTTTATTCTTCTATTTTTCCATTAATTAAACAAATCAATTATTTAATTAATTCAATATATTTTAATTTCTTCCTATCCACTACAATTAAATAATTATAATTGTTTAATTGGCTAATTATTCTTCCAAATTAAATAAATTATTCTAATTTATTTAATGTTGACTTTTCTAATCTTCTCAATAATTAAAATAAATAATTTATTTATTTCTTATTTATTCTTCCATCATCCATAATAAATTAAATAAATTTATGTATTTAATTTCTAATTATCTTACCAAATCATGAAAAAATATCTTTTTCCTCCATGCACACAAATTAAATAATTTATTATTTAATTTTATTCATAGCATGTCAAAATGCAAATCAAAAGTTGAGTTCACTTGGCTTTAAAATCATTGTTTTTATCAATCAATTTATAAAATAGAAAAAGCTTTCTATTTTTATGAAAATCGATCCTATCTTTAATCAACAAACCATTTAACTCAATAAATCATCTTTTTGCATGTACACTTATCATGTGCACATTCATCATGTCTTCTCAATTTATCTCCTCCATCAATTTCATCTATTATCCTCCACCGTGATCAATCTTCCCTTAAAGCTATAAATATGCCTATTCACCTCTTCATAAGCCCTTCACGATTTTTGAGCATTGGCATCCATATCTCCCAGTGCTTTGATCATTCATTGAAGCACCTCACAACCATTGAGCTATCATCTATCCATTTGCGATCATGGTTATGCTATGTTTAGAGGAACCCACATATCAAAACACCAAGGAATAAATATCATAGTGTTGTAACTTGAATTATTGTTTGCTTTGGATTTCATCATTGAGTATTGTGATTATCTCTTGAGTTATGTAGACATTAGAATAGGATCATTATGTGTCTTGTTTGCATTATAATTTCTAGCATACACATTCTGGCATCCCTAGTGGGACCCACTCCCTAAATTTAACATACATTTTCTTGAGAAATTTGATTTTTTAGGCTACAGGTACGAAGTTACACTTTTGGTGTGTAGAGTTGTCCTTTTGGTGTGTAGAGTTGCACTTTTGGTAAGTATAGTTGCACTTTTGGTCTGCAGAATTGTGCTTTCAGTTGACAATGTTGTACTTCTAGTCTATAGAGTAGCACTTCTGGTTTCTGTTGTTTATCTTGCATTTTCTAACTTTTACAGGATTTTTAGGCAGTGATTTCTCTTTTTGTATGCAAGCTAATGTATTTGTAGGCATTCAACTTAAATTATTTCACAAGATGATGTATTTGTGGACATGTATTATTGCTTTTTGACCTAATTAATCATTCATCTCATTGTTTTCCTTTTGATTTGCACAGGGTTCACATATTCACACTTCCAATCTGTCCCTTGGCCCATCCAAAGCATATTTATTCACTTTTAAACAACACGATAGAGATTTTTATTATCTTTGTTTTCTATTTTGCAGGACCTAGACAAAGTTGCACTTTTGGGAAACAGAGTTGCGCTTTTGGCTAATAGAATTGTGCTTCCGATCAACATAATTGCACTTTTGGTCAAAATTATTGCACTTCTCATGTACATCTTTGTACTTTTAGTTAAGTTCATTACACTTTTGGTTAACAGAGTGTAAACTTTTGGTTAGTTTTATTGCGCTTTTAGCTAATTTTGTTCGCTTTTAGTCACTGTACTGACGCTTTTGGTCCTGATAGTCTT
The DNA here is from genome assembly GCA_027924645.1 of Cunninghamia lanceolata. NCBI lineage: Eukaryota > Viridiplantae > Streptophyta > Pinopsida > Cupressales > Cupressaceae > Cunninghamia > Cunninghamia lanceolata. Next base: position 15,276,744 of record BSBN01000972.1, on the reverse strand, counting down.
GATTTGTGTTTTTCATCTAACAAATGGCTTTCTTGAAGACTAATATCATTTGTGCAACCTCTTATCACTTGTCAAAGAAGTAAAAAGTGAAACTACTAATGAGTTTGGTGTAGGACGTTTGACAAATATTCTATTTTTATCACTAATATAGTAGCACAATTGATTTCTTAAGTGGATTTACAATTTGTTTTCCATATCTTGAATGTCTATGTACGTATTCTCTCTCCTCACACCAAAAGGTGATCTTGGAGATCATAAATACTATATTATTTGCTTTATCACTTTATTTTCATTATTCCCGGGGACCCAAGAATCATATGTATGCTCTTCTGTCATATCGCAAGATTATCTTGAGAATCAAAAGTACTCAGTATCCTCTTTAGAAGGCCTATTAATGGATTGCATTACCCATATGAACAACCTTAATTGCATGTTTAGCATGGGATATAAATGTTATAAGAATCAAAAGACTCATTTCAAAGGAAGGACCCATTCTTGAATAGAAAAAACCTTGAGATCCTTGGTCCTATCGAGACTTGATTTGGTTTGCACCTGGTCAGATGTTTGGGACACCCCTAGTCATAGAATTGAACCCCACCATACTTCATGTATATTTGGGGGCTCCCTAGACAGCTTGTTAACTTAGATAAGACCTTTGACTATCATATCCTTCGAGGCATCGATACTGCATGGAGGAGAAGAGATCACGCTATTTCCTTCATTGTTTGAGATAGAATACACTTTGGCCAAGAATTTTGTCTCCAAAGTAAAGGGTGTAAGGTGGTACATGACCTTGCAAATTCCTTACATATTTGAGCAATGATAAATGGTTTCAAGAGGATGGAAATAGCCATTATCTAATAGTGGGGTTTGAATTCACACTTGAGTGAGTCTGTAGGATATGACACTCCTTGAATAATATCTACGCTTGTGCAAGAGTGTGTTGATGGTGGTTTTAGCACATAACAACACAGGTGTGATTGCTGGTTTCACACCTCTCTTGAAAAATATCTTACCGTAGGTAAGACTACTCTAAGGATAATACAGCTAGGTCTTAGCTTGCTTGAAATCTCTCAATGGGTATGTTCTAGCTATGCCTACAAGGGGTCTTACATGCAATCTGCAAATCTTCAGGTTTAGGGCGGCAAATACACATAAACCCTTTTATAGTTTTCAACTAATAAGCAAGATAAAGTGTTACTGAAATTCCTATTCTAATAGCTAACAATGGTTTTTCAAAGAAAATACAAAAGGTTGGGGTTTTAGAAGGATCCTAAGTGACATTCACAATGCAAAGGTTATCTTCAACAGACAAATACTCCAAAATTTTAAACCAGCTTTCTGAGTTACCAAACATGAAATGGGTGTTACAGTGCTATAGAAAATGGTACTATCTTCCATGGTGGTTAAAAGATTTTCAGACCACATTCATTTGTCAAATACCCAATAGACAGCGCAACTTAACTTATGAAATGTAGTTGAACTTTAGCAGAAATAATAAGCCCAGACTAACTTTACATAGCTATTTACCATCAGCAAACAACTAAAAGTATGGACTTGGAATATTCATCAAATACTTCAGCAAACCATGAACATTTCAAAAGCACAACTAACTAACTATGGGAGAGCAAGAAGCAAACCATGAAAACCATAATGATTCAACACAAGATACAAATTCTTAGAATTACTACAGAAACTTGCTTTTGTATTACTTCAAATGACATAGATTCAACAATTTGGCATCAAAATCTCTCTTACAAATAGTGGAAATGGCAGCCCTTTATATAGTAAAGCAGCATACCCTAGCTTTCAAATGAACGGTGGAGATTAACTCAACACTGACAATCCAAATTATACAATTATAACAGCCCACATCAATTCTTGGATTACATTATGTCCTTTATGAAAAAGATGGAAAATAGTCCCCAGATACGTTAAATCTAGACAATTTGACTAGCCAACTCAGTATATGAATAGAAAAGAATGTTTTGGAAGAAAGAAAAAGACAAAATAGAGTCACATGCTACCCTGAATACAGTAATTTACAATTGTGATGGGATTGCATCATTAAAATATTCAAAATAATGTTAAGACTCCTTGTCTAAGTCAATTTTTTCTTCATTGGTTAGCTTGTTGCAATAAATCAACCAGGAATCAAGTGCAAGATTAATATCAGGCAGGTCTGGATCCTTCAAATGATGTATCCGGTAATCAAACACTTCAAGTTCTCAACTGAACTTGCCATGTATTCTTTCTATCTATGTCCCTGCCTTCTTAAATGCCTTGAATTCAGCTTTGAGGTTGGTTTTCTTGTCTAGTCTTTCCTCCATACTGAGTGCAACATCTTCAAAAATTACCTTGTGCAACTTATCTTTGCACTTCTCAACATCAAAAGGGGCATAATCATCATAAGACGCTTCCTTGCAATCCCTCAAAGAGTCATTGATGTCATATATGATTGATCTTAATTCTTCATTAGCTTGTTTATATGCTTCCTTTATATGCTCAAAGGTTTGCTTTCTCAAAAGCAGCTACTGATACCACTTAATGGCTTTCGGCAGTGAATTCTGAGTCAAAATATTTTCTACAACTAGAGTCTGAGCTGGCAATTCTCTGATACCTTTTACCCAGGGATACATATGTGAATAATACTCATCAAAAGAATTGCATTCTTCACGCAAGTCCTTCCATCTGTTATGTAATTCTATGAGTCTTTTATGTGCTTGAGCATAGGCACTTATGGCTTCACATCCCATCTCATAAACCTTTAGTAACCAATTTTCTGTGCCTTGGGACTTTGATCTTACCTCACTCAATTTAGTAATTTCATCAGTAGACAAGAAAGTAGGTATTGTCCTTATATCACCTCCTGCATCTACTGGATTTATCAAAAAATGAAAAAATGCTCGTAGTTCCTCGTTCTGTTGTTTCAAGTCTTTGTTGGACATTTCATCCTTATCCAGCTATTCCAAAATTGATGTAATGGAACCTTTGAAATCATCCACTCTCTGAGCATGAGTGGCTGGACCTAGATCAATGGTTGATATGATATAATCCTCCGCCCTGACTTGTTCTCTTCTTGTATCAGCTGGTGGGACTGCTATTTTTGCTATCCTTAATCCTGATTCATTCTTATAGATCCTTGATTGGATCTTAGCCTTTTTCTACTTCTTAGGCTTCTGGGCTTGTGATAGGATGGTGCTCAAGTCAAGCTGCATTACTTCCACCTGTGGTTCAGGGTATGCCATTCTGCCTTGCAACCATTCAGGAGCAGAAGATTTGTTTAATTTAGAAGCTCCATCCTTATCAGATACAGCCAACTCTTTGGATTGTTCTTGTTCTTTCTCTTCATTCTTCTGTGGACTTCTCCCTTCTTCCTTTTCTTCTTCTTATGCCAAGTCCTTCAGATTTATCACTACACTCTCTTGTGCAATCTTTAAAACTTCTTTCATTTGATCTTTATAAAGAGGACTATCAGATATGTCAATAATTTCCACATCAACTAAAGGAAGATGGAAGTTTTCATTTTTTATTTCAGATAATACCTCCTTTTCCTCCTTAGCTGCTTTCGGTTCCTGTAATCCCAACTCTGCACACACTTTCTCAATCCCAGGCAGCAGTGGCACTGCCAATGAATCTACAGGCATTTGTGAAATAGGGACAATAGAAGAGATAGTTAAGGAAGGCACACTGATATGTGTCAAGCTAGTCAAGACTGGTGATAAGGAGGAAGAAATGATAAGAGGTGAAGAAAAGCGTAGTGAAGGTAGAGGAAGAGGGGGTGAAAGGATGGTGGAAATGGGAGGCAAGGTAAAGCAGAAGAAGGTGTAGGTGTAGTGGAAGGGTATGAGATGGTAAGTGTGGAGGAAATAGGACTGCTAGAGTCACTAGAAGAAATTGCCAGTGAACAAGAGGTGGTGGTGATGATAGAGGCAGGAGAGGTGGCAGGAGATGTTTCTTGAGTTATGGGTGAAGTGGATGTAGTAGATGAAGGAGGAATGGAAGAAGAAGTGGTGGTAGAACCAGCAGGGGTTGAGATAGCAGTGTCAGCACTTTGTGTAGGGGATTAGGTAGTTGGAGGATTAGAATCCTTCTTAGTTGCAACATCCACTTTACTAACTTCTTTCACTTTTACCTTCTTAGCCTTAGAGTTTTCTCTAGCACAACTTGGCATATCTTTTCTCTTGGAAGTCCTGGTCCTAGTTAAGGGAGGTTGATCCTTCTTCTGGGGAGACGTTATAGATGGCTTCTTAATCTTCTTTGCTTTTTCTATCAGAGATGTATGCTCTTAACTATCTAATTTTTATTTTTCACCTAGTTCTGCCTCATCTGTGACTTGAATGGGTTCATCCTCTTCTCCCCCAGAGTCCTTGTCTGATTCCACTGTTATGTAGGTAAGATGGACTTCTTGTCCATTTAGAACAACCACTTGAGATCTGACCCAGGCCTTACTCAATTTGATTGGTTCCCTCATAACAACATCTAGGGATCTCTCCTCTGCATTTGCCCAATTTGACAATGGAATAGGTTGATGGTATTGCGCCTCCCATGGTCCTCTGACCATAACATTCTCATCATCTTGCAATTGATCAGGGATTGCCATTAGATGAAACCTTTTGATGAAGTCCAAAGGTAGCCTTGCATGTGCCTTCTTCATAATCTCATAATCATCAAGGCAGTTAGCCCAAAAGTCTTCAATATGCACTTTGTGGAAGAGCTTTTTACTTACAAATCTTTCCATCACTTTGTTTGGATCAAAATGACCTCTTGCATTGTAGTAGAGAAAATTCAAGAGCTGAAGCTCTTTGTCTGAATGCTCTGCTGATGCCAGAGAAGGACATGCATAAAGTCCTTTGCCGAACTTGATAGGAAATTGAACATTAGTCCTATGCAAGTGCTTGAGTTTCTCAGCACAAGGTATCAGTTGCCTAGATAGTTCTAGAAGCACTGTCTTATCATCAGGGTATCGAGGGAGTTTGTAGGCCATTCCAGTGAAGCCTTGTACCCTAATGTATGTAAATTTCTCAAACTGGATATACAACCTGCCATATATGGTTATTTCATTCATGGCCTCAGTGGAAATCCTCAAAGCTGTGTTACCCTGGAACTTTCTAGTTATATACATTGTGAATGCATCATTTACCCTTTTGAAGTGTATTAATGATTGAGATGAAGTTAGTTGTGGGTAGCACTCATATACTTTTATCTAAGTTTGTTCATCATTTCCAACTTCACCAACTTTGGACAATCCATCATAGTGGTTCCTTCTTGCTAATGCATAGATGATATAGGATGTCCATCTGAAGTATTTATTTTCACTAAAATTGCTGAAGGCTTCATGGATGTTGTCACTGAGGATCTGAGCCCAGTGGAACTTAGTTCCCTTTAATATCTCAGTGATAATAACAAACATCCAGTCCTCAAAGTTTGATGCTGTTGGCAATCCATACACTCTGCTTAGGAAGGTTACCAGGTCTCCTATTTCATCATGAAAGTCACTTCTGTAAAGTACTCTAGGGAACTTGATGAGAGCAGAATTTCTGCTATTAACCCAATGGTCATTTATGTATTTTCTGCATCCCTCTACATCTTTATTGTATGTTGTCTTCAATCCTTTTTTATCTGGCATAGTCATGACCTTGTGCCAAGGGATGTCAAAGGTTTCAGCCAAAGAAGGTGGGATTAGATCAGCTAGGATATCCCCATTTGCCATCTAAATTGTCCTTGTCATAACATCATATCTATCTGCATAGGTGGCCATTAGCTCTGCACACTGTACCGAAGTAGGAAAGGCAGCTACTTGTGCAATACCACTATCTCTAAGTACTCTAGCTCTAGGAGTTAGATTTGGACCAAAGACTCTTAGTTTGAAGTCACCTAGGTCTATGTGACCTAAGTTAGTGTCCCCTACATCACTCCACCCGAAGTGGATCTTTGTTTCTAGAGGGACTCCTTTGAACTCGTACTTCATTGCTTGGGCCCGAGTAGTCATTTAGTCTGCATGACCAGACCTTATAAGTTTGATACACCAAGGAAACTCCTAAGATACTCTTAAGTTTCAAATGAATCATTACAAATCTGCTATTTACTACTAACATGCTTTTAAAGAAAAGTTAAATCTAACTGTAATAACATTGTATGAAATCAAATATCTAATGTTGCAAGAAAATTTATGAAAATTACCATTAACAATGCACTACAACATTAATTTCATCATTTTGAACCACTTTCCTTTTGAAAATTTCAATAAATTCAGACATTTGCATGGTTTTGCGCTAATTTGAGGGTTGCCCGACCCTCAAGTAGAAAAGTGTTGATTTTGAGGTCATCTGACCTCGGTGGGGAAATTGGACAGGTCTGACCAAAGTTTTACTTCTTTTCATGTCTTTGAGTTTTTAGCACAGGTTTTGACAGTGTCTGACTTGTGTGGGATTTAGAGGTCTCTGACCTCTGATGGTTGTCAAGTCAGTTAGTTGAGTTTTTGGCACAAAATCTTATCGATGTAAACTCTATTGCATTTGTACAGAAATTATCTTGGTCTGACCTGCGTGAGTTTGGACAGTGTCTGACTAAGTCAATAGGAGGGTGTTATAGAGCAGGTCGGAAGGGGTCATTTTTAGCTCTAAGTCAAGGTATTGTTTCCGGCAGGATTTTAGGGGGCTACCGACTTTGCGGGGAAATTTGTGCCATCTGACCAAGTCGGAGACATGATCTTTTAGCACAAAGTCAGAGAGAAGGCTTTTTTAGTGCAAAAAGGTGTTTTAAAGCTTGCAGGGTTTTTGAGACCTTCCGACCAAGATAGAGAAAAGTGTTTTGGGAGTGTTAGTCAGACAGGGGAGATTTTAGCATAAAATAAAACCAAGTGCTTGGTGTAAGTTTTGGAGGTCTCTGATCGACCAAATGATGGTTCATTTTGCAGGTCAGTCAGACCTTGTTTTAGTGCCGGATTGATCTGAGGGTTTTTATGGAAAATTTGCCTAAGTTTTGGGCATTTAACACATGACAACTTGTTCACTCTCACAGTGAACCTAAACTAGGGTTTTTTCAAATGAAAACTCACAGTTTTTATGAAACCCTAACCCAAAATGCTGATTTCACATTCATTTTCTTACCAAAACCTAACGTCTAGCATCTAACCCTAACTGCATGTAAGTAAAAACTTCGAATAGCAGGGTTAAAACCCTACCTGGTTGAAATGGCAGCGTGCTTGGCTTGCGCAGATAGGTCACAGGTTCGAGCTCGGGGCAAGTTGGCAAATGGTGAACGGAACTCCAAAATTTCCAATCTAAACGTGATCAAATGACTTAAAACATGATTAATTTCCTATTTAACCACTGCCAAAACCACCATTAATGCATAGGCATACGTCCTGCCAATTTTTAGGGTTTGCGCGAATTCTCTTCAACTCAGACTTGGTAGGGAATTTGGGTGTGTTAGACCTGGTTAGATGGGACTACATTCAGTGCAAAGCCTAGAGGTTCAGTTTGCACAGCTTTGCGAAGGTTGCAGGTTCATTCGACTTGTAGACTTTTCAGGGTCATCCGACTTAGTTGGTGATCACTAATTTTAGCGCAAGTTAGAAAAGATAGTTTTTATCGCAGAAGTCTAAATCAATGATTTTTAGCTCTAGGTCAGATGGATAGGAAATTAGTGCAAAGGTTAGAGTGATAGGATTTTAGCTCAAGGTTAGAGCACTAGGAATTTAGCGCTAAGGTCAGATAAGTGATTTTTTAGCGCAAAGGTCAGTTGAAGGGCAATTTAGTGCAAAAAGACATTTCAAGGTCCTTAAAGGGAAAATAAGGATTCATCCTAGCAGATTTTTGAAGTGATTTTTTGATATCATCTTTCAATCAAGGTCAAAACACACTTTGACCATTCAATCACTTACGAGACGAAGAGATCCAATGACTCTCTAGCCAAATCAAAAGAGGGGGACTCCATTTTGAATGGGGCGTGTGTGCAAGGCACAACAAATGGCAACTCTGCTAGGAAATGCTCCTGAGCATTTCGATGATAAATGTTTAGTTTGAACCCAGAATCTCTGTGTTCCCCACATACTAAACAAAAAAGCAAGGTACCTTATCAAAAGAACCTAAGATCACTAACCAGTGCAACCATCCACATCCTGAAAATTTGAGTGTGTGCAATTGTATTCATTCCCATCCGTTGGCAACTAAGTTCATCCAAGATCCCCTGAGACAAGCTAGAAAGTTGAGATCCTTCCACCACCAGGAAATGCTCAAATTTTGAAATATTTTTGAGCTTTTAAATAGATTGATGACCAGTCAAGTTTGCTGGTATAATGATACTTGATGTCAATCATTTCTGGGAGTGTCTTTTGTAAGTATTTTGTGGTTTGGTAGTTTCTTTATTTGCATTGTGATGGGTCTGGTGTTGAGAAACACCTTTTATTTTTACCCAATGTAGGCTAGTAACACTTAGTGTCACCTACTTTCTTTTTTATTGATAGTGCATGTGGTAGGAGAGGAAATCAACCCTTTTCACTTGACACAAGATCACCTAGACTCGCCTAGCTACTTCAAGATTATTTAAAGTGTAAAGATATATGGTTAGAAAATACTTCAAGTGCACTGACTAATAACTTATTTCCAATGAATAGACACCATACTCCTTGGCCTAACAGCGGAACCCACAGCAAAGACTAGGCAGAAACCTTAGCTTCTCGAAGGAAGGCTCATGATTATTCACCCACCAAAGAAGCACTTGCAGGTTTGCACAACTGCCACCACTTCAGAAACAAAGACCCCATGGAAAAGCAAGCACAACAAGAAAAAACAAAAGGACAACTAATCTAAGAAAAGCACCTAACATTTAAGGAAAGCAAAGGAAAGAAAGCAAACTAAACTAAAGGCAACCTAAACTAACCAAAGTAGACAAACCCCTAACTATGTACACTAAAACAAGGCATGACTGCCTCTCATGCCTGAAAGTAGTGCTTTAGGAACTAGCCATTGATAGGCAGTGGCAGCTCCTCACCAGTAAGGCTCTTAAGTCAATATGTATTGTCTCCAAGGATCTCATAGATCTAATAGGGACCCAACCAAAGTTTATCAAACTTACCGTGTTATCCCTTCTTCTCATGTACCTTATCCCAATATAGGACCAAATTAGAAATGCGGAAGTCTTTGACCTTGACTCTTTTATCGAACCATCATTTTACGACTCCTTGATGCTTGGCAAAGTTTTCTATGAGAGCATCAAATTTTTCTTCAAGGTGCAGTAATTAAGCCAACCTAAAGGACAAATGATCGGTAGTTTCAAGGTAGTCTTGCATGAATTGAAGTACCAAGATTCTCAAATGGATGGGAAAGATGGGTTCAATCCCATAGACCAAATGATAAGGAGATGTGTTCAGGGCCACTTTGTGTCAAATTCTATCATCCCATAAAGCAAACCTAAGCTGAGTATGTCAATCTCTAGAGTTTTTGTCCAAGAGTTTCTTAATGACCTCAAGCAGGTTTTTCTTTGTTGATTCAGCTACCCCATTCCCTTGTGGATAGTAATTAGATGAGAACTTGAGAGTGATCCCATAGTCAAATGCCCAGTTAGAAAAATATAATGATGAAAAGGTAGAGCCATTATCACAAACTAAAGCAAATGGATAATCAAATCTAGTGATAATATTCTTTTCAACAAATTCAATAACTAACTAAGTGGTACATTGCTTACAAGCTATTTCCTCAGACCATCGAGTGTAGTAATCAGTAGCAGTCAGAATATACCTATGGCATGCAGAGGAAGGCGGATTGATCATACTGATAAAGTTGAGGCCCCACTGAGCAAATGGTCGTACCTCCACTACTGGTTGCAAAGGCATGGCTACGTGTTGTTCTCTATGTGCAGTGGTCTGGCATATATGATAGGTTCTTACATGTGAATATGCATCTTTGAACAGGGTTAGCAATAATACCCAACACAAAGAACCTGATTAGCTGTCGAGTGTGCTGACCCATGACCTATCCTGAATCTCTCGTGAAAGCTAGTTAGCACCTGATCAACCTCTAATTTGTCCAAACACCTTACATAGATACCTTCATGATTCTTCTTGTAAAGGACTGATCCTTTTATCATGTAACTACTACTTTTAAGCTTGAGAACTCTCATTTGCACTGAATTTAGCTGCGGTGGGCAGCATCGATTGAGTAAATAAAATATGATATCTCCGTACCACTCATCTTTTGAAACATCTTCTAACAGGTATTGTTGAGAAACCAGGTTTGGTCCCACTTCAGTCATTGTTCTAGTCAAGGCTTGATCTCTTACCAATTTCATGGGTTGAATATCTATGTCAAACTCTTACAAGATGGTGACCCACTTCCCCCTTCTCTCTCCTAATTCACTTTGCATCAGTAATGCTTTAACTGCTGCATCTAGGACTATGGCAATTACTTGACTTCTTAGGATGTAATGACAGAATTTCTTAACTGCCTTTACCAGAGGGTACACTTATTTTTCCACATTTGGATACCTTAGCTCTGCATCTTTCAGTGGAGTGCTCATGAAAGCAATGGGCCTTTCATCACCAACTGACCTCTTCTATGTCAACATTGTAGCACTGGTATGCTCTGAAGCAAATGAGTATATATGAAATGGCAAAGTGTAATCAGGACTCACCAAGACAGGTGCATTCGATATAGCTTGTTTAATTTCTATGAAGGTAGCCTTGGCTTCTAGAGTCCAGTCCATTTTAGCATCTTTCTTCAGCATCGCATTGAGAGGTTGAACAATCTTAGCAAACCCCGTAATGAATTTATGTACAAAGTTGATCTTACCAAAATATGATTTAAGTTCTTTCTTGCTGGCTGGGGGAGGTATCTTAAGTATTGCTTGGATCTAGTCTGGGTCAACAGATATTCCCTGTTCAGATATTACATGTCCCAGCAACTTTCCTTCAGTTACTCAAAAAATGCACTTCTTGGGGTTGAGTGATATACCATAATCCTTGCATCGCTGCAACACCTTTCTCAGATCTACTACATTATCCTCTCACCTTTTTGAGAACACTGTTAGATCATCCATGTAGATGATTATACATTTTCCAACCAACCCCTTGAAAGAAACATCCATAGCGTGCTGAAAAGTTACGCTAGCATTTATTAAGCCAAATGGCATGCGGCGGTAGGCATAGATACCCCATTTACATGTGAAGGATGCTTTAAGCTGTCCTCATATTCCACCATCACCTAGTTATAACAAAAATATCCATCCAAGAATTACATCATCTAGGGCACATTAACAATCTATAATACTTCATCCAAAGAGGGCAATGGGTAATTATCCTTTTCAGATGCTCTGTTTAGATTACAGAAATCAACACAAAGTCTAATTTCTCCATTTTTATTTCGGACCAGAACTAAATTTGCTACCCACACAGAATGTTTGACTAGAAATATTATCATGGCTGATAGTAGCTTCTAAACTTCTTTGAAAATCAATGGTTCTAGCAGAGCATTCACTAGCCTCTGCCTTTGCCTGAATGGCTTTGCTCCTGGTTTTAGCAGGATGGTGTGCGTGATGATCGAGGTATCATATGTCTTTAGATCTTCATAGCTCCAAGCTATAACTTCATGATAATCTCTTAAGGCATGTATAATTCCTATCCTTTCCTTTTCAGTACTGACTTTCCTAATGAACACATTCTTAACATTTTCTTCTGTTCCTAAGTTAAACGATTCACACTTTCCTCCTGGGAACTCTTCTTTTTTCCTTTGAGTCCCTAAATTATCTACATCAAATAGTCTTTCCAATTCTACCATTCCTCATGGGATCATATTGGTTTTCAAGTTTAGTACTCCTAAATCCATTTCAGCAAGTTCCATTTCTTCTTCATCTATTATTTGAGTAGTGAACACATCCGATGAAGTAAGGAAATTAATGATGTGTTGATCATCTTCAAAAACTTGGAAATTGGTAACATTATCACGTACAGATAGAGTAGCCACAAATTCCATAGAGAATTTCTTTAGTCCTGCCATAGATGTTGGTTCTAAGGTGCTTGCTGTTTGAACTAGAGCATTTGCAACATGATTCTGTCTTCTTGGGATGACCTAGATGTTAAAACCATCAAAGCACTTGATCAAATCCCAGACTCTATTCTTGTACTTATTCAATCTTTTATCATTGCATGAGTATTTTTTTCTCACTTGTTTCACCACTAACTCAGAATCACCAAACACCTAGATAATTCTGACCTTCTTCTACAGTGCTAGCAACAATCCCTGTACTAATGCTTCATATTCAGTGATGTTTGTGCATGGGAACTGTAGCCTTTGTGATGCCAAAAAAGAACTCCCAGTGGGGATGATCAATTCGACCCTTGCACCAGACCCTTGTCTACATCTTGAGCCATCAAATCTTAAGGTCCATAAGTGAAAGTCTTTTCTATCAATATTTTGTTTTACAGTCTCCCTTCCATCAAGTGGAGGTTCAAGTTCTTCCTTCTTTTCAACAATTGGTTCCGTCTTCAAAATTATAGAGATCTTTAGTGATCTTTGCACTTGTTTGACTGCTTCTTGACACAACTGGCAAGTAAATTCAGAATGAGATGCATCATGTATACGACACCAGTTGGGCAATAGTAGCTATTCCATTTGAACCTGCTTTCCAACAACAGTTTGATCTTGTACAAATCTAGCTATGAAATCCCTCAAATACCCTGGGTTCATCTTCTTCTGAAGAGTCCTCTGCATCTGATTGAATATATGCTATTGTACTTTCTGATCTTTCTATAAGTGGTTTAGAGGGTCTTAAGCAGCTCAGCATGAGAAATTCTTCTGACTGACTACTGTGTGGAAGATAGACTCCCAAATCAACTTCTAAGAATAGAATGTCATTGGGTTGATTGCATTCTGTGATCATATGCTTCATCTTGGGCTGTCTTTTAATACGTATCTGATTAGCCAATCCCTTCCATGGCAGCCACATGTGGGAAAAGTTAGTTTCCATATAACCATTCAAAGTTCTAGACCAATCTCTACTCAGAAGCATGCCATATTGATCTGGAATGTCCACTACTTGAATATCTATTTATTGTTGTATCCTGGGATCAGAAGCCAATTGCATGTGTATCCTGTTCAATTCTCCTACCACATTTAATTCAGTCTTATCCAATTGTGTCACTTTCTGAGATGACTTGGCTGGGGTGAGCCCAAGTGCTTTACAAACTGATAGTGGCATTACATTCATGGGAGCACCAGAATCTACTAAACAATTATGAAGGTTCTTATTGAATATTCTAAGTGTTAAGAGTAAAGGGGGACTTTCATTCTTGTCTTTATATAGTGTCATCTTTTGTTTCACATCAGTCATATGTACTCTTTCTTTCCCCTTATCAATGCTATCTCTAGTGATATTCTCCTTTGGCATATAATCAGTCTTAGTTCCAACACCTAGGTCTTGAAAGAAAGATGTCCTAACCTCAGGTATCTTAAGTAACTCATTTATAGAAAGGCTGACCTTCATTTTCATAAGTTCCTCAGCTACATACTACCCCATTTTTACTATGTCAGACTGTTGGGAGTTTACTGTAGCAGTACCCTAGTATACTGATTGATGGGGAAGTTTTGGTGGTTCAGGATTATTGGTAGCATTCAGGTCAGGTGGAATCTGATAGCTATTTGGAAGGATGGAAGTAGTGAAAGGGCCTTTAGGCTTGCTACTTCTCAGGTTGTAAGGAGTCTTATTGTACTGCTGATAAGCATTAACTTCTTCAGACTCTTCTTCCTCAGGCTAATTATCATCTTGGAATGGAAATGTATAACTATCAAGAACTAGGGCAGTATCATACCTTTGGGAAGGAACAATTTCATATCTTGTTGGCAGAGTCTCCTGATTTTTAGCATTTTGAATCTCCATCTGGAAGATACTAGATGTAATCTAGAATTTTGGATAGTCTAGTTCAAAGTGAGCATTTATGTTGTGTAGTCTGCACCAAGTGGATAAAGTAGCTTCAGCCAACATCACACGACCTGGGGGCCTGGTATCATTGTTCTGATTCTCCAAGGGTGAAGGTACTCCATTGTTTGGTATGGTATTCTAGGATCGATTTGACCGCTACTGGAAGTTCTGATTTTGGTACTGATTCTGATTTGGGAACTGGTTCTGACTTTAGTTCTGGGAGTACTGTTGATTCTAGAAATGTTGTTGATTCTGTCCCCTCTGCTACATATAATATGCAGCAGAGGATAATCACAAACTAGTGATAATCAAATCTAGTGATAATATGCTTTTTAACAAATTCAATAACTAACTCCATGGTACATTGCTTACAAGCTATTTCCTCAGACCATTGAGTGCAGTAATCAGTAGTGGTCAGAATATACCTATGGCATGCAGAGGAAGGCGGATTGATCATACTGATAAAGTTGAGGCCCCACTGAGAAAATGCTCATACCTCCAATACTAGTTGCAAAGGCATGGTTGCGTGTTCTATGTGCAGTGGTCTGGCATATATGATAGGTTCTTACATGTGAATATGCATCTTTGAACAGGGTTAGCAGTAATACCCAACACGAAGAACCTGATTAGCTGTCGAGTGTGCTGACCCATGACCTGTCTTGAATCTCTCGTGAAAGCTAGTTAGCACCTGATCAACCTCTGATTTGTCCAAACACCTTACATAGATACCTTCATGATTCTTCTTGTAAAGGACTGATCCTTTTATCATGTAACTACTACTTTTAAGCTTGAGAACTCTTATTTGCACTAAATTTAGCTGCAGTGGGCAGCATCGATTGAGTAAATAAAATATGATATCTCCGTACCACTCATCTTTTGAAACATCTTCTAACAGGTATTGTTGAGAAACCAGGTCTGGTCCCACTTCAGTCATTGTTCTAGTCAAGCCTTGACCTCTTATCAATTTCATGGGTTGAATATCTATGTCAAACTCTTACAAGATGGTGACCCACTTCCCCCTTCTCTCTCCTAATTCACTTTGCATCAGTAATGCTTTAACTGCTGCGTCTGGGACTATGGCAATTACTTGACTTCTTAGGATGTAATGACAGAATTTCTTAACTGCCTTTACCAGAGGGTACACTTATTTTTCCACATTTGGATACCTTAGCTCTACATCTTTCAATGGAGTGCTCATGAAAGCAATGGGCCTTTCATCGTCAACTGACCTCTTCTATGTCAACATTGTAGCACTGGTATGCTCTGAAGCAAATGAGTATATATGAAATGGCAAAGTGTAATCGGGACTCTCCAAGATAGGTGCATTCGATATAGCTTGTTTAATTTCTACGAAGGTAGCCTTGGCTTCTGGAGTCCAGTCCATTTTAGCATCTTTCTTCAGCATCGCATTGAGAGGTTGAACAATCTTAGCAAACCCCGTAATGAATTTATGTACAAAGTTGATCTTACCAAAATATGACTTAAGTTCTTTCTTGCTGGCTGGGGGAGGTATCTTGAGTATTGCTTGGATCTAGTCTAGGTCAACAGATATTCCCTGTTTAGATATTACATGTCCCAGCAACTTTCCTTCAGTTACTCAAAAAATGCACTTCTTGGGGTTGAGTGATATACCATAATCCTTGCATCACTGCAACACCTTTCTCAGATCTACTACATGATCCTCTCACCTTTTTGAGAACACTGTTAGATCATCCATGTAGATAATTATACATTTTCCAACCAACCCCTTGAAAGAAACATCCATAGTGTGCTGAAAAGTTATGCTAGCATTTATTAAGCCAAATGGCATGCGGCGGTAGATATAGATACCCCATTTGCATGTGAAGGATGTCTTTAAGCTATCCTCATATTCCACCATCACCTAGTTATAACTAGAATATCCATCCAAGAATTACATCATCTAGGACACATTAACAATCTGTAATACTTCATCCAAAGAGGGCAATGGGTAATTATCCTTTTCAGATGCTCTGTTTAGATTACAGAAATCAACACAAAGTCTAATTTCTCCATTTTTATTTCGGACCAAAACTAAATTTGCTACCCACACAGAATGTTTGACTGGAAATATTATCATGGCTGATAGTAGCTTCTAAACTTCTTTGAAAATCAATGGTTCTAACAGAGCATTCACTAGCCTCTGCCTTTGCCTGAATGGCTTCGCTCCTGGTTTCAGCAGGATGGTGTGCGTGATGATCGAGGTATCATATGTCTTTAGATATTCATAGCTCCAAGCTATAACTTCATGATAATGTCTTAAGGCATGTACAATTCCTATCCTTTCCTTTTCAGTACTGATTTTCCTAATGAACACATTCTTAACATTTTCTTTTGTTCCTAAGTTAAACGATTCACACTTTCCTCCTGGGAACTCTCCTTTTTTCCTTTGAGTCCCTAAATTATCTACATCAAATAGTCCTTCCAATTCTACCATTCCTCGTGGGATCGTATTGGTTTTCAAGTTTAGTACTCCTAAATCCATTTCAGCAAGTTCCATTTCTTCTTCATCTATTATTTGAGTAGTGAACACATCCGATGAAGTAAGGAAATTAATGATGTGTTGATCATCTTTGAAAACTTGGAAATTGGTAACATTATCAGGTCTAGATAGAGTAGCCACAAATTCCACAGAGAATTTCTTTAGTCTTGCCATAGATGTTGGTTCTAAGGTGCTTGTTGTTTGAACTAGAGCATTTGTAACATGATTCTGTCTTCTTGGGATGACCTAGATGTTAAAACCATCAAAGCACTTGATCAAATCCCAGACTCTATTCTTGTACTTATTCAATCTTTTATCATTGCATGAGTATTTTTTTCTCACTTGTTTCACCACTAACTCAGAATCACCAAACACCTAGATAATTCTGACCTTCTTCTGCAGTGCTAGCAGCAATCCCTGTACTAATGCTTCATATTTAGTGACGTTTGTGCATGGGAACTGTAGCCTTTGTGATGCCAAAAATGAACTCCCAGTGTGGATGATCAATTCGACCCCTGCACCAGACCCTTGTCTACATCTTGAGCCATCAAATCTTAAGGTCCATAAGCGAAAGTCTTTTCTATCAATATTTTGTTTTACAGTCTCCCTTCCGTCAAGTGGAGGTTCAAGTTCTTCCTTCTTTTCAACAGTTGGTTCCGTCTTCGGAATTATAGAGATCTTTAGTGATCTTTGCACTTGTTTGACCACTTCTTGACACAACTAGCAAGTAAATTCAAAATGAGATGCATCATGTATATGACACCAGTTGGGCAATAGTAGCTCTTCCATTTGAACCTGCTTTCCAACAATAGTTTGATCTTGTACAAATCTGGCTACGAAATTCCTCAAATACCCTGGGTTCATCTTCTTCTGAAGAGTCCTCCGCATCTGATTAAATATATGCTATTGTACTTTCTGATCTTTCTATAAGTGGTTTAGAGGGTCTTAAGTAGCTCAGCATGAGAAATTCTTCTGACTGACTACTGTGTGGAAGATAGACTCCCAAATCAACTTCTGAGAATAGAATCTCATTGGGTTGATTGTATTCTGTGATCATATGCTTCATCTTGGGCTGTCTTTTAATACGTATCTAATTAGCCACTCCCTTCCATGGTAGCCACATGTGGGAAAAGTTAGTTTCCATATAACCATTCAAAGTTCTAGACCAATCTCTACTCAGAAGTATGCCATATTGATCTGGAATGTCCACTACTTGAATATCTATTTATTGTTGTATCCTGGGATCAGAAGCCAATTGCATGTGTATCGTGTTCAATTCTCCTACCACATTTAATTCAGTCTTATCCAATTGTGTCACTTTTCAGGATGACTTGGCTGGGGTGAGCCCAAGTGCTTTACAAACTGATAGTGGCATTACATTCATGGAAGCACCAGAATCTACTAAACAATTATGAAGGTTCTTATTGAATATTCTGAGTGTTAAGAGGAAAGGGGGACTTTCACTCTTGTCTTTATATAGTGTCATCTTTTGTTCCACATTAGTCATATGTACTCTTTCTTTCCCCTTATCAATGCTATCTCTAGTGATATTCTCCTTTGGCATATAATCAGTCTTAGTTCCAACACCTAGGTCTTGAAAGAAAGATGTCCTAACCTCAGGTATCTTAAGTAACTCATATACAGAAAGGCTAACCTTCATTTTCATAAGTTCCTCAACTACATACTGCCCCATTTTTACTATGTCAGACTGTTGGGAGTTTTCTATAGCAGCACCCTGGTATATTGATTGATGGGGAAGTTTTGGTGGTTCAGGATTATTGGTAGCATTCAGGTCAGGTGGAATCTGATAGCTATTTGGAGGGATGGAAGTAGTGAAAGGGCCTTTAGGCTTGCTACTTCTCAGGTTGTAAGGAGTCTTATTGTACTGCTGATAAGCATTAACTTCTTCAGACTCTTCTTCCTCAGGCTAATTATCATCTTGGAATGGAAATGTATAACTATCAAGAACTAGGGCAGTATCATACCTTTGGGAAGGAACAATTTCATATCTTGTTGGCAGAATCTCCTAATTTTTAGCATTTTGAATCTCCATCTGGAAGATACTAGATGTAATCTAGAATTTTGGATAGTCTAGTTCAAAGTGAGCATTTATGTTGTGTAGTCTACACCAAGTGGATAAAGTAGCTTCAGCCAACATCACACGACCTGGGGGCCTGGTATCATTGTTCTGATTCTCCAAGGGTGAAGGTACTCCATTGTTTGGTATGGTATTCTAGGATCGATTTGACCGCTGTTGAAAGTTCTGACTTTGGTACTGATTTTGATTTGGGAACTGGTTCTGACTTTAGTTCTCGGAGTACTGTTGATTCTAGAAATGTTGTTGATTCTGTCCCCTCTGCTGCATATAACCATTCTGATTCTTGAGGTGAGTAATTTCAGCAGCAAGCTTCTTCATTTGTTCAACCAGCTCTTTGATATCATCTCTGTCTTCTTTGGTTTTGGCTGCTTCTGAAGACTATAGGAAAGGCATTTGTGTTGGAGGCATTTCATCTACTAGATTGCCTAGGTGGATTACTAAGGCTTGTATTGCAGCTGGGTTTGGAATTAGATTCATCATAGGGGTATGATTAGCCAATGCATGATTTATCATGGGTATTTGATTTGGCATGGCAAGAGGTCCTATATGATTCAGTGGACCAAAGGCTGTCTACTCTAGCTGGGTACTCATAGTGACAATAGTAGAATATGCTTGAGCTAAAGTAGCAGGTATTGGATCAGCTCTTCTTGTAAACATAGAGGTAAGTTTATCTAGGGCAGCATAGTAAATGGGCAAGGTAGCAGCCTGATCTATAGCGTAAGGGGCTTGCAAATGACTGTAAGCTTTCTGGAATCTGTTGTTGAAGGAACTTATCATCTCACCTTCATCTCGATGAATCTCCACAAAAGATCGATAAAGATCAGCTAGGGTAGTAGGCATACAAAATCTATCCAGAAAAGCAGTCTTCAGGTTCCGCCATGAATTATGGATGCTACAGGGAGGTTAGCAAACCAATAATAAGCTTCTTCCTACAAAGAATAAGGGACCAACCTACATATCACATCCTCGTACTGTACTTGCAACATTAACAGGTTAGATTCAAAGATCTTAATGTGCTCATCTGCAGTCCTATCAGGATCATTTACTCTGAACTTCGAGCAGAACTTATCTGGGTTTTTTGGCATATCATGGTAATCATTGAACAAAAAAGGAGACTAGTTATTTCCTGCAAAGAAAGCCATGTTGGGATGATTAATGGGAGCTACAGTAGTATTCCTAGGGGCTGACTGAGCTCGAGGGGCTCTGGGTATTCCTTGATCCCTTCTTGTTCGTCTAAATTCTACTAGGGATAGCAGTTCTTCTCCAGCTGAGCTGGATCTAGTGTGTCTCTGTCTAGTCCCCATACTTGCTAACTTTTTAGTAGAGGAAAAATAGGGGCCCTCCTTCTAGTGCCAATTCTGTTGATGGTGGTTTTAGCATGCAACAACGCAGGTGTGATTGCTAGTTTCACACCTCTCTTAAAAAGTATCATACCCTAGCTATGACTACTCCAAGGATAATATAGCTAAGTCTTAGCTTCCTTAGAATCTCTCAATGGGTATGTTCTAGTTATGCCTAAAGGGGTCTTACATGTAATCTGTAAATCTTCAGGTTTAGGGCAACAAATACACATAAACCCTTTTATAGTTTTCAACTGATAAGCAAGATAAAGTGTTGTTGAAATTCCTATTCTAATAGCTAACAATGGTTTTTCAAATAAAATACAAAAGGTTGGGGTTTTAGAAGGATACTAAGTGACATTCACAATGCAAAGGTTATCTTCAACAGAGAAATACTCTAGAATTTTAAACCAGCTTTCTGAGTTACCAAACATGAAATGGGTGGTACAGTGCTACAGAAAACGGTGCTATCTTCAATGGAAGTTAAAATATTTTCAGACCACATTCATTTGGCAAATACATAATAGATGGCGCAACTTAACTTATGAAATACAGTTGAACTTCAGCACAAATAATAAGCCCAGACTAACTTTACATAGTTATTTACCATTAGCAAACAACTAAAAGTATGGACTTGGAATATTCATCAAATACTTCAGAAAACCATGAACATTGCAAAAGCACAACTAACTAATTATGGGAGAGCAAGAAGCAAACCATGAAAACCACAATGATTCAACACAAGATACAAATTCTCAGAATTACTGCAGGAACTTGCTTTGTATTACTTCAAATGGCATAGAGTCAACAATTTGGCATCAAAATCTCTCTTACAAATAGTGGAAATGGCAGCCCTTTATATAGAAAAGTAGCATACCCTAGCTTTCAAATGAACGGTGGAGATTTACTCAACATTGACGGTCCAGATTATACAATTATAATAGCTCATATCAATTCTTGGATTACATTTTGTCCTTTATGAAAAAGATGAAAAATAGTCCCCAAATACATTGAATCTAGTCAATTTGACTAGCTAACTCAGTATATGAATAGAAAAGAATGTTTTGGAAGAAAGAAAAAGACAAAATAGAGTCACATGCTGCCCCGAATATAGCAATTTACAATTGTGATAGGATTGCATCATTAGAATATTCAAAATAATGTTAAGACTCCTTGTCTAAGTCAATTTTGTCTTCACTGGCCAGCTTGTTGCGATAAGTCAACCATGCATCGAGTGCAAGATTAATGTCAAATGGGTCTGGATCCTTCAAATGATGTATCGGGTAATCAAACACTTCTAGTTCCTGACTAAACTTGCCATGTATTCTTTCTATCCCTGCCCCTGCCTTCTGAAATGCCTTGAATTCAGCTTTGAGGTCACTTGCCTTGTCCAGTCTTTCCTCCATACTGAGTGCAGCATCTTCAAAAATTACCTTATACAACTTATCTTTGCACTTCTTGACATCAAAAGGGGCATAATCATCATAAGACGCTTCCCTGCAATCCCTCAAAGAGTCATTGATGTCGTATATGACTGATCTCAATTCTTCATCTGCTAGTTTATATGCTTCCTTTATATGCTCAAAGGTTTCCTTTCTCAAAAGCAGCTGCTGATACCACTCAATGGCTTTCGGCAGCTAATTCCCATTCAAAATATTTTCTACAACTACAGTCTGAGCTGGCAATTCTCTGATACCTTTTACCCAGGGATACATATGTGAATAATACTCATCAAAAGAATAGCATTCTTCACACAAGCCCTTCCATCTGTTATGTAATTCTACGAGTCTTTTATGTGCTTGAGAAGAGGCACTTATGGCTTCGCATCCCATCTCATAAACCTTTAGTAACTAACTTTCTGTGCCTTGGGACTTTGATCTTACCTTGCTCAATTTAGTCATTTCATCAGTAGACAGGAAAGTAGGTATTGTCCTTATATCTCCTCCTGCATCTACAAGCTTTATAAAAAATTGATGACATGCTCGTAGTTCCTCATTCTACTGTTTTAAGTCTTTCTTGGGCATTTCGTCCTTATCTAGCTGCTCCAAAATTGATGTAATGGAACCTTTGAAATCATCCACTCTCTGAGCACGAGTGGCTAGACCTAGATCAATGGTTGATATGATATAATCCTCTGCCCTGACTTGTTCTCTTCTTGTATCAGCTGGCGGGACTGCTATTTCTGCTATCCTCGATCCTGATTCATTCTTAAGATCCTTGATTGGATCTTAGCCTTTTTCTACTTCTTAGGCTTCTAGGCTTGTGATAGGATGGTGCTCAAGTCAAGCTGCATTACTTCCACCTGTGGTTTAGGGTATACCATTCTGCCTTGTAGCCATTCAGGAGTAGAAGATTTGTTCAATTCAGAAGCTCCATCCTTATCAGATACAGCCAACTCTTTGGATTGTTCTTGTTATTTCTCTTCATTCTTCTCTGGACTTCTCCCTTCTTCCTTTTCTTCTTCTTCTGCCAAGTCATTTAGATTTATCACTAAACTCTCCTATGTAATCTTTAAAACTTCTTCCATTTGATCTTTATCAAGAGGACTATCAAATATTTCAATAATTTCCACATCAACTGAAGGTTCATGGAAGTTTTCATTGTTTATTTTAGATAATACCTCCTTTTCCTCCTCAATTGCTGCTTCAATTTCCTGTAATCCTAACTCTGCACACACTTTCTCAATCTTGGGTAGCAGTGGCACTGCTAATGAATCTACAGGCATTTGTGAAATAGGGACAGCAGAAGAGATAGTTAAGGAAGGTGTACTAACCTATGTCAAGCTAGTCAAGACTGGTGATAAGGAGGAAGAAATGATAAGAGGTGAAGAAAAGGGTAGTGAAGGTAGAGGAAGAGGGGGTGAAAGGATGGTGGAAGAGGGAGGCAATGGTAAAGGAGAAGAAGTTGTAGGTGTAGTGGAAGGGTATGAGATGGTAAGTGTGGAGGAAATAGGACTGCTAGAGTCACTAGAAGAAATTGCTAGTGAACAAGAGGTGGTGGTGATGATAGAGGCAGGAGAGGTGGCAGGAGATGTTTCTTGAGTTATGGGTGAAGTGGATACAACAAAGGAAGGAGGAATTAGAATCTTTCTTAGTTGCAGAATCCTCTTTACTAACTTCTTTCACTTTTACCTTCTTAGCGTTAGAGCTTTCTCTAGTGCCACTTGGCATATCTTTTCTCTTAGAAGTCTTGGTCCTAGTTGAGGGAGGTTGATCCTTCTTCTGTGGAGACCTTACAGATGGCTTCTTCATCTTCTTTGCTTTTTCTACCAGGGATGTATGCTCTTCACTATCTGATTTCTATTTTTCAGCTAGTTCTGCCACATTTGTGACTTGAATGGGTTCATCCTCTTCTCCCTCGGAGTCCTTCTCTTATTCCACTACTGTTTAGGTAAGTTGGACTCCTTGTCCATTTAGAACAGCCACTTGAGATCTGACCCAGGCCTTACTCAATCTGATTGGTTCCCTCATAACAACATCTAGGGAGCTCTCCTATGCATTTGCCCAATTCGGCAATGGAATGGGTTGATGGTACTGCACCTCCCATGGTCCTCTGACCATAACATTCTCATCATCTTGCAACTGATCAAGGACTACCATTATATGAAACCTTTTGATGAAGTCCAGAGGTAGCCTTACATGTGCCTTCTTCATAATCTCGTAATCATCAGGGAAGTTAGCCCAAAAGTCTTCAATATGCACTTTGTGGAAGAGCTTTTTACTTACAAATCTTTCCATCACCCTGTTTGGATAAAAATTACCTCTTGCATTGTAGTAGTGCAAATTCAAGAGTTGAAGCTCTTTGTTTTAATGTTCTGTTGATGCCAAAGAAGGACATGCATTAAGTCCTTTGCCGAACTTGATAGGAAATTGAACATTAGTCCTATGCAAGTGCTTGAGTTTCTCAGCACAAGGTATCAGTTGCCTAGATAGTTCTAGAAGCACTATCTTATCATCAGGGTATCGAGGGAGTCTGTAGACCGTTCCAGTGAAGCCTTATACCCTAATGTATGCAAATTTCTCAAACTGCATATACCACCTACCATATCTAGTTATTTTATTCATGGCCTCAGTGGAAATCCTCAAAGTTGTGTTGCCCTACAACTTTATGGTTATATACATTGTGAATGCATCATTTAGCCTTTTGAAGTGTATTAATGATTGAGATAAAGTCAGTTGTGGGTAGCATTCATATACTTTTATCTAAGTTTGTTCATCATTTCCAACTTCACCAACTTTGGACAATCCATCATAGTGGTTTGTTCTTGGCAATGCATAGATGATATAGGATGTCCATCTGAAGTATTTATTTTCACTAAAATTGTTAAAGGCTTCATGGATGTTGTCACTGAGGATCTGAGCCTAGTGGAACTTAGTTCCCTTTAATATCTCAGTGATAATAACAAACATCCAGTCCTCAAAGGTTGATGCTATTGGCAATCCATACACTTTGCTCAAGAAGGTTACCAGGTCTCCTATTTTATCATGAAAGTCACTTCTGTAAAGTACTTTAGGGAGCTTGATAAGAGTAGACTTTCTTCTTTTAACCCAATGGTTATTTATGTATTTTCTGCATCCCTCTACATCTTTATTATATGTTGTCTTCGATCCTTGTTTATCTGGCATAGTCATAACTTGGTGCCAAGGGATGTCAAAGGTTTCAGCCAGAGAAGGTGAGGTTAGATAAGCTAGGATATCCCCATTTGCCATCTGAATTGTCCCTGTCATAACATCATATCTATCTGCATAGGTGGCCATTAGCTCTACACACTGTACCCAAGTAGGAAAGGCAACTACTTGTGCAATACCACTATCTCTAAGTACTCTAGCTCTACGAGTTTGATTTGGACCAAAGATTCTTAGTCTGAAGTCATCTAGGTCTATGTAACCTAAGTTAGTGTCCCCTACATCACTCCACCCAAAGTGGATCTTTGTTTCCAGAGGGACTCCTTTGAACTCGTACTTCATTGCTTGGGCCTGAGCAGTCATCTACTCTGCATGACCGGACCTTATAAGGTTGATACACCAAGGAAACTCCTAACATACTCTTAAGTTTCAGATGAATCATTGCAAATTTGCTATTTACTACTAACATGCTTTTAAAGGAAAGTTAAATCTAACTGTAATAACATTGTATGCAATCAAATATCTAATGCTATAAGAAAATTTATGAAATTTACCATTAACAATGCACTACAACATTAATTTCATCATTTTGAACCACTTTCCTTTTGAACATTTCAAGAAATTCAGACATTTGCATGGTTTTGCACTAATTTGAGGGTTGTCTGACCCTCAAGCAGAAAAGTGCTAATTTTGAGGTCACCCGACCTCAGCAGAAAAATTGGATAGGTCTGACTAAAGGGTTACTTCCTTTCATGCCTTCAAGTTTTTAGCACAGGTTTTGACAGTGTCCGACTTGCGTGGGATTTAGAGGTCTCCGACCTCTGACGGTTGTCAAGTCAGTCAGTTAAGTTTTCAGCGCAAAATCTTATCGATGTAAACTCTATTGCATTTGCATGGAAATCTACTCAGTCTGACCTACGCGAGTTTGGGTAGTGTCTGACTAAGTCAATAGGAGGGTATTATAGTACAAGTTGGAAGGGGTCATTTTTAGCCCTAAGTTGAGGTATTATTTCTGGCAGGATTTCAGGGGTCTACCGACTTTGCGGGGGAATTTATGTCATCCGACCAAGTTAGAGACATGATCTTTTAGCACAAAGTCAGAGCAAAGGCTTTTTCAGTGCAAAAAGGTGTTTTAAAGCTTGCAGGGTTTTTGAGATCTTCCGACCAAGTCAGAGAAAAGTGTTTTGGGCGCGTTGGTCGGACAAGTGAGATTTTAGTGTAAAATAAAACTAGGTGCTTGGCACGAGTTTTGGAGGTCTCTGACTGACCAAATGATGGTTCATTTTACAGGTCAGTCAGACCTTGTTTTAGCACTGGATTGATCTGAGGGTTTTTATGGCAAATTTGCCTAAGTTTTGGGCACTTAACACATGACGACTTGTTCAGTCTAATAGTGAACCTAAACTAGGGTTTTTTCAAATGAAAACTCACAGTTTTTATGAAACCCTAACTCAAAATGTTGATTTCACATTCATTTTCCTACCAAAACCTAAGGTCTAGCATCAAACCCTAACTGCGTGTAAGTAAAAACTTCGAATAACAGGGTTAAAACCCTACCTGGTTGAAATGGCAGCGTGCTTGGCTTGCGCAGATAAATCACAGATTTGAGCTCGAGGCAAGTCGGCAAATGGTGAATGGAGCTCTAAAATTTCCAGTCTAAACGTGATCAAATGACTTAAAACATGATTAATTTCCTATTTAACCTCTGCCAAAACCACCATTAATGCACAGGCGTACGTCCTGCTAGTTTTTAGGGTTTGCGCGAATTCTCAACTTGGACTTGGCAGGGAATTTGGGTGTGTTGGACCTGGTCGGACAGGACTACATTCAACGTAAAGCCTGGAGTTTTAGTTTGCATAGCTTTGCAGAGGTTTTGGGTTCGTCCAACTTACGGACTTTTTAGGGTCGTCCAACTTAGTCGGTGATCAGTGATTTTAGCGCAAGTCAGAAAAGGTAGTTTTTAGCGTAGAAGTCTAAATCAATGATTTTTAGTGTCAAGTCAGATGGATAGGAAACTAGTACAAAGGTCAGAGCAATAGGATTTTAGCGCAAGGTCAGAGCACTGGGAATTTAGCGCTAAGGTCAAACAAGTGAGTTTTTAGCACAAAGGTCAATTGAAGGGCAATTTAGTGCAAAAAGACATTTCAAGGTCCTTAAAGGGAAAATAAGGATTCATCCTAGCAGATTTTTGAAGTGATTTTTTGATATCATCTTTCAATTGAGGTAAAAATGCACTTTGACCATTCAATCACTTAGGAGAAGAAGAGATCCAATGACTCTCTAGCCAAATCAAAAGAGGGGGACTCCATTTTGAATGGGGCATATGTGCAAGGCACAACAGAGTGCTTGGTGTATTTTCTTGTGATCTACTAGTATTTTCCATTTGTTATCCATGGTTGTTCATAGCCTTGCACACCCAATTTTGATATAATCTATAGCCATTGTGTCTTATTATCTGACTCTTTTTCCAAATAACTCAAAACCATCTTACACACAAACAAACAGTCACAAAATTTTTGCTTTTGAGCAATAGAGTTTCACTTTTGAATAGTTTTATTGCACTTCTTGCACACATAATTGTGCTTCTGGCACACAGAGTTGCACTTCTGGTTGACAGAATTATGCTTTTAGTCAATAGAACTGTGCTTTTGGTGGACAAGGTTGTGCCTTTGGTTCTATATTTTATACACTATTATGTGCAGAGTTGTACTTTTGAGCTATCATCTTGTTGCTTTTGATCTACAGAATTGCACTTCTGGTCCACAAAATTGCACTTCTGGTTGACAAAGCTAGATCTCTAGTCTATCTTGCTACCACTTTTTCATTATCCTACTATCACTTCTGGAAAACAATCTTGTGTTTCTAGTTTTACATAGTTTTCAGTCAAACATAGACCCAAAATCAAAGACCTTTCACATTCATTAGATTTTGTCATCAGACCTGAGACCATCCAAACCATTCACCATTAGTCCTTCAGTCATCTAGTCATCTTCATCCATCTTCATATCATCATTTGGACTTTAGATCTTTATCTACTTAAGACTATAGGATATCATCATCATTATCTAGCACACATATCCATAACATCAATTTGATTATCAACCAAAATTTAGATCACATCTACTAGCTTATCTCTAATTTGAGAAGTTGCCTCTCTTGGATTAGTAGATAAGTCAACATCTATCAACTAGTGAAATAGATAGCTTAGGAGAGTCACTCCTCTTAAGTTGGTGAACCTCACTACCCCATCTTGTCTCTCCTTGAGTTCATTAGTCTATCTCTTGGAAAATAATCTCAATCCAAATCCAAATCAACATTAATCTAGATTTATCTTTTATCCAAACATCCAAACAAGCAATCATCCTAGAGTCTCAACTTTGTCAAAAAAGTCTAAACAAATTCCATGCATCCATTCATCTTTACCATTCACAAGGTCTAAAAAATCATATGCCTCCTACTATGTGTCAATATTGGAAAGCTATGCAAAACTAATCAAATAAATCCTCAACATGATCTCAACATGATCTCAACATAGCCATTGATGCAACACAATTCACAATGAGTATGAATCCTCATGTCTTTCTTCCAAGTGGGTATATACTAGGTCCTTTGTATTTCAATGATGGGAAAACAATCATATAATATATCACAAGACTCCGTTGAAGAATTACAAAGCCCCAACATCCTAGACACTATAGATAGGCTCTTAGCATCGTACCCCAATAGATTCTTTCTTCTACTTGCTAAACAAGGAGCTAAGTTGCCTGGTGACTTTGACACATCTACTATTAAGGAGCAAGACCCCATCAACATTTCTATAGCTGCTATGGGAGGATCACGTCCTATTCAAACCATGTCTCCCATAGTGCCTACCATACCATCTACACCTACACATAGCATTCCTCCATCTCCAGTCACTAATCAATTTGTCAATCCACTTTACCTAGCCGCCACATCAATCAGTCATGTTCCTTCTAGTATTTCACCATCCATTCCTCTTGTCGTTCCATCTATATCTTCTATTACTCAACCCAATCAAGTCATCACTTCACATGTACCCCAAACATCACAACCCCAATTTTCCAATCCAAACAACTCCTATATCAATCCACCCCAAACATTGCAACCCCAATCGTCCAATCCAAACATCTCATATATCAATCTGCCACAAATATCACAACTAAAATCTTCCAATCCAAACATCTCATAAATGAATCCACCACAAACATCACAACCCCAAACTTCTAATACCTACACATTACCCAACAATCCACAATATATCTATTCATACATATCATACACAAATCCCCTTCAAACACAACAACCTCCATCATCTAATTACCAAGGTCTTGCTCCAAATCAACATCCCACATCTAAAATTGATCTCAAATTCTCCAATCTTCAAAAACAAATTTCAGATCTTACCTTAGGATATACCAAGAAAACATTCTCTTTAGAAGAAGTTTGTCCATATCCTTTTGATAGGTCACTCTCTATGACACCTTTTCCTCCTAATTTTGAAATGCCAAAATTCTAGAAAATTCTATATCGCTTGTCTAGAGGTTGTCCACAATGATACATATCTTTTACACCTCTTCCCTTGTAGTCTTGGAGGGCAAGCTATAGAATGGTTTTCTCATTTACCTCTAGGTATCAAGACCTTTAATGAGTTGGCCAAAAATCTTGTAACTCACTTTTCATTCAACATTGAACATGAGATTTCCATGACCGACCTATGCAACAATAAACAAAGAAATGGGGAAACCTTCATATCATTCTTACAATGCTTGAGAAATAGGGCTAGCAAGTTTCCATGGCCTATTCCCGAAAAACAATTCATGAGCATATTTGTTCAAATATAAATCTTGAATTAGGATTTCACCTACAAGTCCAATGTGCAAATTCTTTTGATGAGATCATCTCTAAGGAAACAAACATAGAAAAGGCCCTAGTCGCAAAAGGACTAGTCAAAATCATCAAAGAAACCAAAGACAATCCTCAACAATCAAATGAAAAACCCTATTTTTGGTCCAAAAACAAAAATGTTGTCAATGATGGGGTTGTGGATACTAAGTGTATACACCTAAAAATGACACGACTCAGTCTAAATAAATATTCTTAATATTTATTCCATTTAATTCCTCTATCAATATATAAATCAATTTATTTATTCGATTCATATTCCTCTAAATTAATTAAATATCAAATTATTTAATTACCTCTTCTAATGTCTTCCAATAATTAAATAAAATTCTTTATTTAATCAAATTCTTCCAAACAATTAAATAATTCTTAATTATTTAATTAAATCACTTATTCCTCCAAATTTAAATAAATCAATCAATTTTTTTTATATTCTCTCAAAACTCTAAAAATAAAATATAATCAAATATTTTATTTATTCTTCCAAATCATGCACAAACAATTAAATAAATCTATTTATTTAATTTTCTTTCTTATCTTCTAAATTCCTCAAATATCTTCCAAATCTTCTAAAAATAAATCTTCTTCTTCATGCACACAAAATTTAATAATTTATTATTTAATTTCTCTCAAATCATGCAAAAGAAAATCACAAGTTGAGTTAACTAACTCAATCAACCTTTTTTTTAATCAACAACTCTTAAATTAGAAAAAAAAACCATTCTAATTTATGAAATCAAATCTTATCTTTATAAACGAAAGCAATTAACTCAAACAAAACAACTTTTTGTGTGACACTTGTCTTCTTTCTATTCGTGCACATCCTCTCAAGTCTTCTATACTGTTGATCTTCTCTCTCACAACTCTATAAATATAGCCCTATTCCTCCATTTCTATCATCCAAGCTTTTAGTAACATTACTTTGCAGGAATCACAGTGCGCCTTTAGCACCCAAATTCCTCCATTGCTTGTGATCACCCTTTTACCATTGCAATTGTTGTGAATCTCATCTTCATTGCATTAAACTTTCATAGCCATTCTCCATTGACATCTTGGAAATAGAAAGGAAGTGCACCTTCTGAGGGCCATATTCATACACAAGATCATTTGAGATAGGCGATCAATGGAAGCCATGAACTAAAGAGGTTTGTTGAGGTATTGTTCATTTTTTAAAATCTTCTTTGTTTCTTGTTTCATTGAGTTTATTGGATTACTTTGATATTATTGATAATCATTCCAATTTTCTGATAACATTTTTGTCACCCACCATGGGGCCTTGCCCCGATTTAACCCAAAAATTGAGTTTTTGTGTGTTAGGTTCTGAAAACAGGAGGATTATGCACATCTAGTCAATTCTAACACAAATCTGAGCTCTATTTCCATGCAACTCACAGATCAGCAAATCCATGCTCTGTTTCAGTGCATTTAACCTCTAATACAATGCATTTACTGAAACTACACATATACTCTCTGATTTGGTGCTTTTGACCTCTGTCTTAGCACTTTTGTAATTCTGCGCATCTGACCTCTATCTCTGCACATATGATCTCTGTAGCTGCGCATCTAATTCTGACAATGACTTTTTTAGTTTTTCCTTATGATTTTGCTAATGTTGACACTTTTCACAGGAATATTCTCTAATCTACTTGCAGGTTAGGGGTTGGTTTAGTCATATAGCTACATTTGTTAAACTCATCTCTAAATCTAAAGGAAAGTAAATGGATGCTCATGCAAATCTCATTTAATTCTAACTAGGAGGATAGTAATTCAATTTGGTTGCATCAACAAACTGAATATAGTCCCAATGCTAGGAGGATAAAATTGAACCATTTCTATCTTACTTTCAAAGTTAACAAATCATGTGTGTGCCCAAGTAGCTAACACATTTAGTCTTTTTCATTTTAATTAGGGGAAAAGAACCATTGTCTTTTGTGTTTTTGGAATGATACTAGGCCTATGCTCTCCACTATCTTGGGTGACCAAAATGCCAGACATATCATATCACATGTGTTAAACCCTTAGAGAGGCCTGCCCTTAGATATCCTTTCGTCCAAGTGGGAATGACCTTAAGTGGTAACAAGCTAAAGCCAAGCTCTGCCAAGCCACTATAAATAAATTGTGTTTGGAGCAAAAGCTTCAAACAATGAGTGTTTTTGTGTTATATCGATAGCTAACCTCCCCCAAAACCCTCCAAGGCGTAACCCTTGAAGGCTGGGAGACTCCATAATGGAGAGTAGCGCTGCCACACGTATAACCACCTGAATGGTTGCACTTACTAATAATCTTTTTATTTTTAGTAACCAAAAACCCCTATAAGCTGGTGCAGGGAAGGGTAATTATCACCTCCCGAAGATGCCTCAACTAGAAATAGTGAGAATTTGGTTTATATTGTCCCAGCCAGCCTAGGATTTGTACTTGCCTTTTAGTAAAAAAGAATCCAAAAATTACAAAAAAAAAAGATCAAAAATCATGAAAAATTCTTTGTGTTTGTTGTGTCTTACTTGCCATAATTGAGAAAATCAGATCAAAAAGACCAACTTGCAACCAAAAAAACAAAAACACCAAAAAACATGCCAAGAAAATTGCAAAAATAGTCAAAAAACTAGAGTTGTGCATTTGCCCTACAGAGTTGCACATCTATGTCGACCTGCTGCACATTTACATCAACTTTCTATGCATTTGCTGCCTATTATTGTGCTTTTAACATTTATCAGAGCTATGTATTTACCTCAACCTACTGCGCATATAATTTCTATTTTAGTACATTTGTAGCTACGCATCCAAGACAATGAGTATTTCCCGGTCTTTTGAGGAAAAGTTTTCTACCTTTCTGGGTACCTGTTTCGGTCTTGTGTTAGTTTTTGTGGAGATGACAAACTAATTAGAAGCAATTACTCAAGAACTCCAAGCCATACAATAGCAAATGGCAATCTTACAAACTAAATCTTCCAAAAAATAGTATTCACCATAGGGCATATCTCCTTATCTATCTGATAAAAGCTTGGCTATCATACCTTTCTCTTCTAGTTTTGATGAGCCTAAGTTTGATAAATATAGGGAAACAGATTATCCACGTGTACCAAATCCCACCCAACATGAGCATGCCAGTACTAGCTATGCCTCGCACCAAGATCGTCCAAGATCATACATTCTTTGCCCATCTTAATGATACTCTTGACAAGAGAAGTACCACCTTAAGTTTGTAATCGTATACCACTCCCTCTACTAGTCCTCCTTCACCATCCCCTAGAATGCATAGCCTAAAGCATACTAATCCTACTCCAAGCTCAAATCTACCCAAAGAATCCTTGAATGATTTCTTCCAAAGAGTTTTTCCAAATTTATGCAGCAAAAGAAAAGCTATGGAAAAATCTAAATCCACTCATCCATCACCTCATTCATCTACCCATACACCTACAAAGGATGTGATCTAAGGACTACTAGAAGAGAGTCAACCATGTCCCCAAATTCTAGTCCTTAACCTTATCAAAGAGCCTTCCAACATGCCCATCGCTCCAACCTTGTCATATAATCTGCAACCCCTTGAGCATATTGAAGAACCTCCTACCATGAACCAAAGTCAAGGTCGATTGTACATTCATGTTGTTGACCAAGAGCCTATCCAAGAGTCCTCTACCTCCACTTTCCATTCAAGTACATCAAGAGTTATGTCAAGAGCACACTTTAGAGCATGTGGAAACATCAACCCTTTATCTAAGTCAAGATCAAAGCACCCCCATCCAATCCATCCATAACCTATCTTTTCCACGATCAATATATTACCTCTGAAGAAGCTATCCATGAGCAACTTGATCCTATACATGAGAAAGAGATCCAATTCCAACCCATCCATAACCTCTATCTTTTCTATGATCAAGATATTATTGGTGATGAAGAACCTATGCATGAGAACATTGATCCCATCATGCTTAATCCTATCTATAATCAAGATCATTTCTATGATCAAGATCCTTTCTATGATCAAGATCCCATCTATGATCAAGAGCCTATCTATGATCAAGCAGACCATGATGATCCTCTCAGCCAACTTCATGCATCCCATGGTCATGAGCTTATCACCCCACCTATGTGAGCTTATCACCCCACCTATGCATCCTCCATCTAGTCCTATGCATGATCCAACAACTTCCACATCCCTTGATGAGACACTTGCCTCCCAAGTGCAAATAGATGATCAAACCAATAACTTGGATCCTAGTGAATATAATGATAATCAAGATCCTAATGATCCTTCACCATCTATTATCAACCATGTTGCAAATTTGTTATCATATCCTATTGGTCTCACCACCTTCATGCATGAATATTCCTCCTTAGAACACCAATAACCATCATCCTCTATCTCACCTTCTCCATCGAATAAGGAACTCGTGTCTAGTGTTCCACCTAAACATAATCCAACTGTCCACCACATACTCCAACATATGGACTATCAAGGTAAAGGCTTAGGCCTTCATGAACAAGGTATTTTGGAGCTTGTCTAGGTCAATGTCCCTCCTCGCTCATATGGCCTTGGATACACACCCCAAGGTGAACAATCTCAAGATGTTGATACTTCCTCCATACCCTCTAAATTCACCACTTTCCATCACAAACCCTATCATATTCCCAAAACATATGTCGCCATTCCACCTCCCTTATCATATACATCTCAAAATCATGTGACCATACACCTTCCACCATCCAATCTACCTCTACTACTTCCAACTCCTAACATCCCTCCATGCCTTTTACCATCACTTCTTCCAAGACCTTATCCATCCATCCATAAATCATCTAAAAATCCCAATCATGGCCAACAAATGCACATGTTGTCTAAACAACGAGCTTCTACCAACCCCACTTCCACCATTCTAAGGGAATTCAACAGCAAAAAATCTAGATGCCTCTACCTATAAAGTTAAAAATCCTAAAGGTCCTCATGCTTGCGGCTATAAAAGCCAAGAATCAAAGAGTTATCCATCTCAAAAGCTACATACAACCACACACCTCAAATCCAAACTGAAAATGGTGTGGGTCCCCAAGCAATAGGTAATTACCTTAGACTATGCACAAAAGATGCATATACCCAAACCCATACCTTCACAAGTAATATCTAAAAACAAAATGGTTTGAGTACCTAAGCAAAAGCCATCAAGTCAAATGAGGTATCCACCTCTCAAGAATCCCAACCATCCACTTCCTCCTTTTCCATCCAAAAGTCACCAATCCTTCCATCCCACATGACAAGAAAAGATATAAAAAAATACACAATCTATGTGGGTCCCTAAATGCCTAAATCATTCATCCACCAAGAAAAAATCTACATTGCTTCCTACACCACTTTCCCATCATATGCTTCAATGTTTATCATAGTATGTGCAACGGTTGGTCATGATTCCCTTCCATCCCACAACATTTCCATATACCTCCATCTCCCCTTCCTTCCACTATTATCCTACGTATCTTCCCCATCCTACTCCCATGGTCCATGCTTTTGCATAAGCCTTCCCTCCATCCTTTCATAAGTCCTTCGTATTATGCATCATCATCCACTATCCCACTACTACGCCCTTAATATTGGTGTACATAGGGTTATGAATAGTCGGCTTGTGGCTATCTTAACTCCTAATTAAGTCATATTATCATTATTATATTGTTATTTAGTTGTTTAGGTCATCCTAAGGCTTCTATAGGGCTATCTAAGTCAGCCTAGGTGATATCCTAGGCATAAATAGGTATATATAGGAGGTAGTGAGTCTCATTTCACATCATATTGAGTATTGTGTTCTTACTAAAGACTATTGGAGGTATCCCCCTCGAAGAGGATTAGGAGGTTGCCCCATCGAAGTGGCATATTATTATCAAGTATTTGCAGCATATTACTATTATATTCAGATATTATGCAATTTCTTGCATTACAAGTGGTATCAGAGCATGATCTTGGCACCGTAGAGGCAAGATTTTTTCTCAACATTGGAGGCGGTTTTGGGAAGAGCATAACTTTCAGATTTTAGCAATTTTTTTAAAGATTTTTAAAGGGTTTTTGAAGACCATATTAGAGAAGATACAATCTAGATTTCAGAGGAATTGATGCAAAAATAAGCTAGTTATTGCAAAATTAGGGTTTCCAATAAATTCATTCTCAAGGCAGCAAATTTGCTAATTTTTTAGATTTTTTTCTGGGTAAGTGGTATCTTGGCCTTAGTACGTTACAGTAAAAATTTCAGAAAATTTACATTTCATTTGTGTTATTTATTTCAAAAATACTGGTTTCCATCATGACGGGGCCTGCAACAAGAGGCAAAAAGAATGCTGCCACACCAGGGAAATCCTCTGATAAGGATGAGGAAATAATAGAGGATAGTAATCCCAATGAGGAAATAAGTAAGTTTAAGGAAGAGGTTAAGAGGGATATGTGTGACCTAAGAGGAGATATATCAGATATACGAAGCATGTTAAGCGCCTATATGAATGAACCAAGAAAGGAGTTCTCAAGCAACCAAGGTGAAACCTTCAAGTCCGCTAATAATGACACAAATTTTAATACTCCTATGGGATCTAGGAATTTTTTTCCAAAGGTAGATATGCGCAAGTTTGATGGTAAGGATCCTCTAACATGGATAAACCAAATGGACAATTTTTTTGAAGTACATCAAATCCCATATGGACAAAAGGTCACGATGGCTTCCCTATATCTAGAACCAGATCAATTCATTTGGTATCGTTGGCTTTGTACTCATCAGAGAAAAAAGGGTCTCACTATCTCATGGTCAATTTTTACAAAAGAGCTCCAAGCACAATATAGCAATAGTGTGACAGACAACTTCTTCAACCAGCTTGCTAAAATTCAACAAACATGATCAGTTAAGGATTATATTCAAAAATTCCAAAATCTATCCTTAAGAGTAGATACAATTACAGAGGAGAACTTGAATGATTTATTCTTGGGTGGTCTCAAGGATCACATTCAACATGAGGTACACATGTTTAGTCCTAGCTCAGTAAATGAGTCTTTTATCTTGGCACGCAGGGTAGAGGAGAAGTATTTGATTCCTAGAAAGCAAGGGGCTAATATGACAAGAGAGAAAGGATATTCAACACCTTCTCTTCCTCAACCTACTAGGTTGACTCCATAGCAAATTGAGGAGAAAAGAGCAAAAGGGTTGTGTTTCAATTGTGATAGCAAATACAGTCGAGGACATAAATGTAGTGATAAGAAATTGCTCTATATTGAAGGTCCAAGTGAGGAAGAAGAGGAGGAACCCATATTAGAGGAGGATAGGGAGTCAAGTGAGGAATCACATGATTCTCAACCAATCATTTCTTGTCATGCACTCTCAAGTTTCAGTGCACCACAAACTCTCAAGATAGTGGGTTTCTTAAAGAAGCAGAAAGTAACAGTGTTGATCGACTCAGGTAGTACTCATAATTTCATCAACAAAAAGTTGGCAACTCATCTAAATTGTTTTATATATCCAGCCCCAGAGTTTCAAGTTTTGATTGCAGATGGGGGTACAGTTAGTTGTTCGGGGAAGTGTCATAGCATTAAATTATC
Source organism: Cunninghamia lanceolata (assembly GCA_027924645.1). Taxonomy (NCBI): domain Eukaryota; kingdom Viridiplantae; phylum Streptophyta; class Pinopsida; order Cupressales; family Cupressaceae; genus Cunninghamia; species Cunninghamia lanceolata. Next base: position 15,239,783 of record BSBN01000972.1, on the reverse strand, counting down.
CATGGGAGATTATCAACTTGATACCCCAATGTATGTAATATCCATGGGTGCAGCAGATATTGTTTTGGGAGTACAATGGCTTACTACATTGGGAACAATTGAGATGAACTTCCAAGAACTATTCATGAGATTTCAATCAGAAGGAAAGGTAGTGGAGCTAAGGGGGTTGAAGGCAAAATCCCAACAGATGGTAAGCTCTCATCAAATGCAAAAGTTGCTTAAGAAAGGAGCAGATGGATTTGTGGCCTAGCTATGTTCATTAGAAGTCTCTCAATCTAATGCTCCTACTCATCCAGATTTACAAGCAATAATTGATCGTCACTCAGTGGTTCTTGGAGATATGCCTAAAGGACTTCCTCCTAAGAGGGATCATGATCATGCCATACAACTACTTCCAGGTAGCCAACCACCAAACATCAGGCCTTATAGGTACCCACACATACAAAAAAGTGAGATAGAAAAAATTGTTGAGGAGATGCTAGAGGCAGGAATTATCAGGCATAGCCAAAGTGCTTACTCCTCGCCTGTCGTGATGGTGCATAAGAAGGATGAAACTTGGCGCATGTGTCCAGATTATAGAGTGCTCAACACGTACACCATTAAAGACAAGTTTCATATTCCAGTCATTGATGATTTGCTAGATGAATTGAATGGAGCTATGTATTTTACCAAATTAGATCTTAGATCTAGTTATCACCAAATTCAGATTAAGGAGGAAGATATTTGTAAGACAGTATTCCAAACTCATGAGGGTCATTATGAACTTTTGGTGATGCCATTCAGCCTTACCAATGCACCTTCTACATTCCAAAGTTTGATGAATTCCATTTTTAAGAAGTTCTTGAGAAAGTTTGTGTTAGTGTTCTTTGATGATATATTGATTTATAGCAAGACTTGGGAAGAACATTTGCAGCATGTAGATCAAGCATTACAATTACTCAAAGATCATCAACTCTATGCTAAGCCATCCAAGTGTGCTTTTGGTCTTAAGGAGGTGGAGTATTTGGGACACATAGTTTCACATGAAGGAGTAAAGGTGGACCCTAACAAAATTAAGTCTATCATGGAATGGCCTATTCCAAAAACTATTAAGAAACTAAGGGGTTTCTTGGGATTGACAGGGTACTATAGAATATTTGTGAAGAATTATGGTCGTATAGCAGCACCCCTCACCACTCTCTTGAAGAAGGATTCTTTTCATTGGAATGAGTCTACTAATGTTGCATTTGAGCAATTGAAGGAGGCTATGTGTACAACTCCAGTGCTTGCCACTCCGGACTTCACCAAGGAATTCATTGTGGAATGTGATGCTTTTGGAAATGGGATAGGATCAGTTCTTATGCAAGAAGGTCGATGGTGCAGGAGCACCCCTACAAGACAGGATATAGGTTCATTGTCCGCATGATAGGACATTAGTCTATTTTTAGCATGTTTGACTTCATAATGTAATAAGGTCCATTGGACCAATGCATATGTATTAGATCAGCCTAGGAGAGTGTGCAGGCAGTTAGAGCTCGTGATCAGGTAGAATGAGCTATCCTCTCCTAGCCGTTTGGAAGCTCCCAGCCGCTGGGAACCGAGTTGGTAGTACTCATAGGATATTGCTATAAATAACTCAGATCAGTTAGGGTTTGAGATTAGGACAGAGAGTAGTAGTTATGTTATGTTGTACTGGTGATTGAGTGAGATCCAGAGATCAGGCCAGACATTGTGAAACATTGTTGTTCGATAGTATTGTAGAAACAGGACATTTGTGTTTCATCTAAATAAGATCTCATCAATTGCATTATCTGGTTTATCAGCTGTTTATGTTTTGATTTCTGTTCTGATTACAAGTTAATGGATTCTTTCAACCCTTCCACCGGTTGATTCTATGAATCGGTGGAATGGTCATGCATGTTAGTTTAGGTTGTATTTTAGTTTTCTGTTTATGCATTTCATTGTGTGGGAGATCGATTGATAGCATGCTATGAATCAACCTAGCATCCTCATGTGCTAGGGTTTAGGAAGATAAACTGTTAAGTTTTGATCTGAAGGTGATCCGGCCCGATCATCATGTTTTCTTTGTAAAATTGTGCGGTTCTGTGAGTTTGCATGCAGCTGACGGATATACAGGGATCTGCATGTGCTTTTCCAGACAGAGTGAATCGTATCGTCATCTACGAGTATATCGCTATCAGGATCAGGTTCTGAAGTTGGCAAAAGTTGCATGTTTCAAGTGCATCAGGATGATATAGGTTGGATATATACTCAGTGTATATATCATCGTCAAGATCACCTTTCGTGTGTATCCATCGTCTGCATATCACTATCGCATGCAGAAGTGAAAGTTCACTTTTTGGCTAAGGACCGGAAAGGTCATCATCAGGATATTGAAAAGATCACCGGATATTCATTATCATGTTGCGGAGGATATAAGTGTCTTATATCATGTTGACATCATCATCAGGTGCATTGACATCATCATCAGGTGCAAGTGACGTCATCGTCATCAGGATATTGCGAATATCACCCTATGCAAGTTTATCCTGCTGTCGCTAAGTGTTTTGGCATCGGCGTAAGTCATCGGCATAAAGTTTGGTTAACATCATCAGGATGTTTCAATATGACCGGATAAGTCATATCCTGATGCTGTTTGTTTAAAGAAGGTCGATATCAGGGTGACGTAAGCATCGAAGAAAAGGTGCATAAGGAATATCGTCATCAAGATATATGAGAGGAACTGGATATTTCATATCCTACTGACAAAGGGTGATGATGATGCTAAACATCATGATGCTGCCGATAGAGTTTGGCGCTAAGTGAATAGTGATCATAAGGAGGATAATTGTGTTCGTCGAGTATCATGATGCTGCTGACAGGTGAAAGGCGAAAGGCGATAAGGAAGTGAACAGTAGTTAGCAGGAGGATATTTCATGAGTCTTCGAAATATGATGATGCTGTCTGTGTTAGCAAGAAATATGATGATGATGATAAGCCGATAGGTATTACATACTGCATGTCCAGGATTTTAACATGCTGGTTGTGTTAATGACTCCTCCTTCCCATTTGTAAGCTTCTGTTGCGTTTCCTCTGTAGGAGCACCCCTACAAGACAGGATATAGGTTCATTGTCCGCATGACAGGACATTAGTCTATTTTTAGCATGTTTGACTTCATAATGTAATAAGGTCCATTGGACCAATGCATATGTATTAGATCAGTCTAGGAGAGTGTGCAGGTAGTTAGAGCTCATGATCAGGTAGAATGAGCTATCCTCTCCCAGCCGTTTGGAAGCTCCCAGCCGCTGGGAACCGAGTTGGTAGTACTCGTAGGATATTGCTATAAATAACTCAGATCAGTTAGGGTTTGAGATTAAGACAGAGAGTAGTAGTTATGTTATGTTGTACTGGTGATTGAGTGAGATCCAGAGATCAGGCTAGACATTGTGAAACATTGTTGTTCGATAGTATTGTAGAAACAGGACATTTGTGTTTCATCTAAATAAGATCTCATCAATTGCATTATCTGGTTTATCAGTTGTTTATGTTTTGATTTCTGTTCTAATTACAGGTTAATGGATTCTTTCAACCCTTCCACCGGTTGATTCTATGAATCGGTGGAATGGTCATGCATGTTAGTTTAGGTTGTATTTTAGTTTTCTGTTTATGCATTTCATTGTGTGGGAGATCGATTGATAGCATGCTATGAATCAACCTAGCATCCTCATGTGCTAGGGTTTAGGAAGATAAACTGTTAAGTTTTGATCTGAAGGTGATCCGGCCCGATCATCATGTTTTCTTTGTAAAATTGTGCGGTTCTGTGAGTTTGCATGCAGCTGACGGATATACAGGGATCTGCATGTGCTTTTCCAGACGGAGTGAATCGTATCGTCATCTACGAGTATATCGCTATCAGGATCAGGTTCTAAAGTTGGCAAAAGTTGCATGTTTCAAGTGCATCAGGATGATATAGGTTGGATATATAGTTAGTGTATATATCATCGTCAAGATCACCTTTCGTGTGTATCCATCGTCCGCATATCGCTATCGCATGCAGAAGTGAAAGTTCACTTTTTGGCTAAGGACCAGAAAGGTCATCATCAAGATATTGAAAAGATCACCGGATATTCATTATCATGTTGCGGAGGATATAAGTGTCTTATATCCTGTTGACATCATCATCAGGTGCATTGACATCATCATCGGGTGCAAGTGACGTCATCGTCATCAGGATATTGCGAATATCACCCTATGCAAGTTTATCCTGCTGTCGCTAAGTGTTTTGGCATCGGCGTAAGTCATCAGCATAAAGTTTGGTTAACATCATCAGGATGTTTCAATATGACCGGATAAGTCATATCCTGATGCTGTTTGTTTAAAGAAGGTCGATATCAGGGTGACGTAAGCATCGAAGAAAAGGTGCATAAGGAATATCATCATCAAGATATATTAGAGGAACCAGATATTTCATATCCTATTGACGAAGGGTGATGATGATGCTAAACATCATGATGCTGCCGATAGAGTTTGGCGCTAAGTGAATAGTGATCATTAGGAGGATAATTGTGTTCGTCGAGTATCATGATGTTGCTGACAGGCGAAAGGCGAAAGGTGATAAGGAAGTGAACAGTAGTTAGCAGGAGGATATTTCATGCCTCTTCGAAATATGATGATGTTGTCTGTGTTAGCAAGAAATATGATGATGATGATAAGCTGATAGGTATTACATACTACATGTCTAGGATTTTAACATGCTGGTTGTGTTAATGACTCCTGCTTCCCATTTGTAAGCTTCTATTGTGTTTCCTCTGCAGGAGCACCCCTACAAGACAGGATATAGGTTCATTGTCCGCATGACAGGACATTAGTCTATTTTTAGCATGTTTGACTTCATAATGTAATAAGGTCCATTGGACCAATGCATATGTATTAGATCAGCCTAGGAGAGTGTGCAGGTAGTTAGAGCTTGTGATCAGGTAGAATGAGCTGTCCTCTCCTAGTTGTTTGGAAGCTCCCAGCCGCTGGGAACCGAGTTGGTAGTACTCGTAGGATATTGCTATAAATAACTCAGATCAGTTAGGGTTTGAGATTAGGATAGAGAGTTGTAGTTATGTTATGTTGTACTGGTGATTGAGTGAGATCCAGAGATCAGGCCAGACATTGTGAAACATTGTTGTTCGATAGTATTGTAGAAACAGGACATTTGTGTTTCATCTAAATAAGATCTCATCAATTGCATTATCTGGTTTATCAGCTGTTTATGTTTTGATTTCTGTTCTGATTACAGGTTAATGGATTCTTTCAACCCTTCCACCGGTTGATTCTGTGAATCGGTGGAATGGTCATGCATGTTAGTTTAGGTTGTATTTTAGTTTTCTGTTTATGCATTTCATTGTGTGGGAGATCGATTGATAGCATGCTATGAATCAACCTAGCATCCTCATGTGCTAGGGTTTAGGAAGATAAACTGTTAAGTTTTGATCTGAAGGTGATCCGGCCCGATCATCATGTTTTCTTTGTAAAATTGTGCGGTTCTGTGAGTTTGCATGCAGCTGACGGATATACAGGGATCTGCATGTGCTTTTCCAGACGGAGTGAATCGTATCATCATCTACGAGTATATCGCTATCAGGATCAGGTTCTGAAGTTGGCAAAAGTTGCATGTTTCAAGTGCATCAGGATGATATAGGTTGGATATATACTCAGTGTATATATCATCGTCAAGATCACCTTTCGTGTGTATCCATCGTCCGCATATCGCTATCGCATGCAGAAGTGAAAGTTCACTTTTTGGCTAAGGACCGGAAAGGTCATCATCAGGATATTGAAAAGATCACCGGATATTCATTATCATGTTGCGGAGGATATAAGTGTCTTATATCCTGTTGACATCATCATCAGGTGCATTGACATCATCATCGGGTGCAAGTGACGTCATCGTCATCAGGATATTGCGAATATCACCCTATGCAAGTTTATCCTGCAGTCGCTAAGTGTTTTGGCATCGGCGTAAGTCATCGGCATAAAGTTTGGTTAACATCATCAGGATGTTTCAATATGACCGGATAAGTCATATCCTGATGCTGTTTGTTTAAAGAAGGTCGATATCAGGGTGACGTAAGCATCGAAGAAAAGGTGCATAAGGAATATCGTCATCAAGATATATGAGAGGAACCGGATATTTCATATCCTACTGACGAAGGGTGATGATGATGCTAAACATCATGATGCTGCCGATAGAGTTTGGTGCTAAGTGAATAGTGATCATCAGGAGGATAATTGTGTTCGTCGAGTATCATGATGCTGCTGACAGGAGAAAGGAAAACAAATCTGATCCAAGAACCTGATAATCAAAGTATGACAGGCTCTAATGCTTTTCAGAGTGTGAATGCTCCTGATAATTTTGGATACCCAAAAAGTGGAGAGTCTCTAATGATGAGAAGAACAGTGACTACCATGAAAGTACCTGACAAAGAATCCCCTCAAAGAAAGTCTCTTTTCAGGACTATTTGCAAAGCAGGAGGTAAGGCATGTAAAGTTTTGATTGATTCTGGTTCTACTGAAAATTTTGTGTCTGAAGAAATGGTGACAAAGCTTAAGCTTAGGAGATTGCCTCACCCATCCCCATACAAAATCTCATGGCTTACCCAAGGTCAGCAGACAATTGTAGAAGAGCAAGCTTGGGTAGAATTTCAGATTGGAGCATATAAGGATAAGTTGTTGTTTGACATTACCACGATGGATGCTTGCAATCTTTTATTTGGTAGACCATGGCAATATGATTTGAAGGCACAACATGATGGTGTTAGAAACACCTATACAATTACTAAAGATGGTAAGGTTATAAAGTTACTACCATTGACGGAGAAGGAGGAGAAATCTAAAGGAAAAGAGGTGAAGGTAATGTTGATGGAAGGTAAACAGTTCATGAAAGAAGTAGCAGCAGAAGGTGCAGTTGCATATGCCCTAATCCCATGTATGAGGGTGAATAAAGAATAGCAGCAAGAAGTCAAGGAAGAGAAAAAGCAAAGGTTCATAGACCCAGCTCTCCAAGAGCTATTGGATAAGTACAAAGGTATCATCTCAGAGGGAATGCCAAGATCCCTACCACCTGTCAGGGATATTAGTCACTGCATAGACTTAATTCCAAGGTCAACACTTCCAAACAAAGCAGCCTATAAGCTAACTCCAGAACAGAATGCAGAAGTAGCCAGACAAATTGAAGAATTATTGGATTCAGGTCTGATTGGGAAAAGTTTAAGTCCATGTGCAGTACCAGCTATACTAGCACCAAAGAAGGAAGGTACTTGGAGGCTTTGCACAGATTCCAGAGCTATTAACAAGATCACAATCAGGTATAGGTTTCCAATCCCTAGGATAGAGGATTTATTTGACTGTTTGGGAGGTGCTAAGTATTTTACAAAAATAGATTTGAAGAGTGGATATCATCAGATCAGGATTAGGCCAGGAGATGAATGGAAAATAGCATTCAAAACTAATGAAGGGTTATATGAGTGGAAGGTTATGCCTTTTGGTTTATCTAATGCACCTAGTACTTTTATGAGGTTGATGAATGAGGTTTTGAAAGAGTTCATTGGTAAGTTTGTCATAGTATATCTAGATGACATTCTGATTTTCAGCAACACAAAAGAAGAACATCTCAGACACATAGATTTGGTTCTTAAGAGGTTACATGAAGAGCAACTGATGATAAATTTAGACAAGTGTTTGTTCATGCAAGAGGAGATCACATATTTGGGTTTTGTCATTTCACAAGGAAAGTTACAAATGGATAAGGAGAAGGTAAGTGCCATATTGTCTTGGCCAACCCCAAAGACTATGAATGATGTCAGAAGTTTCCATGGGTTAGCAACCTTCTACCGGAAGTTTATAAGAGGGTTTAGTCATATTTGTGCACCCATGCTTGATACCATCAAAGGAGGACAGAAGTGCAGATTTGTTTGGACTCAAAGAGCAGATGATTCTTTTGAAACATTGAAGAAGAAGGTGGCACAGCAGCCAGTCCTTGCACTTCCAGACTTTAACAAAATCTTTCAGGTGGAATGTGATGCCAGTCACATGGCCATTGGAGCAGTACTTAGCCAAGAAGGTAGACCTATTGCATTTTTTAGTGAGAAGCTCAATGATGCTAAAAAGAGGTATTCCTCATATGATTTGGAAATGTATGCTTTAGTCCAGTCACTCAAGAAATGGAGGCATTACTTGATGCCAAAGGAATTCATAGTATTCACAGATAACCAGGCTCTGATTTTCATAAACAGTCAGGAAAAGCTGAACCACAGACACATGAAATGGGTAGAAACCTTACAAGCGTTTACTTTTACATTGAAGCATAAGAAAGGAGTCAAGAATAAAGTTGCAGATGCTTTGAGCAGGAGAGTTCTAACAGTCAACCAGATTCAGTTAGAAAGTGTTGGCATTGATTCACTAAAGACCATGTCTGAGATTGATGAAGATTTTGGGGAGATATATCATGTATGTACTTCTTTTGGAGAGAAATATCGTGCTGAATTCTCTGAATTTTTGATCCAGGATGGATTTTTGATAATTTATGGTGTGCATCCAAGAGGAATTTTGGAATTGAGAGATCTACCTACAGTAGACCCTATTAGTACAGAAGGAGAAGCTTTTGCAGAAGCCATAAAAGAGGTTCATGATCAAGTCAAGACCCAACTACAACAAACCACCTTGAAGTATAAGGAATATGCTGATAAAAAGAAGAAGGATGTACAGTTTGATGTTGGAGATTTGGTATGGGTTCATTTGAAGAAGGATAGACTTCCTAAGGGAAAATATACTAAACTTATGTAGAGAAAAGTTGGACCATGTCAGATCTTGCACAAGCATGGACAAAATGCTTATGAGATACAACTCCCCCCTGATCTTGGTTTGTCCCCTATATTCAATGTATGTGATTTAACTCCATACAAGTCTTATCCAGATGCAGATCAGGAACTCCTACAGGATACAGTCCATGATAACATTCCCAAGCATGATCCTCCACAGTTGCAGAAGGTTTTGGACACTAGAGTGGTCAAACACACCCGGAACAAACAGTACTTGGAGTATCTAGTCTCTTGGAAGGGAAAACCTAATTCTGAAGCAGTCTGGATGACTGAAGAGTAGATCCAGAAACATGGTGCAGATCTTCATACTCTCATCTCAAGTGGACTTGAGATTTCTTCTTCTGGGGAGTATGGTGCAGGAGCACCCCTACAAGACAGGATATAGGTTCATTGTCCGCATGACAGGACATTAGTCTATTTTTAGCATGTTTGACTTCATAATGTAATAAGGTCCATTGGACCAATGCATATGTATTAGATCAGCCTAGGAGAGTGTGCAGGCAGTTAGAGCTCGTGATCAGGTAGAATGAGCTGTCCTCTCCCAGCCGTTTGGAAGCTCCCAGCCGCTGGGAACCGAGTTGGTAGTACTCGTAGGATATTGCTATAAATAACTCAGATCAGTTAGGGTTTGAGATTAGGACAGAGAGTAGTAGTTATGTTATGTTGTACTGGTGATTGAGTGAGATCCAGAGATCAGGCCAGACATTGTGAAACATTGTTGTTCGATAGTATTGTAGAAACAGGACATTTGTGTTTCATCTAAATAAGATCTCATCAATTGCATTATCTGGTTTATCAGCTATTTATGTTTTGATTTCTGTTCTAATTACAGGTTAATGGATTCTTTCAACCCTTCCATCGGTTGATTCTATGAATCAGTGGAATGGTCATGCATGTTAGTTTAGGTTGTATTTTAGTTTTCTGTTTATGCATTTCATTGTGTGGGAGATCGATTGATAGCATGCTATGAATCAACCTAGCATCCTCATGTGCTAGGGTTTAGGAAGATAAACTGTTAAGTTTTGATCTGAAGGTGATCCGGCCCGATCATCATGTATTCTTTGTAAAATTGTGCGGTTCTGTGAGTTTGCATGCAGCTGACGGATATACAGGGATCTGCATGTGCTTTTCCAGACGGAGTGAATCGTATCGTCATCTACGAGTATATCGCTATCAGGATCAGGTTCTGAAGTTGGCAAAAGTTGCATGTTTCAAGTGCATCAGGATGATATAGGTTGGATATATACTCAGTGTATATATCATCGTCAAGATCACCTTTCATGTGTATCCATCGTCTGCATATCGCTATCGCATGCAGAAGTGAAAGTTCACTTTTTGGCTAAGGACCGGAAAGGTCATCATCAGGATATTGAAAAGATCACCGGATATTCATTATCATGTTGCGGAGGATATAAGTGTCTTATATCCTGTTGACATCATCATCAGGTGCATTGACAACATCATCGGGTGCAAGTGACGTCATCGTCATCAGGATATTGCGAATATCACCCTATGCAAGTTTATCCTGCTGTCGCTAAGTGTTTTGGCATCGACGTAAGTCATCGGCATAAAGTTTGGTTAACATCATCAGGATGTTTCAATATGACTGGATAAGTCATATCCTGATGCTGTTTGTTTAAAGAAGGTCGATATCAGGGTGACGTAAGCATCAAAGAAAAGGTGCATAAGGAATATCGTCATCAAGATATATGAGAGGAACTGGATATTTCATATCCTACTGACGAAGGGTGATGATGATGCTAAACATCATGATGCTGCCGATAGAGTTTGGCGCTAAGTGAATAGTGATCATCAGAAGGATAATTGTGTTCGTCGAGTATCATGATGCTGCTGACAGGCGAAAGGCGAAAGGCGATAAGGAAGTGAACAGTAGTTAGCAGGAGGATATTTCATGCCTCTTCGAAATATGATGATGCTGTCTATGTTAGCAAGAAATATGATGATGATGATAAGCCGATAGGTATTACATACTGCATGTCCAGGATTTTAACATGCTGGTTGTGTTAATGACTCCTCCTTCCCATTTGTAAGCTTCTGTTGCGTTTCCTCTACATCAGTCGACCAATTGCTTTTGAGAGTCGTCAATTAAAGGGTAAAAATCAGCTCAAACCTATTTATGAGAAGGAAATGCTAGCAATCCTTCACACAGTTAAACAATGGAGGCCTTATTTAATGGGCCAACACTTCAAGGTTAAGACAGATCATGATAGCCTAAAATATTTTTTGGAACAAAGACTATCCTCTGAAGAGCAACAAAAATGGGTCACTAAGATGTTGGGATATGACTTTGAGATTGTATATAAGAAAGGGAAGGAAAATATTGTGGCTGGTGCACTTTCTAGGAAGGATGAGAAAGATGAAGCCTTATTGTGTTCCCTTTCAATATTACAAGCAAATTGGGTGGAAGAAGCCAAAGCAGAGTGGCAAAATGATGTGGCAACAAGTAATCTCATCCAACAATTACTAAGTGATCCTTGTAGTTCAGATAAGTTTTGTTTGAAGGGAGATATTCTTTGGTATAAAGAGCGCTTGTATCTTTGCAAGAATTCCACTCTTAAACACAAGATTCTCATAGAGCTACATGAGTCCCTAGTTGGTGGTCATTCAGGATTTTTGAAGACATATCATCAGGTCAAGCAAGATTTTTTTTGGGAAGGGCTAAAAGGTGAGGTGCAAAAATTTGTGGCTGAATGTTTGGTTTGTCAAAGAAATAAGGGGGAGACAATTAAGACACCAGGTCTCTTGCAACCCTCATCTATTCCTAGCCAGCATTGGGAAGAGGTATCCATGGACTTCATCATAGGGCTTCCCAAATCTAAAGGTCATAATGTCATCATGGTAGTAGTTGATCGCCTCACTAAATATGCACATTTCATTGCATTATCACATCCTTTTACAGCAAGTGCAGTGGCAAAAGTTTTCTTGGAGAATATCCAAAAGCTACATGGTACACCTAAGGTTATTGTCAGTGATCGTGATCCTATCTTTACTAGTCACTTTTGGAAAGATTTATTCTCATGTTTAGGTACTCAATTGGCTCGTAGTTCTTCATACCATCCTCAATCAGATGGGCAAACTGAGGTTGTTAATAAATGTTTGGAAGGATATCTATGTTGTTTCACTTCAGAGAAACAATCTCAATGGGTAGATTGGCTACCACTAGCAGAATGGTGGTATAACACTTCTTTTCATAGCTCAAAAAATGTCTCCATTTTTGGCACTTTATGGATATCATCCTCCTTCCATCACATCATCATTAAAGGTGTCACCAAGAGTTCAGGCAATAGAGGACCACTTGCTTCATCAACAACAGGTACTTTCAAGACTCAAGGAGAATTTAGCTATGGCACAAAATCGAATGAAACAACAGGTGGACCAACATCGTAGTGAAAGAAATTTTGAAGTTGGGGATTGGGTCTTCTTGAGATTGCAGCCTTATAAACAAATCTCAATGAAGCAACAAAAAAAGAATAATAAGTTGTCTCCAAGATATTATGGGCCATACCCAATCATGCAAAAGATTGGTAGTGTTGCCTACAAGCTAGAGTTGCCAGCAACAACAAAGATACATCTAGTTTTTCATGTTTCTTGTTTGAAGAAGGTAATTGGGTAGAATATTCATACTCAAACAGTACTACCAGAGCTCGATGAAGAAGAAAGAATAATTTTGGAACCAGAGGGCATTCTTCAAACACACACGAAGAAGCTGAGGAATAGAACCCTCACTCAGTATCTCATCCAATGGAAGAATTTACTAGTTGAAGAGGCCACATGGGAGGATGAGGAGTTCATTCAAAAGAATCCACACTTGGTTAGTTTTGAGGACAATGCTTCTTTGAAGAGGGGGGGCATGCTACGCCCTTAATATTGGTGTACATAGGGTTATGAATAGTTGGCTTGTGGCTAGCTTAAATCCTAATTAAGTCATATTATCATTATTATATTGTTATTTAGTTGTTTAGGTCGGCCTAAGGCTTCTATAGGGCTATCTAAGTCGGCCTGGGTGATATCCTAGGCATAAATAGGTATATATAGGAGGTAGTGAGTCTCATTTCACATCATATTGAGTATTGTGTTCTTACTAAAGACTATTGGAGGTATCCCCCTTGAAGAGGATTAGGAGGTTGCCCCCTCGAAGTGGCATATTATTATCAAGTATTTGCAGCATATTACTATTATATTCAGCTATTGTGCAATTTGTTTCATTACACCCACCCTCCATAATCCACAATCTACCTACTCCGTCTCACTTTCATCCAATCCTTACCAACAACTATGAGAATAGTGAGATTTGGCATGATCTGTGCAATGACATGCATTTCTAGCGGGACACTATCACCTTCATGGAACGAGACACTTGAGTCCCTCTTGTCTGTATCCACTTTCTTCTATCTAAATATTCCAAAAAAAAAAAAGTAAAGAGAAATCCCTTCATCTAATGGTGAAAATCTAGCAAATAGTCGTCATGTGTAAGTTGATCTCCTACGTCACCTACACTTAGGAGCACCTTGTCTTATTGGCATATCTACTTTTCTCCTATCATTTCCTTCCATACCATTTCCTATCTTATCCATTACATACCTATCTTGTCAAATCCATCCATCCTATCTTACCGTACCTACCTATCATCCATATCCTGCATATACTTATCATATTAAAACCTTTCATCCTCCATTCCTCTTTTGATCTTGATAAAGATACGAGAGCAAAATGTCAAAACATGCTTTGAAAAAACTCTTGATATACCTTGTCTTTGTCAAAACAATCCAATCCTTTCATCCTCCTTTGTCGTAAACTTGCTCATGAAAAATCCTAAGTATCCTACCTACAAAGGGGCATGTTATTCCTCTACCACTTAGTCCTTGGAGATCACATCCTTCCTCTTTTCTACATGCATTCCTTCTATCTACTATTGCCCATCTTTCTACCTACCCATCCATTATCCATTATCATCCATCCATTTACCTATCCATGGTGTTCCCTTGTCATCAGTATCCAGTATTTAGGCTATCCAAATTGCTATCCAAAAATCCCAAAAAACATCAATTCGTCTGCAAACCTAATCCATTAGTACTGTTTCCCAAACTACATTGCCTCTGCATCATCACATAGGCAAGGCCATTTATCAATGTGTCCCCGACGCTCTCATGCGTCACTACCCATCTGTTCCATATCTTTTCATCCGTCCCTCTATCCATCTGAGTATGTACCATTTCCTATTGCACTAGGTCAGTCCCTTAGGGTCCATTTCACCAATAAGGATTGTGATAGCTTTCACTGGATGTGCATGCACAGCAAAGCACGCTTCCAAAACAAAAATCTTAATGTAAAAAAAAATCAACCTATCCAAAGCAAAGAAAACAAGCACCTAAAGCACCTCAAACTAATTCTATCTAAATTATGGCAAGAAAACACATCTAATGTAAGAATGTTTTGTGTTTGTGATCAGGTTAACTTACAAAGTCTTAATTTTTGTTATTATGTCTTTCTATGCTACTCAAGGATGCCAAAAGCTAGAGATGCTATGATGGGGGCATGATTATTTTCTTTGTCTGTTGTTTGTGGATTAATCTTTAGTAATGTGACGACTTTTGTCTAACAACATGATCGACAAAAGATCATCAAGGACTTTAGAGGTCTAACATGAAAGGGGGAAATCCTTGTATGTTAATACACAAGAAATACTCAGGTCATCTTGGTTTAATTATACCTAGATGCTTGTATTAACTTGCTAAATCAAAATCCATGTAAGCGATACTCAAGTCATCATGGTTCAATTATACCTAGATGCTTGTATTTTCTTACAACATTTCAAAAAAGCCCAATGATGAAATTATCACTTCAAAATACTTGCAAATATCAAGATGTCAAAAAAATCATCACATCTAGAATGCATCCACAAAGCATCTGTATCCCATGCAATAAAAATTCTATGCAGAGTATCAATGTTTACAAACAAAAGCTTGTGAGTTCTTCTATCGGTCAATCTTCTATCTTTCATTGTATCTCTCATCAAACAATTCTAGCTGTTAGTCCGAGCCATGATCCAAATGCAAGTACATCCTTAATCCATGCCCATCGAGTAAAGTCAATCTTGTCAAATTATCCAATCGCAATCAGTGGTCTTGATCCTAATCTTGTCGTAAACCATATCAATCAATCATAACTATGAGTGGGATGTTTCTTTCCCATGCCTATTGTGTTTCTCTAGGGATGTATTGTTCCCCACCATGACAACACTGGTATTCATGTTGCTCTAGGAATTTATCATTCCCTGCCATGACAACACTATCATATATCAATATCGATTAATCATTGGTTTACCGCTTGACAGGGGCAATACCTCGTTTGTTCTTGTATCATTTGTGCATACTTGCTTGTTTCTTGTGTGTGTTATCATTTTATCTTGCGTAGCATATCATTTCACCCAATTTCTTCACCCTAACCTGATTGTTCAACCTTCTTCATTGTGAGATTGTCTGTCTCACGCCCTCGACCTTTTCTTTCTGTCCAATCTCCCGAGGGGGCATCCTACCATCGTTAAACCTGTACTAGGGGCAAACTAGGGCATGTATCATTATCAAAAAAAATTTTTTTGAAGCAATGTGATATAACACATTGCACCAAAGAGGGGCAAAATGTATACACCTAAAAATGACACGACTCAGTCTAAATAAATATTCTTAATTTATTTATTCCATTTAATTCTTCTATCAATAAATAAATCAATTTATTTATTCAACTCATATTCCTCTAAATTAATTAAATATCAAATTATTTAATTACCTCTTCTAATGTCTTCCAATAATTAAATAAAATTCTTTATTTAATTAAATTCTTCCAAACAATTAAATAATTCTTAATTATTTAATTAAATCACTTATTCCTCCAAATTTAAATAAATCAATCAAAATTTTTTAAATTCTCTCAAATCTCTAAAAATAAAATATAATCAAATATTTTTTTTATTCTTCCAAATCATGCACAAACAATTAAATAAATCTATTTATTTAATTTGTTTTCTTATCTTCTAAATTCCTCAAATATCTTCCAAATCTTCTAAAAATAAATCATCTTCTTCATGCACACAAAATTAAATAATTTATTATTTAATTTCTCTCAAATCATGCAAAAACAAATCACAAGTTTAGTTAACTGACTCAATCAACCTTGTTTTTATCAACAACTCTTAAATTAGAAAAAAAAAGCATTCTAATTTATGAAATCAAATCTTATCTTTATAAACAAAAGTAGTTAACTCAAACAAAATAGATTTTTGTGTGACACTTGTCTTCTTTCTATTCCCACACATCCTCTCAAGTCTTCTATAACGTTGATCTTCTTATTCTTTCTATACCGTTGATCTTCTCTCTCACAACTCTATAAATATAGCCCTATTCCTTCATTTCTATCATCCAAGCTTTTAGTAACGTTACTCTATAGGAATCACAGAGCACCTTTGGCACCCAAATTCCTCCATTACTTGTGATCACCCTTTTACCATTGAAGTTGTTGTGAAGTTCATCATCATTGCATTAAACTATCATGGCCATTCTCCATTGACATCTTGGAAATAGCAAGGAAGTGCACCTTCTGAGGGCCATATTCATACACAAGATCATTTGAGATAGGCGATCAATGGAAGCCATGAAGTAAAGAGGTTTGTTGAGGTATTGTTCATTGTTTTAAATCTTCTTGGTTTCTTATTTCATAGAGTTTATTGGATTACTTTGATATTATTGATAATCATTCCAATTTTTTGATAACACTAAGGACATTCAAAATGTCCAAGCACCTGTCAATGTTTAACTAGCTAAAAATGTCACATCTACTCCTAGGGAGCAACCCAGACAAGACTCAATTCCTAGACACAAATTTACTCCACTAGGACAATCTATAGAGTCCATCTTATGAAAACATGTTCAAACTAGTCTTATCACACTATCCAAATCATGTCAAAATGATGAACTTGTATTCAAACCATCTTGGTATAAAGACAATGAATGCTTTCAATACCATAGAGTAAAAGGACATAAAACTTCTAGATGCATGAAATTGAAAAACCTCATCTAGAACCTAATTGATAGAGGAGAAGTAACTATTGTTGATCCTCTAAAAAAAAGCAAACAATGATCTTAACATCTAGAAGGATCCATTCCCACCCCATGCTAAAGGAAATGTTGCAAACAAAGGTAAAAGTGTCAACCATGCCTCAAGTTCCTATGATTTCGTTGTCAACCATATAGAAGAAAGGACCACATGCCTACTTTCTCCATCAAGGGAAAAGCCCTTAACTATGATATTACAACTCATCATGGTCGTGTTACCCTTCGAGGGGCAGCACCAAATATCCCTCCAAATTCTGAGTACAACATTCTAGATCATCTAGGGAAAACACCAACTCAGATATCCATCTTAGATCTCCTTTGAACATCACTCACACATAAAGATATACTTGAATAAGCCCTTCAATAGTTGTCAGTACCAAACAACATTGATGTTTCTCAATTCAAGCCATGATAGGCCATATTGCTTCACCACACCACTTTGGTTTCACTAAAAATGACCTTCTATCATAAAATCCAGGCCATAATGATACTCTACATATTGAAGTCTACATCCATCAATGCAAGGTCAAACGTATTCTTATAGATGGCAGTGTTGGCTTAAACATTTGTTCTCTAAAGTTGCTAAAACAATTGGGATACTCTAAGGATGTTATTGATTCTAATAAAAGTATAAATATAAAAGCATATGATGATGTAGAACAAGAGTCTGAAGGAGTTATCCATCTACCTATTCAAGTTGGTCCTACTGCAATAGAGACTCGCTCTCAAGTAATGGACATTGATCTTCCTTACAACATCATCCTTGGTCACCCATGGATCCATACCATGCATGCCATGCTTTCCACATACCATCAATGCCTAAAGTTTCCTTTCAAATGGTATGGAAATTACTATCCTTGGAGATCCCAATCCTTTTGAATTTTTTCAAGCCATGCAAGGTCGATACCAAAATTCTAATCAAATCCCTAACAATATTATAGCTCAACCATCATCTTCATATCTTGATCCATCTGCATTGACCAAAGCCTCAGCTGATACATCTTTTCTAGAGATCAAGGTTCAGTGCAAAGACATAGGGTTCAATGAGTATGATCTACACAAGTCTTTCTATGTGGGGAATTTTCCCCAATCACCTAGATCATATGGGAAACCACCAATAGCCAAGGTAAGTCCAAAGGTTGTCATACAGGCCAACACTACAGTATTCATTCATTGGAGATTGTTAGAAGATGAGTCCATTGAAAACATCTCCTCTTGGATATTCATAGAAGCCCAAGATCCAGTCACATGACTAGTTGAGTAGAATAGCAAAGGTTGCTGCATCATTATGAACATGGGTTACAAAGGCCAAGGTGGTCCTGGATTACATGGACAAGGAAACATAGAATTGATTTTTGTGACAAAGAAAAATAATAAACATGGTTTAGGATTTGTTAGTTAACATATTTGTCCCTTTAAAAATAGACAATAATCCTCTAATCTACCCAAGGAAAAAGAGATAAACTGTTTATAAAAGTTGGAGAAACCACCATTGAAACAATGATTTTCCTCTGCATTTGAGAGGTGCAGCTCCATCATATGATCTAATTTAAGGTTTTCGAGGTATACTTTTAAACAAAAAGTAGGAAAGGAAACTATAGTAAATAAAAGAAGAAAGAAAATCTTAGACATGAGACATAAGAAAAACACTTAGATTTTCCCCAAGAAAGGATTTATGATAAAGAATGAGCAGAAAAAGATGACTCAAAGTTCATAAATCTCTTTCCCACAAATAGTAAGTAGAATTAAAGAAATGACTATTTCTCCCCAATAGATAAATGGGTCACATATTAAACATAAGAATAACATGCAGCCAACAGAACACAAAGTTTCTGGGTGGATTTCAATGCAGCCATACATAACAGGAAAGCATTAAAGAATAACTACCAATTAACATAGTTAAACCTACAATCAATGAAGAAATTAATTAGGCACAAAGTTTTGCAATAACTTTTCAGTTCTTCAACAAAAAAAGAGCTCAAAGTCTCTCCAGATCCTTGTGCATTGACTGAGTGGGAAAAGAAATAGTCGTTGCTATCATAAACTTACAGAAAAATAGTTTTCCTACTCCAAAGCCCTTTCCTTGAGAAGCTAGAAAAAAATCCTTTACAATAGAAATGATGGGATTTATATCTTTTCCCCTCCCCATAATTGATTCCTGAAAGGCAATTATAAATGGAAAATAAAAGCCTTTCCTCTTCCCATAACTGATTATTGAAAATCCATTTTTGGTTTTCTCCTTTGATTACATTTAAAAAAGTTACTAAGATATCTTTAAGTTAAAAATGGAAAGCCTCAGCAACATCATATCTCTTACTGGTCCAATTGAGCCCCTTCATAACTTCATTCATTGTGGGTCCTCGCTCACCCAAAAATTCTAAACATTGGAAAGACAAGTCAATAAACTCTTATATGGCCTTAGTAGTAAATTTTGGTTCATTGTACTATCAATAAGAGCAGGTAGCATGTTTGACTCATGAAGAGAATGAGCCCAATTCACTAGTTTTTGAATGCCCAGTTTCATGCCCACATTTCACATGCGGTTACAACACGCATACACGCGTGTCATGTCCACATGCAACATGTGGTCATGATATGAACTATCAAAAAATTTCCTTTACTACTTGAGATTTTCCCCTTGCATGCGTAAGCGTGCTCGGTTGCGTATGTTTATGTCATCAACGTTATTGTTGTTAACAAAATAATAACCTTACGTGCGCATTCTCCAGGTTTAGACTATCTATCTTTTTTAGATGGCGATCACTATGTTTACGTTCGGTTTATTTTCTGTGTTTAAATTTACTTGTTAATTAGTTGGCCTCTAATTGGTTTTATCAGTTTATTTCAATAATGGTTTGCATTTCTCCTTTTATTATATTCCATCATTTAATTATTTAATTATCTATTTATTTCAATAAATTGTCTCATTTTCATTGTCTACCATTTAGTAATAATTTAACTTTGAAAACGCATTTTCTTTACAGACCGAACTGTTGAATTTTAAATATTAAATGTCAAAATTAATTGTCTCATCATTTCTTTTGATTCAAATAATTTAAAACAATAATTAAATATATGTATTCGATTAATTATATATTTACATTTTTAAATACATTACATTTATTATTCTTAATTACATATATATATGTATTCACACATATATAAATATATATATTTATATTTATTTTATAAACCTCTTAATTCATGCTCCACTCAAATAATAGAGTGTGATTGTATAAAATAAACCTCACATTAGTGAGCAATGTACAACCCTAACCTTTTTTTTTGTATCATAGATGTGAAATAGGGAAGGGTCGAGTGGCGGTGATGGATTACAGAGGGAGGTCGTTGGAGGCGGGCGAAGGTGTGCTGGCCGCATAGGGAGCGGCGGATGACGTTTCATAGGTGGTAGTGGTGGTTTTGGGGCCGCGCAGACAACGACAGTGGAGGCACAGTCAGTGGGGAGGTCGCATGGAGTGGCGGGCGGAGCGCAGGGATATGGAGGGCCACAGGTGTATGACGAGGGGGGATGTGGGGAGGGGCGGAGCCCCACTCACATCCCACTTCATGGGGTGTGGGTGGGGCTCCGCCCCTCCCCACACCCTTGAGATTTAAGGTTTAGTGGGGGGAAATCGAAACCCCCCACCATTTCCATTTAGCTTCGGTTGTGTTCATAATGTAAACTGTGATTCCTCAAGCATTTGCTAATTTGTATTTTAAATATATATATATATATATATATATATATATATATATATATATATAATTTTATCAAATATTTATCATAGGCAAGATAATATATAAATTTATTTCTTATTTTCCTTACAATTTTATTATCAATTGCAACTACGAAATTAAGCTTCATACAAGCTAGTGTTAATCATTAGATATTCAAAGAAAACTATCTTTCCTTTTAATTGAAATTAAATTACAAGTAACTAAATTCAATCTAAGTTTAATAGCATCTAATATAACAAGGAAATAAATACTCATACACATTTATTCTCAACAATAAAAGTAAATAACCAAAACACAATTTCTTTTCTCTTTCAAATGTCCAAATTTCAACCACTCAATTTACTAATTTCAACATTCCCACTACAATACAATTTTATCAACTTTGTCTAAATCAATCAACTAATTCCACAACTTAGCAAATTTGATAAACAAGAATAAACAACTGTAAGATTTCTCAACTCACAAACACTCTAAGGGAGGACTTACTTTCTTCTCCCAATACAAATTTTTTTACAACTTTCAAAGGCAGCAATCTCTCCTCTTTAAAAGAAACTTATCCAGGAAGAAATTTGAAGAGACCAAGCTCTCATTACAAATAGGGATATAGAAAATTTTCTCTAAACAAGGATAAACTCCTCCAATCCTCTCAACATGCTCCAAAATAAACCTGCATTACAAACAAGGAAGAATACACCACACAACAAGCTCTCCTCCCTACCATAGACCCGCAAGAGGGTCACCCCCGAGCTAGGGAGATCATCCACATACCCAGGGTAGAATAGACCAGTACACTTCACAACATTGAATAACAACAATCAAAGCAAACAACATTCAAACTCCCATGGTTTTACACACAATACAAAGACTCAGCTGAGGTGAGTTCTAAGAGGGTAGGGAAGTAGACTCACTCTACTCCAAGCTGACATTCTTCTCAATATTATCACAGCTTATCTCATGGCCTCAAGCCAACAAAATTATTCTTTCTCATGGCCTCAAGCCATCCAATAAATAAAAATTATAGGGATATCCCAAATAGGCTCTCAAGCCTTATAGCCCTCTAGGCTCAAAATTACCAACATGCCCTAAAGGCTTCCATATACCAAAACAAGAATGCACCCGAGGAGGTTCACACCATCCCTTCCCCATAGATGATGAGCATTGTCTTCCAACTAGAAGAAGCTCTTTCGAACACCCAACACAAACCCAAATAGTAGGAATAACACATAGATAACCATTGCAAAACCACATTCATCAAACAAGAACAAAACATACATAGGTGAGTAAACTGGCTCACTAACCTTTACAAGCCCAATTATGGAATGTAGTTGAAGAAGAGCTCCACCCTTAGTCTCCTTCTCCAAGTTCTCCTTCTTTCCACAATAATCCAACCCCCTTCCCTTCTCCCTCCTCTCCTCTTTAAAACAAATTCCCTCCATTATCCCTTATTCCCAAGTGGCATTAAAAAACTAAACCCACTCCTTATCCATTATCCCTAGTGGACTTAAAACAATTAACCCCACTCAACAGGTTCCCCACTATAGCCCTTTTCTAACTCATGGAGGAATAAAATATACTAAGAAAAATAGAAGTAAAAAGGAAGTGGATGACACACCACCCTTTTTATGGGGTCTCCCACCAAAAGAGAGGCACAAAGAGACAAACACGCCATTATTGGTGGATCATGGAGTCATTCCATGACTTGAAAGTGGGTCTAAGTGTGGATTCTACTCATCCCATTATCCCCATGCTCCCAAATTCGTCACTTAACTTCACTATGAAGTTAAAGTGACCATATGGAGGTTATCCCAATGTTATCCTAGTCAAAAGGGTCCCTAGACCCATGGGGTATATCCTAGGGTTGATTTTTACCTAGTTAGGACTTGTAGAGTCAAGTAAAAACACAAGAAGAGGGTCTAAAAGAAATAAATTTAAACAAGATTCATAACAACATCTTTTACAACACATATCACAATACAAGTAAATCAGAGGGTAGACCTAATTCCCTTGACTCCATGCAACATTACAACATTACAACATTTCCACCATACATGGAGTTGATCTTAGTTCCTCATGGAACTAGATCGGTTCACAAGGGATACAACATAGGGTGTGGAATGATCTCCTGTATTTATGGTTTCATTAGCAATACTTGCACACTCAAACTCGAAGTCAATAACACATAAAGATATCATAGCTGAAGCAATTTAAATACAAGCATACCTAAACATTCTATCATACTGAAATCATATTTAAGTTCCATTTCCAATATCATCCATTCATCATTTTCTTAAAAACATCTAATTATCATTGCACAATTATTTTTTTGAAAATCAATTAGGTTTAATAAACAAGATACCAGGATCAATAGTCCTCAACATAAAAGTAATAGCAATAGCACTGCAAATAGTCTCATGAATAGAAGTGAAAAAGGTAGGCGTCACATCCTCCCCCCCTAAGATTGTACTTCCTCCTAGAAGTCATCAAAGAGGTGAGGGTAAAGTGTCTTCAGTCTCATTACATCTTCCCATGTTGCAGTGACCTCATCATGCATATCCCACTGGACCCTAACCTGGTCCAAATCTCGACCTCGAAGGCCCAATGTCCGATGAGCCAATATGCGTATTGGCTCCAAAGCCAGCTGTCCATCTACCTCTACCTGAAGAGCACTCTAATCCAATATGTGAGATAAGTTAGAAATATAACAACGTAGAACTAAAACATGAAAGACATCGTGGATATGAGACAGGCTAGGTGGCAAGGCTAAACGATAGGCTACAGGTCCTATCCTCTCCAAAATCTCAAAAGGTCCTACAATCCGGGGTGCAAGCTTAGAGCCTTTTCCATAACGGATTGGACTCTTATGCAGTCGCACTCTCAAGAATACCCTGTCACCCACTAAAAAGCTTCGATCTGTTCTCTTCGTATCGACATACTTTTTCTATTTATCTTGAGCTTCCTGAAGTCTTTGTCTGATCAATGTGACCTACTATTCCATATACTGAATTATTTTGGGACCAATGGCAACTCGGTCCTCTAACTGATCCCAACTCAAAGGCATCCTACAAGGTTTGCCGTATAAAGCCTAGTAAGGAGGCATACCAAATGAGCTGTGATGCCCATTATTGTAGGTGAACTCAACCAGATATAGGTGCTCCTCCCATCTAGACTAATGGTCCATAACATACATATGAAGCATGTCCTCTAACACCTGATTAACTCTTTCTGTCTGGCCGTCGGTCTCAGGATGGTAAGCGGAACTGAATTTAAGCTATGTGCCCAACGCCTGATGTAAGGCTCTCCAAAATGATGATGTGAATATAGAGTCTCTATCAGATATGATGCGGTGAGGTACTCCATGTAGTCTGACAATCTAATCTAGAAACACTATCGCCACCGATGGTGCATTGTACGTTGTGCGTACCGGAGAGAAATGCGCCACCTTGGTCAACTTGTCAACTGTCACCATGATGGCATCATGGCGTCGCGATGACATAGGTAGACCAACAATAAAGTCCATGGAAATGGTGTCCCACTTCCATTCAGGTATCTCGTGAGGGTACAATAGTCCTGCTGGATGCTAATGCTCGGCCTTAACCCTCTGACACTCAAGGTATCGAGCAACATACTCTGCAATGTCGCGTCTCATCCCAGCCCAATGATATAACTGCTGCAAATCTGCATGCATCTTCTTCACTCCTGGATGAGCTACATAAGGTGCTCTATAAGACTCAGAGAGTATCATTGTACGTAGGTCACCCGCATGGGGTACATAGATGCACTGCCTATGTCTAAGCAATCCATCCGACTCAAGGGAATATCCTACGAATTTTTCCTTTAGGACCCTCTAATTCTGGATTTCCTATTGTACCTCAAGAAACCACTCATCCCTAGGCAGATGCTGTAGAATATGCTCTCTCAGATCCACCTTCAAAGTTAGAGTTAGGACCTCATGGCGCCTTCGACTCAAAGCATCAGTGACCACATTCTCCTTTCCTTTGATGTAATGGACATCAAAGTCATACTCACACATGAACTCCATCCAACGCCGCTGGCGGGTGTTCAAATTAGGCTGAGTGACAATATACTGCAAGCTATGATGATCCGAATGGACCTCAAATTATCAACCTAAAAGAAAGTGTCTCCAATGAACAAGAGCATGAATAATAGCTGCGAGCTTTAAATCATGAGTAGGGTAGTTTAGCTCATGTGTTTTATGTTTTTGCAATTCATAAGAAATCACTCTACCACCCTGCATAAGCACAACTCCCAATCCCTCTAATGATGCATCCATGCAAACAACAAAATCTTCTGCTGGATCAGGAACAACTAATATGGGAGTGCTGGTAAGACGTTCCTTAAGGATCCCAAAGTCCTTCTCACACTGCTCAGTCCAAGTGAATCCTTTCCCTTTTCACTGAAGGGAAGTGATAGGATGTGCCATCCTGGAGAAACCTTCGACAAACCTACGGTAGTAACCAGCAAGTCCCATAAAGCTCCTTACCTCTGTTACATTGGTTGGTGCTGGCCAATCTTGAATTGCTCTGATCTTTGATGGATCTATGGATATACCATCGCCTGATAATATGTGCCCCAAATATTGCACCTCTGACCTGAAAAAGGCATACTTCACCAGGTTGCCATAAAGCTGATGCTCACGTAAACACTGCAATACCTGACGTAAATAGTCCACATGTTCCTCCTCAGTCCGTGAATAGATCAAAATATCATCTAGGAATATGATCACGAACCGATCTAGGTAAGTTTGGAACACCCCGTTCATGAGGCTTATGAACACTGTAGGGGCGTTCGTCAAACTGAAAGGTACCACTGTAAATTCATAATGGCCATATCTAGTTCAGAAAGTAGTTTTGTGAATATCTGCCTCAATGATTCGTAATTGGTGATACCAAGATTTTAGATCAATTTTTGAAAACACTTTGGCTCCCTGCATTTGGTCAAAGAGATCATCAATCCTAGGCAGAGGATATCGGTTCCTCACCGTCACTTTGTTCAACTGTCTATAGTCCATGCATAGCCAAAGAGATCCATCCTTCTTCTTTACAAAGATAACTAGTACGCCCCATGGTGAAATGCTAGGTCTGATGTTTCCCTTCTCTAATAATTCTTCTAACTGTAGTTTAAGCTCTGTAAGCTCATGTGTAGTCATTCTATAAGGTGGATGAGACACTGGTTCTGCCGCTAGTACAAAATTGATGTGGAAGTCAACTTCCCTGCGTGGAGGCATACCTGGTAACTCTGGTGGAAAAACATCAGCAAATTCTTTTAGGATAGGGTGTTCATCTAAGGTAGTCTTAGGTTCATCCTCTGATCTATCACTGACTGTGATAGCAAACATCTGACAACCCTTCTGCATGTAGCACTTAAGTTGCTGAGTGGATATCGTACGAGCAGTTGTGGGCTTCTGTATGCCCACTATCTCGACTGGTGTGCCAGGATCGTCTAAGCAACTAATTGTCCTCTGGTAGCAATCTAACTTAGCTCTATGAGCCTCAAGCCAGTCCATACCAAGAACTACACTGTAGGACCCTAATGGCATAACCCTAAGATCACATGTTGTAATGAAAGAACCTAAGGAAATCTTGTAATTTCTAACAACGGTATCAACTGACATCCTGGCCCTAGAGGCCAACTTGACCTCCCACCTAATGTCCTACCTAGAAGCCACTAGCCTGCAACGTTCCACTAACGATGTAGTCATAAAAGAGTCAGTAGCTCCAAAATCAAATAGGATAGAGATGGGAAATTCTTCAATCATACTTGCTGTCTCTATGACTAAAGCCTGGAAATCAGCTTGGCAGTTTTCAACCGCTGCAAACATACGGTGGGATTTACCCATATCACCCATAATCTGCTCAGATCCTCCTACACGATGCTGTCCCCCTACTGTAAAACCTTGTGGGCACTCTCTAGCTAGGTGTCCAGCTTCATCGCAAACATAACAAGGGCCCTTAACTGTACCTATACAGTCTGAGTCCTGCTCGACTGCTGTTGTCCTGATCTACCAGTGGACCCCTGTGAGCCCCTATACGATTGTTGTGGCCTCACAGGTCCCACAGGTGGTCCTTGTTGTCTCTGATCCCTATGCGGACCCTGCTACTACCAACCTCTATTATTTTCCCCATATGACCTTAGGTGTGTTCTAGTTTTTTATTGCTGCTGTGACTGCTGTTGTTGTGGGGGCCTAGGAGGTAATGATGCTGAATTGAATCCTCCTCTAGGGGGTGGCTGTGGTGGCCTACGGAAACTCTGTTGATAATGCTACTATCCCCGATCTTGGAACTGAGGGTGAGAACTCTACCCCCGTCCCTGAATCTCCTCAGCGATATAAGCCTTCTCACTAGCATCACTCAAAGTCTGGGGATCTGCCATCCGAATAGGTCCTGCTATATTGTGGTTTAGTCCTCTAATAAACTTATGCACAGGAGTTTCTCATCATGGAGATACTCCGCATATCTGGATAACTTTGTAAACCTACTCTCATACTATGCCACTAAGAGTCCCCTCTGCTGTAGGTCATGGAACTCGTCTATCCGACGCTGTCTGTAATAGTCTAATAGGTATCGCGCATTGAAGCGCTCAATAAAGGTCTCCCATGAGAGGGTGTCTAAGGAGAGGTGATGCTTGCACTCCTCAGTGTGCCACCAGGTAGTTGATGCATCTCATAATAAGTGTACTGCCACACGGGCCTTCGTATTGCCCATGTATGGATGCAATGCGAAGCACCTGTCTAAACTGATAAGCCAAGCTTCTGTCTCAGCTCCCTCTGTGGTTCTGATGAAAGTAGGAGGGTTCAATCTCAATATGTTCCTGATGGAATCTCCTTTATCTTTGCACCCCCTGATGGGCTCATCTGTATGATAATCATAAGGCCTGGGACCCAATTGC
Source organism: Cunninghamia lanceolata (assembly GCA_027924645.1). Taxonomy (NCBI): domain Eukaryota; kingdom Viridiplantae; phylum Streptophyta; class Pinopsida; order Cupressales; family Cupressaceae; genus Cunninghamia; species Cunninghamia lanceolata. Next base: position 15,212,163 of record BSBN01000972.1, on the reverse strand, counting down.
TCTACTCGCCCTGTCTCGTCATGCCTGGCATGATGTGTGGGGCTCCTGCTATGGGCCCTGTCAACCAAATCAACCTCCTCTATATCAGGCAACTTGATATAAGGCTCCGCACGTGGTACCCCCTGTGGCTCTACGCGGGGCTCCACATGTGGCTTAACATGAGTCTCAGCTCATGGCTCCATGCATGGTTCCTCTCGCAGAACATTACGGGGCTTGACATGTGGCTCTACATGCGGCTCAACTGTAGCCGATGGAAGCCTATCTAATATAGCCAGTAAGGCCTCTAATATTTGTGGTCCCATATCAGGTGAGGCTGGTGGTGCCTGCAGTACCTGAGGAACTGGTTGTGCCTGTAGAACTGGCTGAACCTATGGAACTAGTTGTTCTGGTGGGACTGGCTGATCCGGTCCCACAGCTAATGAATCAGTGCGCACCTTGGTGAGTGGAGTACGGCGGGTCAATGTTTGTCGAACTCGTCTGGGAGGCATCCTACAAAACAAGGTAACCACCAATCAGTTTGGTTGCGGAAGTGATAATGTGCCTAAACAAGCCCAGTGTTTAAGATAATTGTGCTCTGATACCAAATGTCATGCCCACATTTCACATGCGGTTACAACACGCATACATGCGTGTCATGTCCACATGCGACATGTGGTCATGATACAAACTATCAAAAATTTTACTTTACTACTTGAGATTTTCCCCTCGCACGCGTAAGCGTGCTCGGTTGCATATGTTTATGTCGTCAACATTACTGTTGTTAACAGAATAATAACCTTACGTGTGCATTCTCCAGGTTGGGACTATCTATCTTTGTTAGATGGCGATCACTATGTTTACGTTCGGTTTATTTTCTGCATTTAAATTTACTTGTTAATTAGTTGGCCTCTAATTGGCTTTATCAATTTATTTCAATAATGGTTTGCATTTCTCCTTTTATTATATTCCATCATTTAATTATTTAAATATCTATTTACTTCAATAAATTGTCTCATTTTCATTGTCTACCATTTGGTAATAATTTAACTTTGAAAACGCATTTTCTTTACAGACCGAACTGTCAAATTTTAAATATTAAATGTCAAAATTAATTGTCTCATCATTTCTTTTGATTCAAATAATTTAAAACAATAATTAAATATATGTATTCGATTAATTATATATTTACATTTTTAAATACATTACATTTATTATTCTTAATTACATATATATATATATATATATATATATAGGTATGTTTATATATATATATATATATAAACATACACAAACCCCACTAGTTAAATAGATTTTCTTATTTAGTGGAAGCCCCTCATTTATATATCAAATATTATATATAAATATATATATATATATATATATATATATATATGCACTCACACACACACACACACACACACACACACACACACACACACACATATTTATTTATTTTATAAACCTCTTAAGTCATGCTCCACTCAAATAATAGAGTGTGATGCTATAAAATAAACCTCACATTAGTGAGCAATGTACAATCCTAACCTCTTTTTTTTGGTATCATAGATGTGAAACAGGGAAGGGTCGAGCAGCGGTGATGGATGGCAGAGGGAGATCATTGGAGGCGGGCAGAGGTGTGCTGGCCGTGTAGGGAGTAGCAGACGGTGTTTCGCAGGTGGTAGTGGTGGTTTTGGGGCCGCACAGACAGTGGCGGCGGAGGCACTGTCGGCGGGGAGGTCGCATGGAGTGGCAGGCGGAGTGTAGGGATATGGAGGGCCGCGGGTGTATGATGAGGGGGGGATGTGGGGAGGGGCGGAGCCCCACCCACATCCCACTTCGTGGGGTGTGGGTGGGGCTCTGTTCCTCCCCACACCCTTGAGATTTAAGGTTCGGTGGGGGGAAATCCAAACCCCCCACCATTTTCATTTAGCTTCGGCTGTGTTCATAATGTAAACTGCAATTCCTCAAGCATTTGCTAATTTGTATTTTAAATAAAAATAAATATATATATATAGTCTTAGCATAAGATCTCTTTTTAATTACAATTAAATGAATATATATATATAGTGTAAGATATTCACATTGTGTAAATTTCTCAGATTCTCAGTTTATTTATCAATACAGAAAACTATTTTTATATATAAATGTATATATATATATATATAATTTTATCAAATATTTATCGTAGGCAAGATAATATATAAATTTATTTCTTATTTTCCTTACAATTTTATTATCAATTGCAACTACGAAATTAAGCTTCATACAAGCTAGTGTTAATCATTAGATATTCAAAGAAAACTATCTTTCCTTTTAATTGAAATTAAATTACATGTAACTAAATTCAATCTAAGTTTAATAGCATCTAATATAACAAGGAAATAAATACTCATACACATTTATTCTCAACAATAAAAGTAAATAACCAAAACACAATTTCTTTTCTCTTTCAAATGTCCAAATTTCAACCACTCAATTTACTAATTTCAACATTCCCACTACAATACAATTTTATCAACTTTGTCTAAATCAATCAACTAATTCCACAACTTAGCAAATTTGATAAACAAGAATAAACAACTATAAGATTTCTCAACTCACAAACACTCTAAGGGAGGAATTACTTTCTTCTACCAATACAAATTTTTTTACAATCTTCAGAGGGAGCAATCTCTCCTCTTTAAAAGAAACTTATCTAGGAAGAAATTTAAAGAAACCAAGCTCTCATTACAAATAGGGATATAGAACATTTCCTCAAGCCAACAAAATTATTCTTTCTCATGGCCTCAAGCCGTCCAATAAATAAAAATCACAGGGATATCCCAAATAGGCTCTCAAGCCTTATAGCCCTCTAGGCTCAAAATTACCAACATGCCCTCAAGGCTTCCATATACCAAAACAAGAATGCACCCGAGAAGGTTCACACCATCCCTTCCCTATACATGATGAGCATTGTCTTCCAACTAGAAGAAGCTCTTTCAAACACCCAACACAAACCCAAAATAGCAGGAATAACACATAGATAACCATTGCAAATCCACATTCATCAGACAAGAACAAAACATACATAGGTGAGTAAACTGGCTCACTAACCTTTACAAGCCCAATTATGGAATGTAGTTGAAGAAGAGCTCCACTCTTAGTCTCCTTCTCCAAGTTCTCCTTCTTTCCACAATAATCTAACCTCTTTCCCTTCTCCCTCCTCTCCTCTTTAAAACAAATTCCCTCCATTATCCCTTATTCCCAAGTGGCATTAAAAAACTAAACCCACTCCTTATCCATTATCCCTAGGGGACTTAAAACAATAAACCCCACTCAAGAGGTTCCCCACTATAGCCCTTTTCTAACTCATAGAGGAATAAAATATAATAAGAAAAATAGAAATAAAAAGGAAGTGGATGACACACCACCCTTTTTATGGGGGTCTCCCACCAAAAGAGAGGCACAAAGAGACAAGCACTCCATTATTGGTGGATCATGGAGTCATTCGATGACTTGGAAGTGGGTCTAAGTGTGGACTCTACTCATCCCATTATCCCCATGCTCCTAAATTCGTCACTTAACTTCACTATGAAGTTAAAGTGACCATATGGAGGTTATCCTAAAGTTATCCTAGTCAAAAGGGTTCCTAGACCCATGGGGTATAACCTAGGGTTGATTTTTACCTAGTTAGGACTCCCAGAGTCAAGTAAAAACATAAGAAGAGGGTCTAAAAGAAATAAATTTAAACAAGATTCATAACAACATCTTTTACAACACATATCACAATACAAGTAAATCAGAGGGTAGACCTAATTCCCTTGACCCCATGCAACATTACAGCATTACAACATTACAATATTTCCACCATACACGGAGTTGATCTTAGTTCCTTGTGGAACTAGATTGGCTCACAAGGGATACAACATAGGGTGTGGAATGATCTCCGGTATTTGTGGTTTCGTTAGCAATACCTGCACACTCAAACTCGAAGTCAATAACACATAAATATATCATAGCTGAAGCAATTTAAATACAAGTATACCTAAACATTCTATCATACTGAAATCACATTTAAGTTTTATTTCCAATATTATCCATTCATCATTTTCTTAAAAACATCTAATTATCATTGCACAATTGTTTTCTTAAAAATCAATTAGGTTTAATAAACAAGATACCAGGATCAATAGTCCTCAACATAAAAGTAATAGCAATAGCACTACAAAGAGTCTCATGAATAGAAGTGAAAAAGGTAGGCCTCACACCTAGTACCATAGGTATGCAGGGTGTGCCTTTTTGGGCAGTGGACCCCTTAAAGGGTTCTGCTTACTTTTTAAAAAAGGGTTTCATAAAAACAAATCCCCTTTCATATTTTTTTTTTAATTATTAAAAAAAAACATTACCTCATTTTTTTTTTATAGTTTTTTTTAAATTAAAATAAAAAACTATTATATTATCTCGAAATCTGTGCATGTACCAAATTTGGCATTTTTTTGGCACTTTCATCATTCTGATGGAACCACCAAATTTGGCAGAGGTTCTGCTAAATCTAGCAACAGGGGAGCCATATTTTGCCCTACTTTGTGCTTCAAGGGTGTCTTCTTGTTTTGGTATAACTTGGGCAAACAGAGTCAGATTTTTGCGAACGAATAGCTATCAGAAAGCTAGTTCTGAGAACAATCTAGTGGTGCAGGCAGTTTTTCCAGATTTTGTTGTTGGTGACATTTATTGCTATTTGAAGTCCAGATACCATTTTTGGTCTCCGAGCTCGTATCTTTTTTCCACGATCTCTGATTTTCATGATTTTTGTGGTGTTAGAAAGGTATTGAGGAGATATACACAGCCATTCATGCACTTTTTCCAGATTTAGTCCCAGGTATTATTTATTCAGTTTGTCAATTTTATGGCTTTTGTTTGATATTCTAGACATTTTGGCACCTGGAGAAGTTCTGTTTGTTTATTTTGGCTTCATTTATCAGCATTAATACATATTCAGATTTTTGATCTCTTATCTAATTTATTTGAGGAGATATCATGAATTTTTCTATTCACCTTTGTATGGTAACATTGTGTAAGGATAATTATGAGTCTTGGTGAAAGGGCATCTTGACACATCTCAGGTGGCTTAATCTTTTGCCTTATCTTTATGGACTCATGCTTGAACCAAATACACCTGGGAGGAAATTTGCATAGGGAAATTATGTTGATCATATTGTAGGATTGATTGGTTCTAGTGTTGATTATGACACTATGTGTTCTATCTCACATATTGAGTTCCCGTGATGTGCTCTTTGGACTAGCATTTGGGAGATTTAAGGAGACCCACGTATCTCTCCATTCCCAGATGATCTTGCTATGGATTACAACATATCCCTTGATGATGTAGATTGCATACCTGTTGATGATGATACAGTTGAGGAGCTTGCATATTTGATGGGTCTTGCTAGTTCCGATGACACGGAGACTTCACTTGCTTCTCCTTCTCCTCTTATCAAGATCACATCTTTAATACCTATTACTACATCAGATTCTTTGCAGTAGGACATTATCAATCTTCCAGAGATAGCTCATTGGGACACATATCTACCAGATATATCATTGTTGTTTGTAGAGTCCCACCTTGTAGATTTGGAGGACCACATTGAGGACATTTGTCTTCTATTTGATGACATCTTCAATGGAGTTGCATCACCATCATCTTCTTTGGATATTATTCTTCATCCTCCTATTCAATCACAGTTTAGCAGTGGGTTGGAGACTTTTGAGCAGTTGTTGGGAGCATTATTGTTGTCTTTGGATCATGTACAGAGTTCATCGACATTTATCCTTCTTCCTGTATATTCCTATCTAGAATGGGAAGACATTATGCATACATCTGTAATTCCATTTCTTCCCAAGGGGAGGGATCATTTTTCGACGTTCATGGGTCTTCATCTTTATTTTGTGTTGAGCATCTTCTAGCACTGCATGAGTCATCTTGAGGAGCAGTTGTATGGTCTCTCTTCTCATCTCTATTTTCAGAGGGAACATTTCCTCGCATGGGGTTTCATCCTTCTCCCTTTTGGAGGGGTCACCAGACCTTCTCTCTTCTTCCTCTCTTATGGGGGGCATTCATGATCATACTTTTGTGATGGATTTAGTTCTTGGGGGGTTTTAGCTTTAGTCCTTCCTCCACGACATGTTCATGCACTTGTATTTTGTCTCTTTTGAAGAGGATTTTTCTCCCACTGGGTTTTTCTCCTTTCTCTCCACTTTATGAGAGATTCTTGTTGTTCATGGGTACCTAACATGGCCTTATAGTCAGGACCCATTCTTGCATTAGTTGCATCTTTTTCATTTCTCCCTAAGTTACACTTAAGGGGGGGTGTTTGTGTAATTACATATTTAATTACACTTTATTAAGTTTATTTAGGGCTAATTTTACTCTTAGGTTATTCTTAAGTCATATTAGGGCTTCTCTCTAACTTGCTAATATAAAAACAAGTTCTCTCATTTAATTCTTTAATCCATTTCATTAATTCATCCTTATTGTGCAAATTATTCCTCTATACTTTTTTCTCTTGTGGAAGGTAAATATAAGGTTTTGTATGTGATCTTGGTGTTTTGACTTAATCATAAACTCTCACAGGAAGCAGTGCAAGAGTTGAAGGTACACTTCCACTAAAAGCATTATTTGATAGTCAGAAGGAAGTCAAATTCTTCATATTTCCAATTCTTTAGGGTATACATCCTCTTAAATGGTTCTTATCCAACCCTCTGCATGGAAAAAGTAACCAAACTTGTCAAATTTTGAATGGAAAGAGAAATGACCCCTTCTAGTTTGTAGCCTATGAGTTTCATAGAAATGACAATGGAATTTTAAAACTTTCTACAACATTGGACACCAATCCATGATTGTAAGCATGGTTCTCTTCCCATCCAACTCATCAAAATTGGTGGTTCTCTAGCATCACTCTTAAATGCAAGTAGAGCTTCAGCTACCACATTCTCTATCTAGTATATCCTTAGAAATATGCTAGCATTTTTCACCCCTCCCCAGTCGACCTCTTCCACTTTAGCATCTCTTTTCTCTAGTACATTGATTTCAATAATATTGCTAACTTTATTGTGCTCCATTGTTGATGCATAGAACAAGCATTTGTAACTTTTGATGCACTAAAGAACAACTAAGGTCGATGGTTCCATTGCTTGCCATTCTTGGTAAGAGCACTAACTCTTCCCAACACCAGCACACCTCTCACAAAAACTCTACCCACAGCACAAAGATTTCTCATATATTGCAACTTCTAAACCAAAGTGAATGAAGACAACACTGAGCAAACAATGACTCAAGTGGAGCTCCTTTAATAGCTAGTACATGCTTATGGCAACTTAAACTAAATTTTGATAAATTATAGGTCCTTCATGGAAAAGTTCTTTAAGAATTTGATCCAAAATAGTAGGTGAAGGAACAGTAAATGATGTAATTAGTTTTTGAAAAAGTGGATTATCAACTGTTCAAAAGTCCTCCATAAATTGTGCATTAAATGAAATACAAACTACTTCCACCAAGGCAAGCAGTCTGGATGCAAAGCCAACTCGATTATTTCTGACAGTAGTTTGTAGGTCCAGAAGTGTAATACAAACAAGAAACAAATTGTTAGCTTCATAAGTAGAAACATTTTCAAACTCAACCATTTCAACAGAACTTTCAACTACTTTATCTGTCAATATGGAAATTAAGTCCAAATCCCTTAACTGGGTCTTTGACATAGTACCACTCAAACCACCAATCCTATTGCGTGCTTCACCATTCTCTATAAGTAAAAGTTATATACATAAGAAGAGTATTTCAAAGTAAATTCCATATGTCACAGTACCACTAGAGATGGTAGGATGTTGAAGGGTCACATTGGAGATTACATCATTTGCTGAAAGTATGCATACCACAGTAGGCCCTTGACACATTTAACCATCCTTTGATCAAGAGGATAAATATGCTAGCAGAGGTACCGGCCAAAACTCCAATCTTCAAACCCTAAATATTGTCGATAAATAGAAATTTAAAACATTTAATGCTAGAGGAGTCAGCTATCAATAAATTTTAAAAACTTAAAACCCGTCATCCAAGAAGTATTGACACATAATACATTTTTGAAACTTTTAAAATGGTCGATTGAACTAGGCATTGGCAAATTGGCCATTTTTAGAAATCTTGAACTTGCCAATCCTTCATAGCATCAAAGATTAAATTACAGAATTAAATAATAATTTAAATCCTCTTGGGTGGAATAACATTTTTCATCTAGAAGTTGGTTATTTGATGTTTGTGAAAAATAATGAGTCTTCCAAGAAAAAAATTAGTGAGTTGTAACAATGATATTCTAAACAAAGCGAGATGATGATATACCTTCACAAGTGACTTAAGAGGCCAAAAACTTTAAAATTTTTAGGTTCAAAATATTTAGGTAACAACAGGTTCTAATTGGGGAAAAGGACCATGAGGGATGCAGATAATCCAGTATCTTAGGTTAGACAAGTATCTATCCATTGGGCTAAGAGTCACCAATGAGCTAAAATATGAAGGGAAACATCATGAGACTCAAGCCAAACCAAAAGCAAAATGGACATAACAACACTCACACAATAGGAAATGGAAACAATCAACCCAAAATACCTTATGTGCTTGGATTGGGTACAACAAACCAAAATTCTAGAAGAAAACTAAGCAAAACCTTTAACAGGTTGGGAAAAATATGTACCAAAACGAAAGAAAGAACCATGCCAATGAAAATTATTGTGCTTAGCTACCATTTGGTGCCCCAAAAACCAACATTGAAAACCTTGGAATGTGCAACTCCTCTATATAAGGCAACAAATTCACACAATCCTTCCTCATGTGAGGTAACCGCATCAGGGAACAAATCAAAACCCTCTTGCATGTTGCAAATCACCTCCTCTTGTATTACTTGAAATATTGCATCTTCAAGCCTTTGAATACATTTTTTAGGACTTGAATCTATGGCTAGATGACGAAAAATATCTTTTATAGTAGATGGAATAGCAAAAGAAAGATTTTCAACACAAGAAGATGTTAGAACATAGTGATATGCTAAGAGGGGGGTGAATTAGTATATACCAAAACCTAATCCAATTCAATTTTATTAACCAAAACCTTTAACTACCTCAAACAAATGATAAAGTAAATTAAGAAGATCAAAGAACAACATGAGAACACAACCATAACACCAAATTTACATGGAAAACCCTAGAAGGCAAAAACCATGATGAGCACGCTGCTTGGATCTACTATCCAAATCTAGGCTCACAAATAATGATAAAATAGATTACAAAAAGTTTTAGGGCTATAAAAAAAGGGAGGACACACTCCCTAAAATACAGTGCAACAACACTTACAAAATGAGTCTACAACCTTTGAACATCTCACTCAAAAGATCTCACTAATCAAACACCTCTGCAACATCAACACACTCCACACAATCACAAATCTTCACTTACTATGCATAGTGAACATTGTTGCCTTTAACACACTTCCACACACATAGTCACTCACTTCTGCACTCACTCACATATCCTTGCACACTCTCATACTTATCACACTAAACAATATCTCTAGAAGTCCAATAGGAACAAGAAACTACTTGTCAGCTTCATAAGTAGAAACATTTTCAAACTTGGCCATTTCAACAAAACTTTCAACTACTTTATCTGTCCATATGGCCATTAACTCAAAGCCCTTAACCAGGTGTTTGATAGAGTACCACTTAGACCACCAATCCTACTACGTGCTTCACCATTCTATGTATGTAAAAATGATCTAGATAAGGATAGTATTTCAAAGAGACTTTCATATGTCACAGTAGCACCAGAGATGGCCAGTTGTTGAAGGGTCACATTGGAGATTACATCATTTGCTAAAAGTATACATACTACAATGGGCCCTTGACACATTTAACCATCCTTTGATCAAGAGAATAAATATGTTGATAGAGGTATTGGCCAAAACTCTAGTTTTCAAATCCTAAATACTGTTGATAAATGGAAATTTAAAACATTCAATGTTGTAGGAGTCAACTATTGGAAAATTTTAAAAACTTAAAACCTGTCGTCCAAGAAGTATCGATACATAATACATTTTTGAAACTTTTGTAATGATCAATTGAACTAGGCATCATCAAATTAGCCATTTTTAGAAATCTTGAACTTCCCAATCCTTCATAGCATCAAATATTAAATTGTGCAATTAAAGAATAATTTAATTCCTTTTTAATCTGGAAGTTGGTTATTTGATGTTTGCAAAAAATAATGAGCCTTCCAAGAACAAATTTAGTGAGGTGTGACAATGATATTCTAAACAAAGCGACATGATGATATATCTTCACAAGTGACTTCAGAGGCCAATTTTTTTAAAAATTTTGGGTTCAAAATATTTGGGTAACAACATGCTCTAATTGTGGACAAGGACCATGAGGGATGCAGAGAATCTAGGATCTCAGGTTAGACAAGTACCTATCCATTAGGCTAAGAGTCACCAATTACCCAAAATATTAAGAGAAACATTACGAGACTCAAGCCAAACCAAAAAAAAAAGACATAACAACATTCACACAAAAAGAAATGGAAACAAACAACCTAAGACATCTTATGTACCCAGACTAGGTACAACAAACAAAACTTCTGGAAGAAAACTAAGAAAAACCATTGACATGTTGGGGAAAATGTGTACTAGAATGAAAGAAATAACCATGCCAATGAACAATTATTGTGCTAAGATACCATTTGATGCCCCAAGAAACAACTTTGAAAACCTTGGCATGTGCAACTCCTCTATATAAGGAAAAAAAATCAAACAACCCTTCCTCAGGTGAGGTGATTGTATTAGGAAACAAATCAAAACCCTCTTGCATGTTGCAAATCACCTCCTCTTGTATTGCTTGAAGTATTACATCTTTAAACCTTTGAATACATTTTTTAGGACCTGAATCTATGGCTAGATGATGCAAAATGTCTTTTATAGTAGATGGATCAATAAAAGAATGATTTTCCACACAAGAAGATGTTAGAACAGATTGATATACTTAGAGGGGGCTGAATCGGTATATACCAAAACATAATCCAATTCAACTTTATTAATAAAAATCTTTTACTACCTCAAACAAATGATAAAGCAAATTAAGTAGATCAAAGCACAACACATGAGCACACAACCATAACACTAGATTTACATGGAAAACCCTAGAAGAGAAAAACCACAGTGAGAAAGATGCTTGGATCTACTATCCAAATCCAGCCTCACAAATAATGATAAAATAGATTGCAATAAGTTTTAGGGCTACAACCCAAAGGAGGACACACTCCCTAAAATACAATGCAACAACACTTACAGAATGAGGTCACAACCTTTGGACATCTCACACAACAAATCTCACTGATCAAACACCTCTACAACACCAACATAGTCCACACTATCACAAATCTTTGCTTACTCGGCATAGAGAACATTGTTGCCTTGAACTCACTTGGATACACACCCTCACTCACACATCCTTGAACACTCTCATACTCTCATACTTATCACACCAAACAAGATCTCTTATTTATACCTTCCATAAATTATAAAAACCTATGTTGGCCTAAGATGAAACATGTATACATGAAACGTGCAATGGCCACACAAAGTCAGCTCCAAAAGATGTAGAAATCTAAAGCAGTTCAAACCAAGTGATAACTACCTAGACCTATTCTTCCTTATAACAATATTCCAAGTTGGTACACCCTTCAAAACATCTAGCAAGATAATCAAAACACATGAAATTGGCCTAGTAAACACTTATCCTTCCATAAAATAGCTTTAGACCTAATATCGTACCAGAGAGACTAATTTTAGCATCATGCAGATAATTACTTAAGCACCATATGACTTACACAAACCTTCTCAAACATTCCTTCCACTAAAATATATATTTTCTTTCTGGCGCAAATGAATAGAAACTGAGCCTGGCATCACTTACAAATACTACACACACAATCTTGAGATAGAGCATTGAAAAAACCAACTTGTGGTGCACTTCATAACCTGAAACCTGAAATGAACACTCATACTGAATATATGAACTTATCCTCCAAACATCAAAGCCAAAACATGAACTACGGTGAAGTGTGGTGTCTTTTGCTTTCTCCTCTAGACAACCCTAATCAGCAACATGATATGTCTTTGTTCTATTGACTTTGGAGAACCTCTATGGTACTACTACAACTAAAACTTGGCTATAATAGTCTTCTCATTTATATCTGACCATCGTTCAAGCTGTAGGACCTCATATTAAAATGCAGATAAATGTGGAACAGTTCTTTCACAAATCCTGACTACAACCATCTTGAACTTCTATCTTCACTCTATGAGCTATAGAATCTTCTATGGTAACTTCCAAGCTCTAAAATTAGGAACATACAAACTTCAATCTTGTCTCTAACTAACTTCCAAACTACAGGTCGTTCCTTTAAATGCAGAGGAATGCGGAGCATCCTCTCGAGCTACTTCAATGCAAACTCTAGTGCCTTGGACCTCTTGAATCTCTCTTTCAAGATTAAATCGATACCTTTCCTTAGGAAATAAAGAATACAATATTCACCACATTAGAGATTTCATTCTCAACATCATACACAACAATCATAGCTCTTTTTCAACACAACAAGAATCTTCCTATTAGCACATTCTTTTGTTCACAACTTTCACCTCTACATGAACTTCAGAAGATAAGGTAAAACTGTGTACACATGATACTGATCCAATTAGTATACATAGTATATTAATTCCATCATCTTACCCTTTGCTTCACAACTTCTCTGATCCATCTATGAATCACACCTTTGTCTTTTTTTCTAATCATTACAACATATACTCATCACTTTGCTTCTCTAAACATCACTGATTAGCACACCATACCATTGCTAACATCATCACATTCACTTCCAATCTTTGACATTGATGAAAACCGACATGCAAAAGAAGAATCTTTATTTTGTACCTTAGGACAACAGATTGAAATATTATAAAACAAGTTAGCTTCTTGAATTTTTCTTGGAAGATCTTCAATAATATCTTGTTCTTTCAATGCTTCAAATCCCTTTGACTGCTCTGATATAACTTTGAGTATACATTCTGAACCATATGCCACATTTGAAACTATCTTCCCATCAAGTGTCTCTTGTATACATAGTACGGTCTCTCTTCTCATCTCTATTTTGGGAGGGAGCATTTCCCCGCATGGGGTTTCATCCTTCTCCCTTTTAGGGGGGTCATTAGACCTTCTCTCTTATTCCTCTCTTATGGGGGGCATTCACGATTATACTTTTGTGATGGATTCGGTTCTTGGGGGGTCTTAGCTTTAGTCCTTCTTCTATCACATGTTCATGTACTTGTATTTTGTCTCTTTTGGAGAGGAGTTTTCTCCCACTGGGTTTTTCTCCTTTCTCTCCACTTTATGAGAGATTCTTGTTGTTCATGGGTACCTAACATGGCCTTATAGCCGAGACCCATTCTTGCATTAGTTGTATGTTTTTCATTTCTCCCCAAGTTGCACTTAAGGGGGTGTTCGTGTAATTAAATATTTAATTACACTTTATTAAGTTTATTTAGGGCTAATTTTAGTCCTAGGTTATTCTTAAGTAATATTAGGGTTTTTCTCTAACTTGCAAATATAAAAGCAAGTTCTCTCATGTAATTCTTTAATCCATTTCATTAATTCATCCTTATTGTACAAATTATTCCTCTTTTCTTTTTTCTCTTGTGGAAGGTAAATCTTAGGTTTTGCAGGTGATCCTGGTGTTTCGAGCTAATGATAAACTCTCACAGGAAGTGGTGCAAGACTTGAAGGTATACTTCCACTAAAAGCATTATTTGATAGCCGAAAGGAAGTCAAATTCTTCATATTTCCAATTCCTGAGGGTATGCATCCTCTTAAATGGTTGTTATCCAACCATCTACATGGAAAAAGTAACCACACTTGTCAAATTTTGAATGGCAAGAGAAATGACATCTTCTAGTTTGTAGCCTATGCGTTTCATAGAAATGACGATGGAATTTTAAAACTTTCTACAACATTAGACACCAATCCATGATTGTAATCATGGTTATCTTCCCATCCAACTCATCGAACTTGGTGGTTCTCTAGCATCACTCTTAAGTGCAAAGAGAGCTTCAACTGCCACATTCTCTATCTAGTATATCCTTAGAAATATGCTAGCATTTTTCACCCCTCCCCAATCGACCTCTTCCACTTTAGCATCTTTTTTCTCTGGCAATTTGATTTCAATAATATTGCTAACTTTACTTTGCTCCAATATTTTTTTGTTGATGCATACAACAATCATTTGTAACTTTTGATGCACTAAAGAACAACTACGGTCGATGGTTCCATTACTTGCCATTCTTGGTAAGGGCACTAACTCTTCCCAACACTAGCACACCTCTCACAAAAACTCTACCTAGAGCACAAAGATTGCTCAGATATTGTAACTTCCAAACCAAAGTGAATGAAGACAAAACTGAGCAAACAATGACTCAAGTGGAGCTCCTTTAATAGCTAGTACATGCTTATGGCAACTTGAACTAAATTTTGATAAATTATAGGTCCTTCATGGAAAAGGTCTTTAAGAATTTGATCTATAATAGTAGGTAAAGGAATAGTAAGTGATGTAATTAGTTTTTGAAAAAGTGGATTCTCAACTATTGAAAAGTCCTCCATAAATTGTACATTAAATGAAATACAAAATGCTTCCACCAAGGCAAGCAGTCTGGATGGAAATCCAACTTGATTATTTCTAGCAGTAGTTTGTAGGTCCAGAAGTGTAATAGGAACAAGAAACCACTTGTCAGCTTCATAAATAGAAACATTTTCAAACTCAACCATTTCAACAGAACTTTCAACTACTTTATCTATCCATATGGCAATTAAGTCAAAGCTCTTAACTTGGTCTTTAACATAGTACCACTTAGACCACCAATCCTATTATGTGCTTCAGCATTCTCTGCAAGTAAGAATTGTCTAGATAAAAAAAGTATTTCAAAGCGAATTTTGTATGTCACAGTACCACCAGAGATGGTAGGATGATGAAGGGTCACATTGTAGATTACATCATTTGATGAAAGTATTCATACTGCACTAGGCCCTTGACACATTTAACCATCCTTTGATCAAGAGGATAAATATGCTAGTAGAGGTATTGGTAAAAACTCCAGTCTTCAAACCCTAAATATTGTAGATGATGCTTCTAGATTTGACTATGTTGTTTGTTGTTTCTCAATGTTTTGGATCACACTCCGTGATCCATCATCAGGAGAAAAGTGAGCAAGAGAACAAAAATGATAGATTGCAGACTTAAAACTACCTTAAAAAGGAGGGCATGAGGTGATGAGGGAACCAAGAAGTCTGCAATATATCATTTTTCTTCTCTTGCTCACTTTTCTCCTCATAATGGATCACAGAGTGTGATCTAAAACATTGAGAAAAAACAAACAACATAGTCAAATCTAGAAGCATCATCTACAACATCATGGACTGTGGAAAATTAATGACTACAACCCTAAATATTGTCAATAAATGGAAATTTAAAACATTCAATGCTAGAGGAGTCAATGATCAACAAATTTTATAAACTTAAAACCTATCATCCAAAAAGTATTGAAACATAATACATTTTTGAAACTTTTAAAATGGTCGATTGAACTAGGCATCGACAAATTAGTCATTTTTAGAAATCTCAAACTTGCTAATCCTCCATAGCATCAAAGATTAAATTACAGAATTAAAGAATAATTTAATTCCTCTTGGGTGGAATAATGTTTTTCATCTAGAAGTTGGTTATTTGATGATTCCAAAAAATAATGAGGCTTCCAAGAAAAAAATTAGTGAGGTGTAACAATGATATTCTAAACAAAGCAAGATGACGATATACCTTCACAAGTGACTTAAGAGGCCAAAAACGTTAAAATTTTTAGGTTCAAAATATTTAGGTGATAATAGGCTCTAACTGGGGACAAGGAGCGTCAGGGATGCAGATAATCCAAGATCTCAGGTTAGACAAGTGTCGATCCATTGGGCTTAGAGTCACCAATTAGCTAAAATATGAAGGGAAACATCATGAGACCCAAGCCAAACCAAAAGCAAAATGGACATAACAACACTCACACAAAAGGAAATAGAAACAAATAACCTAAAACACCTTATGTACCTGGACTGGGTACAACAAACCAAAATTTTGGAAGAAAACTAAGCAAAACCATTGACAAGTTGGGAAAAATATGTACCAAAACAAAAGAAAGAACCATGCCAATGAAAAATTATTGTGCTTAGCTACCATTTGCTGCCCCAGGAAACAACTTTGAAAACCTTGGAATGTGTAACTCCTCTATATAAGGCAACAAATTCAAACAGCCCTTCCTCATGTGAGGTGACTGCATCAGGAAACAAATCAAAATCCTCTTGCATGTTGCAAATCACCTCCTCTTGTATTGCTTGAAGTATTGAATCTTCAAGCCTTTGAATACATTTTTTAGGAGTTTAATCTATGGGTAGATGATGCAAAACATCTTTTATAGTAGATGGAGTAGCAAAAGAAAGATTTAACACAAGAAGATGTTAGAACACACTGATATACTAAGAGGGGATAAATCAGTATATAACAAAACCTAATCCAATTCAACTTTATTAACCAAAACCTTTAACTACCTCAAACAAATGATAAAGCAAATTAAGCACAGCATGAGCACACAACTATAACACCAAATTTACATGGAAAACCCTAGAAGGAAAAAACCATAGTGAGCAAGCTTCTTGGATCCACTATCCAAATCCAGCCTCACAAATAATGACAAAATAGATTACAAAAAGTTTTATGGCTATAAACCAAGGGAGGACACACTCCCTGAAATACAATGCAACAAAACTTATAGAATGAGTCTACAACCTTTGAACATCTCACTCAACAGATCCCACTGATGAAACACCTCTGCAACATCAACACACTCCACACTATCACAAATCTTCACTTACTATGCATAGTGAACATTGTTTCCTTTAACACACTTCCACACACATACTCACTCACTTCTGCACTCACTCACATATCCTCGCACACTCTCATACTTATCACACAAAACAAGATCTTCAAATGTCCAATAGGAACAAGAAACCACTTGTCAACTTCATAAGCAGAAACATTTTCACACTTGGCAATTTCAACAAAACTTTCAACTACTTTATTTGTCCATGTGGCCATTAACTCAAAGCCCTTAACTGGGTGTTCAATAGAGTACCACTCAGACCACCAATCCTACTACATGCTTCACCATTCTATGTATGTAAAAATGATCTAGATAAGGAGAGTATTTCAAAGAGACTTTCATATGTCACAGTAGCACCAGAGATGGCAGGCTGCTGAAGGGTCACATTGGAGATTACATCATTTGCTAAAAGTATGCATACTGCACTGGGCCCTTGACACATGTAACCATCCTTTGATCAAGAGGATAAATATACTGATAGAGGTATCGACCAAAACTCTAGTTTTCAAACCCTAAATATTGTCAATAAATGGAAATTTAAAGCATTCAATGCTAGAGGACTCAGCGATTTTCAAATTTTAAAAACTTAAAAACCTATCGTCCAAGAAGTGTCATTACATAATACATTTTTTAAACTTTTGAAATGGTCGATTGAACTAGGCATTGTCAAATTGGCCATTTTGAGAAATCCTGAGCTTACCAATCCTTCATGGCATCAAAGATTAAATTGCAGAATTAAAGAATAATTTAATTCCTCTTGAGTGGAATACTATTTTTCATCTAGAAGTTGGTTATTTGATGTTTGCAAAAAATAATTAGCCTTCCAAGAACAAATTTAGTGAGGTATAACAATGATATTCTAAACAAAGCGAGATGATGATATATCTTCACAAGTGACTTAAGAGGCCAAAAAATTTAAAATTTTTAGGTTCAAAATATTTGGGTAACAACAGGCTCTAATTGGGCACAAGGAGCATGAGGGATGCAGAGAATCTAGGATCTCAGGTTAGACAAGTACCTATCCATTCGGCTAAGAGTCACTAATCAGCCAAAATATTAAGAGAAACATCATGAGACTCAAGCCAAACCAAAAACAAAATGGACATAACAACACTCACACAACAAGAAATGGAAACAAACAACCGAAGACACCTTATGTACCCAAACTAGGTAGAACAAACAAAACTTCTATAAGAAAACTAAGCAAAACCATTACCAGGTTGGGAAAAATATGTACCAAAATGAAAGAAAGAACCATGCCAATGAAAAATTATTGTGCTGAGCTGCCATCTGATGCCCCAAGAAACAACTTTGAAAAGTTTGGCATGTGTAACTCCTCTATATAAGGAAAAAAATCAAACAACCCTTCCTCATGTGAGGTGATTGTATCAGGAAACAAATCAAAACCCTCTTGCATGTTGCAAATCACCTCCTCTTGTATTGTGTGAAGTATTGCATCTTTAAGCCTTTGAATACATTTTTCAAGACCCGAATCTATTGCTAGATGATGCAAAATGTCTCTTATAGTAGATGGAGTAGTAAAAGAAAGATTTTCAACACAAGAAGATGTTAAAACACACTAATATACTGAGAGCGGGCTAAATTAGTATATACCAAAACATAATCCAATTCAACTTTATTAATGAAAACCTTTTACTACCTCAAACAAATGATAAAAAAATTAAGTAGATCATAGTACAACACATGAGGAAAACCATAACACTAGATTTACATGGAAAACCCTAGAAGGAAAAATCCACTGTGAGAAAGCTACTTGGATCTACTATCCAAATCCATCCTAACAAATAATTATAAAATACATTAAAACAAGTTTTAGGGCTACAACCCAAAGGAGGACACACTCCCTGAAATACAATGCAACCAAACTTACAAAATGAGGGTACAACCTTTAGATATCTCACTCAATAGATCTCACTGGTCAAACACCTCTATAACACCAAAAGACTTGACACTATCACAAATCTTCACTTACTCTGCATAGAGAATGCTACTGCCTTGAACACACTTCCACACACACACACACTCACTCACACATGCTCGCACACTCTCATACTCTCATACTTATCACACCAAACAAGAACTCTTATTTATACCTTCTACAAATAAGAAAAACTTTCTCCTACATTGGCCTAAGATGAAACATGTATACATGAAACGTGCAATGGCCACACAAAGTCAGCTCCATTGAAAGATGCAGAAATCTAAAGCAGTTCAAACCAAGTGATAACTACCTAGACCTATTCTTCCTTATCACATTATTCCAAGCTAGTGCACCCTTCAAAACATCTAGTGAGGTCATCAAAACACTTAAAGTTGGCCTAGCAAACACTTATCCTTCCATAAAATAGCTTTAGACTTAAGGTCGTACCAGAGAGACCAATTAGCATCATGCAGATCATTACTCAAGCAACATAAGACTTACCCAAACTTTCTGAAACATTCCTTCCACTGAAATATATGTTTTCCTTCTGGCACAAACAAATAGAAACTGAGCCTTGTATCACTTACAAATACTAAACACACAATCTTGAGATAGAGCATTGAAAAACCAACTTCTGGTGCACTTCAACACTTGAAACCTAAAATGAACACTCATACTAAATATATGAACTTATCCTCCAAACATCAAAGCCAAAATATGAACTACGGTGAAGTGTGGTGTCTTTTGCTTTCTCCTCCAGATAGCCTTAATTAGCAACGTGCTTTGTCTTTGTTCTATTGACTCTGGAGAACCTCTACGGTACTACTAATCAACTAAAACTTGGCTATAATAGTCTTTTCATTTATATCTAACCATCGTTCAAGACGTAGGACCTCATATTAAAATGCAGAGAAATGCAGAGCAATTCTCTAACACCTCCTGACAGCAACTATCTTGAACCTCTATCTTCACTTGTCTGAGATCTAGAATCTTCTACAGTAACTTCCAATCTCCAAAATCAGGAACATACAAACTTGAAACTTGTCTCTGACTAACTTCCAAACCACAAGGATATTCCTTTAAATGCAGAGCATCCTCTCAAGCCACTTCAATACAAACTCCAATCCCTTGGACCTCCTAAATCTTTCTTTCAAGATTAACTCAATACCTTTCCTCAAGAAACAAAGAATACAATATTCACCACATCAGAGATTTCATTCTCAACATCATACACAACAATCACAACTCTTTTTCAACACAACAAGAATCTTCCTATTAGTACATTCTTTTATTCACAACTTTCACCTCTACATGAACTTCAGAAGATAGGGTATAACTGTGTACACATGATACTGATCCAATTAGTATACATAGTATATGAATTCTATCATCTTACCCTTTGCTTCACAACTTCTCTGATCCATCTATGATCATCACACCTTTGTCTTCTTCTCTGATCATTACAACATATACTCATCACTTTACTTCTCTAAACATCACTGATTAGCACACCATACCACTACTAACATCATCACATTCACTTCCAACCTTCAACACTGTTGACATCAATCCTATCCATCACACTGTTGACATCAATGAAAAGCCACATGCAATAGAAGAATCTTTATTTTCTACCTCAGGACAACAGATCAAAATATTATAAAACAAGTTAGCTTCTTGATTTTTTCTTGGATGATCTTCAACAATCTCTTGTTCTTTCAATGCTTCGAATCCCTTGGACTGCTCTGATATAACTTTCAGTGTACATTCTAAACCATATGCCACATTTGAAGCTATCTTCCCATCAAGTGTCTCTTGTATGCCAACTCTAATACCCGTTTTGAACTTGTTATCAAGTTCATGATGTATGAGATGACCTTTTTGATAATGTATCACAATGTCTATTTCTTCCTTGACACAACTTTGTGTATTTTCTAAAGAATCTACCCAAGGATAATTTTCAATATTATCATCAAGCATGGATTGTATATGCACAAAAGTAAAAATTTCTAATTTCTCCCTCTATCCATCAATGGATTCATTAGATGACATTTCTTTAGAAACATTTTCTACCTCTATATTGTTTTCCTCATCTTGCAAAAGACTTGTTATAACATTACATTTTTCATGGTTACATGCAAGAAAAAGGGTATCATTTCTATCCCTAAATGCAATTTATTTGAAAATTTTGAAGCAAAGAAGGATGTATTTCATTGGGCTAGAATTGCATACCACTGTAAAAGTTTTTCAAAAAGTTGACTTGGTTAGGATCATCAAGTACCCGATTCTTCAGTAATAGAGATGTAGAAGAATAACAATCTTCCTCATTATTGTCATCACTATCATCCCTTCTTGGATATCAAACCATTTTTCTGTAGAGTCACCAACCTCCTAGAGGTACAATTAAATTTTTAAAAAATAAGGATGTACTGATCCTCACATCCCCAATAGAGTCGCGAAAAATCTTTTAGTTTACAGACTTGTCCCTTTAAAAATAGATAATAATCCTCAAATTTGCCCAAGGAAAAGGAGACAAATTGCTTATAACAGTTAGAGAAACTATGCATATGAAACAGTAATGTTCCTCTGTGTTTGAGAGGGATAGCTCCTTCATAAGATCTAATTTAAAGTTTTTCAGAGTATGCTTTAACTAGAAAGCAAGAAAGAAAACTACAATAAATAAAAAAAGAAATAAAACCTTAGGCGTGAGATATAAGAAAAACACCTAGATTTTCCCCAAGAAATGATTTATGATAAAGAATGAGCAAAAAAAAAATGACTCAAAGTTCATAAATCTCCTGCCCATAAATAGTAACTGAAATAAAAGAAATGACTATTTCTCCCCAATAGATAAATGGGTCACATATTTAACATAAGAATAACATGCAACCAACAGAACACAAAATTTCTAGGTGAATTTCAATGCATCCATACATAACAAGAAAGCATGGAAGAATAACTACAAATTAACGTAGGAAAACCAGCAATCAAAAGAAATTAAGTAGACACAAAGTTTTTCAATAACTCTTCAATTCTTTAATAAAACAAGAGCTCAAAGTCTCTACATTGACTAAGTGGGAAAAGAAATAGCCGCTGCTGTCACAAACTTACAGAAAATTAGTTTTCCTCCTCCAAAGCCCTCTCCTCGAGAAGTTGGACAAAAAGATTTTTTCCAACAGAAATGATGGGATTTATATCTTTTCCCCTCCCCTGTAACTGATTCTTGAAAGGTAATTAAAAATAAAAATTAAAATCCTTTCCTCTTCCCGTAACCAATTATTGAAAAACCCTTTTTGGTTTTCTCCTTTGATTACATTTAAAAAGGTTACTAAGATATCTTTAAGTTATAAATTGAAAGCCTAAGCAACATCATATCTCTTATTGTTTCCCCTTCATAACTTCATTCGTTGTGGGTCGTCGCTCGCCCAGAAATTCTAAACATTGGAAAGTCAGGTCCATAAACTCCTTTATGTCCTCATGAGTAAAATTCTAGTTCATTGTACTATCAAAAAGAGCAGTTAGCATGTTTGACTCCTGAAGAGAATGAGCCCAATTCACTAGGTTTTGTTCTAATGCTAGTGAGTTTAATGTTAACACCTCACGTTCACTTATAAGCTCTAAAAGGAACACTCCAAGACTATATAAATCAATTTTATATACAACCTCCTTGAGGTGTTGAACTCTGGGTCTAGGGAGACATCCACTGGAGAAGATGAACTAGCACCATGGATCCTAGCCAGCAGTTGAGAGAGTCCAAAATCAGTCACCTTAGCAATGTAGTTATCATCCACAAGGACATTGTTGGTTTTGAAGCCCTTGTGAACCAAAGGAGGTGCCATTGAATGCAAGTAATGAAGACCTTTAGCTACACCCAAATAAATAGAGAGGTGTTTTCTGAAGTCTAATTTTCCAAAAGAGTTCCCATCAGAATCATACAAGTGATTATATACACTCCCATTTGGCATATAATCATAGACTAGCATCTCCTGGTCATTCTCTTGACAGTAACCAAGTAGGGTCACAAGATTCCCATGGTGTATATGGCATAGGTATTTTACCTCGTTAACAAAGTCGTGGCTAGGACTTCTTTCTCGTGTTTTGATGGAAAGGATCCTCCCATCATGAAGTAAGCCTTTGTATACTAGCCCAAAGTTGCCCTGACCCATCAAATTATTTTGAATAAACTACTTTTTTGCATGCTCAAGCTCGATAATAGTGAATACCCATGTTCAAGAAACCTCGGGGAGAGGAATGGCACCTGCTACCATGGGAGACTCATGACCTTTTACCCATTCCACCTGCATAGATGGTTTTGAAGAGCTGGTCTCAGAAGTTCTATTTGAAAATCTCTTGCAACGCATTAAACATATGTCTACAAGAGTAATTATTATTCCCAGAAGAACTACAACACCTAATGCACGTCCAACTATTGCTCCAACTTTGGATTTTTCCTTCCCTAAATCACTACTCTGATGAATGATTGTGGAAGTGAATGTTAGTGGAGGAGCAGATGATGGCCCACATACTGATAAATTGAAACATCTAGAACTTGAGCATAACTCAGCATTACCATGCACCGATATATCCATGACTCTTGAAAAACTTCCATCAAATGGAAAAGAACCTCTCAGGTGATTGTTCATCAGGGTCAGTTCCTTTAAACTTGGAAGCAGTGCAAGACTTGAAGGTACACTTCCACTCAAAGCATTATTTTATAGCCGGAAGGAATTCAAATTCTTCATATTTCCAAGTCTTGAGGGTATGCATCCTCTTAAATGGTTGTTATCCAACCATCTACATGGAAAAAGTAACCAAACTTGTCAAATTTTGAATGGCAAGAGATATGACACCTTCTAGTTTGTAGCCTGTGAGTTTCATATAAATGACAGTGGAATTTTGAAACT
This sequence comes from Cunninghamia lanceolata, assembly GCA_027924645.1. Taxonomy (NCBI): domain Eukaryota; kingdom Viridiplantae; phylum Streptophyta; class Pinopsida; order Cupressales; family Cupressaceae; genus Cunninghamia; species Cunninghamia lanceolata. The sequence continues at coordinate 15,188,291 of BSBN01000972.1, read as the reverse complement.
TTCCAGAACATTGGACACCAATCCATGATTGTAAGGATGGTTCTCTTCACATCTAACTCTTCAAACTTCGTGGGTCTCCAGCAGCACTCTTAAATGCAAGTAGAGCTTTAGCTGCCACGTTCTCCATCTAGTATATCCTTAGAAATATGCTACCATTTTTTACCCCTCCCCAGTGATTCGAGCTCTTCCACTTCAGCATCTCTTTGATCTGGGACCTTGTTTTCAATAATATCGTTGACTTTACTGCCCTCCAATATATTTTCGTTGATGCATACAGCAAACATTTGTAACTTCTGATGCACTAAAGAACAACTAAGTTTGATGTTCCATCACTTGCTATTCTTGGTAAGGGCACTAGCTCTTCCCAACACCAGAGCACCTCTCGCACTAACTTTATCCACAACACAGAGATTACTTGTATATTGCAACTTCCAAACCAGTGTAGATGAATACAAAACTAAGAAAACAATGACTCAAGTGGAACTCCTTTAATAGCCAGTACATGCTTATGGCAACTTGAACTAAATTTTGATATTGTAGGTCCTTCATGGAAAAGGTCTTTAAGAATTCAATCCAGAACAGTACGTGAAGGAACAGTAAATGATGCAGTTAGTTTCTGAATACGTGGATTCTCAACTGTTGAAAAGTCCTCCATAAATTGTGCCTTAAACGAAATACAAAATGCTTCCACCAAGGCAAGCAATCTAGATGCAAAGCCAACTTGATTATGTTTGGTAGTAGTTTGTAGGTCCAGAAGTGTAATAGGAACAAGAAAGCACTTGCCAGCATCATAAGTAGAAACATTTTCAAACTCGCCCATTTCAACATAACTTTCAACTACTTTGATATGTTCATATGGCAATTAACTCAAAGCCCTTAACTAGGTCTTCGACAGAGTACCACTCAGACCACCAGTCCTACTGTGTTCTTCACCATTCTCTATAAGTAAAAATGATCCAGATAAGGAGAGTATTTCAAAGCGACTTTCATATGTCACAGTACCACCAGAGATGGCAGGCTGCCAAAGGGTCACATTGGAGATTACACCGTTTGCAGCAAGTATGCATACCACACTAGACCCTTGATACATTTAACCATGCTTTGATCAAGAGGATGAATATTCTGGTAGAGGTATCGTCCAAAACTCTAGTTTTCAAACCCTAAATATTGCCAATAAATGGAAATTTAAAACATTCAATGCTAGAGGATTCAACTCTAGGCAAATTTTAAAAAAGTAAAACCTGTCGTCCAAGATTTATCAGCACATACTACATTTTCTAAACTTTTAAATGGCCGATTGAACTAAGCATAAGCAAATCGGCCATTTTTATAAATCTTGAACTTGTCAATCCCTCAGTTAACCACAAATTTACCTTGAGTAATTTAAAGTTTTAATTTTCCAACGTTAGGAAAATCCTTCATAGCATCAAAGATTAAATTGCGGAATTAAAGAATAATTTAGTTCCTCTTGGGTGTAATAAGCTTTTTCATCTGGAATTTGGTTATGTGATGTTTGCGAAAAATAATGAGCCTTCCAAGAACAAATTCAATGAGGTGCAATAATGATAATCTAAACAAAGCGTTGAGTTTATTCTCGACCAAGTACCGAAAGCTTTTCCCACAGTTTCGATTTCTAATGAAGATACCATTGACGACTCTTACTTACACCTCACCAAATTATTTCACAAGACCTCCATATTCATGATATCCTCTATATCCCTCATATCCATGATAAAAACCCAGAGCCTATCACACATATATCCTAACCTTATCGATTGGGATCAACAAGAGGCTCATGTTTTTGATATCTTTTAGAATGATGAAGCCCTCGTAGAATTCATGGGACTACGAGACGATATTCCACCTGGTGACCACAAAGCAGGTTTATTATGGACCTATCTCACACAACATACTTTGGCAAGAAGGCCAAATCCTCCAGTCGTAAATGTAAAAATCAAAATATGAGATCCCCTGGTGAAAACCACATTGTGGTGCCATCAAATCCTTAAAAATTAAAAATAAAGGACGTATCCAATGATGAAAACCTCTCTGAGGCACCCGAGGATGGATGATTTGACCTTCCCTTTCCTTCAACATATCATGAAAATCTTCACTTTTGGTCAAGAGATCATAGGAGATAAATCTAGGAACATCACTGGCAAAATCTGAAGATCACCTTTCTCATAGCATCCCTTCCAAAGCACGAGAAAAAAGATTTTACAACTTTCTTCATGAAAAGGATAGTTAATTTCTCTTGGTCATATGCATACATGCTTGGGTTGGATCCTTCATTGGTGGTCTATCACTTATTAGTATTTCCTAATGCCAAGCCAGTTAAACATGAGCTTCAAAAAATGCATCCCCAGATAGCATTATTGGTTAAAGAAGAACTTCAAATGTTGCTAGATGTAAAATTTATATGCCTTATTGACTATCCAGAGTGGGTTTCTAATTTGGTACCTATATCAAAAGTCACATGGGGCATTCATATCTCTACTGATTTCAGGGATCTCATTAAGACATGTCCAAAAGATGACTTTCCTCTACCTAATATTGACATCATCATAGACTTGACAACTGGTCATGAAATGCTTTCCTTAATGGATGGTTTTTTCAGTTGTAATAGATTATCATAGCACCTAAATGTCAACAGAAGAAAACTTTCACATGTCCTTGGGGCACCTATTGTTGGCAAGTCATGCCTTTCGACTTGAAAAATGTAGGAGCAACATACCAAAGAGTGATGATTGTTATATTCCATGACCTTTTTCACACCATTATGGAAGATTATGTTGATGATCTATTGGGAAAATCAGCTACTAGAGAAGGTCACCTACGGGTTCTAGAGTAGATCTCTGACAGGTTAGAATAGTATCAAGTTAGACTCAACCCCAATAAATGTATCTTTGGCATTACATCAGGGAAATTGTTGGGATACATAGTGTCTCACAAAGGAATTCAAGTAGATCCTACCAAAGTCAAGGCTATAGTTGAAATGGCTCCTCCTTCTAATCTAAAGCAACTAAGAAGCCTCCAAGGAAAATTGCAATCTATCCAGCATTTCATATCACAAATTGTTGACAAATGTCAACCTTTTTTACACTTACTCTGTAAAGATGTAACATTTAGATGTGATCGTAAGTGTCAACAGGCATTTGGTCAATTGAAAGAATACATTACTACACCTCTAGTTTTGGTGTCACTAATGTTAGTGAGACTTTTATTGTTATACATCTCTACCACATCAGCTACATTGGGAGTTCTTCGGCACAACATGATGATTCTAGTAAAGAACAAGCAATCTATTATATCATTTGTACCTTGGTATGATATGAGCTTAACTATACTCCTATGGAGCAAGCATGTATAGCTATGGTGTTTGCTTCCAAAAAGTTTCGACAATACATGTTAAATCAACAAACCAATCTTATATGCAAGGTAGATCCATTGAAATATCTTCTATTGAAGGAAACTCTTATAGGAAGATTAGGAAAATGGATCAAGATTCTTAGTGAGTTTGATATCATGTATGTTGATCATAAAGCAATCAAAGGACAAGTCATCACTAATCAACTAGTAGAGGCTCCTATTATAGATACACACCCTATGAGCTTTCTAATTTTCTAGACGAAGGGATATTCAATCTCTATCCATTAGTTTTATGATAGCTTTCCTTTGAAGATTCATATACCCAACTTGGTTTAGGATCTGGAATTCTCTTCATCACACCACAAGGCGATTATATTCCTAAGTCATATCGGCTAGCTTTTCCTTGCACAAACAAAATTGCCAAATACGAAGCTTTAATTACATGACTCCACATGGTAGTTCAGTGGAATATCAAGTAGTTACAAGTCTATGGAGATTCCCAATTAGTTATTCAACAGGTTACAGATGAATATCAAACCAAAGATGACAAATTGTTGCCTTACAAAAGGATGGTCGATGACTTCAAGCAATATATTTACTTTTCCAAAATCTCCTTTGATCAGATTCTTAGATTGAACAACAAGTTTGTTGATTCTATGACAACAATTGGATCCCTCTTGGATATGCATACTAGTACTCAACATTGTAAATTCTTGGTTGAACAATTCTTGATACCAGCTGTCGATGTTCAACCTACCGAACTAATCTGTGAATATTCCTTTCTTGTGAGTCAATGATTCTATCTGCAGTAGATGGTTGGTGTTCTGAGAGAAGAGAACATATTTGTATTGGAGTTGTGTGTGTGCTGCTGCAATGAATAGATTTGTAAGAGAACTGGAAATGCAGATTTTTGTATGAAGTTTTATGAATGAAAATCCGCTACATCTTTTGTGGACGTAGCCATAGATATGGTGAACCACGTTAAAACATTGGATTCTATTTTTCTTATGTGATGTTCTCCTTTTTCTGTCTTTCATTTTTGATCTGTGTTTTTATAACTAACAAATGGCAATAAGCAACAGCAAATTTAGAGAGAGGAATTTAAGTCTGGTGCAGAAATCTTTGTAGCAGAAACTTTTGCCATTTCTTGAAGAAGTAAAAGATAAAAAAGCCTCGTTGATCTGCATCATGTCCTCCTTCAGTTCAGTATGGATTATATATGTATGGCTGTTTTTGGGAAGGAACTAGGAAATGGAACTTTTGCTTTGGCCCTTGATGAAGCTACTGAATGCTGCACTTATCGTTTTGTCTGCCCTTCATTTATATGGAAGGTTATGAGATTTCTCAATGTGGGTTTGTTCTTTCACTATAAGTAGGGTATCTCTCTATATCTCTCTCTATATATATAATCTCACATTTAATATTTTGGTTTTCTATTCTTAGATTGATTTAAACCTACAAAAGTACCTTGTTTAAATTTTATATTTAGATTTTTTATGTTATGAAAGTTTAATATATGTTGGACTATATCATGGGCTCCACAATAGCAAGATATTAAAGAAGATGATAAACTTTTCTTGTTTCTCTATACATGCCCCTCTACTATAATCACAACATGTTTCAAGCACACACAAGCTACTAGTTTAGCTAAGACAACTGATGCACATCAACTGCTCAACAATAGGATTAGCGTGATGAGGGTAAATACTTAGGAAAGAGGTTGTTTATTGTTGTAATGATCTCAAGGATGCCACTTACATGGATGATTCCTAACTCCCACCACTAGTCTTCACACTCTACATGACTACCCTTTGTAGTAATAGAAATTACATACTCTAGAATTCCATTATTAACCTTTTATCCTCATTTTAACCTCTTTCCCACTTCAAGTGTTTTCACCTTGTTTAGATCTCTTTCCCCCTCTTTGAAGCCATCCATATCCTTTCTTGACCCCTCTTTCCTCTTGTCCCTCTCTTATTTATTGATTTTTTCTCATCATTTATTTATTTTCCTTTCATTGAATTTCTTCCCCTTTTCCAAGTTCCCCTTACCCTTATTTTAACTATGTAATGAAATAACATGCAGAAGGTAAAAATATAATAAGAAATATGCTAGTAAAACTTGATAATACTTGAGAATAATAAGTCACTTCAAGGGAGAAAACCTCCAAAAGTCTCCAAGAAAAACACAATTTGCAATATGATGATAATAAACAGACCAATACCTACTATATATACCATACATATGCCATGGATGTCAATTAGGCTGACTTAACTACTTATATAAGACTATATTAATGGTTATATAAATTATTTAAGAGTTATGGTAGCCACAAGTTGACTACATATATCCCTAGATATGGCCTATAGGATTAAGAGTGTAGCTTTCCCAACTCTTCACACAACTGTTGTCCTCAATGTTAGGCAACTATGGATGTTTTTGCATAAAATTTTCATCTTCCTATGTGGAAGCTTTGATAGGGAAATGCTTTCATTTAATGAGGTACTCTATGATTGTCCTAATCATTAGCTTCTTCATGCATGTTTAGATAATTAACTCAAGTTCCTAGATGGGTCTCCCCTCTACATCTAGCTTAGGTAGCACTGATTGTGTCAAAATTCTATATTGATTCTCTTATGTCTTCATTATATTCTTTGTCTTTGCCTTGTCCTCCTTGAGATTGAAGGGAACCTCTTGCTAGTGTCAAATGTGTTCTTCCATTTCTCTAACCTTTGGGTGTACCTTCAATGAAGAGGTGATGGATGGTGGGTACTTCCTGCCACTATTTGAATGGCATTTTCATGATCTACTTTGGGAGGTAGTCCTTGTCACATATCCCCAGCAACTGTTTAGCACACATCTATAATTACCTTTAGATTTATTTGTAGAACCCCTTGACTCTTCTTCTTCTTCTTCTTCTTCTTCTTACATATCCATCATTAGAAATATGTTACAAGATGGGTAAAAACAAGAAGATGAGTCCACTTCTTGTTGAAGTTTTGGATGTAGCCAAAAACCTGAAATCAGGGAAAATATAATAGGATCCCGTTATGCTTCGAGATCCCAAGCCTAAATTTAAAATGGGATCCTATTATGTGGTGGGATCATGAGCCAAGCATCACGAAACAAGATATCATTTACCATGAAACGGGATCCTGTTTACTACGAAACGGGATCCTATTTTGTAATAAATAAGATCACATTTCATAAAAGTATTTTTTTTTAAAATGACTTGTGAGCTCATTTTCACCATTGGCCAAAGTAGACAGAATGGGATCCTGAGTTTGAGAGAGAGATTTCCAACCATCAAACAGTCCAAGTGAGTTATTTTTTCCATTTATTTTCATTTTTTTGTATTTTGTTATTTGTATTTAGGTTTATTTTGTGTATTTTAAAAATTAGGTTTTTATATTTGGTTTGAATCTTCCTGCAAAACATAAACCCTACATTCAATTGAAACACAAAAATTACCCTAAACTGAATTGAAACAAAAATATATACCCTTCATACAAAAATATGAACCCTAAACTGAGATTCAATCACACCTGCAAACCACTGTTGAGTCATCGGAAAACAAGTTTTAGTTATCGTTTCATGGTAAACTAACTACCATTTAATAGTAAAAGCCTCCAAAATATTAGGTGAAAGCCTCAAAAATCTTATTTATCATGTAAAAGCGAGATAAATATTGATTTTCCAACTAGATGGGAACATAGAACTATTCCATTTGCAATGTTTTTTGTCAATTTGATGGCAAATTTATTTTTTCATTTGCATTGCTTTATATTTTAAATCTGTATGCAAATATTTCAAAATCAAATAATACTCAATTTCTTTGAGAAAAAATCTAGATTTGTCTAAGTTTATTTCATTCCATTATATAGCACTTATTATTAATTGTTTAATCCAGCCACATATAACTAGAATTTGCAACACATGGCATCCATATGTACCCATGCATAAACACCTACTCTCTAATATATTTACATACATATAGTTTTATATTAGCATAATCCTTGAACCTCCTTTAGGTGTAAGTGCTAGTATATATTCCTATTTTATAGTCGTAATCCCTATGAGGTTTCTAGATATGTTCAATTATGAATACGATATAAATTAGTCAAACATATAGACTAATTACTTAGTTTCACATTAAAATATAAAATTAGAATCACATATTGTCGTAATCTTATCATTCCCTACATATGCCTAGTCCATATCATTAGGATCACACATTAGATCCAAGATAGAAGAATAAAATTGATAGAAACTAGGATCTTGGAATATGTTAGCATGATCATATTGATAATGGAGCATCTAATACTCCCTCCTATAATATGATTGTTCATTGAGGTTATCCTCGTCAAATGGCTTAAGGGGATTAAATTTACCTAGAAATATACATATAATGTTCATGTAATATATTTTATTCCATGTCATTAATGCAATATATCCATGTGGTTCTATTGGAATTATAGGAATAAAATGTCAATCCATGTCTAAGTAAATTTCATCATAAATGAACAACTATAATGTATTTATAAAAGATGTATCCACTCTAGGAATCATGTCTTTTTAAACTCAAATATTTCTATCTATAATTGTAATTACTAGATAAGAAAACATTCATCTTAAATATACAACAACCAACAAAATAATACAAGATATTAATAACTTTGACTAAGAGCGAACATTTAAAATATAGCTATCATCAAAGAAATAAATGACTTTGACTAAGAGCAAAATATAGCTATCCTCTTTGCAAAATCCAATTTGATTTGTGAGATTTATGGGAAAAAAATTGGATGAGCATGAGGTAAGTAAGAAAGACTAACCTTAATATATATCTTCCATCATCAAATAATTTCATGTTTAAAGAGTTGCTTAGGGCATATCTATAAATTTAATTCTCATCATATAATTTATCTCATAGATATCATCCCTAGTGTGTCTAATCCATACCACCCAATCTATAAATCTAATTCTCATAGTTGTGGGGACCTTGAGAGTTTGGAGGATCTGAATGAGTTTGTAAAATTAATCCATTCTAATACAGATTATTAATTTTAAGCCTCAATGGCTCAAACTAATTGATAAAATGGTATTTCATTAAGAGTAATAGGATAAATGTGAAATTTTATATTTTAATGGAAATCAACCCCTTAATGATGGTCAATTGCTTAAGGAGGTAGAGGAAGGAATGTTTTAGATATGGGAATGATTCTAGGTATGAATAGGTAGATTATGGGGGGAATAGAAATAAAGAATAAAATCAATGGCATTGAAGGACCTCTATGTGGCAAGGTATGCTAGAGTATAGGGAAAGAATAGAGAAACTTGAGTAGGAATTTAAAGGGATACTAAGGACGATTTAAATTTGGTAGTGCATGTAAGTAGAGAATCATTAGAATAGTTCTTTATGGCTATAGAGATTAAGGAAAAAGTATCAAATTTTTTCAAATCTTTCTATAAAATTTATCAATAGAAGTCCATACACAAATATCAATAGAAATCAATAATATCTCATCGAAATGGTAAGTTTATAGTTATTCATTAACAATAGGAGGCCATCATATGTTTCTGATTAGATAAGATGAAAAAAAAGGTGTTGATCCCATGACAAAACATCCAATAGAGGCTCACCAAAAAACTTAAATAGTAATGATCAGGTCCCATTAAAGTTTTTGCAACATAACAAAAGACAAAAGAAACTAGACACCATAGAGACAGCAGACTGACACCGAACTGACAGCAAAGAAGACCCAAGCCTCCAAAGGCTATGAAAACATCTTGTCCCAATCATCCACAAGAAATTGGAGCACGTTCTCATAGTCCTTCAGCCTTTTGTCCTTCTTCTCTAGCCCCTTGGGAACCACCTTCTAGAGAGCCACCAGAGTAGTGGCAGACCTGTGCATAACTCTAGCTAAGAATTTATCCAAAGTGTTAAACTTCTGCTCTAGATGAGTGAGCCTAGCCTCTAGAGTTTCATTTTCCTTGTCCTTTTTGTTCTTGCCACCTTTTTTCTTCTTACCAGTACCTTTTTTCTTTTTCTTGAAGATGACAGTATCTGAGCCCTACACATTAAAATCGGGGAAGTTGCTGGGACCCTCAACATCCACTTCCTACATCTCAATTTTGTTACCTTTGTTAACCAAAACATCACCACCAAGCTGTTCAGTTTCCTCCACAACCGTGTCTGTCTATGTTATTAATTACCTCCTAAATACATTTTAAAAATAGGATATGTAAAATGAAAAGTGTACTATCAATTAATTATTGGTAGGGGTTGAAACAACCAATAATTAACCTAGAACAATAGTTCATCAAAATGTGGCTACAAAACTAGATTTCACATCACATTAATAATTATTTGTTTTTTCAAAGGTAGACAAACCACATCTCATTCTCAAGGGATGGTCATAAAATTCATATCATGATCTCATACCACATTTTATCTTTACACACTTAGGTCACATAAGAGGGCTACACCAACATAGTCAACATTATTCACAATACACACCAAGTATGTATAGTAACTTTTATTTCATCAATTGGTTTGAGTGAGATTTCACATAAAAAGTTTATATGAAACCATTCTCCTTCTAAAAGCCACAAAATAAATTTTATTATCATCATAACCACATGCATAGTTTTATATAGTCATAGTTTTATCATCTAATATGAGCATTGTGAAGATGGTTGAGGGGTATTAAATTTTACACTAACATTGATGATGGAGTGTATTAGTGTAAAATAAATAATAATAACTTTGACATTTTCCCCTTACACATGGATCCATATACTTACTTTCCCCTTATACATGGATCCATATAAATGTGGCCTCTTAATACCATAGATTAAGAGGATTTAAGAAAATGGCTTAGGACAAAATCATTCCATTAGCATGGTTTATGGACCTAGGAAAGATGACATGGATTAAGAGGATTTAAGAAAAGTGCTTAAGGTCTATCCTGAGAGGATGTAGATGGTACAACTTGAAATCTACTCATTAATCCCCTTAAGCCACTAATAATAGTCAAATTGATAATTCACATTTGATCAATTTGCATATTGTTAGATGCTTGAAGTTTTTACAAACTTATTAAAGATTTATATATTAAACTTGGTCAACTTAGGATAAAATCATTCCATTAGCATGGTTTATGGACCTAGGAAAGATGACCTTGGATTAAGAGGATTTAAGAAAATAGGATTTAAGGGGAAACTTCACTATTCCTTGTAAACACTTTAAAGTACATCAAGCCACAAAATTTTACATGCCTTACACATAAATGAGCCTTACACATTTCTTCATTTGTATAATTAAGTCATTTATATCATCAATTAAGGGGATTTTTAAGAAAAAGGCTTAAGAGGATTAAATTTACCTAGAAATTTACCTTTTTTGTGTATGTTTTCAGTTTATTTTTTAGTATGTACATGTATTAAAATTACATAGTTAGATCTTAAATTTTGAAATTTGTATGTATGCTCAAGTTGAATGATGTTTATGTGTATGTATCCTAATTTTTCTTCTAAAAACTCATGTATGTTTAATTTAAATATTTCTTGTAATTTCTCAACATGTATAATATCTAGTTTTTAATATGTTTATCTATAATTTATATATAGATTCTTGAAAGTTCATTTTGTACTTGTTTGTATGTCTATATATCTACATTCACTTTTATATCATGGATAACTTTCATATTGAGGATTTTCTGAATCCCCCACCTCCACCCCCAGGATCCGATGAGGCTCACTTGCGAGCTCAGGATCAATGAGAAAATTAGATCCATTGAAGAAAAATTAATGCAATTTGAAATGAAGCATTCATGCCACCCACCTGATGTGTTTTGAATCTTCGATGAAAAACATTGTAGATGCTATCAGGTCCATTGATGTGGATTTAAACAGTTATTGAGTATGGAGAGAGGAGAGGCAGCGGTTTTATTCTGATGGACTCTCCTACAGGGAGATCCTTGACCTTAAAATCACAAAATCCCATTTAGCTCCATATTTTTTTGACCCCATCAACAATTGACCAATTCTTACAAACAAGAAAAGAATATCAATTAGGTGGTGTAGACATCCACAAATGACTGCCAATTTTGGGAATCAATCGTGGATGGTATTTTATCATCCACCACATGCTAATTGTGAGGTTCCTCTCTATTTTTTGAGAAAATTATATGTAGAGTTTGTGTTGGGTAGGAAACCCAATTATTTTGATTTCAGATCATTCTAGGGTTAATTAGATAGTGCTTCTGGATTAAACTATGTATTTTTTTGCTTCAACATTTCAGATCATGCATAATGATCCATCATCAGGAGGAGGAGAAAGTGTGTTTGGATAGCAAACAAGACCTTATAAAGGAAATGGAAAGGGGGGGGAATAAGACAGGACCGCAAAATGAGGGGAGGGGGTGGAAACATAAAAACAAAACCCATTCATAATTGTAGTGTGTTAATCCACCCAAGCACAAAAATGAGCAAATAACATTATTAAACAATAAGTGTATATAGAGAATATATATATGAATAATATGTAATAGCAAAGAGTATAAAAGAAAAGGTATATATTAATAATATATAATACAAATACAATACATGTAATAACAAGTAAATAGACAAAAAGACCAAGAAGAGTGGTAAAAAGTGTATCAAAGTAATATGTTCAAAGAAATGTATAATGTAAAATATGAAATTATGATGTATTTAATACAAAAATATGTAAAAAAATAATATAATCACTAAGCACAATAATGTTCATATAAAGCCCAATAGACAAAAACGTCATGTATATAATATGATAATATAATATACATAAAATAGATAAAAAAGACCCAAGAATAATAATTACATTAATGGGTATGTAGCAATAAAAACAAGAATATATGAAAATATAATAATAAATATATCAATACTAGTGATAATAGGAAATAAAATAAGAAAAAGTATGAAGAATAACATACTAATATAAATAAAGAAAAATATGATTGTTAAATAAAACTCATGTCATTCTAGGGTGTTAGTGGCGGCATGCCATAATGGAGGTTAGGGGCAGAAGTTGATCGCCAACAACCCATGCTTGCTCAAGCTCTTGTCAACCCTCCTTTTGTTGCTATTCTTGCACCCATCCAGCATCCTGCAGTGCTATCCACACTAGGAGAATTGAGTGCACTCTCGGCAACCTCGATGAGCAAACTTCTAAGATGGCAGCTAGGGTTATTGGGCGAGACCATGGAGGAGTTGATGGTGGAGTTGGTCATAGTATGACTTCACCTGTGTCGACACCTCGTTTGTGTACGAGTTGTAATCAATTATGTTATGGACCTGATTAGGCTACATCCACTTCAGCTGCACATGGAGCATCTGATGATATCAATTCATGTGTTAATTTTCTATGTGCTGATGATCACCCTACAGATCATCTAACACAAGTATATATATGTACATATTGAATTTATAACAATTTTAAGCATGTCTTTTTAATGAACATATATCAAAAAATTGTAACATTTTAACAATCAAATTGTTTGGTGTAGATGATGGCCACAAGAACATCAACATCTTTTGGTCAATTTTATTTTGCGTCTACACTTGTGCAAGTTGGCCACCCAATTAGTGTATTTTGATTGATTTTTTAAATATATATATTAAATAATTTTAACTTATTTTAATTTGTAATGTAGTTCTAAACATGTGTTAAATATTTATGCTAGTTTAGGGAAGTCATCGAACTTCCATGTCAGATGCACCACTAGGTGTGTCAAGCACTCTTCCATTGTCAGGTGTCTCATATGAGCTAGTTGTATATATATTGTTTTAAAAAACTATACTTAGAATTTTGTAATTTGAATTCATTATATCAAACGTGCATGTACTTATATTAAAAATATATGTCTATGTAGGTTGATACAACCATGAGGATGGGTATTACACACTCGATTGATCCAAGCCAATTTCACGAGTCAGCTACATTTCAGGTTGTTTAAAAAAAAATTTGTGTGCACAATTTGTAGCTCTTTTAAATAGATTAAAACAAAAATTGGGTACACAAGTGGATATATATGTTTTAACCCAATTTGTACATGTGTTTTATTTGACCTTGTAGGACCTTGTTAGTGACACTTTTCTTCTTGAAGATGCCATACCACCTACAACAGCACATGCAAAGCAGGACAATAGAGGAGATGAGCAGCCTCATACAGTAATTTAAAATTTTGATTATATTTAAAGTCAATTATAGTATACATTGTGAATGACTTAAAGTAAATTTCAATTGAATATATGTTTAGGTTTTAAATTCTTTTTCTTCTATAGCATGAGAGAGGTCATGTAGCAGAGCAGGTCATTAGAGGAGATGAGTAGCCTCATACAGTAATTTTTTTAGATTTTATAAATAAAATTGAATTAAATCATTTTTAAGCATTTTAAATTTGATTTCAAGTTTCTTTTTCTTGTACAGACTAATTTAGATCATCCTAGTCCATGTGGAGTGAAGAGGTCTCTTGATTATAGGGACAATAGGAGTTAGATATATATATGTTTTAGTGCATTTCATGTTTTATTACTGTAGACACCTAAAAATGTCTTAATCGTCTAACTATCCTCCGACACCACCCATATCACTAATTTCTCTTCTAATTAATTAATTAATTTTTTTTTAATTAATTACCTCATCCAACACATAATTTTTTCACTTTTTCTTCATCACTTAATCCCTAAAATTGAATTAATTTAATTAATTCAATAGTTACACTTACTAACATTAACCCGATTAATTAAATAAAAATGACAAATATTTATTTGGTTAAATTCTCCACTTCCCTAAACATAATTAATTAGATAAATTATGTTTATCTGATTAATCAAACCTACTAATTAGCCTACCCCTAACCTAGTTGATTAAATACCTATTATTTAATTAGCTACCATAGCCTACATGACCCGTAGACCTAAATTAATTAATTAAATCATAATTTAATTAATTTTAACCCCTAATTAATCTATCTACTAATTTTCTCCAACCATATTAATTAATCTAATCCCCTTGATGAGCTTGGTCAAACCTCATTTAACACTCATTCCCACATCTCACAAATAAAAAATTAACTTTTATTCCACATAAGGTAATTTTTTATTCTCATTTGTCCTAAACCCCATTAAATTAGCTCTTACACACCTGACTTGTCTTAGTCTCCATTAATGGAACTCTTCCCCATGTGAATTAAAAATTCAATTTTTATCCCCTTCATCCAACTTGTCCAAATCTTCATTAATGCAAACCCCTTCCCAATGTGAATTAGAAATTCACTTTTATTCTCATCCATCCAATATTCTTGATCAAATCCAAGCCCTCCATCTTGCAATCAATCTCATCCATTGATGTCAACATTGAATCTCCACCATTGGATCAAATCTCCCTCCAATTTGCCTATAAATACAAGCTTTCTCAAGCCATTTTATCGTCCAATTCTTGAGTAGATTTATTATGCCCAAATTTCCTTCATCTATCTCCATTTAGCTAGGCTATAGTGACTTGCATTTGAGTTTAGAGAGCATTTCACATTGAAGATATGGCCATGGGTAAACCAAGAACTTGTGGGTGCTAAGCTCTCCACCTTATCAAGGAGTGGGAGATTCTACAAGGTATAGATTGTGTTTTTATGCATTTGTTTTCCTCCATCTTACCTTGTTTGGATTTCTCATCTTCATTTGGCATGCCTGGTGGGGCCCCATGGTCACTATTTTACTTGTTTTCTTTGAATTTTGTGAAGAAAATAGAGTTTACATGAGTTCAATGCCAAAACCTCTCAATTTGGCACTATATTCTTGTGGAATGGTGCCATTTCCTTAATTTGTGGCCCCATTACTCTCTATTTTGGTGTCATATTTCAGCGACATCTTGCTAACTTTCTTGGCTTAGAAGTTTTTCTTAATTCTTTTTTAGAGCTTTCTTAGTATATTTTAAGGTCTTCTCCTCTCTATTTTTATCAGGATAACACATAAACAAGGGGTTATAATGTCAAAATTTGTTTAGGGATGCATATAATGGTTTTTTATCTAACCCTAGCATATTTTGCTTTATACTAACCTATTTTTTTACCTCTAATCTGGTCTTTTGAGTGTTACATGGCAGGGGAAGGAGTTTCTAATCTTGTTTGAGTTGATGTTATTTAGACTAATGGGTTTTTGAGCAAGTTTTTGAGAGACTGTCATGGTTTGGCACCACATACACATAGTTTGATGCCATGTGGTCTAGAAATAGGGTAAGCACAGGTATAAATGTGTTTTGATGCCATTTTCTAAAATTTTAACGCCATTTTAACACATTTTAGTGCTATCATTAGTATTGGCACCATTTTACTCATCTGTGGCACTATTTTAATATTGTTCCCTGTTGTCAGTCTATATGTTGTTTATTGTCTCTTTAGCGCCATTTTTCTTGATTTTAACGCTATCTCTATGATTCGTGGTGCCATTTCTCTCTATTTTGGTGCCATTTTCATAATAACTTCTTGGGGTTTATGTACGTTGTTAACACACTTTGTAGGAAAAAGAACGCTTGTCAAAGACAAAACATCAAACTACTAACACTTTCTTGCAAGGATCTTTGTGTGTGTTTACATTGTTAGCATAGGAACATTTGATTTGGTGCACCTAAAATGAAATTGTGTGCTCAAACCTAGGAACATTTTGTTTGGTGCTTTTAAAAACTTAAATTGTTTGGTGTGTTTGGTGCATTTGCACATCCTTGTCAAGTAGATCCCAAAAGATAGAACAAAAGTATCCTCTCCCCTCACCTATCAAAGGATCTTGGGTGTAAGAGAAATTGTTCTATCTTTCTTTTATCTTTTAGGAGAGCCTGCCTTGGTGGGAAAAGAGGTACTCACCCTAAGGGATGACTCTAAGCGATGCTTTCAATTTGGTTTTCTATACAAATGGTTTAGGTGAAATTCGAAGACTTCTTGGCAATGTATTCTCATTCTGACAGTTCCCCAATATCCATGGACTTGTATATGTGATACGTCAACCCCATTATTTCCTTATAAAAGGATTAATGTAAGTGGTTGGGATAGTCTCTTAAGTGAGTCACTACTACATCAATGAGTGTCAAGTCCCTGAATTTCCACTAGACACCTTAAGTTAGAATCTGACCCTCTTGACCTCTTGGTGTCTTGTTCAATGCAAGGGTATGACACCCCCAAGATTACTCACCATAACGCTCCCTTGAGATGATACAGAAATCCCTGGCTTAGCATAAGCTACTTGTAGCTTTCTAGGGAAGGGGTGATTGGGTCATCCTTCTAGTCCTAGAGGCCCCTACCTGTCCTCTCTCGCAAAGACAAAAGAATGTACACACCCATCTTAGGTGTGATGACATTTGAGTTGACGGAGTATTCCAAGTGTAGGTTGAACAAGTTGCCATTCACCATTGACCTTAGGTAGACTAACCATTGTTTTCAAGTGTATTTGATTGTATCTATCCCCATGGAAATTTGGCCTTGAGGGGCTTTTGAACATACACATAATGCTTATACCTCCTATCAAACATTTGACCATTGTGTTCTCTTATTTGGATTGTTTGTATACTTTCTAAGAAATCTCATTGACAATTATCTGAAACCACTTGAACTATTTAAAAAATCAAACCATTGAACATTTGAACCTTCCAAATTGACCATTTGACCTGAAAAAAATCTAAAACTTTGAACCCAAAATCTAAAATTTTCCAAAAATTGTCAAATACCTAGACAAAATCTAAGACACTGTCTCACTTTGGTGCTATAATTTCTCTATTTGGTGCCTAAAAAATCCTCTGTGATGTCATTTTCCCTATGACCATAACTCACTATTTTGGCACCATATTCCTAATTCCTGGCACCATTTTACTCTATTTTGATGCTTTATCACTGAAAATTGATGCCATTTGGAGACTAAATGTGACACATGTCTAATAAATTCTCTTGGAATCCTTGAATCCTACCTAGTCATAATCTATAGTCACCTTGTTAGATTTTGTCAAAATCCAAATTCACCTTTGACCATCATCCACAACTATTTTATCCAAATTCATCCACATATTTCCATTTTGACCTTACAGAAAAAAATCATTTTGACTATTGGACCCTTCATCTCATATCATTAACCAAATCACTAAGCCTAACCATAATCCATCTTTTTCATTTCCACATAATCCAACCTAACCTTACATTTTGATTTTCACCCTTGGACCTTAAATTCATCCATTCCAAAATTCATTCTCAAATCCAACATTCACCTAATCTTATCCAAATTTTATCCATCAAATCTCAAATCAAAATCATCTTTTTAATCCAAAATCCAAAAATCATCCAAAAAATTCAAACATCAATCAACATCCAAAACCATACCCCAAGTCAATTTTGGGTGCAAGAATTAAATCTAGGTCTTACCATCCCATCCTATTTTGCTTGTTGGTCATTAGTCTACCTTAAAGTAAGATAATCCTCCCCTCTTTGTCTAAGGTCATAATTCTACCTTAAATAAAGAGGGGCATCCTTTTCATAACCCAAATATCTATATTTAGTTGAGCTCACCTTTGATTTGAGAATCCTTTTCAAACATCATCAAAATTTATCCAAACATCCAAGTCATCTAGGGTTTTTTCCTAGTTGAAAATCCATTTATCTAGATCACCTAAGGTCTTCCTTGGTTGATTATTATCCAAAGCCATCCTAAGACTACCTTAATCACACCATAATCCTTTTCAAATCCATCCTAAAATCATTCTTCAAGAAGCCATCTTGCTTCATCCATTCTCACCATCCTCTTTTGGTCCAAAAATTTTGAAAATCAATTCACCCATCTACCTTTGACCTGTCTTAACCTTTAAGGTTTCTCATTCATTCATATTATTTATCCTCCTTAGGTTTGCAATTATTGAGATTTATTCTCTAAAGCCTAAAACCTATATCTTACCATATCCATGTCATTATCCATAGGTTTAGAATTTTTTGGGATTTTATTCCCTTAATAAACTAAATATTTATCTCCTTTAACAACATCTTCATCATCACCTACCCTTGGGTCCAATACTTTGAAATCCATTATCTAAGGTCTCAACCTTCATCCATCCAACCAAATCCACACCTAAATCCATTGTATGCCCTTGACAAGGTCACAATATAGGAAGAACAAAGAAATATAATCTTTTAGAGTCAATTTTGATATGGGGATGCCTCAAAACGACCAAAAAAATGTCCCTATAATCCAACAATAATCACCATTTGATGATAATGCTATGATAAATCCTTTTCCCATCCAACCACAAGCACCACCATCGAACACCAACAATGTGGATCAAGATGTTCTAGATTTCACACAAGACGTCGATTCCACGGACATACTCGATAGAGTCCTAAAATTGGATCCCAATGGATATCTTGAATTCCTCCTTGAAAATGGTGCCACCATACCCAATGTCACCACATCATCAAAACCATCCACATCCCTTACTATTTCTAACACATCCCAAGCCTCAGACATCACCACATCCATGGTTATTGCCAATACGTCAACCACACCAAATATCTTAAGCATGTCAACATCTACCATCATCACATCTACATCACAAATCACCCTTAAGATCCCAAACAACACCATGCACGCAAGTACTTCCTCAAGTGCCTCACAACTTGAATCTAACACCATATCTTTCATGACCCAATTCCTCTCACAACCACCATACAACACGTCCAACATTCCTAACAACAACTCATGTAACAACCCCTCATCCAATTTCACGTATGTACAAAATCCAATATCCCAAGCACCTATCACATCCTCTGTCCAAACTACACAACAAAATCCCAACCAAAACCAACAAATCCTGCCACATGTTCTACAAGAACTCACATACCAACACCTCACTCTTCAAAATCAAAACCAAATCGCCCAAAACCAAAATACACCCCAAAATCAAATCCCACCTTTCCTCCAACAATTAATCCAAAATCAATAAACCTACATTCCACAACCACCACCCACACAAGATTTATCTAGCATTATGCAAACACTGATCCAAAAGGTTGATGACATACAACATGGAAACAAAAGAAAGCAATATTTTTTCGAGGATATTTGCCCATATCTGTTTGATAGAACATTACACATACCCCCCTTTCCTAAAAATTTTGAAATGCTAAAATTTGAGAAATACAAAGGAAAGGGAGACCCTAGGGAACACCTTAATGAGTTTAATATCGCTTGCCTACAAGTATCATATGATGATACCTATTTGATGAGACTATTTCCTAGAAGCCTCGGCAGCCAAGCTATCGAATGTTTTTCTCACCTTCCCCCCAGCATTAAAACATTCCATGAGCCTGCGGAGAAGTTTGTGAACCATTTCTCCTATAACTTTGAGCATGAGATATCCATCACCAATCTTTGCAACATGAAACAAAAGAATGGGGAATCCTTCACCACCTTTTCACAAAGATGGAGAGGCTTAGCAAGCAAACTCCCTAGGCCCATTCTTGAAAAATAACTAGTCACTATGTTTTTGACCAACCTTAACCAAGAAATGGGGTTGCATTTACAAATCCAATGCATATCAACCTTTGAAGAGGTTATAGCCAAAGGAACAACCATTGAAAGGGCCCTTATCACTAAAGGATCTATAAAACTTTACAACAATGACAACAAGACCAACAAAAACAACAACAAAGTCAACAACAACACAAACACTTCCCACATGAAAAACAGTGTACAATCCAACGACAAACCTCGCTTTTGGGGAAAGAACAAGAATACCCTCAATGATGTCATCACTGATGTAAAATTTGTCCCAAATATACAAAATCCCACCCCACCAAGTACATCCACAAATAATAATGTTAATGTTCCTAAGGGACCGCCAAGACAAAACAACAACCCTAAGAGAAAGTTCACACCTTTAGGGGAGCCCATTGAAAATGTTTGAATAACCTTGTGAAGGTGGACTTAATCACACTACCCCCTATTAGACCTTAAGACGAAAATTAATTTAAACCCTCTTGGTTTGATGAGAATGCTTATTGTGAATACCATCATTTGAAAGGGCATAAGACATCTAACTACATGAGGTTTAAACATTGCACACAAAACCTTATTGATAAGGGTGACATAACCATTGATAAAGCTCTGAGACAATAACCAAATGCCAACTTGGGAGCATACAAGGATCCCCTTCCCAACCATAACAAAGGAAATGCATCATCTTCCAACCAAACATACAATGTCGTGCCACCTCCCTCTTCTTTTGACTCCATCATGTGATGAATAGAAGATTACTCCAACCAAATCAGCACCATCACTATTAGAGCTAAGATACCAAATTACACCATTATTACTCGTCGCGACCACATTCCCATCCATGGAACCCCTACCAATGATCAACCATCCACATTCGCACCTACCAATCCACCATCCGCACACAAATACCACCTCTTAGATCACCTTGAAAAAACTCCCACACAAATCGCCATCATTGAGCTACTCTGTACATCTCCTCTCCATAAGGAAGCCCTCAACAAAGCCTTAATGGAAACCCAAGTCCCTACCAATTTGAATGTTGACCAATTTGAAGCCATGGTAGGACACATTGCCTCACCCCATCACCTCATATTATCAGAAAAAGATTTACCTAAATCCAATGTTTCTCATAACAAAGCTTTACACATTGAAGTCCTAATCCACAAGCATACCATTAAATGAGTCTTAATAGATGGTGGCTCTGGTCTAATATTTTCTCAAATCACATATTTTTAGAAAATATAATGATTTAATCCTTGAAAGGTTCCATTTAAAGGATTTTAATTGAAGAGGGTTTGATCAAACCCCCTTAGATTCAAATCCCCTTGGATAGAACACCACTAGTTTTAAACCATACCTATAACGAAGTCTCCTCTACACCTATCAAAATGCTGATAAAAAACCACTTTTGATTTACCTTTTGAGGGATCAAATGAATTCATTTAAAATTTATGTTTTGTAAGTATGTAGTCCTTATTATAAGCTTCCCAAAAAGTATAATTTTAAATATATTTAATTTGAATATTATATTTATTTTTTATTTCTTGTGAATGTAGATTTTTCACTGAACATCAAGTTCTCTATTCTACACACATGGAAAATTGGTAAATTAGTGAAAACAATTATGAAAAAAATCTATTCCCTAGGTATTGATGTCCTTGTTTCAATTAAAAAAAAAAAATTTGATACATACAGAAAAAGTTATGTTTTACAGAATACGCCTATGTCTAAATTATAATTGGTTTGACTTTAAAACTTAAAAAAATACTCAACAAAACATTATAAAACCAAATGCATGCCCTATATATTGGTGTTACCAATCTAAATTCAAAAGAATCAGAATTTTATCCTTTCTAGAAAAAAAGTTATGTGCTACAGAATACACATCACTTTAAAAAAATGTTGTTTACTATCAAAAACTAGTTATCAAAGGAGACGCATAAAATTTTACAATTTAACTTCAAATTTTTTTAAAAAATATATATTTAGAATCTACAAACAAAATCTTACAAATCACTAGTCCACATCATCTTCAAATTCCTAATGGTTTAGCGGCTATAGTTGTCAGAAAGTGAAGATTTAGTTCAAAATGTTGTTTTCAATGTCAAGTTTGGCCAAAACGTGTAACCCATTATTGTGGGATGATCGTAAAACTTTTGGGATTCTCTGATGTGGTCATGGATTCTAGTGAATGTATAACCATCAAAGGATATGATGACACTAAAAGATTGTCTGAAGGTACCATCAACCTTCTTATACAAGTAAAACAGAAGATACTAGAAACTAAATGTCAAGTGATTGATCTTGACCTCCCATATAATATTCTTCTTAGCCAACCATGGATTCATGCCATGCAAGCCATCTCATCTACCTTCCATCAATGCTTAAAATTCCCTTACAATGCATGGAAATCACCATCTATGCTAACCCTCATCCTTTCCAATTTATAGCTTCTTGGAAGGGAACAACCACACTTTCTGCCCTTATAACAATGCCACCAAATAATCCACCTCACATGCAATCCTACATCATCCACCTCATACATTGATCCCTCCAACATCACAACCATATCAAAAACAACCCCTCCTCCCAAGGTCAAGATCAAGGTAAGTGACATGGGATGTGGTGAATATGACCTACACGGCACATTTTGCATGGGACTATTGCCATCTCCTAAGACATTTGGTGCTTCTAGGGAAAAAGTATCTGTAGTGGTCATCAAGTGCAAGCCGTCACCTACCTTCGAGAAGAAACACCTCCTTGAACAAGATGTTCTCGAAGATATATATTCTTGGTTATACAAAGAGGAAGAAAATCAAGAAACTCTTATTCTCCCAACCGAGATCTATGGAAAAGGTCTCAAAATCATCAAGTATATGGGCTACAAAGGACAAGGAGGCATAGGCCTTCATGAAGAAGGAATTGTAGAGCCCATCCAAGAAACAAGAAATCCATATCTCCATGGGTTAGGGTACGGAAAACAAGAGTCTACCCCTGCCAATATTGAGTGTGTCTTAAGTGAGGTCGCTAAGCCCTTCCCCGTGGTACACAACACCAATGAAGAGGACCATCAAGACTCTTTCAATGACTTCACCGAGCTCTTTGAATCATCCATATGCACCATCTACACCATTAACCACAATGCCATCCACATCCAATGACCTACCTCTTGTTTAACCCCATCTAATAGATTAGGACCAACAAGGACCTCCCATTCTTGATGTCGCACAAAATGATGAAGCAATAGCCAAAATGATGGGGGTTAGAGATCCCTTTCCCTTTGGAGATCATAAGGCCAGGTACATCGTGGAATTGAACATATTCACATACTTTGGGGAGACAACCCAAACTCTTAGTCACAAAAATATGAATATAAAATTAACATCCCCTAGTGAAAACCACTCTATGGCACTTTCAGATGAAAAAAAAATTCAAAATAAAGGATGTATCACCTATTGAAAACCTCCATGAGGTGCTAGGAGATGAGAGGATGGACCTCCCCGAACTATCTGAGCTATATCAAGAAAGATCCTCAATCCTAGTTGAAGCATCACACGAGATGTATCGTGGAATGGAAGAGACACCCAAGGTCACATTCCAAGTAAAATCCCTCATGACAAAAGAACAAGAGGCTTTCCTAGCTTTCTTCAAATAGAGGAGCCATAACTTCACATGGACATATGCCGAAATGTCAGAAGTGAATACGGCCCTAGTTGTTCATCACCTTGCAATACATCCTGATGTGAAGCCAGTAAAACAAAAGCTAAGTGTTGGTCATGATGTTAGTCATAAACAAGCATAGAATAAAAGTACACATTAACCTTTATTCATCTTGAAAGATATGATGAATTCAGAGAATTCATGATCCCAAGTCTCTGGTGATTAGGTCTTAATCTTCTGACATTACTCAGAGGTTGATGTGTGTTGCTATTTCCATTTTGGGGCCTTACATGAAGTTCATCATCATGACACCGCTTCTGCAAAAATTCTTCATAGAGAGGTCATTTTACACAGTTGCTTGACCAAATGATGCAGGGATATTCAAATCTTTGCATGATATTTACCAATTATACATGCTTTAGCTTCAAAAATGCTAAATATTTGCAATTATCTATGAGATGTCTACATATTTTGTGTTATTTGCTTAAGATTATCAATTATTTGCAATTATGATAGTGAAATGCTCTGAAATTTAAAAGAAATTGAAAGAAATGCTTCAAATTAATGTTGAACCTTTAGCTTTTGAACCACATGCACATCAGATACAGTCATGAAGAGAAGAAAAACAAACCATATGTTCACCAGGACATTCCACAGCTAGATACAGTTGATGCTAACTTCAAAGGAATTTGTATGAAAGCAACATATGCAAGTAGACATGCACTCCAAGGGATGCAGCAAATCATAGCATATATCCAGAATTCACACACTGATTACTCAAGATTTACTATGAATTGTAATCAAAACAAGTCTTCTCATTCATTAAGTATGCAAAGATATAGATGTATACAAAAAGCTTTGAAATGAGCCCTGAATACTTCAACAAACAGATTTCAATTAAGTTTCAAATATAGAAAAGAGGCATTCTAGCACCTTTTATAAAACAAGGTGAGGAATCCATTACAAAAGATCAACGATCTTGATTTGTCTATGAACATCTACGATCAAGATTTCCTTTGACTATGTCAACCTTACAAAATGGCACAAGTTGCCAGCTGGCAACCATCTAAAAAAAACTTATTTTCTCTAAGTATTCGATGCTGATATTTACTTTATGCTGCATCATCATCTACCTTATCTGATTCATGTGCATCATCATCATGTGCATCACTTCCTGAACTTTCATCATCCTGATGATGATGACTTCGGATATGAGGCTGCATGCTGCTCCGAAGCTGCTCATATAACTGTACAATTCTATCTATTTCTCCGCCATCCTGAGTCTTTGCTTTGATGATGGTGTGCTTGTGTGCCTTGTATTTGTGTCTACTATTGTCTAGTTTGTCTTTCCTGTTTTGCAGCATCTTATTGTAATTTTCCATCTTGACTTTGATTCTCATCATTTTATCTATGACTTCTTCTGTCAAGTGAACAAGTGGATCACCAACTACTGATTGGAAGTTGCCATGTAAATCTTTGATGGCAAACTCTTCATCTTGATTTTCAACTTTCCCTTCCACTTTTCCTTCCAGTGTTTCCAACATTTCTGCCTCAACAGACATTAAATCATGCAACTTCATGCTGATATCTCTCAGTTTATTATTGCATCTTCTAAGTACTCCACATTCAAATTGAATGTCCCTATACCATATATCAACCAACAAGGCAATATTATTGTTCAATATCTACTTGTTGATAAGCAACTGAGGATTTATCCTCCTTATTTCTCCTAGGATGTCCAATATCTTTTCCAATCTGTAAGACCTTTTACCTATCTGCATTTGCAATTTATCTACCTTTGACCTGGAGTCACTAAGAGTATTCCACCTCTTCAAAGAGGCCTTTACCCCTTCCTCCGCATTATCCAATGTGGATAACATCCATTTCCTTAGTACAGATGCCTCATGTTTCATAAGATCTAATTTATTCACCTCCTCTTGGGAAATAACAGTCAATGGGACTGCATGTTTAGTTGAAGTATCTTCAGTATTGGTCAGCCTTCCTATGTAGGCATGCAACTGAGCAATGTGCTCTTTGTGTTGCTTATTTTTCTCCTTCTCTCTTTTCACCTTCTGAATTAAAGAATCAATAATATCTTTTCCTTCTTGACCCTCTTGGTCTTCATTGGCAAATCCTAAGTCCACTGTGCTGATCTAAAACTCATCTAGGGTAATTTTACCTTTTTCTTTCTCCACAATAGGTACTACAATTTGTACAGTCCTTCTCCCAGTTGTTGGATCCCTCTTAATGGCCGAAGTCATTCTAGCCTTCCTCTTAGGTTTTACTATATTCCCAGAAAATAAGGTAGATACATCAAATTCTTGAATTTCAAACTCTACCTCTGTATTTACCTCTTTCTCCAACCACGGAGGTACCTGATCATGTTTCTCTGCATCATCATGATGTTCACCTTTATCTCCTATTTCTATCAGTAGGTGATGGAGAAGGCGATTTCCTTAGTTCTTCTTCATGATGCTCGCCTTGATGTTGATCCTGTGGCACATCCTCCTGTTGAGGAACTTCTTTCTCCGGAGGAGCATCTTCCTAAGGTGGAGGATCTTGTGATGTTTCTATATGTTGATCATGATGATCATGATCCTTTTCTGTTATCACCTCATCCACTTTCAACTTTTTCTCTTGTTGAGGAACATTCACAGTAGTGGATACTTGGGAAGTCTCCTTTAGTGCTGGTGTTGGTTCTGTAACCACAATTTGTTCTGCATCTATACTACTTATTTCTTGAACTGTAGCAATAGGATCTTTTATTACCTCTTCCTCATCAGCCTTCTTTTCTTGAACTTCTACTATAGCAGGCTCTGCTGATGTATCCTGTTGACTTATTTCTGAAGTATGGCCCTTTGATTCTGCCATCTCCACTTCTTCTGTAGGTTGCCCTTTATCAGGTGATCCTGCTGGATGTTCAAGATTCACATCCTGTTTCTCTGTCAAGTCTACCACTACAGGACTTGTCACCTATGCAATTAATGTATCTAGCCCCATTTCTTGGGCTATCTTCTCCGGGCTTTTTTCTTTTTCTGTTTCCACTTGCTTTATCTCCTCTAGTATAGTTTGAACTGGTGGAGTCTTGTGAGGGGTCATGTGTGTACCTGCAGCAAGGGTTTCCATCTTTTGTGAAGCCACTTCCTTCACAACTTCATCATCGAACAAGTTTATTGTCTCCTCCAGCGAGATGTGACCTTCTGCATGTGCCTGGGAGGTCTCTTTCATCTGGTCTTCTGCAAGCTCAATCTTGAACTTGACGATGGTAGGAAGTGGAACATTGTGCTGAAGTTCCTTATGCACTTCACTACCTGCCCCTTGTAACAATGTAGGGGGTTGCCTTATTTCACCTCTCATGGAGGTTCTTGGTCTCTTCGGTGGGGTAGACACCACCACCTGTGGAGCTCTTCTCTTCCTTTTGAATAACAAAGGGGCCTCTTCTTCCTCAGGCTCCTCCTCCATGAGGATATCCTCTTCATCTGGTTTTCTTGAGGATTAACCCTCTTCTTGGGTCTCAGTAATTCCAACCTCTGTTGTCTTTTCTTTCTCAGACTTTTGTTTTCTTGTCGGTGGAGGTGATGTGGATCCTGATCCTGATCCTAATGCTGCTGTCTCCTTAGCTATGAACACTACCCATTCAATAATAACCCCTTTGGGTTCATTATCTATTTTCTTGCCCCTTGGGGGTCTTTTGCTCTGTTGTTGTTGTGGAGGGAGTCTATCTCCCTTAGACTTTCTTTTCTCATTTATGAAGTCATCATACTCCCCATCAGGAATATCCTACCCCTTCTTTTTGTTGTCCACAATAATGGCAACACGTTTCTTCTTCAAAGCCTCTATCTGTTCATCAACCCAGGCTTGGGTTAGCTGTATGGTCCTGGCAATGAAGGGGTCCAAGCATATGTCCTCTTGTATAGTGAGGTCAGGTGCAAAGATGGTATCATTATATATCTTCTTCTCCTCATACTCGTCTGCAATTATCCTACCGTCATCTTTCTTCAATTGTTTAGGGATGGGGATGCAGTCAAAGGTTCTGACTTGATTCAGCGTTAGCCTTTGATATCTTCTTCTTCTTGCTTCTGCTTCATCTTCACAGTCAGCCCAGAAGTTGTCTAGGTGCCTTTGGTGAATAGGCCTTCCTATTATTTTCTGCATCCTGCCATAAGGATCATATGGTCTTATCAGTGGAAAAGGCTACAACTTCATTTTATTCAAGGTGACCATCACCTTCTTGATGTTCTCTAAATCGGGACACATGTACCAGCCAATGGTGACTAGAAATAAAATTGGTGGCAGCTTCTGGGCATCCTTATATGTTTTCAACATTGTGGAGCTCTGCCTTATAAATTCCATCAGTATCACTGCATCAGTGGGATACCTTGGCAGCATGAGGGGATTTCCTTCAAAACCCTCAATCCTCATGTAGGAAAAAGTGGCAAATTGTATATACCAAGCTCCATGCCTATAGATTATCTCTTGAGCCTCCATGCTCAATCTTTTTGTTCTATCCTCATCCATGGTTCTGACCAGATGCATAGAGAATGCATCATTTACCAGTTTGTAATCTTGGAGGTAATTGGCTCTTTGCAGCTGGGGATGATGATCCCAAATATGCACAGCATTAATTGTGCTTGTGACTTTTCCATCCGTAACCAGTGCATCAAATGTGCCTTTGTAAGCATAGGAGTAGACAATGTATGACGTCATATAGAAATCACAATTTGAACCTCCTACGTTCATTAGCTGCTCATGCAAAGCATCGCTTATTAGTTAGCCCCACAATGGCTTGATATCTGAATATATGCACATCATGATCACACCATACATCTAATCTTTAAAACTACCAGCAACAGGCTGGCCTGTGACTCTACTCAATAGTGCAATCATGTACTGGTACTCATCACTAAAATCATATTTGAATAAGTGCACAGGAAGTTTGGCGGCTGCAGGATATGTGCTGTTCTCAGCCCTCCATTGGTACATGTTTTTCCTGGCTTGTTTCTTATTATTTTCATACTCTTTCTCTGATTTCTTCAGGTCCACACTATTGACCTTCCTACCCAATGGTAGTCCAAATGCCTAGGAGAGACCCTTGATGGATAGGTCTGCATATATCCTCCCATGCTTCATCACCTGCCGGGTCTCTGGGTTGTAGTTCTGAGCACACTCGATAACCAGCTCTGGAGACTCCATGGAGTACGGGAAACTGGCAGCATTCCACATTCTGGACATGAATACAGCATCCAGCACAAGACTTTTGTTCTTTTCATCATTCAGCCTAGCTGACCAGGCTTCCAAACTAGTATTCCCCTAATGGGTATCTATAATTGCATCATATTTGAATAGGACGCCCCTCTGAGATGAAAACATGGGCTTATTGAATTCAGCCTCACACTCAGCCAACCTCTTGTCAGCCATGGATGCCTGCAATTAACACAACCTTGTCTTACAATGGATACTCACATGCATGCAGATAACAATTACCTTTACTTACCATCATGCCCACTATATTTATTCAACATCAACTTATCATGGGGTGCATAAACCAGGACTTCAGATTAACAATGCCATACCTGACCATTACAGAAACAACATGATGAGGGTTTCATTTACTTACCTGGATATGCAAATTTTCTTTATACCAGTGGACTTCTGAAGGTGCCCTTAATTCTACTGATGATCATACACTTCCTCCTATTTATAAGCTCGGTTTGTCTAACTATCGCCTGTATGAGGATATGGAAGCTGGTGCTCTGTAAAAACAATTTTATTGCAAGTTAAGAACTGAAATGATGGTGAATTCACCTTTAACCATGTGCTTAGGGTGAATTTAGGGCAAACCCTAACAGATTGGATTTTGTTCGTTAATTTTCTTCAAGGAAAGTTAGGATTTCGCCAGCTGTTCGATTGGGTTTAATGGTCGGCGGGAACTACCTACCATGTCTGTGCACATTAAATGTTAATGGCGGCAACAAGAGCAAGGTGATATTCGAATATCAGGGTGATATATGAATATTAGGGTGATATATGAATATAAGGGTGATATTCAAATAACAAGATGATATTCGCAAATATCATCTCAAGCTTAATGTGATCATCCTCTTCGAGAGGAAAAACTATCGTGACAAGATCGGGTGATCAACTCATCCTTTGGTTATGTTTAGCACATCAGGAGGATATTTCGATACATCAGGTGATGTTTCAAAGATGATGATGACCAGATAAACTTAATGCTTCTCCCTTTCGGAATGTCAGGATGACATCATCCAAATATTCGTTCATTGTATCAGCAAGGCATCATGACGTCATCATCATGTTATGGGAACAAGATCATGTTTATGAAATATCCTGCCGAGAGGTAAATATAATGATGATGTCATTGTCATGTTTGTTTATTTGTTTTATCAGACTCAAATGACGTCATCATGATAATGGCTTAGGGGGATATTTCGCGGCAGGAGGATATTAAGAAATATCGGGTTACATTGAAAAATATGATCCTTGCGAAATGCATAAGGCTATTGACGGGTAAAGGCCACTATCACCTAAAATTAACGT
This sequence comes from Cunninghamia lanceolata, assembly GCA_027924645.1. Lineage (NCBI taxonomy): Eukaryota > Viridiplantae > Streptophyta > Pinopsida > Cupressales > Cupressaceae > Cunninghamia > Cunninghamia lanceolata. Next base: position 15,158,141 of record BSBN01000972.1, on the reverse strand, counting down.
CTGGACATTCGGACCGCATGATTTATCAGGTGATAAATTAGATCAGGGTGATCTTTTGAAATATGACTAATGTTACAAAATATGATCCTCCCCCTAGAAATATTAGGTTTGACTCAAACTTTGACCATTCATAACTTTCACATCCTAATGAATATCAAGATCATGTAAAAGGCAAACCTACATGAAATTTGATGCTCTTTCTAAATATGAGGTTATTGGAGTGAAATACAAATTTTGACAAACTAACCTCATGATGATGACCTACCCAGCCTTTCTTGCATGATGATCTGCATGACTTACTTTTACCAGACCGCCAGAAAGCATAGAACAAGCCAAAAAGTTGGGTCCCTATTTTGTCAAGTCAAAATGGGGTGTGTTGTGTATCCTCACAACACTAAGGAAAATGAATCCCCAAATAGCACTCAACATCAAGGTGAAACTCAAGAAACTCCTAGATGTGGTATTTGTCCACCCTATAGACTCCCAAATGGGTATCCAATATTGTACCAGTAGCCAAAGTCACTAGGGGCATTCGTTGCTGCACAAATTTTAGAGACCATAATAAGTCTTTCCCTACAGATTATTTTCTGCTACCTAACATAGACATCATAGTGGATCTCACTGCAGGGCATGAGATGTTATCTTTAATGGATGGATTTTTTGAGTAAAATCAAATCAGGATAGCAGAAGAAGATCAACACAAAACCTCCTTCATATGTCTGTGGAGAAATTTCTATTGGGTTGTGATGCCCTTTGGGTTAAAGAATGCAGGAGCCACCTATCAAAGAGTTATGATAGTCATCTTCCATGACCATTTTCACAGTATAATGGAAGATTATGTGGATGATCTACTGGAAAAATAAAAAACAAGAGAAGAGCACTTAAATGTGTTGGCTAAAATCTTTGACAGGGTAGAGCAATGCAACATATGATTAAATCCCAAGAAATGTGTCTTCAAGGTCACTTCTAGAAAGCTCCTACGATACATTGTGTCAAAAAGAGGAATTGAGGTTGATCCTGCCAAAGTCAAGGCTATAGTGGAGATGCCTCCACCCAAAACATTTAAGCAACTTCGAAGCCTACAAGGGAAACTTCAATCTATCCATCGATTCATCACATAGCTTGCAGACAAGTGTCAACCATTTCAATATATTCTCCAGAAAAACATAGCCTTTGTATGGGATAATCTGTACTAAAGCACCTTTAAACAACTAAAAGGATATATTGCTAACACACCCATCCTTATTCCGCCAATGCAAGGGGAACCCCTCTTTCTGGATATATCAACAGCAGAAACAACAATAGGGGCCTTGTTAGCACAGTATGATGAGAAAGGGAAAGAAAGAACCATATAATATATCAATTGCACCTTGGTGACCTGTGATCTGAACTACACTTCAATTGAATGAGCATGTCTCATTGTTGTCTTCACTTCCCAAAAGTTAAGACACTACATGCTCAATCATAAGACAAAGCTCATTGCCAACATTGATCTACTAAAATATCTACTGACTAGAGTAGCTCTTACAGGATGGATGGCTAAGTCAGTTATGATCCTGAGTGAGTATCACATTGAATATACATAAAGGAAGGCCATTAAAGGACAAGTAATCATCAATCAATTGGTCGATGCACCAATCCCAATAGAACAACCACTGCTTGTAGAATTTCTAGATGAGTCCATATTGACAATAGCGCCAACAATAGGACTTGGCATGGCTATTCAATGGAAAATTGAGAAACTAATAGTTTATGGAGACTCCTGGTTAGTTATCAGACAAGTTAACAATGAGTACAAGACAAAGGATGACAAACTTCTGCCCTACAAAAGAATGGTCAATAATTTCAAAGATTATTTCCATGAAATCCATTTTGAACAAATTCTAAGATTAAACAACAAAGCAGCAGATGCTATGGCTACTAAAGGATCCTCGGTTGATATGAAAAAGGGAAGCAAAAAGTGTGAGTTCCTGATCGAAGAGCTTTCGGTACTGGCTTACAATGTACCTCAATCAAAGCTAGTGTGCGACATTGTTGGCCCCTTATCCCCTTAGTATCAAGAGACCTACATATACCTTCATGATAACATCATCCCACCAAACCTATCATCCACACAATCTAAAAGCTTCATCTGCAGAGCTTCTTGTTTCACCCTCATAGGAGATACCCTCTATCGAAGAAGTCTTGAAGGTACTCTTTTAAGAAGTCTCAACTCTAGGGAAGCCAAAGTGGCCTTACAAGAGGTACATGAAGGAGTTTGTGGGGCACACTCTAGTGGACCTATCTTAGTAAAGAAAATTCTAAGGACAGGGTACTATTGGCCAACCATGGAACAAGATACTTACCGCTTTGTAAAGAAATATCTACCATGTCAGCAACACGGTGATCTCATCTATGCACCTTCACATGAGTTGCAGCAAATAACAACTCCTTGGCCCTTTTCATAGTGGGGACTCAACCTCATAGGTAAAATTCACCTACCCTCATCCAATAACCACAAGTTCATCATTACCACTACCGAGTATTTCACCAAGTGGGTTGAAGCTATTCCACTCACTTTTACCATAGGCATCCAAATTGCTAAATTCATTCTCCATTACATTATATGTCATTATGGCGTTCCCCATTCCATCATCACAAATAATGGGAAATTGTTTAAAAACCAAGAAGTCTACACCCTGTGCAAGAAATTCCACATCCAACATCACTTTTCCACACCCTATTACCCTCAAGGTAACGGTCAAGACAAGGCTTCTAAAAAACCATCTTATGCATTCTAAAAAAGATAGTTAATGAAGCTGGCAGTGACTAGCACCTCCAACTCAACCCCACCCTATGGGCTTTCCACACAAGCATCCACACACCTATAGGAGCCATAGCATATTTGGTTCTAAAGCCATTTTGCCTATTGAGATTAAGCTCCCATCACTCCAAGATTTCATTGCAGAATATAATCACTAAGGAGTACCAAGGTACATGACTACATGAGCTAGAGTTATTAGATGAAAAACACTTGGATACTCTCAATCACCTTCAATCCTATCAAAATCATCTACGCGGGAGCTACAACAAAAAGATCAAAAAATGCAAGTTTGAGATAGGTGACCTTTTCCTTATGGAGAATAAGAGAAATCTACAAGAACACACCAAGAAAGGAAAGTTCAAGCGTAATTGGTTGGGACAATATGTCATCACAGCTAGCTATGGGTCAGGAGCATATCATCTTGCAACACCTAAGGGCAGCCTCTAGATGAGCCTATGAATATCATGCACCTAAAAAGGTTCTATGCATGACCCATCAAGTATCCCAAATCAAAAAATACAAAAAATCCAAAAATCAAGAAAAACCTAAGGGTAATAATTCCATCCAATGATGAAAATCACTTCGATGACACCTTGGATATGGTGAAAACTATCTTAGGTGCCATGTGTAGTGGTTGGTTCTACCATCTAGTGAGCTCTCCCATCCATCATAACATTCCACATCGCACCCATCCCATTGATTGGAGTTCTATAACATCAAATCACATCACCCACCTTACCATTATCCCACCCAAAAAGCCAATCCATGGAATGAGGATCCTTGTATGCTCTCCCTATACAGCTCAAAATTTAAAAAGTCCAAAAACAATACAAAATTACAAAATCCTAAAAGCAATCTCACATCATCATCCCACTCAACACATCATCTTCCACCATCAACACATCCATCCTGAACCATTCCCACATCATCAAGTCAAACCAGAACTACATATTCATCTCACCTGCATCTTAAAATACCTTGATCCCATGGACACAGGGTATTGTAGGAAGTATGGAATACGAAGGAAGTATCTAGTACTCAGGTAAATAAGATGCACCCATCCAACCCATTGGATGGTCCCTACCTTTTGAGCTTACTAAATTCACCAAACAATATACATGCTAATCATAAATGTCACAATATCACATTCTACGCAAAAATCATCAATAAAAAAACCAATCATAATCATCAAACATGGCCTTTCTATTCTTTTTCCCACCTTTTGAAATTTATCCAACAACATCCAACTGATTCTTGCCTTAACAGATATATCATTCCTACAATAGGCATAATCCACCATCTTATCAACACTTAGCTTGGAAAGAGATACAATGGCTATTTGTGTCATTCATTAGGCTTCTTGATTATTGATTTTTATCTTTTGTCTCATTCTAGGAGTCATTCCAAAGCTACATTTATCTCACTATATCATGGTATGTTGAGGAAAAACACCTAGAATAGACATGGTCATTATTTCTGTATGTTGTGCTTGTGGGTTGATTTCATTACTCCAAGAATAGTATTCATATCTTGAAGATAGGGTCAGTTAGATAGCATAATGTTTCCCTTTTGTATATAAGGTTAATCATACCTTCTATGTACTAAGGGTACTTATACTATGAGTCCCCTTCCCTCATCTAGGCAAGGTTATACTACCTTGGGCATGCATGAGGTCAACCTATTATTTGTGAGTCTAGTCCATGCAAAGACAGATATATATCATCCCCTTAGTCCTTTTATACCTTGGTGAAAATATCCTATTTTGCTATAACAAACCTAGAAATGATCTCAATAATATCAATGCAAGTACTTTATTTAGCTTACCCATCCTTCTTTCTATCAATCATTCAATGCACTATATGGACTGAGCATTTAAAAATGATCCCCCCATCCATTCACCCACTCTAACATATCCCACCCCATCTAACATATCCCTTCCACCCATCAATCACCCCAATCAATTCACTCTACATACTTCACCCATTCCAACAAAAAACCCCTCCAATGACCATGTGTCTAAATGTGACCTAGTATCCTAACCTATACCAAACCTAACCATCCCCAAACCTATCCTAACCATCCCCAAACCTATCCCCACCATCCCCAAACATATCCCCACCACCCAACCCCATCACCCAGGGTTTAAAGAACATCACATGTATCATGACATCCAACCATAATATCAGCTCATCTCATTTTCATTATATTTATCCATTAGTATTTCATTAATCATTTTCCATTTGCATTATTATGATTCATTTCATCATTTTCATCATTTACCATTTATCCATTATATACACAATCATTATGTATTATCCATTTCATTTATCATTATGCATAATATATATTTAATAATCTGAGCATATATTTCACATTCACATCCATTTTCATGCATAATATATGTTTATTAATCTGAGCATATAATCCATCATTCATATCCATTTTTATTTGCACAATATATGTTTATTAATCTAAGCATATATCCCATTCATATCATAACATACAAAAAATGCATCCATAATCAAATAACATACATAACCATTTACAAAGGAAAAATCCAGGCATCCATAACCACCCATAAAAGCATGCAGAACATCACATTTATATCTATAAACATCTATAATAACATCCATAAACATACATAACCCATAAACATCATCATAAACCATCATAATGCATACACCATCATATCATAAAAAACATCATCATAAATCATCATATAATAAAGTACATTGCCGCCAAAATATACATTGCTCAAAATAATACAATGTCATGATACAAATGACCACAAGGGTCAAAATACATCAAAGTCTATAAAATATCAACCCTCACCTGATGACCCCCTGGTAGAATCAGTAGGAGACCCAGGTTGCCACGGAGGTGGCTGCTACTACTGCTGAAGTCTACTGTGGTTACTGAGGCTGCTGAGGTGGAGGTGCCATAGGCTGCTACATTGACTGAACTTATCTCCTAGACCTGTATGATCCAGACATCCTAGATCCACTCTGCTCACTGTAGCTAAGCACACATTGTCCTTGAGGGCCTACTGGACAATATGCACCATAATAGTACTCAGCCCTAGCACGCACCTCTGTAAGATCACTCTGTAACTGCACTGTATGACCCTAAGCTGATGTATAATCAGTCCACATCTATGACGCATTGGTGCCAGCAATGACACCTTGTATCCATGTAATCTCAGCATGCTAACTGACCACCTATCCCTCTGTCTGCTGAGCTCTAGCCTCTATTGCCTACCACAGTACTCTCTCCTAGTCCTACTCAGCTATAACTATAGCCACCTATGCTTGCAACTGTCCTTATAGGTGCCCTATCTATGCCTAATAGAATGTAGATCTGAGGATCCCTGTCTCCATCACTAACACCATCTAATAGGGCCTGAACCCCCTACAACTACTGTAGTTCCTATCTCTACTGAGCCACCTCATGCTCTAGACTAGACACTTGGGCCCGTAAGGTATCCACCTCCTCCTCCTCATCATCAACCCGAGTCTGCCAACACCCAATCTGAACACCAGGAAGAGGACTAGATCATGTACTTGACGTCCTGGCACTTGATGTACCTTCCCCAAGTGTCCTCACCTGCTACTATGCCTACTGCTGCTAGGCCACCTATTGATTCTGTGGCTGTAGACCTTGTTGTTGTGCATGTTGTTGATGCCTAGGTACACGAGGTGGCAACATATGCCCCTCTATGCCTGTTGTTGGGGTGGTACCTACCTAGGACCCTGCTACTGCTGGAGTACTCATGGTGCTGGCATCTAGTCCCTCTATCCCTACTACACAAGTACCTGCTGAGGTACCTACTGTTGTGCCTACTGCTGTTGTCCTCACCCCCATCCTCTACTAGCCAAAACCTGCTCTACTACTACTATAGCCAACATCCCAATGGCATCATCCTCATCAATCTCTACCTCCTCTAGCACTATCTCCTCCTCCACCTCATCTCCCTCCTCCTCCACAATGAATTCAAGCTTAGCTACTAGATCCGTCAAACGGATTGGCCTCCATAGTGCCCACCACCGATCATAGTCTAAGGTGGTCCTGGCATCCACCACGGTACTCCTCTAGTCCCACTGCTAGGGTTGTAGTCTTGCAAAATCTGTAATAGCCACCTAGGGCTCTATCTTTAGTGGCCATTGAATGTCCAATGGTGTCCTCCCAAAAACCCACCATCGCCTGTAGAAAGTCCTATCACAATCCAAACTACCTCATCACCCATGAGGGGAAATACATATCAATGGTCTGATCTCCTTGACCCATCAAGTACCTAGCCTAAAATGTATATGGTATATGAATATGCTTATCTGGCTAGGCCTCCACTTCGCTATATGGGGGCCAGACTATACGAACCAGGTCATCAAAAATGTGACGCCAATGTTGCAGTTGTCCAACATATGAATATTGAATAGGCATCTAATATAAAAAGACAAATGCCTCAAACTACACCTAAAACAAAGCACCTTGTGGCCTCATGATCCCTATGTGCTCGAAGGCCCACACATGAAGTAATGTCACACTAGTAGATAGAGCCCCATCTAGGTGATACACAATAGAGTGTATCTCATGGTACAGTTGTCCCAACATGCATGGCCCCCATGCATACACCATCTCATGATGAACCATCTACTCAATCTCCACTCCCCAGCCCACTGAGAAGCCTTGTGCGCGTCGACCCAACATCACTAGACCCCCAATCATAGCACACAAAATATGGTAAAATCATCTACTCTCGCTGCCAAGGTCCAAGAGTAGCTCATATGTTGTCGGTCTCCTATTAGAACCGAGTGACCTGGGGCAAAGGCCCTATTAAGGACTGCTCATCCTGTCCTAACAACATAGGTGGCCCATGCTTTGGCAATCAGTAACCTCAAAATCTGATACACGTCCTCCAAAGTGATGGTAATCTCACCTGTGGGTAAGAGGAAGGAGCATGTCTTGCTCCACCATCTCTCCACTAGGGCCATCATCATGGCCCTATGTGCCCATATGATGAGCATCTCAGACACTGTTCAGAGGCCCAACCTCTCTAACCTAGCTAATGTAGCTTGATCAAATCTATCTAACAATGCTATAACCATGGGAACTCATCGCTCCCATAACCTTTCAGCACACTTTTTGCTCCCTAGGGTGCAAAACATAACCGTTTTCACCTGTTTTTCTTCATGTCAACCTATTTTCCCATCCTCTATCCATTTTTCACCACCATTTCCTCCTTTCAAGAGATCCCCTAAAAAACTATTTTTTCACCCGACCTCTCGAGGGGGCATCCCTCATCCATTTTATTCCTTCCCAACAACTAGGGCAAATTCTTTGACTTGATGCCATATCCCTACTAGGTCATGACACCACGTCAAAGAAGGGCAAATGTAGACACCTAAAAATGTCTTAACCATCTAACTATCCTCCGACATCACCCATATCACTAATTTCTCTTCTAATTAATTAATTAATTTTTTATTTAATTAATTACCTCATCCAACACATGAATTATTCACTTTTTCTTCATCATTTAATCCCTAAAATTGAATTAATTTACTTAATTCAATAGTTACACTTACTAACATTAGCCCAATTAATTAATTAAATATGACAAATATTTATTTGGTTAAATTCTCCACTTCCCTAAACATAATTTTTTAGATAAATTATGTTTGTCTGATTAATCAAACCTACTAATTAGCCTACCCCTAACCTAGTTGATTAAATACCTATTATTTAACTAGTTACCCTAGCCTACATGACCCCTAGACCTAAATTATTTAAATAAATTATTATTTAATTAATTTTAACCCCTAATTAATCCATCTACTGATTTTCTCCAGCCATATTAATTAAGCTAATCCCCTTGATTATTTTAGTCAAACCTCATTTAACACTCATTCCCACACCTCACAAATAAAAAATTAACCTGTATTCCACATAAGGTAATTTTTTATTCTCATTTGTCCTAAACCCCATTAAATGAGCTCTTACACACCTAACTTGTCTTAGTCTCCATTAATGGAACTCTTCCCCATGTGAATTAAAAATTCACTTTTTATCCCCTTCATCCAACTTGTCCAAATCTTCATTAATGCAAACCCCTTCCCAATGTGAATTAAAATTTTACTTTTAATTCTCGTCCATCCAATCTTCTAGATCAAATCCAAGCCCTCCATCTTGCAATCAACCTCATCCATTGATCTCAACATTGAATCTCCACCATTGGTTCAAATCTCCCTCCAATTTGCCTATAAATACAAGCTTTCTCAAGCCATTTTATCATCCAATTCTTCAGTAGAGTTATTATGCCCAAATTTCCTTCATCTATCTCCATTTAGCTAGGCTATAGTGACTTGCATTTGAGACTAGAGAGCATTTCATATTGAAGATATGGCCATGGGTAAACCAAGAGCTTGTGAGTGCTAAGCTCTCCACCTTATCAAGGAGTGGGAGATTCTACAAGGTATAGCTTGTGTTTTTATGCATTTATTTTCCTCCATCTTACCTTCTTTAGATTTCTCATCTTCAATTACATTCCACAGATTGTATATATGTTTCAATACATTGCATATACTCTTTATACATGTTTCAGTATTTTAATATTTCATGGACTAGATCTATATATGTTTCAGTATTTCATAGACTCTATATGTACATGTTTTAGTATTTCAGTGTTTCATGGACTAGATCTATATATATGTTTTATTATTTTCATGGACTTTATATATTGTTTCATGGACTTTATTAATTTCAGTATTTTATGGGCTATTATTTTTTTAGTAATTTACGTGTATATTTATGCATTTTAACTTGAACAAATTAGTTATCCTCATGAGACCATATTTTATCATTAAATTTTGACATTTTCATACATTATAAATTAGGAGTTAAAAATTGATTTAACACTAATGTTATCTAAGGTCACCACCTTATTCATTTCCAATAAGGTTCTTATAGTTAGATTTATGAAATTTAATTACTTATAGTAGTGATAACAATAATAAAATATTCACAAGTTTGTAAAAACATAAGCATTTCAAATATGTTTACTTTACATTTGATTCATAGTCAAAACATTCAATAGTATTAGAATAGGATTAGGGAATTCTACAAATGTGAAGCACATTATATATCATTACTTTTGATGCTATGCATATATTATTTTTTTTATATAATCATTAATATGACATGCATTAATGTTACATATATGTGCAAGTATATAAACTATTTATTAGACCAAAAACTAACCAAAACCATTCAAGATCATGATAATCAACAATATACAAGAATTCAAAATTTGCTTAAGGGGATCAAAGAATTCAAATTATGTCTCATATCAATCACAATTGATATAATTAATTAGGATATATATGAATTAAGGGGTCCTAGGAGAAATGATGGCTTAAGGGGACCTCGTAGGATGGCTTAAGGTGTCCTAATAGGACATCTTAAGGGGATCAAAGAATTCAAAGTATGTCTCATGTTCAATCATAATTGATATAATTAATTATCTAATATATATGAATTAAGGGGTCCTAGGAAAAATTATGGCTTAAGGGGTCCTCGTAGGATCGCTTAAGAGGTCATAATAGGATGGCTTAAGGGGATCTATGAATTAAGGTCCTAGGAAAAATGATGACTTAATGGGATCAAATTTGGTGAATTTTCCCAAGACAACCAAATTTAATGGTAATATATATGACAAAGTGATTATACATTCAAATTTTAAGTTTCAAAGTAGGCAAACATGTACATAATGAATAAAATATATTGAATATTGACTTTTATAGATAAAAGTGTAGAGTAATTGTGTATGTACATATACAAATTTAGCATATATGCCAACTCAAAACAATATTTACAAAATGTGGCTATGCCATCTCAAGGAAATCCAAAACTTGTGGTGGATCATTAAAATGTAGCCTCTTCACACCCCCTGATATCAAAATGACAATAAATCAATTTTAACTATCTATATAAGCAATATCAATATATTATCAAAACATGTATTTAAATTTATATAAAATTATATATATACTTACCTATATTTACAAGTATTCCATGTTGTAGGTTGAATATGCATCCTCTCTTTTTTGTGTCAAAGTATGTGATGAATGTGATGATGGTTTAAGGATACAAAATGACTAAATAAATTTTAACTCTGTATATAAGAAATATCAATTTATCATAAAAAAATGTATTTAGATTTATATAAAACTATATATATACTTACCTATATTTACAAATATTCCATTGTAGGTCATCTACATCCTATCTTTTTTGTCTCAAAGTATGTGATGAATGTGATGATGGCTTAAGGATACAAAATGACAATAGATCAATTTTAACTGTGTATATAAGCAATATCAATTTATCATCAAAACATGTATTTAAATATATAAAACTATATATATACTTACCTATATTTACTTATTCCATTGTACCATCTATATCCTCTCTTTTTTGCAATGCATCTAAGATTGTCTCATACTCTTCCATAGAAATTGTTCATAACTCTTTATTAATAGGTCTTCCATGATACCTCACTAGTTTTATATTTTTTTCCACCACCAAATGCGAGTAGTGTATAATCTTCTTATATGTTTCATAATCTTCAAATGCAGGCAAACCATTCTTCCTTGTTAGGTATTTTCATAGCCAAGTTCCAATAACTAGCACCGAACCTATTGAACAATTATAGCCATCATCATCTTCTCGAGGTGCTATTAACTTATGTTTAGTCTCCACACATTGAGCCAACTAATATTTTGTTTGCTCTTCGTTGTCCCTAGGTGTAACAACAACATACATGTCCTGCAAACAAAATTTAATTCAATAACTTGTGTGACATATAATTTGACCAATCTACATACATGCATTCATATATAATTTTAAATATATTACAACATAGTAATAAAGTGAAATAAAATGAAATAAATTGAATTAAATTACCTTCTTGTACAAGGTCTAAAACATGGTCATAGTCATCTGATGAAAACACTTGATCATTGTCTTCAATTGTTGTTTAATATTGATCGAGTGTTTGTGCAGGTGTCAATGATCTCTACTTCCACTCTTCAACCCATTTTGTATTCTCACATTCTTCCCAATCTCCTACAATACAAAATAAAAAAAAAAACATGCAAGCCCCTTGTCCAGATAGTCCATGTGCTTGCATTCAAACTCTTAAATGAATGTCATTTAGTAGATCCACTAATTGTCTCACAATCAAGTCTAGGTAGAATGTTCTCTTCTTCAACCAACCAAAAGAATCATTGAATTATAGAGTAATCGCTTGATCCTATAGATAATTTTGTATTGTACCAATCCATAATCACATGTGCATCTTTAAACTTTACTGCATCCTCAAATTTTAGTTTCTCTCTAGAAAGAATTCTTTTAACACATGCACCAGCTCCATCATGTTCTCCTTTACCATGTCCAGCTTAAAAAAAACTCCACATACATTGGACATTATTTTCCTTGTGAACCCTAACTAACCAATAAAAAATTTGATCATTCTTGAACTGTCCTATACAATTATCTGACCATATGAGATGTTCTATCATTTGGATTCCTCTTTCTCTTAAATTTGTATAAAATATATTGAAACAGTATTGAACAAACTCTGATGAGTGTAACTTGTTTTCACTCAAATAGAAATGATATTCCCTCAAAAAATTTCTATCATCCTCTATACTATCATCTACATGCATGTATACAATATGAAAAAATACAGCCACTTGCACTGAATTGTAATATTATGATTAGATTTCCTCTTCCTGGAGCAAGAGTATAGTTTTCTATAAAATCAACCACTGATAGTATAGTTCCAACTAGAAATGTGTTTCTACATGTGCAAATCTGTCCATAAAGCCCTCGAGCATGTTGAGAGTGTTTGACATATTTTTGGTACAATCTTAATCTTAAATTTTGATATGAATGCATGTACACTAATTTTTTCTATGATTAAATTGCAATGCTTTCCAATTTTTCCATCCTTTAAAGAATACTCAACATTCTTAAATATTTTAACATCCACTAATTGTTGTTCAAGATCATTTTCAACACTATCATGCATACAAACTCCTTAGAATGAAAAATTGCCATAACTAGTGCATTGTCCAGAAATACATGAACTTAAATAAAATAAATTATGCCTATTAGATCTTTCACAAAACAAACCTGCTATAAAATCCTTGATTGTTTCAGCTAGCATATTAATACCACATTCTTGCATAATCATCTTAGTATGTAAAGTACAATGTATATATCGAAAAACATCATAGTAATAAAGAAATTATGCATGTATTTTACAACAACAAGAGATTCATTGCTTATTAATTTTGACATACCAAGGTTTACATTTTTTGAATGATCTTTGATGTATACTAATATTTCTAGGTAACACTAAATCATCTAAATTTTTTTTATAAAATTTAGTTTGAGTTGTGTCTAATAGGTGTTTTAGATAAGGATCATGAACTTTAGACCTCACTCTTAATCTCAAAACATCACTAGCATTATATGATACCCTAGTATTATCATGCCAATATTTTTAAACCAAAGATTTGATTTCAATATTCAATTTCATGTCAAACCTTGGGAGTTGACCACTAAGACTCCAACATTGGTGTATTGGATTGTTTTCTATACTTTTGTTCTCTTTACCACTCTTACGAATGTTTTAGGATGCATGTTTAGAATTCCACTAATGTTTCTTAACATTATTTTCTCCAAAGTTGTTTTATTAACTATAGTAGTTGTTATAGTTTGTCATGCCGCATTCTTATCTTTAGATTGACTCTTCTTTCCAATAGACTCAATGGCACTAGCAACAATATATATAGCATGTTTAAGTGATTTATCTTTTCTTTTTGGTTTCACAAAAATGCCTAACCTTTTCATTACTTTTCTCATTTTCCACATGCTCATCAATTGCATCATGAGTTGACATTGAAATGGTAGCTTTTTTTGAATTTTTTTGTATAATCTATTGGCATGCATTCCTATTTGTCTCCAAGAAATCTTACTAAGAAGATTATCCAAAATAGTACTTTCAATTTTTTAAAAAATATTTTCATTTGCAACAACACAAGGGTTTTCATTTTCAACAACAAAAGGATTTTCATTTTCACCAACACAAGGATTTTCATTTTCAACAACAAAAGGATTTTTATTTTGATCAACACAAAGTATTTCATTTTCAATATTCATTTCTACAACTTGCTTATGAATAAAATCAATCTCAACATTGCTATATCTAGCTTCTTCTAAATGATCAAACAAATATCATCTAGAATCACATTTTCCATATCATTTAAAGGTGGATTTGAAGACATACCTGGATTCATGTCTATTGTCACATTATCCATAGCATTCAAAGGTGGATTTGAAGACATACCAAGATTAGTTTCTATAATTGAATTATCTTCCACATTCACCTCTTGCAAATTTGCATCATCTATATCCATGGTCTCTTCAATGTTTTTATCTTCAATAGTCATGGAACCAGATGCTTCAGAATTATTCATTGCTTGAATCCTCATTCTTCTATCTCTTTGTCATTTTACCTCCTCTCTCTTTGCTTAAATTTCTTCAGGGGTCAATACCTTCCTATCTTTCCACTTTTGACAATGTTGTGATCCCATGATTACAAAATTCTGAAGTACAAATGAATTTCAATAGTAAAAGTTTTTCTTTTTATTCCTCCTTCAAATGAGTAGAAATTAAACACAATTCCACTCTAAAATTGTCCCAATGTTGCCTCCTTCCAAAATTAAAATGAAATTACAACTTCAAGAGCATGTAGAAAACAAGAATTGATAAAAAAATTTGCAGAATTAGTCGTTCTTGGTCGTACACTATCATAAGATGTCGAGTTATAGAATTGACAGTACTTTTTTATCAATAAAAATAAAAAATAGTCAAAAATGAAATGAGATCAGGTTTAGGAATCGGGATCCCATATCGTAAATGGGATCCCATTTTGTTTTCAACTGTTTGAAATAATAAATAAAGCAAATGGGATTTCGTTTAGGAAACGAGATCTTGTTTCTTAAAATTTGAATTGTAGTTGTGGTTTCTACTATGGGTTTTGAGTCAAGAAAAGGCTTGGGAACCCAACCCTTAGCTTTGGACCTACTTTGACCTGCAACTTGAAGGTCATGTCAGTGTCACTAGAAAAGAGTGACTTTGGACATATGTCTGAAGATGTTTTTTGCAAAAAAATTTAACGAAATTAAAACCCATTATAGATGAGATTGTGTAGATTCCAAATATGTAATTTTTTTACAATTGGATTATTTTTTTCTTTTTCAAATGTTTTTTGATGAAACTATACCATAAACTTGAAATATCAGGTTTTCTTTTTTTTTTAATAACTTTTTATTAAAATAATTTTTTGAAAAACAAATTATACGTGCACAATATTCAGACAGTTATTTTCAATTTGAAAAACAAAATCAAAAAATGATAATTTTAAGTCATCTTATACATGACGTACATGAGGGATTTTCAAAACAACAATTACGGCCAATAAAAACTAGTAAAAAATTTTTAAAAAATTACAAAAAAGTATCATGCATAATCTTCAGTGTGTTATAGATCTTTTCCCAAAAAGATTTAGAAGAATACAATTATTTAGGTCAAAATATGGTTGACGTACATGTGCATGGTATGGTATAAAAAGTGACTTTTAAATAGTGGTTTTTAGATATGGCTATTGAAAACCAATTTGTATCATCTGGGTATTAAATTAAATTACATATTTGGAAACTAGACTCTAAGTACTACATTTCATATTCTTGACTTTTTTAGGATTCAATCTTTAAGTGCTTCAAATTTTGAAGTTAAACATGATAAATTCTAAAAATCAGTGAAAACACTTCCACTTTTTGGCCAAAAAGTGGACTCAACTTCTTGCACACACCCAGATACCATATGAGTGCTAGCATTTAGATCTAAGAATTTTGTACCCTTGGTTCTAAGAAATATATCACTGGGATAGATTCATAGGGTTTGGACATTGTATCCTTGAAGTAACCCATGTTTTCATTCATCCTACTCATTTATCCTTTCATATTAGCCACTTTTAATATTCAAGATTGCATACTTTCTTCCAAATTTTACTTTTTTTCTTTAATTGAAGACCATGTCAAGCCAAAAGTTCCACCTAATCCTAACTTTGAATCTATATCCTCTTTGTTAGACGATTTTCTTGATGTGTGGGAATTATTGCCCCAGTCTCTAGTTTATGACCTTTTCATCATTCGTCCAAAATAGTTTTTACAATAACTTATTTAGAACAAATCAAAGCATCCAAATTTTTTTACTATTACTTAAATCTACCTAGAACTTATTTCTTTGAATAATCTCTAAGATTTTCAAAATTTTGCAACCTTGAGAGCTGATTTGCATCCTTGAGAGTTGATTTGAGAGCTCAAATTTCCTCTAAATGACCTAAAATATGGATTATAATAGCTTCAACATGTCTTTGATCAACCCTTTGGAAGTTAGAAAAAAATGTTGATTTGCAACCTTGGGAGTGAATTTTATGGAAACTCTACTTTTGTAATAACTCCTTAAAATCTACTCCAAATGACCTCAAATCTAGACTATAGTAACCTTAGTGTGTACTTGATTAACCATCCAAAAATTAGGAAAAAAATTTACCAAAATGAGAAAAATACGTGCTTCACAATATGACCTCTAAAATTGAAAAAAAAATCTTGTTTCTTACCATTTGTATGCACCAAGATCATGGTCTCACACCACTTGTAATGAAATAACATGGACTGGAGAAGAATATAATAGCAAATATGATACAAATACTTTATAATAATTGAGAATAATATGCCACTTTGAAAGGTAAAACTTGTAATAAATAAATTCGATAAGAGAAGAATATAATAGGAAATATGCTATAAATAATTGACATTACTTGAGAATAATAAGCCACTTCAAGGAGGAAATCCTCCCAAATTTTCCAATAACAACACAATTCATAATTTGATGATAAAGCTAACCTCTTGAAGACAAGAAAATGAAATGAGGCATATAACACAAAAATAATGCAAATAAAATATATATTTTACCTCAAATCACCTTGTTTTTCCAATAGAGCAAAAGTAGAATGCACCCTTGCTTCACTTGATTTTCTATTTTGAATGATTGTTTGCTTGAATGTGGATTTCTCAATGATAAACCAACATAATCTTTGTATAATGGAGAATTCATGATAGTCAAATGATAGCATGTGCTTTGTATTGCCCCACCTAGGCTCCCATGATACAAGAACCCAAAAAGGGCAATTTTTTTTTTTTTTAATTTCATTTTTAAACTTAACACAACATAAACATAATTACAATGCATAAATAAAAGACATAATTATAGTACCATTGACTTACCCCCATGCAACATGCAAAATATCACTAGTTTCATATAATGCTAAATGAGATTTCTTATCCAATATGTTATGGTTCACATACACTAATATACTAAGATTCACATACTAATCCATGATCTATCCAAATGAAAATAAACACATTTCATGAGAAAAATAGATCATCATCCTAATGTCATGCCCAAGTCATATGAACATGGACACAACACAAATACACAACTTACAACCAAGTTGATCCAAAAAGCTCCCATACACAATGGCAATAACTAAGTGTAAAGAACATAGCAACAAGATTTCAAAAGATAATACATTATGATTTGTAAAAGAGTTAGAGTACAATTTTCTTTTTCGAGAGTAAAATTACAATGAAGTGTAAAAAAGACATGTCCTAAGGGCCCGACTTATTCCTCGGGGGCTCATCATAGATGGCCTTGCCTATGTGAAAGTGCAGAGGCTTTGTAGTTTAGAAAACTTGACTTTTCAAAACAATTTGATTATCCAATAAAAGACGCAATAACCTCAACATTGACATCCTTTCACACATATTCTCAATTTCACAATTTTACACAATAATAGGAGAAATATATGATTTGAGGTAAAAAAATATAGCTATGCAATCACATAGGGTTAGAAACAGAAGAAGATATAACTCAATAGAAAATAATTAGATAACAAGACACCTAGTTCACAACTTTACTACAAACATAGTGATAATATTAAATATTCCTTCCCAAAGGATGGAAACTCATAAAAAAATACCAGGTTATGTTATTCTAAATTCTTTATCATGCGGAAGCACAAACTTTGTCAATAACTTGTCAATTCTCTTTCACAGGAAAAAGTGAATAAAATGTCAAATCAACCTATAGTGATTTATACCATATTATCAGATAAAACATGAGTTAGATATTCCAATAATATCAAAATTACCCAAAGCAATCTAGCATCTTAGAAGTTTAAAGAAGCTTAAGGTCATGTGCTATGCAATCCAATTTACAAAATATAGCAATAATAAAATAGTAGTGTTGTTATCATTCTTAAATATTTGATAAAATTAGACATTATAGCGATATGAACTATGCATATGATCATGATCAAATTAAATATTACTTACTATCTCAAACTGATTATTTTGGTTAATATTCTAGCAATTTCTAACCATAATTTCTCTATTAACTATATCACAACATTATAATAATTATTACTTCTATCATCTTTTACTCTTACTTAATTTCTGTGCTTTTTATTCACTGTCTTTTATTCATTCAATTATCTTATATTTGCACAATTTACATAGAAGATGATATTTCCCTTAGACAATACAAATTAGTGATTTACAGAAGTAAAAACACATAGAATTCACCAGTGACTAGCTTCATTTAAATTCTACATCCCTTAATCTACAAGACGAGAAAGATTTGCATTCCACTTCATTAGATATAAACTATGTCAATTAATCTAGATATATATAAACAAATAGAAATAGGTTTGGAAGATGAGGGTGTAACGCCCTAATAGCATGCACATGATCCAAAGCAACAACCATGCTTTCATTAACAATAATCATTAAAATATTATTTATTTATTATTTTAATATTAAC
This sequence comes from Cunninghamia lanceolata, assembly GCA_027924645.1. Taxonomy (NCBI): domain Eukaryota; kingdom Viridiplantae; phylum Streptophyta; class Pinopsida; order Cupressales; family Cupressaceae; genus Cunninghamia; species Cunninghamia lanceolata. The sequence continues at coordinate 15,139,327 of BSBN01000972.1, read as the reverse complement.
TATATATTACTTTTAACACATTTATAGTTGTTTATATTTATTTATTTATTTATGCGTTATGTATATTTATTTGTTTTTTATATTAATTTTATCGATTACAACTAATTAAATACTTTATTGTTAATAAACAACTCAATAATTTCTTATCAAATATGTTCACTTGCCTTAATAGTTCTATTTCAATAGAATAAACTAGATCATTAATCATTATTCATTCAATTATCTTATATTTGCACAATTTACATAGAAGATGATATTTCCCTTAGACAATACAAATTAGTGATTTACAGAAGTAAAAACACATAGAATTCACCAGTGACTAGCTTCATTTAAATTCTACATCCCTTAATCTAGATACAAGACGAGAAAGATTTGCATTCCACTTCATTAGATATAAACTATGTCAATTAATCTAGATATATATAAACAAATAGAAATAGGTTTGGAAGATGAGGGTGTAACGCCCTAATAACATGCACATGATCCAAAGCAACAACCATGCTTTCATTAACAATAATCATTAAAATATTATTTATTTATTATTTTAATATTAACTATATATTACTTTTAACACATTTATAGTTGTTTATATTTATTTATTTATTTATGCGTTATGTATATTTATTTGTTTTTTATATTAATTTTATCGATTACAACTAATTAAATACTTTATTGTTAATAAACAACTCAATAATTTCTTATCAAATATGTTCACTTGCCTTAATAGTTCTATTTCAATAGAATAAACTAGATCATTAATCAAATGACTATGACGTAGGAACAAACAGCTCAACATACGATGGTCCGACAGGATACAATACTACAAACTCATCCTCTTCGAGGATGTTGACTGAGTAGGGAACCTTAGGTTAACTCCGATCAACAATTCCATTGGCTAGGGCATGCTCAAACCTGCTAGTTCAGGTGGAGTTGATGCCCAGTACCTGCATCCTGCAGCAAACCACAAGGTTGAACATATATATATAACCATGCAGTCATATACATAGTGAACGGAAGTCACAGTGTGGTAGGGTACTCAAACACGAGTAATGCGACACTGTTCTGTTCCCATAAACACATCAATAAATGACTATGTTACACATAATCTTCTATTATTTTTCAACAAGATAAAATATTCAATTACATAATGATCTAATACATCCATTACCACAAATGCATCATAATCATAATCAACTAGCATACGAATAAAGAATCCATCAACCAACAGAACATCCTAATGTCCAGTCCTACTAGGAGAACCATCAGTCCAATAGAAGGTAAGGTGAGGGGCACTACAGAGGGCATCATTAATTGATAGCTTACAGGACTAACCCATGAAGTTTGTTCAGACTAATGTGATGAAGATTGATGTAGCTTGTCTACAAAATGTTAATAGCAAGAGAAAAAATATTTATACTCTTTAAGGCATTAAGAATCTTAAGAGTTTAGGTCAGCTCTGTAGAATGGTGGTATTAGTTGTTTAGACCACTATGACTACCAAAGATAAGGTCTTGGCTGCATTTGTTTGCAAGATTGAAGAAGTACAAGATCTTTCAAGAGTGTATTTGGATGATAGAATAGGGTAAATGTGCCAGCTAAACTTTGCCAAAGGTGGCTTGTAACTTATGGGGGTCCTCTCAAATAATCTACTGCAAAGTCTGGAGCACATTAACACTTGAGTGGGGAGAAACCATACACCTAAAGTACCAAGCAGGTAGAGTGTGTTCCTAGTGCACGTAGCTATTATCATTACTAGAATTGAATTTGTAACTACCTGTAACTAACCAAAACATAGAATGTTCACTTGTTGTGGCTAGGTCATATGGCAATGAATATCAAGCCATAAAAAGATATAGATATATACATGGGCCATGTATGAGACATATCAAAGGGTTATCATATTAACACTTGTATCAAATATAGGGATATGCATTTTTAGGTGCATTGAAGGCATATCTAGCAAGTTGTTTTAATGCTATTTATTTTTGGGTTTCCAAAGGTATCGTAATGTATTGCCACTCTTGCATGTCATAGTTTCATGGCATCATCTTTCAGCTACAATCTTTTGAACTTGACTTTATTCAATTCAATATATAGTGTAAAGGCTTTGCTTAGACACAAAGCTATTGTAGCCATACAACTTTTATTTATTGCCATGTATTGCAACAGTTAACATACCCTCATTCTCTCTCTCTTTCTGATTTGATACTCTTATATAAAGTTTTAGAAACACATGTAAGAGAAATATAAGGATCCTGACAATGCAACTGAATTATACAGCAATGTTGTGATACATTTGAGAATGGATTGCCTCTGGAAGAGGGTCATCCCATTGAGGAGAATTCTACTCCGATTGTATCTTGAACATGAGTATATGGAAATTTAAATAGAAAATGTGATTTAATTACCAAATTAGTTTATGTAGTACTAAGACAATGGCAGTGTATGATGTTTATCTAACTATTGAGGACATTATGCTAAAATCTTAGTTTTATTTACTGACTCTCTAGTTTGATTAGAAGGAAGAAACTGACATTTAGCTACCCAAAAATCTTTTCTTTGTTTTTAGAATGATGATTTTCTATTTCTCTGGAAATGAAGAGAATAGTTCATTCATTGTATGGCCTGGAAACCAAGCAGGATTTAAATAAAGCAAGGTTTAGAGTCATACCAGAATATATCAAAAAGGAACTAGCATTCTATTTTACAAATAAGTACCTTGTCCTTTATCTATATTCTTAGTCAAACCTCTTCTGAAGCAATGTTGGATCAAAATTCATAAGTACAGTTTTGCAAGTAAGAGTATGAGGCTTTCCAAAAATGACATAGGAATAATCAACTAAGAATTAGTGTTTCAAGAGACTGGCCTTGGGTAAACTGGAGTTATAGTCCATAGCCCATTATGTATCTAGTCCAGTAGACATATATCATGAATAATGGAGTTTCTTGAGCAAGACTCTATCCCAAAAGTTGTGGTCCTAATGCTTAGGAGTGTGAGATAATTTAAATGTCTTCACAACTCTGTATGGAAATTATCTTTCAAGTTTTATCTTTTAGCCCCATAGGAAAACAAAACTGAGTAGGGATCACACACGACACTAACAATTGCAAAAATAGTGAGGAAATAATATGGAGAGGCAGAGGCCACATTCTCTGCAGGAGACGATGGAGAAAACAAAGGTGACAGTGTAGGTGATTCTGTTGAAGGTGGGAGGGCATTGGATGGTGATCTGGCCCAAAAGATGATGGTGATGATAATGATGATGATGATGTTGGCGTAGGTGAAGACAATGGCACCATAGAGGCCAAAGCATCCCAAGAATTTGGCTGTGAAAGAAAATTCCATTGTTTCTTCTCTGCATCCGTCTCTGCCAAATTGTAGGGGATCGTCATCATCAGCATTGCTGCAGAAAGGTCTATATGAGAATTACGATATCTTCTAAATTTTAATATTTCTTCTTACAATCCAAGAGCATTATTAATTTTTAATTAAGATGGTCTATTTTTATAAACCGTAAATGATCAAGGAGAGTAAAGAAACGTTGTCCCAACAACAGAGCTGTCTGATTGCTAGTTAATGGAGAGTATGAAAATAGTTATCATACACTATGGAGGTATACAGCCAATGTTTTCCTATTTATTTTCATGAGACATTACAATATATGATGCCTACAAAACTATTCAATAATCCATTTATCCTGTACACATGACCACTCCCATTACTATAAACAAAGACTACACTCTCTAGGACATTCAAACCTAGCTCTTAACTTGAACCAAAAAAATGCGTCTACCATGTAAGATTGTCATGCTTACCATTGTCATCACGATTGGTACAAAGTCTGCTTTCCTTAGTTGAAGGAGTACTCTCAGCAGCCTAAAAATCAGAGGTAATTTCTGCTATTATTGTTTTTTGTTGTGGTTCTATTTCCCTTATCTTCCTGCAATCTCCGTCCAAAAAAATCCCTCCAAAATTCTTTGGCATTCCCAATATAAGAAGCTCCTGGAATGTAAATAGTAGAGAGAGAGAGAGAATGGGCAGTGGATGATACGTGGCACCCCACAAAATTATTCGGTGTCAAATTAACATGCAGTATTTGGCAAGTGAACCTTCAGATGCCAAGCGCCTTCTGCCCTACTACTCCCTCAATCAATGGCACTTTATCAAGGCATTAAATTTTATCACACCCCAAATATACAATGGTTAGGAATTGAAGAAATATATTTATTATTTGAATTTTATTGTAAATTACCGAGTTGCACATATTTAGAAGGGGATAGTTTACAACGAGTTTTATATTGATATGATATTTTTATTATTTCTTAATTGGCTATTAGAATTTAGAAACAACATCAAACAATCTTATTCATATAGGGATATTGCATACTAATACACTTAGGCTAGGTAAAAAAAGGAGTATAATTTTCTGTCATTAACAAGGTAATTGAAAATTGGTGTTAAAAGAGGATTTTCTCAAAGAAATCATTTTAGACATGGTTTCACTTTATTGTCATTGATATAAAAATCTGAAGTAAATGAAATAGATCTTATATAAGATGTTGGAAGTGAAGTTCTGATAATAAAATGTTTTTTTCTTGGCCCATGTTGATTTGGTTGTGAATGAACCTCTTTGGTATATCTATGTGCATGATAGTGGTTGAGTAATACTAGGGGTATCTTTTGTATTTTGAACATCAAGGAGTAATTCCATAACATAATATAATCCCCAATCATAGATTGACTGAACAATTGCCTAGGCCATTTAGTAAGCATTTGTACTAAGGTCTTATTATAGAAATATCACTAGGAAATGTTAAGTGGGTCTATGCGTGGCCTTACATGCTTGATAGCAAAAGATTTGTATTTCATGGAATTATTGATCATCGATTTATAGATTAATGATATGAGGAATGTAGGGCTAGGATTAAGAGGTGTAATGGATGGCTAGGATTTTATGAGACAAATTAGGGATAAGGATGGAACCTTCTATGGATGGATAAGATTGGACAACCTTTAGTTAGTCATGTGACTAGTTGGATTTTTTAATTTTATTTATTTATGGAAAGTGGATAAGGATGGAATTTAATAAGGGTAAATGGAGAATTAGTTAGAAATTTAGGACTAATTAATCAAATAATCAAATTATTTAATTAATTATTGTAAATGGATGTGAAAAATTAGATTAATTAAATAAATATATTTTTTTTAATTAATATGATGATGGGGGAAATATTAGAAAATAATCATAATTAATTAAAAAATATGATTTGTTTAATTAATTAGTATTAAGATGCATGTGATGGAATTGGGATGGGTTAGGTGTGTTGAAAGGTGTTGAAAGTGATACTAAAGCTGTTGTTAGGATGTGGTTGATGCTTAGGTATCTACATTTTTCCCCTCTTTGATGTGGCATCATGACTGACAGCAGTGGCATCGTGTCAAAGAAGAAATTATGCCCTACTCAATAGAGAGGATGATATAGGACTGATGCCCCCTTGAGAGGTTAGTTGAAAAACTTTCAGGTGAGCTCTCCAAAAGAAGAAATAATAGATAGAAATGGATAAGAAATGGAAAAAGAAGAAAATGAAACAAAAATAGAGGAAAAAGGATGGAAAGATGGAGAAAATAAAAAAAAATTAGGGCCTAGGTCTTTGAATAGGGCTTGGGGGGCTAAAGAGGCCCATTTGTGCTCATTTGCATTCACACCTTCTAGAGATCAGAGCCTTTTGTTGTGCACTAGAGCTCAGTCAAGATGTTTTAGATTCCATGACATAGGTGCTGTGCAGAGTGAATTTGGGAGTTCTAGCGGCAAGAGGGCTTAGGGATAGTGGTATGTATCTCATCTTGGGTCTCTAGGGGTAGTTTAGGGGGTAATAAATTTAGGTAAAAGTAGAGGAAAGAAAAAGTGCTAAGATACAAAAATGGTGCTTTCACATCGAGATTAGAACTTTTGCTACTAGATTTAGCACTTCCACCACAAACCTATGCTAGGGAAGTGCAATAGTGCTTTTGCTAGGATTCTACATGCTTGCACATAGTAGCACTTGCACAAAGTTGTGCTTGCATGGGGTCTGGTAGCATTACTGTGAAATGGTGTCCTTGCATGGAGGAAAATAACACTTGTGCAAAGTAGTGCTTGCACCAAAAATTGGTTGTGTTGATTAAGATTGACAAGCAAAAGTTGGATTTCAAAAAAGGTTGATGATATGGTTTGGATAGATGCAAGAGTGTCTACCCATTCTATAATCACAAGAGTAGAGACCTCCAATGAGGAAGTTGAGGACACAATTGATGGAGATGATTCATGAGTTTCTAGGAGTCGTCGGATTGTATTATGTTGCATTCATGCTAGAGATTCAATTGTGTTGGGCCATGATGATGGTAGTCATGGAGAAGTGACAGAGTGAGCGGAGTTCTTTTCTTTTGCCCATAGGAGAGATAACCATCACACTAGAGGATGCTTGGAGGATCTTATGGATTCTAATTCATGGGGAGTTATTGGAGTATGATCTGAGTACTAGGGAGGATCATTTAGAGCAAATTCTAACAAATGGTTTACCTATTGATGGCACTACCACCTTTGCCCTTATTCATAGCTAGACTAATTGTAGACCATGCATTAGTTTTTGATAGGAGGTCATAGGGTTTTCTCATTGGTTGGGCTTGGTTGCTTGAGTGGATGCTTACAGATGGAGTTGTACTTGCCTAGGGGTCATGTGTGTTGGCACCACTATGTTGGCAGGACACAAGGAAGGATGCAGAACCTACCGCAAGTGGAATATGGAGGACAAGGTTGACATATGTGATGAGATTTTGTAAGGGACACATCCCTACTATAACATATGGATATGTAATAGGAATGTATGTAAGACAAGAAAGTAGAAGATAGAATGTAAGAAAGATATATTACAAAGAAAAGACTTAGATCTACCATTTTGTATATAAGATTATAATGAATATATAATGGAGATATAAGGATTTGATCTAATACTTACGTGTATATGAATGTATATGATGTGTTATGGCTGATGTATTCCTACCTCATGTTATATTTCCCTATTGTTCTTTAGGATTATCTCACTATATCTTCTATGGGTATAAACTAACTTTAGAGACTTGATTGAGGCTCAGATCTCTAAGTTGTGCCCTCCCTATTTATTTCCAACATTTGGTTCCATTGCTGGGACCCTGGACATAATAGTGAAGAAGAATAGGATGAAACAGTAGAAGGAAAAGTACAGAGCAAAAAGGAGAGACAAGAATAAAGATAAAGATAACAAAAACAATTTTACAATCTATGGTGAATTCTCTTAGGACCTACCCTTGTGACATGGGGAAGACACCTAACGGGATGAAAAATGGAAAGGGGGAGGATTTGAAAAGATCCTTAAAAATATGTAACTCTTCAAGCTAATCCAACCATGGGATACATAAGGATTAATGTAATACTAAAACAAAAACACCCATGACAAAAGGGGGTAATAAGAAATTAAGAGAATTTAGTGAAATTATACAAATTGAAATGGATATGAACATGGAAAAAAAGAAGTAGACTTAGGAAAGACAAGAAAGATACAAAAGAAGGATGGAAAAAGAAGAAAAATTAGGAAGGGAATGCACTAGGAAGGTAGTGGAGGAAAAAGAGAACAAGGATGCGTATGCCAATGTGGGTGTTGCTAGAGAGAAGAATGTAGGAGAGGAAGGAAAATTAGATGAGCGCATCATAGGGGCTACCGTAGAACTGATAAAGAAAGATATAGAAAATTCTAAACTATTAACATTACACATTAACAGGGCTACAGAAATCCTTAGGAGCCTAGAAGTAAGAATTAATGCTTATGACTAGTCAAGAAGGATATGGGGGGAAGACTATAATCAAACCCTAACAATATCACAAGTAGGAAAAATCCTAGATGTTCAACCTGATTTTACTAATGTTCATATCTGGGTTCGTGGACAATGGGAACAATTATTAAACCCTCTAAGATACCTCCAACCCTTGAATTTAGATGTGGACTACCTAGACCATTTGGTTAATAGAATTCTAATGAAGATTACAGAAAGAGAAGTAGGTGTGGTATATGACAATATTAGTTCTAAGAGTATAAGACAGTTAAATGGAATGACACCAATAAATGATAAGATGTCATTAAAAAATAAAAATTCATCCCCTATAAATGAAATGGCACTTTGACTAGATGAAACCCATGGACCAAGAGTCACCCCATGTGTCGTATAATACAAGGAGAATTTTTCTTGAAGAAAACAACAATTATGTAGAGAAATAGAAAGAGATAGAAGGTATTAGAAGATATTACAAAGAGATATTGGGAAAAGATCCTTTTGATATTAAGTTACAGAGAGATAAAGAAAGAGAGAATAAAACCCTAATATAGAGGAAGAAACCTAAGCAAAAAGCCAATAAAACAACACACCACAACAGAGGGAAAGTACCAGAAAACCAAAAGAAATAAACAATGGACTCACTAATAAAGTTGCCTATATTAAAAAAGTACACAACAAAAGCAGAAGAACATGTTTTTGTTTTAGAATCAATCTTGAATAGGAAAAATGTAACAAGAGACTAGACTAAACTATTTGATTTCATGGGAACACTAAGAAATGATGCATTGAAATGGTATAGGAAGACATGCCCTGAACACAACAAATCATGAGAAGATGTTAAAAATATATTTTTAAATAACTTTGAATCTCCAGAGATCCCCATAGAAAGAGTAAGAAAAATGTGAGACATGGTCATGAAAGAGGGAGAATCCATTAAGGATTTTTACAAAAGGTTCAATGAAATTACCCATAGGCTAGAGGAACCATTAATAGAGAAACAAAGGATTGAACCGTTTGTATCAAGTTTAAGCCTTAACATTAGATCATCTTTGGATGGAAAGATTTTTTACTCTTATTCAGAAGCAGTGACTTTGACCTACTTAATAGAATCACAAACTTGGCGTAGATACAATAACACCATGGAAAACATGGAGATAAAGAAGCTTAGGCTTGAATAGGAACAACTTAAATTGAAGCAAGAAATTTTAGCAAGGAAAGAGGATAGTCCATAGAAGTAAATGCCTAACATATGGTGTTCATATTGTACAAAAGAAGGATATTTGTGGAACTAGTGTCCAATGATAAAAGGGAAAAGAAAGGTTGTCATGATGAAGGTAGATCTCAAAACATTACCAAAAAGAAACAATATAGTTTATTATAGAATATGTGACGATTGGGATTACCATGAAATGAAAGATTACCCATCTCAACTATTTAGGTTGAGAGAAGATGATGATGAGCATGAACCCTTATGTAATTCACACCAAAAGAATAGAGTGGATGACGAAAACATGGCATATGTGAAAGGACTCATAGAGAGACCCTTGTGCATTCAGAACCATGGATAGAAGCATCCTAACTAGGCTAATAAAAGAAATATTAATAGTTTACAAAATATAAATCCTAATCATACACCATATATGAATAATTATAGTAATGAAGAAAGAGGCTAGTCTAATGGATAGACAGGAGGAAGAGGCCATGGAAGAGGAAGAAGGAGAGAAGATACAACATGCTTTAAATGCAGTAAACTAGGCAACTTTGCTAATGAATGTTGGGGAGAAAGGAGAAACCAATGCACATTTTGTGGGAGTATAAATGATGACCTATTTTCATGTGATAAGGCTCAACAATACTTTAGAAATGTACCAAAATAGTTGAAAAGTGATGAATTACAGGGGTTTAACTTGCAAAAAGGTGCCCACATAATTAGGAAGATTCCAAAGGAACAACCGCAGGCAGCTAGAAGTTACCGAAAGAAATCTAACTATGAAACTAACACCTCTTACACTAAGAATTTGGAGGAAGACAATTACTATAACAAAGTAAACTATAAACAAACAAATCAAAAGAAGAACAAAGTAAAGACATGTTGGCCTCATTTTGAATGTGACCAATTTTAAACCTTTTACTATTTATCAATGCTTGTAAATGTTGCATATTAAGCCCACCTATCCCAACTCAATTAATTTAGTCGTCCTTAGTGAAAATACATAATCTATTTCTGATTGTGTGTCAAAATAAACTCCTTATTTTCCAGTCATAATCACAAACATAATTGTCATAGGTTTTCTCACACCCAGTTGTCATGGCCATTCACCTAAAGATTGATTTAGCTAAATTCACTCCAATGAGGATTATAGCATTGTTTTTGGGCCATGTGATGTATTTGTTTTAAATTTTTCAAGTGAAAGTTAATTCATCATCTTAATGGCATCAAGAAGACAATTTCACAAATTGAGGGATTTCACATAAATAATTAAACATAGAGATCCATGCGGGTTGGGGTAAAATCATCTTACAGAAAGTTTCTCGACTTAGTTTCTCCTAATGTGGCTGAGATTTTACGGTCTAATCCTTCACAGATTTGGAGGTTTTAAATTTTTTGGAAGAATTTAATCTTCCTTCAGTGCATTAACTACTACCAGCCCCCGCGTCAAAACTTGGAGATCTCCTCAAATCAACTCCAACACCGTTGGCCTACCCGCATTTAATTTAGGTAGGTAAGTTTGAATTTGAAATGTGTTTGAACACCCATTTTCTAGGCATGAGTAAATGAGACAAATAGGAGGGAAGATAGAGAAGAAAGAGTTATCCTGTTGCAGCAAAAGTGTATGGGAATGTTCTAACTGAGAACAACAGAAGGATAATATAGCAGAGGATAGAAGTTTCTGTGTGCAGCAATAGTGAAGTACAGACAGCTACGAAGTTCCTACAGGCAGCTCCAATGATTGGGGCATAACAAGAAAATAGAGCAGCAGCTTTGCATTGTAATGTGTATGAAGTTTAATGTATTCATAGATAACGAAAATATATATATAATATATTGTTGTCATTTTATGTTGTGTCTTCTCTACTTCTATGTGTTTGTCTTGTCCCTTGTATGCTGTAGCATTAGTTTTGTATTCTGGTGGCCAGCATTCTACTCGTCCCCTATTCTCCCTTGTCGCCATCAAGTGGCATTAGAGCATTATTTTATGCTATCCATATTTCTATAGAAATCTCTTGGACAGCCATTTTATCCCCCTGCCTTCCAACATTTGGTATAAGAGCCCTATTTTTCTAAGCAGTTAAAAATTTTTGTGGGTGTTTTATATAAGCCCTAGTTTGTCTAAGCATTATTATCCTTCTTAGATTTGAGAAGCATGGTAGGTGGAGACAGCAAAGGATGGCAGCAGCCACCTACATTTGATGGGTAGAACTATGACATTTGGGCTAAGAAGATGAAGACTATTCTGGTTGCTAATGACCTATGGAATTTGGTCACCAATGGGTTCACAGACACCACAGACCCAGCAGCCTATGCAGCCCTTTCTAATGCTCAAAGAAACTAGTTGAAGGAAACAAGAATAAAGGAAGCCTTCAGTCTAATTGAGGCAAACTTGACAAAGGTTATTTTCCCCCGCATTGTAGCACCAAACTACTCAAAACATGCATGGGAAATATTACAGAACAGCTACAAGGGAACTGACAAGGTGAGATCAGTCAAGCTCGAGCTGTTTAGAAGAGATTTTGAGACCCTACAGATGAAGGAGAGTGAGTCTATTTCAGACTTTCACACTAGAGTTTCTACCATGTTAAACTAGCTAAGGATAAATGGATAAACCATGGATGAACAAAGGATTGTTGAAAAAATCCTAAGGTGTCTACCTTCTAGATTTGACCCTACTGTCATAACCATTGAAGAGACAAAGGATCTATCCAAGACGATAGTGGATGAGTTGATGGGCTCTCTACAAAGCCATGAGCAGTGGTTGAATAGATCTGCTCCTTCCCTTGAGCAAGCCTTCAAGGCTCAAACCAATGCAAGAGGTAGGGGAAGAGGAAGAAATAGCCGAAGCAGAGGTCAAAGAGGTAGAGGAAAAAGGAAATCCAGAAGAGGAGTTTCAAACAGCCAAGAAGAGGCAAGCAGCGCATAGCCAAGCTATCAAGAAAAGAAGAACAATAGTTCCAATCAGAGGTATGACAAAAGTAATGTTCCATGTTATTACTATCATAAGTTTGGCCATTATGCTAGTGAGTGTAGAAAGAAACAACGTGATTATGGAGGCCAAAATACTAATGTAGCAAATGAGAACAAGGATGAAAATGAAAATCGGTCTAAGGTGTTTATTGTGTGCAATCTTGCTAAGAAGAACAGCCCTGAAGTCTGGTATTTGGACAGCGGGTGTAGCAACCACATGAGTGGTAATGAAAACTTGTTTGCCTCCATTGACAAAAATGTCAAGTCTGAGATCATGATGGGGAACAGTCAAAAGGTTCCTATCATAGGAAGGGGTATCGTCACAGTCCTTAGCAAGCAAGGTGAGAAAATGCAGATCTAGGATGTATATTATGCCCCAGGCATAAAACATAACCTATTGAGCATTGCACAGATGGTCCAAAACAGTTATAGAATCCTAATGGAAAATGGAGAGTGCACAATATTTGATAAAGGAGGTAGAAAGAAAGTCATTGCAGCAGTACAAATGACGAGAAACAAAATGTCTCCTCTTATGATACATGTAGAGTCTCCGGCGCTATCTCTGGAGTAGTTTCCAGCACTATCTCCGGTGCTCACAACAGTGGGATAGCAATCTACCTTTAGGACAGTCATCAAAGACCCATCCAAATTGTGGCATTTGAGGTATGGGCACTTAAGTTTTTCTGGTTTGAGTTTATTGTCTAGAAAAGATATGGTTAGAGGGCTACCAAATATTGTAGAGCCCGATGGAAAATGTGAAGCCTGCATTTTAGGAAAGCAGCACAGACAACCCTTTCAATTAGGGTATTCTAGAAGGGCAAGAGCACCATTGGAGTTTGTGCATTCAGATTTATGTGGCCCTATGAAGACCCCCACACTAGATGGGAATGTATATTTCATGACCTTCATTGATGATTACAATAGAAAAATCTGGATTTATTTCTTGAAGAACAAATCAGAAGCCTTTGCGAAGTTTAAGGAGTTTAAGGCCTCGGCTGAAAAGCAAAGCGACCGCTATATCAAAGCCCTAAGAATAGATAGAGGGGGAGAGTATATCTCTAAAGAATTTCTAAATTTCTGCAAGTATGAAGGCATTCATAAATAGTTCACTACAAGGTATACTCCACAACAAAATGGAGTAGCTAAAAGGAAAAATAGAACCATCACAGAGAGGGCAGCAAGCATGCTAAAAGCAAAGGGACTGTCAAATGATTATTGGGGTGACGCTGTAGCAACAGCAGTTTACCTATTGAACAGGTGTCCTACAAAGGCCATTCGTGATAGGATTCCACAAGAGGCATGGACAAACTACAAATGGAGTGTTGAACACCTGAGAATCTTCAGGTGTGTGGCATACGCATTCATGCCTAAAGAGAAGAGGCAGAAATTTGATGATAGAGGTGAAAAATGTATCTTCACAGGCTATAGTGAAGAGTCAAAAGCCTATAGACTGTATAATCCCATTACCAAAAAGATTGTGATCAGCATAGATGTTGAGTTCATTGAGAATGAAGCATGGGATGGAACGGTGGACAGCACCATAGGTATTTTAGTCACAATACCCCTTGAAGATGAAGAAGCTCCAAAGATTAGCAACTCTAGAGGAACTATGGAGAGCAACAGCTTGGGGAGAAACTACCGTAGAGCATTGGAGAACAGCAACTCTAGAGGTGTTCAGAAAAGTAACTCTGAAGATCAGTAGCTCCAGAGGTCTGCAACTCCGAAGATCTATAGCTTTGGAGGTCAGCAGTGCAGTAGCTCCAGAGGTCGATAGAACAACAACTCTGGAGGTTAGTGCAGCAGCTCCAGAGGTCAACAGAATAGCAGCTCCAGAGGTCGACAGAATAGCAGCTCCAGAGGTCATTACAGCAACTCCGGAGGTCAGAACAGTCTTGTTGAGCTACAACTCATATGGACCAGCTAGGACTCGAACTTAGGACCTTCCATTGCTATTGGAGTACTCTACCAACTAAGCTACTGGCCCCTTGTGGCCTGCCCATCATCGATCTGGGTGTGGCTTACTTCCAACACCCTCCTTAAGCCACACCCGAACTGACGATGGGTAGGCCACAAGGGGCCAGTAGCTCGGTTCGTAGAGCACTCCAGCAGCAATGGGAGGTCCTAGGTTCGAGTCCTAGCTGGTCCATATGAGTTGTAGCTCAACAATTGGTATCAGAGCCAGGTTAGGAGCCCCAAACACCTGCAATGTGGCTTAAGGGGGGGTGTTGGAAGTAAGCCACACTTGGACTGACAATGGGTTGGCCACAAGGGGCTAGTAACTCAGTTGGTAGAACACTCTAGCAGCAATGGAAGGTCCTAGGTTCAAGTCCTAGCTAGTCCATATGAGATGTAGCTCAACAAAATTTTCTTCTTCCAGTGGGCCAATTCACAACAAAAACTATTTAATGCCAATAAACCTTAAAATTAAATTATTATAAGAAATTTATAATTCTTAAAGGTTTATTGAAGAGGAAAATAACCAAATATTTATTCTTAGTAAAATTTTTGGTAAATGCATGAATAGATGGAAGGAAAGATTACCAGAGGGTTAAGAGTTAGAGATTTTCACCTTTCATAAAGTATGCGAAGTTCAGTAAATTTTTGAAAGTTGAGGAACTTTATAAAAGGAGTATATTTTTATTTATCAACAAATAGATAGGTTGGTGCAAAGATTTTTCTCTAGATAATATCCTTTATCGGTCAGCTTGGAGGTCTACAAACTCCTTTATAAAGCAATATTGCCAATATTTTTAAATCGAAAGCTCTTATTTTCACCGATATCTTTCCCAATCACTTATGGGTGATTTCAATAGTTCATGAACTTTATTATTTTCTGGTGCACCCTTATCATCAAATTTGTATTTTCAAATTTCATTGATTACCCAACAACTCTCTTAATCTGCCAATTAATAAGTTTGTGAAATGTCAAAATTCCTGATGGGCATTATGGAAAATTTTTCATTATTTTATTGGGACTTTACTCTCTTGGTAGAGCTAAAGGTTTGTAAATTAAAGTTTTTCCTGATACCTTCTCATCATAGCCTTTAGGTTTTTTCGATGTCTCTTTGACCACCATGGATGGAAGTTTTGAGTGCTAGTGAGTTGCAAAGAAGCATGTTTTTTTTTTGCTTTGTAGGGTTCCTGCAAGAACTGCATAGGATCAATTCATTGAAAAGGCTTTAGAAACATTAAACAAATGAAGTTGGTAGTTGTAAAGCAAAATTCTACAATGGGTACCAACAGTCTCATTGGTCGTGCCCCCAAAACATGATCTTTTAAACAGATTTATGATCAAAATGTGGAAGCATAGCCAAGGAATTTACCTTTTGAAATTGTAGAGTTGGGTACAGTATATAGATATGAGATATTTGAAAGTTTGCATGGTCTTTTGCATGGTAAATGTGTGAATAGCCAGAAGGAAAGATTACCAGAGGATTAAGAGTTAGAGATTTTAACCTTTCATAATGGGAAGTTCAGTAAATCTTTGAAGGTTGAGGAACTTTATAAAAGGAGTATATTTTTTTATCAGCAAACTCCTCTATAAAGTAATTTGGTAATATTTTGGCCGATAGGCCATTCTATATGTGCACACATCTTGTAACTGCCAAAAATTTGGTAGTCCTATTTTTTGGTCATCCAAAAAAAAATTGGTTGTCCATATAATAATAAAATTGGTTGTATACTAGTATAGGGTAAATATATATAGAGGGGATGGAAAAATAATAATAAAATATATGTGACAGTAAGGCCTCTTTACATTGCTAGTTGCTCTTTGGTTGAGGTCTATATATATAAATATTAATATTAAGGTTTTTATAGCTGCATTGGTAGATCGTATGAGTGTCTAGCAGTGCATTATATATTTTTAGCCAGCCCTATCCATGACCATTACAAATACAATGCAGATCTTGTCTCTCATCAGAAGTCTATTTAAAGCACGAGTAGTAGGAGGTGTTTCTTCATTATATTTAGACATCACTAGAACTAGCAGTTTTGATAGAGAATACAAGAGGAGCGCTTGGTAGAGAATACGCCACAGGTATCTCAAATCATCAGTGTTGCCATTGATTTCAGATGGTAATTTGTTTTAGTTTTCTTTCGTGCAAAATGTTTAAAATGACTTAGAGGATACTCTCACTATTCACATTGTAACCATACCTTTAGTGTCCTTTGCAGCAACCTATTTCTTTAGATATATAAATTGCCAAGCAGCAACACATGGATCTTGCAATATTTGATTAGATGGTCATCCTCCCTTACTTAAACCAAGCATAGATTGGCCAATTGATATAAAGGAAATTGCATTATTTCTTAGGAGAAATAAGTGTTCTGAGAATTAATAGACTGTATTCGGTCAGATTTGCTTTTAATATTTTGTTCTCTTGAGGAACCCTGTGTTGTATAAAGTTTAAACATAAATGTAGTTATAAAAATTAGAATTTTTAACATGCAGTATAGGTTCAAAAGTGGCATCTTGTGAACTTTTATAAAACAAGCCTATATTTAGATTGTGCATCCTAATTTGCAGCGAGTATTTATTATACATATTTTGGTAATAATATTGATTATGATGTGCACAATAAGTTGTTACCATCAGCATTTTCCTCGAACCTCTTATGGGTGCAAGTGCCAGCGATATACCATGTTTTTTTAGACTGTTTCTTAAATCACCAATTGTTTTTTTTAATTGCATTAATTAAGGACTGGTTCTTGTGTGTATCCGCTACATTGCCACATTTTGCATGCTTGTTTCCAGGGCACTTGTAACATAGATTTAACCTCCCACTCATATCAAGTTGAGGGTATAGAATATGTCACAGGTATCTCAAATCATCAATGTCGCCATTGATTTCAGATGGTAATTTGTTTCAATTTTCTTTCACAAAATGGTAATTATTTTTGAGCTTTGCAAGTGCTGGTAGAAATTTGTTGGCTTTGTGGTGATTGATGTGAGATAGGTTTTGGAAAAGTTGCACTTCTATGTTTTAGAGTGTAAATATAATTATTTGTGTTGAGTGTTACTCAGAAAGTGTGAAGATATTGATAGTTTTTGGCTACTTTAGAGAGACCTAACATGTGCATTGTGTATAGGTCCCTTAAATTGGGTCGTAAGATCTTTTCTATTTCACATATGAAAGAGTGTTTGGGTGAATTTTGGTATGGATGTTTGTTGTAAACAAATTTAGTTTCATTTTTTGTATAGACGAGCACAGTTTTATCTTTTTTTACTTCTAAATTTGAAAGATATAAATAGGTGAAGAATAAATGTATATGAAATGTGTATGTGTCCTTACAATCTGTAATTGTGTATGTGCCTTGTGGTTTTGTAGAAACCATATATTCAGTACATTTATGTGATATTATCCACCCCAAATTGGTGATTTAGGTAACAATAACAATAAAGTGAATAGTCACCTTACCCTCAAGGTATCTGGGAATTCCTCTTTTTTCGGGTTCAATTAAAAACATGTTCTGGGATAAGCTAATAGCAAGCATTAAAGCTAAAATATCTTCTTGGAAAGGCAAATGGCTTACTTTGGCAGGGAAAATTTTGATGATCAAAACAGTCCTATCAGCGGTTCTGGTCTATTTGCTTTCAGTAATGAAGATCCCAAAAACCATTCTGTCTTATATTGTGAATATTCTAAGAAAATTTTTGTGGAATGGCTCCAATTTAAATGAGCGAAAGATTCCTCTAATTTCCTGGGATAAAATTTGCATTCCTAAATAGTTAGGAGGAGCTGGAATTCATAATATTGCAGCTCAAAATAAAGCCCTTGGAGCTAAGCTGGTTTGGAATTTATATCAAAAGTCAGAATCTAAATGGGGAAAATTAATGTATGCAAAATATCTAGATTCTTATTCTCCTAAAAGAATATTTACAATACTTAATCCAAAGGAGAGTTCTCACATGTGGAATTTTTTTATTAACTGTCGAGAAGTTATCTCACCTTATTTAACATGGGTCATTCATGATGGAAATTCTGCCATTTTCTGGGATGACTCTTGGAATAATTATCCTCCTTTAGTTAAAACAGAAGGTCTTCAAGAGATCAAGTCTTTTCTGTGTCAGGTGTGGGGAACTAAAGTTAAAGATTATTTTGAATTTGATCACAATGCAGAATTTAGTAAAGCCAAATGGAAAAACTTTGATGATTTCTTGGTCCCTCAAGAGTAGAAGACTTTGCTTAAGACTATTTTGAAAGATAGAAGACTTTTTATCTTAGGTGAAAAGGATAAACTGGTCTGGGCTCCTTCCAAATTTGGTCGTTACATGGTTAAACTAGGTTATCTAAGTATCACTAGTAAGGACTCTAATCCAAACTTTATTTGGCCCTACAAGCTCTGTTGGAGTGAGCCTTGCCTACCTAAAGCAAGAGCTTTCACTTGGTTAGCATTGAACTACCGAATCCTTACAAGTGATAGGTTATCTAAACTTGGGATTACAAATTCTTTCTTATGCCCCTTCTGTCATGAGGTGGAGGAGTCAATGGATCATCTTTTATTGAACTGTAGCTTCTCCTCACAAGTCTGGTATTGGCTTCTCTCAAAATTGAATTGGTTGGGTCCGCTTCCTTTTTCTTTACTTCAAGTTTTCCAAAGTTGGCCTATGTTGTTTCCCAAGTCTACTTTTTCTATCTTATGGATTGTATCACCAAGTATTGTCATCTGGTCATTATGGTTAGAAAGAAATAATAGATTATTTAAAAAAATAAGTAATCCTCTCCATATATTTATGGGAAAAGTTTAAAAATTAGTTTCAGAAGTGGTTTTAGCCTCATTTCTTTCAAAGAAGGACGGCTCCCTAATCTTCACAAACTGGGATGATATGATATTAAAAATTTGGAAACAGTTAAGGTTGCCTAATTCTAACTACTTTATGGCTGATGTTAAGATTGATCAATCCTCTGTCAAATGGATCCCTCTCCCTGAATCTTTTGTAAAGCTTAATTTTGATGGTGCGAGTAGAGGCAATCCAGGAATTTCAAGTGTTGGTTGTGTTATTAGAAATCATCATGGAGTAGTTCGTAGAGCTCTGTCAATTAAGCTGGGCACAATAACAAATAATGAGGCTGAGGCTTTGGCTTTAATAGCTGGTTTGGATTTAGCATTTAAATGTGGATTCACAAGCCTTATTGTGGAAGGTGACTCTTTAAATATCATTAGAGCTTTTTCCAATAACTCCTCTCCAAGTTGGAAAATTGGTTACATTTTAAAGTTTGGAAGGGATATATTGAAGCATTTCCAATCTTTCCAAATAATTCATACTTATCGTGAAGGTAATTTATTAGCAGATTTTTTAGCTAATTTTGCATTTAGTTCTAATGATGATGTTCACGAATGGGATTCTGAATCTTTTCTTATGATTCCCGAAGTTAGCTATATTTTGGAGAAGGACAGAAAGTTATAAGTTTTGGCAGAATTCTTTAGATTATCATCATTTTTTAATCCCTACTCTATCAGTTATCCGTGCTGATAAGCTGACGTCTTTTAAATGTTTGGATTTATCTTTTCGTCAGGTGTGATGTACTTTGATGTATGTTTCAAGTGTAGGATGGCAGTTTTCACACAAGGGAGTTGGCAATTCCTCTTTTCTTATAATTGTTGTGCTATGATTGTTTTTAAATCATTTAATTTGGTGTTATGCTCTGTTTCAGTTCCACTAGCTATTATTATTTATTGCATTTGGTAATCTCCAAGTTTCTGCAGCTAAGCATGGGCTCTGTTCAGCAGAACACCAGAATTTCCTAGCCTATTAGGAATTGGGAACGACCCCTCCTTGGTTTCTCTAACCCAAACTCATTGTAGGAAGTTTTTAAGGTTTATGAGGACTCTGTTGGAAGAGCAATCTCTTAGGTTTGTGACTTACATTTTTTACATTCTCCAGTGGCTATCTATCCATCTCAAGTTGCATCGCATTTTCTTTCTAATGCGATGGACCTTTTACAAAATGGAGAAAGGGTAAGGGATTTGGGTATAATGTTTATTCAGAATGTTCACTTCTCTATTGATTCATTTAACGCTGTTTTAGAAGACTATGACTTGCATGAAGGTTCTACTCTTGTGGGAGGTTTATTTGATTGCAGGTTACTGTTTCGCACACCTGCACTTCACTGCCTCTTCAATGTGTTTATGCATGGACTCCAAAACAATTGTGTGATTTCTTTCCAAAACTCTATCCACTGTCATAGGAGGGAATTAGGGAATCAAGTGGCAGCTAAGGCTTCAGAAGTTTTTAACGCATTGCATTTCTTATTGAATTATGTTCCTCCCCCACCGCCTCCTCCTCCTCAGCAAGCAGAAGATGAGGGTCCTGAAGCGAGTCGTGCCTTGCAGATTATTGAGATTGCAGACTAATTGGGAGTTCCCTTATGCTTTGGTTTTCAACTCTTAGTTTTTTGTCTTGATCAGTGGTCGACTCCATCAGCTGTCTTGTAATTTTCTACTATTTTTTTGTATGAACTCTGTTATGAATTGAGCTACAAATGTTACTATTGGATTGACTCATTTGTTGAGTCAATTTTTTTCTCTTTTTCACAAACAGGCTATAACCGGAGGTTTTCTTTGCTGATTCTTTCCTACTGGTATGCCTCCCTAAATCTGGCATTTTGTATTTCCTTTTTATTTAATATATTTTAGTGGTTTTTACCACTTTTTGAAAAAATTAAAAAAAAAATAATAAAGTGAATAGTAGCCAAAAATATTCAGTGAAATTTATCAAATCTAAAATATTATTATATCTCTCATTGTCATTTAATGAATGGGTAGAAAAAAACTAATTTAGAATAGCAATTTCCCTATTGTGACAACTAATATCTAGCTGATACAATATATCTAGTGCATGATATCTAGATTTATATATAGCTGAAATTAGTTTTTGATATTAAAAATTAGTTCAGATATATAAAAATTCTTTCTGATATATAAACTAAAATATATATACAGACACTAAATTGTAGAGTAAATTTATCCAAACCGTAATGATTGAATTCACTGTCTGTAATGATTGAATTCACTGTAAACTAAATTGTCTGTAATGATTGAATTCACTATACAGTAATTTATCCAAACTAAAATGAGTTTTTGATAGATAATTTAGTTCTTTGATATATCTAGATGTAGTTCTTTCATAGTTTGGATTAATGTATAACTGAAAAACAAAAAAATAGGTTGCCTTTATTTATTTAAAAACAAAAAAAATTGCTTTATCTTTTTTTAGTAATTTGTTTTTTTCAAATAATTTAAGTCTTCTATTATTTTAAGTTTTGGATATGCATTAATTTAGGAGGCTTATTAATATATAGAATATAATGGATAAGCTCTCTTTTAGTTTATTCATGTTTTTTTGTCTTTTATTTAAAAATCTAGGTTGCCTTTATTTATTTAATAATAAAAAAATTGCATCTTTTTTTAGTAATTTATTTTTTGAATAGTTTAAGTTTTTTATTATTTGAAGTCTTGAATAGTGATTATAGGGATATATAAATGATTCTTTTTAAAATTAATTTTTTTAGTTCTTTTAAAAAAATAGTATAGTTAAGATTTAAATTTAATCTTAGTTTGAAATTAGTTTTTATTTGATTCTATTAAATTACAACTAAAAATTAATTTAATTTAGTTTACAAGTTATTTGTTATTTTTAAATCTTTCAAATTATTTAATATTAATTTTAGTTTGAAAATTTTTACAAATACTTTTTGAAATTGAGTTCAACAAATCAAAGGTAAATGTTTCTAATCTACAATTTACTTGTAAATTTATTTATATTAATTTTTCTATAAATTGGACTTGCATTTAATTTATTTTTAAAATTAATATAAAAATTTTAATTAAAAAAATATATATAAAAAAAAAATGTTTTAGTTATCATTTCATTTTTTTATTTATTTAGTTATAAAAAATTTAGTTTACTTAAGATTTAAATAATCTTAAATATAAGTTTAGATTTAGTTTGAAATTAGTTTTTATTTTAAAAATAATTTAAATTTAAAGTAAGTTTAGTTCAAATCTAAATTTAAATTTTATTTAATTTTAAATATAAAATAAATTTTATTATAATGTATTCAATTTTTATTTTACTTTAGTATTACTAAAAATACATTTTAAAAATATATGTTTTATACACTGAAGTTACTTTTTTAAATTGTTTTAGGTCAATTTATTGAATATATATCTTTTATGCACTATTTAGATATTTTTTTTAAATTGCTAATTTATGTTACGTTGATTTATTGTATTTAGAAAGTTTTATAATAGTTTTATTTTTTGCAAATCAATATAAGTTAATATTTTGTTATACTTTTGTAACAAATAAGCAGTGTTGTCGGTGAAAATGATGCCTGCCTCTGATTCACATTTACGGGTAATGTCGTGTTGAATTATAGCATATAATACCTAATAAAGCTGCAACAATGACGTGTGTGGCATCGACCCTATAAATCATTGGTGTGGCATCAACCCTATAAATCATCGGTGAGAGATAAGGTATTTAAATTATTTAGGAAAAAAATAAAAATTGCTCCGTTCAATATCCATTTGTCTCTATTGTAAGACGTAAATCCTGATAGTAAGAAATTCCAAGTATAAAAGGAACTTACACCTACATATAAGGATTTCTTTCTAATTAGGTGTCGTTGATAGAGTGAATCTCTTTCATGTACTAACTTGGTACCACGTATTGTCCTTTTTTGCGTACCTTAAGGTCTCTCTCATGTATGGTCGTGTATATGGAGAGGACTAACTTCTTCCACATATTGACAGGTATATTGGAAGGGTGGGTATATAGAAAGGTTCGGTATATCGGACTGATAGTATAAAGAAAGGGAAACCTTTTTGGAGAGATGAGGAACCCTCATATTTAAAATGACTTCAAATGAAAAAAAAAAATCATACGTGTTCATTATCAACTATGTGATCCTATTTAATGAATGACTTGCTTGAATCTTGCAACAAACTACTTTTATATTGCTTATATTTCTCTCAAAAAATACCAAAAAAAATCATTTTGAAAACCCTTATGATATTATGATTCACTTAATGAATTCTACTATGACCTAAGTATTAGCTTGATGTGATTTACATGTAGTGTTAGTTGATAAGAGTTGTAGTCATATGTGGAAGTAATATGAGAGAGACCCCATATACAATTTTTTAGGAATTTTTTGTGAATCTTTTACAAATATTTTTTGAAATATAATGATTTACAATGATTAAAAACTATAATAACTTGATATTCATTTCTTTCTTATAGAAGCCTCTAAAATCTCTTGAACTTTAATATGCTTATAAATATTTGATTAAACATAATTTCTAATTTTCTAATTTTTTGATTGTCCACCATTTGTGTCTAATAAGATTTGTAAACACTGTAGGATAATATGGTGTCCACTATTTCTCAAGTAGCTATTTCTAGTTTGAAGAATGGGTTTCTTGGTCTCAAGCCTATACTTCAAATATTGGACATGAAGCAAATAACAAGTAAAGACCATTCAAAAGAAAATTATCATGCATTACTATCAGATGGGGTTCAAACACACTTAAGTTTAAAGCCAATTGATTGCAATGAATTTGTTGCCTCCGACATTCTAAAAAAAGGAACAATATTGCAAATCAATGACTATATTTTAATTATATTTATAAATTAAATGTGTAATCTATATTGGCAATAATAACTAGATTTTAAAATTTTGTCATAGGTTTATGGTCATTCTCAACATGGATATTGTTGAACTAGATGCTGAAATGGTATCATTCAAGCATACTATTGATGATAAAATCTTAGTTGGAAGTGATGCATCTTTAGACTTGCAGTCTAATGATGTTGAATTGCTATCCTCAAATATTACTGGCTTGACTAATATGCATAATGGTTGCTCTTTGAATATGGGTCTAGTGCACATGGTAAACAAAGTGATTTGTTCCATTCCAATAATTGTGTTAACACCTTTCCATGAAAGATGGACTATCAAATGTAGAGTCACAAACAATGTGGCAGTTCGACACTTCAGTAATGCTAGAGGACAAGGAAAAATATTTAGTTTTGATGTTGTTGACAATGATGGTGGAGAGATTTGCATAATTTGTTTTAATGAACTTGTTGACAAATTGTCCAAGGAAATAAAAGTTGGGTCTATTTACACTATATCAAATGGGAAATTAAAGTTGGTAGATAAAAGATTCAATAATTTGTCAAGTGATTATGAGATAACACTAAATTACACCAATAATATAGAACTTTTATCTAGTGATGATTTATCCATTCCATTTGAAAAAATTTCTTTCACTTTAATAAGTGAAATTGAGAAGATGCCAATAAATTCATTGATTGATGTCATTGGTGTTGTCCTTGAAGTTGGCCCTTACAATACAATATTTACCAAGAATGGAGGAGAATTTGAAAAAAGGAGTTTATATATCAGAGATATGACAGAGTGTAGCATTGAACTTACCATGTGGGAAACAATTTGCATGAAATAAGGTGTTGAACTGGAACAACAACAAAATGATGGCAAGTTGTCTATCATTGCTATTAAAGGTGCATGAGTGTCAAAATTTCATGGTAGATGCATAGGAACAATTGCAACAAGCAAAGTATTTATAAATACTATCATTGAAGATGCAAAAAAATTGAAACATTGGTATAATGATATTAGAAAAAATAATCCATGTCATTATTTAACAACCCCATCTCATACTCGTGGGACTACTTTTACACAAATGAATACTATTGAAATACAAAATGGAGTCAAAACCACTGAAAAACCGCAATGCATTCTACTTAGGGTATCATTGATCTCTGTTGATAAAATGAAAAACTTTAGTTATCCAGCATGCCCATTAGTGAATGGTAATTCACAATGCCGACGAAAAGTGACAAAAATTACAAGTGGTGGATGGAACTATTCCAAGTGTGCAAAAATTTTTCCTAAATGTGATTATAGATACATATTTAGGGTTTGCCTTGAAGACTATTTAGGTTCTATATGGGCAACAGTTTTTGATGAAGCGGGTATCGCAATGTTGGGTGTTAAAAGTAAAGATTGTGCATTGACATTCAACATCATAAAATAGATCCATGGAAAGTCAAACAAAAGTTATTGTTCAGGTCTTTTATGTTCTCCATGCATCTAAAATTAGATACTTTTCATTCAGAGCCTCTGGTTAAATGTGTAATATCTAAGGTACAAAACATTAACTTTGCTAATGAAAACAAGAATATATTGAGTTCTTTGGCCATTTAATTGGTGAATAAATGTATGATTCCATGGAATTTGAATAAAAATGATATATCATTATCAATTTTTTCACTACAAATACAATGTATATATGGTATTTAGTTAAATATTGTGTAACTAATGGTAATAAATATCATGCGAAAATTAATTAATGATTTCTTAAAATTGACCTTCATGTATCATTGTTATATATAAGATTTTAATTTTAAAGAATTGTATATCTTTAATATATTTACTATGTGTATCTAATAATTGAACTTCTACAATTTTAAAACATATTTTACATTACGTAAATTATCAATGTAATTATGTTGTTGATATAGGATAATGCTGACCCATTCTTAGCTTATACTACTTATATTTATGTCCTTGCATATGTAAAACCTTAATCTTATCATCAATTTTTATCATGTGTCTCAGAATGGTGGGCCCCCTATATCAATTGAATTATCCATGGTAGAGGAATAGTAGAAAAAAAGTTATTGATTTCATGAGGGCCACGAGTGTTCCCTTGCATATGGAGTTTGATGAGTTGCATCGAGAAAATATTGTATCTACTGGTCCTGAAGTGGTTATTCAAAATAGTGAAAATTCTACACATCAACATAGAGATGCAATTAACAGAACTTGGTATGCTTCTACAAGTGGAGATACTCATGGTGTCTTGAGGGGCACATATGTGTCATTACCTACAGAGTTAGATAGATTGAACCAGAATAATACTGCACATGCTCATGTTGATGTTGATGTTGAGAACATTATAGTTTCTACACGATAGCGTAGAAATGCACATCGTAGAGCTTTATATGCTTCTAGATATGAAGATATAAATATGAAAAGAAGGGAAAATTATCATATGAGAAGAGAGAGAGAGAAACACAAAATATAATAGATGTCCAAGACCCTAAAATATCTACACACTAGCATAGAAATGCACATCATCGATATTTGTATGCTTCTAGACGTGAAGATATAAATAGGTGAAGAAGGGAAAATTATCATATGAGAAGAGAGAGAGACAGATGAAATATAAGAGATGTCCAAGAGCATGATATATCAGTGACATTGGGTTGTAGCAGTGTGAATGAAGACAATATTGAAAATGTGCATTCTACTCATACTACTTGTATTCCTCACTCACTAAATGATATTGATATTGATATTCATCTCCCAAACATCCATACAATGATTTCATTTGAAATTGATCTTCATCTTCCATGACATAATGATAACGAGGACATGGTTCATGGCACTTCCATTCATCCCACTTAGTAACAACACTTGTAATGTAATGTTTCAAATAGTTCACTTCAATTTAGATCTTTGAATTCAACTTCCACTCCCATGGAAATCCCACATGCACCACCACAATCGGTGACAGCAAGGGACAAAGGTAAATCAGTTTGTCATTACCAAAATGTATGGTCCTCTTCACATCCAAATGAAGTAGGTCCTTCCAATTGGTAATCCAACCTTTTTGCTTACCACTCTTTTGACAAAGATCATGTTTTAAATGAGAATAGTAGACATGACAATCTTGATTCTCGGGAAGATATCGATATATGGATGGATGAATTTGAAACAAACTTTACAATTATGTACAACCCTAATGATCTTGGAGCTTCATCTACACCACATGTTTCTTGCAACCCCTAAGTTAAACTTAGTGACAGATTACATGAAATACAAAAAAGCTTTTTCAATAGGATAGAACAACTATCTATTATTCAAAATGTGTTCAATTTGTAAAGAGAAATACCCTAGAATAAAAATTAGTCAATCCAATGAAGGACCTTCTTGTGGTAGGTGCCGAAGTGATCGAGATGGACATCGACTATCTAAATGGAATAACATGGACCCTAGGGAGCAACCTTATGTTCTACAAGTGCTTACTCAAGTTGAGGAAATGCTTATTGCTAGAGTGAAGCAAATCATACAAGTTACCCATTCTCGTGGTGGCCAGTACAAATACAGAGGACACACAATTAATTTCCCACAAGATATAACTACAGTTGCAAGGTGCCTACCATGACGGATATGTGATCTTGACATTTTGATTATGAGAAGGCATTCTACCCAATCTAGGTATTATGATTGTTATGTTAAAAGGTCACATGTATTAGTTGCACTACAATATAAAATAAAATATGATAAATACTACAGAGATGTCGAACTTGATGAAAACTCAATCATGGCACTACCAAAAGAAGATATGGATGTCTCTAAAAGCCTAAAATTTGTGCAATCCAATAGTAATGATGTAGACATATCAAATATATGTGATGATAGTTTAGCATGAGAAGATGAACCTCAACATCAACCTTCATCTTTTGTACCTAGATTTGGTTCAACATATCAAGAAATGGAAGAAGTGAGGAGATTTGTTGAGAATAATGGTAACAACTCAATTGACATGATTGAGTGGCCTCATATTGGTCTTTCACCAATTAATGAATACACCACAGAAGGGTTGTTTGACATGGCATTTCCTACTCTATTTCCTACTAGTGAAGCAGAATGGTTACAACCACATATGAAAAGTATCTATATACATGAATATGCTTTACATCTAATGTGGTATTATGATAATTGGTTTGTAATACATCCCAGGTTTCGGTATTTATTGTTGAATAAGATGTTGCAACAATGGAGTTAAGCAACAACTGCAATATTTGTAAAAAAAGTGTAGGGGATGGTGTACCTATGACAGTTGCAGATTTATGACAGCGTTTGAGAGATTTCCCTGATGATTGCCTACTTCAGCAAGTGATGCATTGTGGATGTCAATTAAGAGGAACTAGAGCTTACTGGAAAACATGCAGAAATGAATTGATTGATATGGGTTGCCCTACCTTTTTCATAACTTTGAGTGCAGCTGATACAAAATGGTCTGGTCTTCATTAACTAATACCAACACAAGCTCCATCAGACTCAAGGGATGCATACAAGTGGAGAAACAAAAATATAATTCAAAATCCCCATATTGTTGCTATGTACTTGGAGCATCACTTCAAAAATTTTCAGCAAGAGATCCTCTTCAAACATTTTGGAGTAAAAGACCTATGGGCAAGGTATTCAATTTAAAGTAGTATAATTGTGAATAAATTTTTTATGTTTCTATAGAAATACATAGTATTTACCTCTAATGATATTGTGTTATTTTTATAGAAAGGAATGGCAACATCGATGTTTAGTGCACGAGCATATGGTTGTATGGATAGAGGGTGCACCTAATGTAGATACATTGGATTGGGATAATCCAAATGAGCTTCAAAAGGCAAAGGATTTCTATGACAAATTCCTAAGTGCATGGAATCCTCTTGAAGAGAATGAAAGAAATGTATTCATGCCATGATCTATAGAAGAGGATTCTTGTTTGATGGACACAACTAAAATTGTGGCTACAGATCAACTTGTAGATTACATAGATTTATTAAATCATGTTGAATGCCATACCAAATGTAGCTTGGATACATGTCTATGAAAGAAGGGTCAAATCAATGTTTGTCACTACAATGCTCCTTGGCAATTATAGAGTGAATCCAAATTATTCATTGATGATGACAGACAAAAAAACTATTTACCAACATGAAATGATAAGAGAGTGAATGTTCTGCTTTCCATATGGAGGGGAAACATAGACTGTCAACCAATATTGTCTCGTCATGCAATTCTAAAATATATTGCAAAATATGTGTCTAAAGCAGAAAGGAGTTTAGAGAGTTATTATGATAGGATGACCAGGATGTCCAACACAAATAGCCCAGATGACCCTACATTATATGTATATAGAAGGTCCCTGACTGAAGCAGTTGTTTAACATGATATAGGTGCACAAGAAACATGTCATATTTTACTAAAACTACCTCTTGTTGAGTGTACCAGGTCCTTCATTTCTTCGAATGTTGGATGAAAGGTGTTTCATCCTATACATTTCAACCATGATGATGATCCATCTAATACAAACTTCATCCATGCATATATGGAGCGTCCTATACAATTAGATCTTCTATGTATGGTAGAAGTTGCAAGATCTTGGTCATATTCTCTTCATCATAGATATCAAAAATGGAAGCCATGAGATATACCAGCAATTGTTAGAGTTTGGCCAAAATATCTTTCAATCCCAAAAAGTGACTCACCTGAATATGAGTTATTTTGTTGGAGTGAGTTGTTATTATATAAACCATTTCATAACATTAGAGTTGATATTGGAGATGAAAAAGAAGTAATTATTCAACATTGGGAGACAATTAAAAATACATATCATGCATGGCATGTACATCAGATAGTTGTTTCCTTAGAGACTATTGATACTAGTGATGCAGAGATTGAAGATAATGCTTCTAATGGAAATGTAGAAATGGAGGAGTGACAAGTTTTGTCTAGCTTGGCACCATGACAAGATTTTTTGTTATCTGATATTGATCTTCTAGGTAGGTGTGACTTTGACATAGAGTATGATTGGAACCAATATCAATTGCCAAATGTTTTACAAGAAACAACCATAGAATTCATAGAGTCAAGTCAACTACGAAATCCAATCCAAAGAGAATTTGATTATCAATTTAATCCTTCAATTAATTTAAGTGAAAAGAAACAAATTGCATTTAATGCAATCATGAGACATTTTGACTAGCTTGATAATGATGAACCTCTTAAGATGATCATCCAAGGAACTACTGGAACAGGGAAATCTTACCTAATTAATTGTATTAGGCATGCAATGGATCATAAGTTAATCAATGGAAAAAGCCCCTTGCTACTACTTGTACTCACAGGAGTTGTTGCTTTCAACATACGTGCCACTACAATTCATGCATCTTTAAAAATTCTAATTAAAAATGTCAAGCCATTGAGTGGTCAATCATTAGCTACTCTACAAGAAGATGTCAAGCATATCTGATATATTCTCATTAATGAAATGAGTTTTAGAGGCCCAAAATTGTTTGTTGATATCAACATGTGCTTGAAACAATTATTTCCATCACATGGCACAAAAGATTATTGTGGAAGGTCAATTATCCTTGTTGGTAATCTTGCCCAGTTACCTCCTGTGCGAGACATACCACTATATGCAGGTCTCACTTACTGTATTACTATACTTACTAAATTTTATTGGTGTAAATTTTTTTTTCTTAATCTATTTTGAAAAAATTATACATTCTATGTTTATAGGTAGTACTTATGGTAAAGCAGTGTAGACTACATTCGAAACAATTGTGACTTTGGACACATTTTTTTGTCAACAAGGGCATGATCCAAAGCAAGTTAGATTTAGAGAAATATTAACAAACATTAGGAATGCAATTGCAAGATATGATGATTGGAAACTCCTTATGGGTCAAACAAATGACTCAATAAGTCTTGAGGAGCATATAATATTTGATGCATCTATGCATTTATATGCCACAAATAGTATGGTTCTGCTCGACAATAAGAACATGCTAAAGTCACTCAACATGCCAATTGCGCGTAGTGTGTCTACATACATCCAACATATAGAATCACATGATGCTGATGATGATCACTTGGATAGGGTGGTTCTACTATGTGTTAGCCAACTTGTGATTTTGGTATGCAATTTGTGGGTAAATGCTAGATTAGTTAATGGAGCACTTGTACTATAAAAAATATAGTTTATCATCAAGGTACTCAACCACCAAAGTTGCCATTATGTGTGATTGTGGAATTTGATAATTATGTGGGTGTGCCTTGGGATGTTAACAATCCAAAGTTTGTCCCTATTTCACCTATTACAAGAGGCAATCATGCACAAATCCCCCTCAAAATGGCATGGGCTTTAACAATACATAAGTCACAAGGGTTAACATTAGATATGTTGATGATTGCGATATACAGCCTTCTAGCCCTCCTAGCGCTAGAAAACTGTTGATGACTGTTTTGATGCAATCATAACAATAAGTTAAAATTCACATAAAATGAACTGAAACTATACTTGAAAGACAAGAAGGAATCATTTGGTGATTCAACTAATCCCAAGTCTACAATGGTTCCGTTGGTCAAGTTCAGTTGGTCAATGTGAAGCTGTAATGTTCAAGGGGCCTTACGTAGTTTAGGTTTATTTTGTGGTTTACTGGACTAAGAATATGCAAAGAGGTCATAGATTTCAACAAGTATTCTATTCATTTGCATACAAGTGATACCGGGCTGCAAGTTTCAGAGGGTTTTCTTGGATTTTTTGCATCTTTCTTCTTTATCTATTTATGAAAACTGTCTACTTATAGCTCTGTTATGCATGTTTCTTCAAATTTGAGACAATTCCCTTTGGATTTCTACGTTTTCAGCTAAATATTTCAGATGGGTTGGGAAAAGTTAGAAAGATCTAATCTATACCTCATTTAATCTACCGAAGGATCTAATTGTTTCTGTTATGCACTATGTAAATACCACAGTAATTTGATCAAATCCACAGTAAAAACCCTAAATGTAAGTTCTGAGCATTTTCACAAACATACATTTAAAATTGCAAGCTCTCAAAGAAGATATTTCAAAACACAAAGAAGAGCAGGAGAACACTCAGAAGATAGATGCAGAACTCTAGATTCTATTGTATTAGAAACGAATAGCCATACATGATTTACAATGTAAGAATGACTCTTAGTTTCATTGATCATACTACAGAGAACTTACAAGCTTTACAGATACAGTAAGGCAGCCAGACATTCCACGTGCACCTTACTACAGACAAACAGGCGACCTCCTTCTTCTACCTCTAAACTATGCCCAGAAAGGCTCTACAATTCTGGCAAAATCCTAAAATCCCTGTGTGTAAAGTATTACAGTGTAGAGAGGCACAATATAAAGACATTCTGGTTGTCCTCACTACAGCAAAAAACCTAACTGAACCCCTGGTTCAAACCCCTGGTTACAGCAATAAATGCAGGTGAACCAGTTCTCAAAAATATCTCAGAGCAGTGTCAAATCTGGGCGAAATATTGCCCCTTCTGAGAAGTTCTGGCAGCTGGGTAATAACTTCTGTTTGTCTTTTGTAGTAATACCTCCAGCTGCAACTCTGTCTTTCACTTGAATGGCCTTGACCTTTCGCACTTCATCCTTATCTTCTTGCTCCTGAGATCAGATCTTCTGCCTCCATGAGGTCACTGTGTTGACTTTCCAGCTGCTTCCTCAACTGCAAGCCTGCAAGACAAGACAAGCAATAAGTTTCACATTTATCACATAAACAGCATGAAATTAAAATAAGCGTTTAAACCCAGGTGACTGCGCAAGATTGAGAAAATCAGATCCAGAATCCTCTCAAAACGCGTCAAAAATGCGTTCAGACTACTCAAAGTTCACGGGTCAACCATCGCTGACCGAAAAATGCCAGAGGCACCAAAAAAACACTTTAAAACTCCACCGCTTCAATTCCCGCCCATCGGCATGATTATCACTGTCGGTGTGTCAAAAAACAGGTTAGTCGATATACCTCATCATCATGATATTTCACTTCTGCATATTGGAGAAAAGAACAACATCATCATCATCATCATGTTGAAGGAGAATAGGAGGATATGAATATGATCATACTGCCGAGGAAAGGAAGATGATGGTGATGTCATCATGATATTCGGGCTTCATTGAAATGCTAAGGATGACGTCATCATCATGTTCAGTTAAGATCAGGGGATAATTGTGATATCGGGTCACCTAAGGAGCATGATCAGGATGATGAATGTAATATGATCCTTTTGCGGCCAAGGTAACCCTCTCGAAAGATCAGGATGATGATGATCATCATCATATTTGGGGCTTTTGTTGAACTTGGAATAAGACGTCATCATGTTTCGGCAAACGGATCGTGCTTGAAAATATCCTGTTTGAAGGAAAAATGATGATGATGATCATCAGGATATTTGCTTCTGTCGAACATAGAATAAGACATCATCATCATATTTCGCGAACCAGATCGTGTTTTGGAAAATATCCTATTGAAAGAAAAAATGATGATGATGATCATCAGGATATTAGCTTCTTCATTTATCAGATCGGGATGACGTCATCATGATATCCGGAGCTTTCGTTAAACTTAGAACATGACGTCATCATGATATTTCGCTTCCGGATCATGTTTTGGAAAATATCCTGCCGAAGGGAAAATGTGATGATGATGATCATCAGGATATTTGCAAAAGGTCTTACTTCATCGGCAGGAGGACTTTACGAAATATCGGGTGAACAAACAAGATCATGATGATCTTGACAATAGGACAGGATAAAATAATGATGATGATGATCCTCATCGATTTATCATGATGATGTTATCATCACATTTCATTTTCGGAGCACAAGGATGAGTTGAGGTCATCATCAGGTTAGCGCTAGAGTGATATTGTAAAATATGATCATGCTGTTGAGGAATGCAATATCGACTTGTTCTTAATAGATAGGGTGATCATCAGGATACTTCGCTAAAGAAGATCAGGAGGATATGAAGATGATGATCCTCCTTCTCGAATTATCATGATGATGTTTCCAGCACTTAGCGAATTTCAGCGAATGACCCTCTCGAAAGATCAGGATGATGATCATGATGTTGCAAAAGGAGACCAGGAGGATATGAAGTCGTCATCATCATCTTAGCGAACTTCAGCAAATGTCATGATGATGACCCTTCGATAGGTTTATAGCATGCGCATGCAAATATGCCGAAGGTGGATTTTTCTAAGTCTGGGTGATCAGCATGATATTATAAGATCAGGTAATGTTGAAATATCATGATGATGCTCGCGATACAAAGACCGCTCGACGGGGGGAACTTACCTTGACTTAAAGTTGATGTCATCATGATATTTGAACCTCAGGATATTATCGGGGGGGCGTTTCAAATATGATGATGATGTCCTTTATACAGCAAAACCGAGTTATAAAATATGACCCTCCTAAAAGAAATCATGATGCTGACGATGCGCCCAAGGCTATTTGACGGGTAAAGGGCACTACCACCTAAGATTGACGTCCGGATATTGCGACTGCATGATTTTTATCGGGTGATAGACCAAGATCATGATGATCCTGTCAACATGACTTAGGATATAGAAATATGATGATCCTCCTGCGAATATCAGGTTTGACCAAAACTTTGACCGTGCATAACTTTCACATATGGACGAATTTTCAAGTGAAGTAAAAGGCAAACCTGCATGGAATTTCAAGCTCTTTCCAAATATGAGGTCACAGAAACAAAATATGAACCTTGACAAACTGACCTCATGATGATGACCTACCTCATCATATATCATGATGATGATGCACCTGACCTTCATTTTTACCAAACCTCCAGAAAGCAGAAAAACACAAGCAGAAGCAAAAAGCAAAACATCAGCAGGGGTCCCCATTTTGCTAAGGAGCATAATGGGGCGTGTTGTGAACATCACAACAAGATAGAACAACAATAAATATTGGTGATGTAGAGAGGTTTGGTTTAACATTCACTGTTATCTCTCAAGTTAAATCTCTCAAAACTTTGAGAATATTGTTAGAAATGAAAGAAACACTACTTCAATGGAAATCTGATTTGAGATAAATTCAGCAATCTTTAATTGTGTTATTAATGGAGATTATAACAAAACATAAAACCCACAATACATAAATAAACTAGAAGTGGATTACAAATACATTCACTTCCTCTGTCCTCCAACCTTCACTCTGGCAGAACCTGGGTACTTGTAAACTATTATTATCACTCTCATCTACTATGCTATGGTTTTTATAGAATTTACACAACCTCAAGATATTAAATGACTTCTTACAAGCCCATAACACTTGTCAAGAGTCAACAATACAACCTTGGGCATCCATAGCCAAGAATAGGCTCTTACGAGGTCATAAATGATGTCATACATGCATCCTACACTTGGAAAAATGTTCCCATGCAAGATTAAATGACTTGGGGCCAAAAATAGCCACTTATAGCATCTTATGACATGTCATATGCTATTATTAGTGTCATAGATTCTTATGACAACTTATAGTTGTCATAGAATCTCTTACACCCTCTTACAGCATCTATGACGTGCATCATAACACTAAAAATAGATTATTCCTCCACATGTGCACCCCACTTTGACCAATTACCATTTACCATAGTAAATGACATACCGTAACTACCGCTGGTAACTCTGGGACTTATCGTGTAGTAACTCCATAATTACCATGGATAGTAAAAAAATTTTACCACTATCGGTGAAACTTGTACATCCCTTATGAGTAATTACAAATTACAAATAATAAATGGAATAAATACAATATTGGGATTTACAAGGTTAATGGTACCTTATCCCAACATTCTCCCACTTGACATTATACATTGTAAATCAGCCCATAGGAAATCAAATGAAAAATAATTAGGCACTAGAAACAAGGCCCATAGCCTCTCTGCACCATACGAACTTCTCTGTGGTTACAGGCTTGGTCAATGAATTTGCAACATTCTCTTGAGTGTTTATCTTCTTCAACTCAATCTCTCCATTTGCAATCAACTCTCGAACAAAGTGATATTGAACATCAACATACTTAGTTCGAGCATGATACATGGGGTTCTTAGCCAAACAAATAGCACTCTGGCTATCACAACCAATCTGAATATTCCTACAATCAAAACCAATACATGTACACAGTCTCCTCAACCAAACTACCTCCTTAGAGACATGAGTTGCAGCCATATACTCTTCTTCTATGGTGGACAAAGCAAATGTGGTCTGCCTCTTACTCATCCAACTCACTGCACCTCCAAACAGAGTAAACACATAGCCACTAGTGTACCTTCGACTATCCAAGTCACCTGCCGAATCTACATCAACAAAACCCTGTATGTCCAAAGATTTATCAGCATTATCAGTACCAGAATAAACTAAACAATGATCAAGAGTACCTGTAAGATATTTAAACACCTTCTTCGCATAGTTCCAATGCTGTCTACCAGGGTTAGACATAAATCAGCTCAAAACTCCCACTGCTTGGGCAATATCTGGTCTAGTGCAAACCATTGCATACATCAAACTCCCTATAGAACTAGCATATGGCACATTAGACATATCCTCAAGATCATCCTCAGTCTTTGGACACATATCTAATGAAAGCTTAGTACCAATGGGTAAAGGAACTCTAACTGGATTACAGTCCTGCAAACTAAACCTCTGCAAAATAGTATTCACATACTTTGTGACAACAAAAGCTTTCTATTAACTTTGTCCCTCCTAATCTCCATTCCCAAAATATACCTTGCAGCAATAAGATCCTTCATCTCAAATGCACCTAAAAGTTGGGCTTTAAGCTCACTGACCATACCCTTAGTATTGCTGAAAAACATGTCATCAACATACAAAGAAATAACTAGTATAGAATTATCAACACAATGAATGTAAACACAATGATCCTCCTCGCTTCTAACAAAACCCAATTTCAAAACAAATGAATCAAACTTTTGATACCACATTCTAGGGGACTGTTTCAGACCATAAAGAGACCTCTTTAACCTGTAAACCCAATGTTCTTTTCCTTTTACCTCAAAACCTGTAGGTTGTTGCATATAAATTTCTTCTTCAAGATCTCCATGCAAGAACGCAGTCTTAACATCCATTTGCTCAATCTCACAATCATAAGTTGTAGCAACAGATAAGAGAAATCTAATAGAAGTCAATTTAGCAACAGGAGAGAATATCTCACCAAAATCAACTCCCTCTCTCTGGGAGTAGCCCTTGGCTACCAGTCTAGCCTTGTACTTCTCCAATGACCCATCTACTCCAAACTTCTTCTTGAAGACCCACTTACATCCTATGGACTTTCTTCCTTTGGTTAAACGAACAAGATCCCAGGTGTTATTAGAGTCCAAAGCCATCATCTCCTCTTGCATGGCTAGCTGCCAAGACTCACTATCATCTACAGAAATAGCTTCCCTGTAGGATCTAGGTTCATCATTAGTACTCAATAAAGCATATACACAACAAAAAATCTGGTGGACTATACCTGTCAACTAGATTTCGTTATCTTGTGGATCTCCTCAAGGGTGGAGTAAGAGACTCTACTCGTTCTTCTGCATGATCATCTGTACCAACTTCTTCTGTCACAACATATTTATTTTCATCAAAACTACTTGAATCTTCTTCTTCTTCTTCACCCCCAAATCCATCATTCTATTATTCCTGAGATGCATCTTGCTACTCTAAATCAAAGTGCACCTTTACCTTTTCATCTTTTTCTTTTGGCTACTCAGGTTCAGAAATAGCTCTAAGTTCCTTGAAAATAACATCTCTAGAAAAGATAATTCTACGGGTTAGTGGATTCCAAAGCTTCTAACCTTTCACATTATCACCATATCTAATGAATGTACATTTTTCAGCCTTTGGATCCAACTTAGATCACTTTTCCTTAGGCACGTGAACAAAATCCTCACAGCCAAAAACCCTTAAATGTGAAACAGAAGGTTTCTTACCTGTCCACACTTCATAAGGTGTCGAATCAAGAGCCTTGCAAGTAGCAAGCAGTACACACAGCCTCTGCCCAAAAGCATTTATCCAACTGTGCATCACTAAGCATACTTTTGGCCCTTTCCATAATTGTTATGTTCATCCTTTCTATAACTCCATTCTGCTATAGTGTATACAGAGTTGTCTTTTGTTTGATTATACCTGCATGCTTGCAAAACTCATCAAATTCCTTAGAGCAATATTCCCCTCCATTTTTAGATCTTAATATTTTTATCTTTAAACCTGATTGGTTCTCTACTATGACTTTAAATTCCTTAAACTTAGTGAAAACTTTAGATTTATGCTTCATAAAATAAATCCATGTAAATCTGGATACATCATCAATGAAGGTTACAAAATAATGAGATTTTCCAATAGGTTCATTATCCACAGGTCCAAACACATCCATATGAATAATTTCTAACTTCTCTTTTGCTCTATTGCTTCCTGAAGGAAATAATTTTTTGTTTTGTTTACCAAACACACAATGCTCACAGAAATCAAAGTGCTCATCAGAATAAGAGAAACCATCCAACAAATTTTTATTCTTAATAGTCTTCAGTACATTATTACTTGTGTGGCCCAATCTACGGTGCCACAACATACATGTATTTTCAGTAGTGGCCTCAGATACATAGGAGGCATTACAAACTATAGTAGCTTCAAGCTTAAACAAGTTCCTGAATCTCTTCCCTTTTACTACCACCAAGTTCCCTCTCACCAATCTGTAGCCATGCTTGTCAAATGTCACATGCATTCCCAAATCATTCAACTTCGAAACTAAAATTAGATTTCTATCTAATCCAGGAACATGCAAAACACCAGGGAGGGTTTTAATCCTCCCATCACTAAAACACAACAATACCTTTCCTTTCCCAACAATCAAATATGTAGAGTTATCACCAAGGTAGATATTACCTCCATCATATTCTTCATATGTGGAGAACCATTCCTTATGTAGGGTCATATGAAATGAGCATCCTGAGTGAATCAACCAATGATCATTAGAAACAAGATTACATGCAGAAAGTAAAACTTCTTCACATGCATTCGAGGACTTATTTGAAGCACTCTCCCACTGTTTCTTGGGATTTTTGCACTCCTTCTTCACATGTCCCCTTTTACTGCAGTTCCAACACTTAACTCTGTTCTTTTTACCAGGAGTCTTAGACCAGACCTTGGACTTGTCCTTAGCCCCTTTTTGATCTCCTTTAGGTCCCCTTTCCTGAGACCTTCCCCTGACACTGAGAGCATCCCATGAACTATCTGAACTCTTCTTCCTCAATTCCTATGACAATAGCACTGAAACAAGAGCATCCAACTTTAGATCCACAAGGTTAGTAGTGATAGAAAGGATAACATTCTCCCAAGACTCAGGTAAAGAACAAAGAAGTAAGATACATTTATCTTCCTCACTAACCTCAACATCTACTAAATCAAGCTGACTCACTAACAAATTAAAAGAATTTAAATGCTCTGCAATTGATTCACCTTCTCGCATTTTCATGGAAAATAATTTTCATTTTAAATAAAGTTTATTTACCATACTCTTGGCTTGATAGATCTCACCCAACCGTTTCCACAACTTGTATGCAGTCTCTTCCTTTACGAAATTCAATAGGACAAAGTCTAAAAGACACAATCGGATGGTTCCTCGTGCCTTCTTATCTAGTCTATCCCACTCATCTTGAGAGACATTGTTAGGTTTCTTCTATTTTTGGATAGCCAACCATTGGTTTCTTTCTTCCAACAAATCTTCCATTTTCAGCTTCCACAACTCATACCCCATTCCGTTGAACTTCTCAATGTCCATTCAAGAGGTTGATGCAACGGTGGATGCAGCCATAATAACAACACAAGATCTACAAAACAAATGCAACCAAATCTGCCACTACAGCTGCAGCTTCCACACTACCACCCAAGAGTCAAAGGTTGGCTAGGCTCTAATACTAAATGTTAGAAATGAAAGCAACACTACTTCAATGGAAATCTAATTCGTGATAAATTTCAGCAATATTTAACTATGTGTTATTAATGGAGATTATAACAAAACATAAAACCCACAATACATAAATATACCAGAAGCAGAATGAAGCACATAACACAAGTGTTTAACATGGAGAAAACCCTTTCGAGTAAAAAGCTCCACCAAGAAAAGAGGCCAAGTTGTATTATCTTCACAAAAGGAGATTACAAATACATTCACTTCCTCTGTCCTCCAACCTTCACTCCAGCAAAACCTAGGTACCTATAAACTGTTATTATCACTCTCATCTACTATGATATGGTTTTTATAGAATTTACACAACCTCAAGACATTAAATGACTTCTTACAAGCCCATAACACTTATCAAGAGTCAACAATACAACCTTGGGCATCCATAGCCAAGAATAGGCTCTTACGAGGTCATAAATGCTGTCATACATGCATCCTACACTTGGAAATGTGTTCCCATGCAAGCTTGAAAGACTTGGGGCCAAAAATAGCCATTTACAACATCTTATGATGTGTCATATGCTATTATTAGTGTCATAGATTCTTATGACAACTTACAGTTGTCATAGAATCTCTTACACCCTCTTACAGCATCTATGACATGCGTCATAACACTAAAAATATATTATTCCTCCACATGTGCACCCCACTTTGACCAATTACCATTTACCATAGTAAATGTCATCCCGCAACTACTGCCAGTAACTCCGGGACTTACCATGCAGTAACTCCGTAATTACCGTGGACAATAAATATTTTTTACCACTATCGGTGAAACTTGTACATCCCTTATGGGTAATTACAAATTACAAATAATAAATGGAATAAATACAATATTGGGATTTACAAGGTTAATGGCACCTTATCCCAACAAATATCACCACCATTCTCATTTGAACGATTCGGTAAGATAGAAAATTCAAATTATGTTAAGAATAGGAAAGATGAAGAGCATCGATTGCAATCGTTGTCTCTAAGTTGATCATTGAGAGAACATCCAATAAATATTTAATTTATTTGTTGCTCATTTATGTAAATGAATATTGTGTTGTTAACAATAATGTTATGGCCTTTATACTTGCAATAATAATTTTTCTTTCAATTATGCCCATGTAATAATAATTATATAAAATAAAACATTTCATGTGATCTTATTGTTGCATGTATGGGCCTAATCGATGTTTACATTGATGTCAACATACTCCTGTTGCATTGATGTCAAGAATTAGATGAGTTGTGTGCTGAGGATATTGAGAAAATTAGCCCCATCAGAAACATAGAAGAATAGTGAAGACAGTGAAGTTATATGGAGCAAAGATCCCATCTAGTTGAAGATTAGAGTATGTGCATCAAAGGGTTTGTAGTTATCTATCTGAAGGTGCTCCCGTAAAGATTTCAGAGATGCCCATGAAGATTTGGAGAAGTTATGGCCATATAAGTAAAACTAGTTATGGCAGCTATTCAAAGATGACAGAGTGGCACGATTAGGTCCAATGAGATCCAGAAATGTAATATCATGCTTTGTGGATCTCGTGGCATGTTTGGGAATCTGATTTTAATTGACAACTTGATTGGTTCGTAGTTTGGAGGTCCACAAGTGATACTTCTAGTGTGATAGTGATGACCGGCTGTGTTCTTGAGGTTCCAGATGAAGATGTAAATGTTTGCAGTAAGCAAAAGTGGTGCGGATGTTCCTGATGATTCAAGCAAATTTGTGGAGGTCTCTAGATTGTGTCTAGTTCATTTTGTTGGTCCACATTGAATTTTGAGCTCGTAATTGAAGATTTAACCTTGGGTGATGATGTTGTTCCCAGTCCTAGTCGACCAGATGATTTGCACATGTTGCAGATGATCTTGAAGGTATTTTGCGAAGCATGGCATGTTCCTCGAAGAAGATTGAAGTCCTAGCTATGTCTGGCTGACAATGTAGTAATGTGCAAGAAGTTTATGTAACAAGTCAAGTTGTACTTTTATAATTGCTCTGTAATAAAATTAAGTATGTTGTGCCGACTTTGATGATCATTCCATAGTCGATGTCATGTATAAATAAGAATTGTGAAGTCATTCAAAAGTATCAGTGGTTGTGATGAGAAAGTGATAGAGAGGAGAGGAGCTAAAAGCAGAGTAGAAGTGTTGAGCTTAAATGGAATTGTCTCAAGCATGGTGAAGCTGCTAATCTCCAGTTCAAGTATGTAATATTTATATTATTCTGTAGATAGTGTGTCTCCTGTAGGTAGTGGGCCTCTAGTGAGTAGTGTGCTCAGGCAGTGAGCCCTAATTGGCAAGCGTCATCTTATTCTTCATATTCTTTTAACAAAGAATATAATCTTGGGTTAGTCACCCCGTGGTTTTTCCCTTAACTAGGTTTTCCACATTAAAATCTTGGTGTTATTTGTGTTGATTTTATTTCTACTCTTGAATTATTGCATTATGCTTTCATGATTGAATCATTAATATGATGTTGAAATATAAGAAGGTATTAAGTGAATAAGGAATAGGATTTGGTGACAACTGATTCACCCCCCCTCTCAGTTGTCTATCCTTAAACTAACAATTAGTATCAGAGCTAAGTTCCTCCAAAAGAGCTTAACCGCTTGAGGAGATCT
Organism: Cunninghamia lanceolata; assembly: GCA_027924645.1. Taxonomy (NCBI): domain Eukaryota; kingdom Viridiplantae; phylum Streptophyta; class Pinopsida; order Cupressales; family Cupressaceae; genus Cunninghamia; species Cunninghamia lanceolata. The sequence continues at coordinate 15,096,973 of BSBN01000972.1, read as the reverse complement.
AGGATGTCTTCCTACAAAAAGGATAGTCCGAAGTTTGACAGAATGAACTACACTCTTTGGAAAAGCCACATGGAATTTCACTTGTAATGTATGGGATTTCAATATTGGAACATGACTATAAAAGAGTATATTCCTCTAAATAATGGTTCGACAACTCTAGATGAAATCAGAGATGCTGAAGATAATCTTCAAGCTAAAGAAGCCTTACTAAGTACCTTATCCAATACAGAGCTGACAAATGTTATGGAATTAAAAACTGCATATGATATTTGGTAAAAGCTGGAAATTATGCATGAAGGAGACAAATATGTTAAATGTGCCAAGCTACAAAGTTTGAAAGGAAAATTCAAAAACCTGAAGATGAATGAAGATGAGAATATCACTACATTTATGCCAAAAGTAAATGAGCTTGTTTGTGGCATTAGATGTGCCGGTGGAACTTTGGATGAAGATGAGATTGTTGCCAAAGTTCTTAGATCCTTACCTCCTGCTTACAAACACAAGGTTGCTGCTATTAAGGAATTCAAATCTTTATCAAATATTACTAGGGATCAATTGGTTGGGAAGTTAGCTACATTTGAATTGGCTAAGTTTGGAGATGCTCTCCCCAAGACTGAATCTGCATTCAAAGCTAGTGCCTCTACAAAAGGTAAACAAAGATATGATCAAAGAGAGAGTTCCTTAAATAAATTATTATGGTATGAAAAAGTAAGAAAAGATCTGGAAGAAGATGAGGCAGAAGCTGCTCAACTTGAAGCCCTTATTGTAAAAAGACTGCCAAGAGGATCTGGTAAGTATGAAGGAAAATTGTTTTTCAAATGTTTCAATTGCAACAAGATTGGTCATTTTGCCTCAAGGTGTCCAGAAAGATTTTCAAGGCCTAGCACTAATAAATCAAGATTTCAAAAGAAGTGTTACTATGTTCAAGAAGATGATGATAAAGGAGTAACAGATGATGAATCTGAGATAGGAACCAAATTTGGAAGTGACTGGTTGTCTATTGCCATCAAGGAAGAAGATCCAATGCCTATTGAATCTACAAATCTTAAGATAGAAAGGGCTCTGGTTGCTCAAGTTGAAGAAAAGGATGAATGGGTCATTCACAGTGGATGCTCTCACCATATGACTGGCGATAAGAATAAATTCATAAACTTGGAAAGATATGAAGGACGAGTTGTAAAATTTGGAGATAATTCTACTGGCAAAATCAAAGGCAGAGGAACCATTTCTTTTGATGGAAAGAATAAAACCAGTGATGTTCTATATGTTGAAGGTCTGAAGCATAATATTCTCAATGTTGGGCAGTTGGTAGACAAAGGTTATGATCTCTAGTTCAAAAATGGAAAATGCAAGATCTTTGAAAGCACCAGAACTAAGATTGCATCTGGTACTCAAACAAAAGGTAACATCTTTCACTTGGTTGGTACTGGAAAAAGTTACTTATTTGTTCAAATTGATCAGAGTTGGTTGTGGCATAGGAGAATGTGTCATGTGAATTTTGATAATATCATTAAGATAAGCAACACTTGGGTTGTAAGAGATCTTCCAAGATTGGTGAAACCTACTAATAGCTTGTGCAAGGAATGTCAATTAGGTAAACAGAATAGAGTCTCATTCAAAAGTAAGGAACATTCTTCAACCGGATTGTTAGACTTGGTGCACACTGATCTATGTGGTCCAGCAAGAATCAGGAGTCTGTAAGGAGATAAATATTTCATGTTGCTGATTGATGACCACTCCCAAATGATGTGGGTGACTTTCTTAAAAGAGAAATCTAAAGCACTCGAGAAATTCAAAATATTCAAGGCTATGGTAGAAAATGAAATTGGCATAAACATAAAATGTCTCAGGTCTGATAGAGGTGGAGAATTCACATCTGGAGGGTTCATAGAATTCTATGAGAAACATGGAATAAAGAGATAATTATCTACTCCAAAGACTCCACAACATAATGGAGTAGTAGAGAGAAAGAACTGGACCATCCAAGAAGCTTCTAGGACCATGATGATGGAAGCAAATGTTCCTCAGATTTATTGGAGAGAAGTTGTCAGTACTACTGTTTACACTCTTAATCAGGTATAAATTAGAGGCAAGACTAGTAAGACTCCTTATAAACTATGGTTTGGCATCACTCCTATTGTGAAGTATTTTAGAGTCTTTGGTAGCAAATGCTATATCAAAAGATATGAAGACCTTGGCAAGTTTGATGCTAGGAGTGATGAAGGAATATTCTTGGGTTATTCTACTCAAAGCAAAGCCTACTGGTGTTATAACAATAGATTAAGAAAGATTGTGGAAAGCACAAATGTGAAGGTTGATGAAGGCATGGAAAAACCCTCAAAGTACTATGAGTATGAAGTAGATGATCAAAATGATATCTCAAACCAAGAAGAACAAGTCGAAACTCTAGTCCAAATTTAGACTGATCTGGAAAATCTAGAAATATAAGAGGAAGAGACAAGTTTGAATGAACCTATTCAAGAAATAGAAGTGCAAGAAATTCCTAGAACTCCCAGGTATGTAAGACTAAATAATTCTGAAGACCAGATCATAGGAGATAGAAGCAAAGGTGTTCAAACAAGAAGAAAAATTGCTCAAGATTTAGTGAAGTATTGTCTGATTTCAAAGGTTGAACCAAAAATAGTAAGTGAAGCATGCAATAATGTAAGTTGGGCTAAAGCAATCGAGGAAGAGTTGATACAGATTGAAAAAAATCACACTTGGGATCTTGATCCCAAACCTAAAGACAAAAATGTGATTGGGACTAAGTGGGTCTTCCAGAATAAACTAAATGAAGATGGTGAAGTAGTTAGAAACAAAGACAGATTGGTCTGTAAGGGTTATTCTCAAGTAGAAGGAGTTGACTTTGAAGAAACTTTTGCTTTGGTGGAAAGAATTGAAGCAGTCAGATTATTTCTTGCTTTTGCTACCTTCAAGGATTTCAAAGTATATCAGATGGATGTCAAGTCTACCTTCTTGAATGGTGATTTGGAAGAAGAGGTATACATTGAGCAATTGGATGGATTCCAATTGTCTGATCATGGTGATATGGTCTACAAGTTGAAGAAAGCATTGTATGGACTCAAACAAGCCCCAAGAGCCTGGTATGAAAGATTGGATAAACATCTTTTGAAGATTGGTTTCAACAAACGTACTGCTGATAGTAACTTGTACTTCAAGATTGATCATGAAAATATCTTGATTGTTGAAGTATTTGTTGATGATATCATTTTTGGAGAAAAAGATAGTATGTGCAAGACTTTTGCAAATCAAATGAAAAGTGAATTTGAGATATTTATGTTTGGGGAAATGAATTTCTTCTTGGGTCTACAAATCACTCAAATAAAGAAAGGAATCTTCATATCATAGACCAAATATGTGAAAGAATTGTTGAAGAAATTTGGGATGGAAGATTCAAATCTAATGAATACTCCCATGGCAACCAGATGTAAGCTAAGTAAAGATGATGAATCTCCTAAGGTTGATCAAAAAAAGTACATGTCAATGATTGGAGGACTACTCTACCTTACTCAAACTAGGCCTGATATTATGAATGTTGTTTGTCTTGTTGCTAGATTCCAATCTGATCCTAGAGAGTCTCATGTCATGGCAATCAAGATAATTCTTAGATATTTGAAGGGAACAATTGAGTATGGATTATGGTATCCTAAGGATCATGATTTCTCCCTTCATGCATATATAGATCCTAATTGGGGAGAAGATGTGGATGACCAGAAGAGTACCAATGGTGGTGCATTCTTTTTGGGAAAAAGATTGGTTTCTTGGCTAAGCAAGAAACAAGAGGAAATATCTCTATCCACTACAGAAGCAGAGTATATTGTAGTAGCGGGCAATTACACTTAAGTATTGTGGATGAAACAAATGCTAAGAGATATCAGAGTGGAGTATGAAGAACCTATCACGGTCTTCAATGATAATTCAAGTGCAATAAACACATCAAAAAATCTAGTGTTGCATTTAAAGACAAAACATATATCCATCAAGTTCCACTTTTTGAGAGAGCAAGTGAACAAGAATGAAGTCATATTGGAGTTTGTGCCCTCAAATGATCAGATTGCAGACATTTTTTCTAAACCTCTACCTAAGGACTCTTTTACGTATCTCAGGGAGAAGTTAGGGGTTATTACCCCTCTAGTTCTAAATTAAGGTGCACTAATGTGCATCAGTCTAGTGGATCCCACTGTCATATCTTGTGATCTGGATTGATGTTAGGAGGCTGCTACTCATGGGGAGCAGTCAGTATGATTTTGAAGTATGAGAAGTGGTTGCAAGTATGTGCCCTTTGCCATTGATGTCAAAGGGGGAGAGAAGACATGTGAAAAACAAAAAGTGGTTTTTGATCATAGGGGGAGAAGTAAAGGAAGAGAAGACATGTGAATGGTTTCTATTGATAGGGGAGCTATGTCAATCAGTGAGGAGAAGTTCTTGTCTTGATGGTTAAAACCATTTTTCACATTATATGTTGCCATCAATGACAAAGGGGGAGATTGTTACAAGTATGGGCCTAACTGGTGTTGTCATTGATGTCAACATACTCCTGTTGCATTGATGTAAAGAATTGGATGAGTTGTGTGCTAAGGATATTGAAAAAATTAGCCCCATCAGAAAAATAGAACAGTGAAGACAGTGAAGTTCTATGGAGCAAAGATCCCATCCAGTTGAAGATCAGAGTTTGCACATCAAAGGGTTTGTAGTTATGTGTCTAAAGGTGCTCCCATAACGATTTCAGAGATCCGCATGAAGATTTGGAGAAGTTATGGCCATATAAGTAAAACTAGTTCTAGTAGTTGTTCAGAGATGACAGAGTGGCACAATTAGGTCCAGTGAGATCCAGAAATGTGATATCATGCTCTGCGGATCTGGTGGCACGTTTGGGAATCTAATTTGAATTGATAACTTGATTGGTTCATAGTTCGGAGGTCCGCAAGCGATACTTCTGGTGTGGCAGTGATGACTGGCTGTGTTCCTGAGGTTCTGGATGAAGATGCAAATGTTTGCAGTAAGAAGAAGTGGTGTGGATGTTCTTGATGATTCAATCAAATTTGTGGTCTCTAGATTGTGTCCAGTTCATTTTTTTCGTCTACATTCAAGTTTGAGCTCGTAATTGAAGATTTACCCTTGGGTGATGATGTTCTTCCCAATCCTAGCCGACTGGATGATTTGCACATGTTGTGGATGATCTTGAAGGTGTTTTACAAAGCATGGCATGTTCCTCGAAGAAGATTGAAGTCCCAGCTATGTGTGGATAACAGTGTAGTAATGTGCAAGAAGTTTATGTAAAAAGTCAAGTTGTACTTTTATAAATAGCTCTATAATAAAATTATGTTGTGCTGACTTTGATGATCATTCCATAGCCGATGTCATGTATAAATAAGAATTGCGAAGTCATTCAAAAGTATCCATGGTCGTGATGAGAAAGTGATAGAGAGGAGAGGAGATAAAAGCATAGCAGAAGTGTTGAGCTTAAATGGAACTGTCTCAAGCATGGTGAAGATGCTAATCTCCAATTCAAGTATGTAATATTTATATTATTCTATAGACAGTATGTCTCCTGTAGGTAGTGGCCCTCTAGTGAGCAGTGTGCTCTAGCAATGAGCCCTAATTGGCAAGTACCATCTTATTCTTCATATTCTTTTAACAGAGAATATAATCTTGGGTTAGTCACCCCATGGTTTTTCCTTTAACCGGGTTTTCCATGTTAAAATCTTGGTGTATTTATGTTGATTTTGTTTCTTCTCTTGAATTATTGCATTATGATTTCATGATTGAATCATTAATATGTTGTTGAATTATAAGAAGGTATTAAGTGAATAAGGAACAGGATTTGGTGACAACTGATTCACCCCCCACCCTCTCAATTGTCTGTCCTTAAACTAACACTTATTTCATATAGCTTAATATTTAATATCATATTCAATGTGATTTATTAAAAGTTACATTCAAAACATTGATATATGTTTATGTTGTTATTATACGTTTTTATATTGGCTCCATTTCTCTTTGAAATTCTTGTGGTATTAAATATATTATATAAGTTGTAGATATAGCATAATGAGGCAATCATAAAGGGGGAACAAGAAATTTCAAAAAGATGAAAAGATCTTGCAATTACTAAATATATGGTTTTTTAATGATTTAGTTCATGTGGTTATTCATTAATACCATTTCATTATTTTTATTTGCAAAAATGATTTTCTTATAGTATTTATAGCCTTCTCCACCAACTATTACATTTAATGATTTTCTAGAAAAAATATAAATATATACTATTTAAGGATAGACCTATAAATATTTGTGCCTATCGGCCATTTGATAGCACCTTTGGTGCTTTTACTAGTTTTAAATAGAAAACTCTTATTTTTGTTGATATCTTTCCCAATCACTTATCAGTGATTTTAATAGTTCACAAACTTCATTATTTGCTAATGCACCCTTATCGACAAATTTGTAATTTTCAAATTTCACCAATTGCCCGACAACTCTCTTAATCATCCAATTAATAAGCTAGTAAAATGTCAAAATTCCTAATGGAATGATTGATAGTGGTGAGACAGTGAATGATCTCTACTAGGGTTTCCTATGTCTATGGTCTTCCTTGGCCCCTCTTGCATCATATTGCGCCTTAGGCACATGATTTTTCATTTACTCTATGTTGTGCAACTGCATTTACTATGGTTTTAGTAGTTTTTATAATGCAGGCCTACAATCGGCTCTAACCTAGTAGTTCTTGCTAATGTTGGCGGTTTGATGGCTCTACTCAATGGTTCCTCCCCTGAACAAGACTCTTATTTTTGTTGACATCTTTTCCAATCACTTATCAAAGATTTTAATAGTTCACAAACTTTATTATTTGTCAATGCACCCTTATCGGCAAATTTGTAATTTTCAAATTTCACCAATTTCCTCACAACTCTCTTAATCATCCAATTAATAAGCTAGTAAATGTCAAAATTCCTAATGGAATCATTGATAGTGGTGAGATAGTGAATGAGCTCTACTAGGGTTCCCTATGTCTATGGTCTTCCTTGGCCCCTCTTGCATCATATTTGTTAAAGTTGGAAAAACCAACCTCACATAACCTAGTGATCACCTGCAAGCAAAATACCCTGTCACGTAGAAGAGATTTGAACAACACAAAGATATTGCTCTGCATGCCAAGAGTAAAATTGCATAAACAAGAATGAATAATTACAAAGAGATCAATCCTTAAGAAAGGAGATCAAAGCCCTAAAGTAAACCCTAGGATTTAATAAAAGAATTATTAAATAATAAAGTGCCTAAGTTTAGCTTAAGTGAAAAATAAACTAAAGGTGACTTAATTAATTAATCAATATGATTAAATTAATTAAGTAATTAACCTATTACTCTAGCTCCCCCCCTTAAGATGAACTTAGGGAGAAGCTAAAAAACTAAGGACAAATGCAAAAAAGAAAAGATGGGTCACGGGAACTAGGCCTGATGAGGTACCCAAGTACAATGAAATCTCTGTAAAGTGGAGAAAAGGAGAAACCCCAGTGGGAAAAATCTCCTCTCCTAAAAGAGATGCTGAAAGAAAGTACAAATGAAATGTCTCAAGAGACTCTCTTAAGAACATATGCAAATATACAATGAGATACCCCCCATGAGAGAAAGTGGAGACTCCAAAGCCCCCCTAGAATGAGAGAATCCCTGTGCCAATGATCAAAACATTGTGTCTCCCCTGAGGAAGAAACTAATTCAACAATCGATGATGAGGAAATCCATGGATGTGAGGTGAAAATTGAAGTCCTAGATGATCCTCACTAGAGAACTGAATCGAAGCATGAGTGTTTGAATGATAGGATGTTGAATCAAATGTAGCAACATTGTCTGAATGACAAGATGTTGAATCAAATGTATCAACATCAAACAACTCAAGATGATCCTAAAATAGAATCTCTAATGAAGATGGGATAACAAATGTGTTGAATCTGTCATCTATGAGGAAATGAATATCCTCTGATATGGCCTCAACAACTACACTAGATGGCTCAATGAGTGGAGCTACAATGTCAGTCAAAGCTGAAGAGGGATCCTACTGAACAAATGTGGTCTCAACAGGAGGTGGAGGTGTAGAAGTCTCAACACTAGTCTCATGAACAAATGGAAGAACACATAAGTTCAAGTGACCAAACTTCACCTCAGATACAACATGCTCTCTTGGAGAAAGAGAGTGATACTCAAACAGTCGAGATGGTGGACCAAAGTGTGTGAATGCATACAATCGAGAACAATGATCAACTGTCCCTGTTGCAACAATGTTGCCAGTCTAAAGTCTCTAATGTGCACTGAATCTAGTGTGAATTCAATTGTCTTCCCTATCCCACTGTGAGTAATCTAATAAATGGAGAGAAGGTTGGTGGACAAAGATGGTACACATAGTACATCATTGAATGTACCATCATCAATGTTGATAGAACCTTTCCCACATACACTCATATAAGTATTATTACCCATCAATATGTGTGGTGAGGACGGAGCCTCAAAAGATGAGAACATGTCCTGAGAAGATGCCATATGGTGTGAAGCACCTGAATCCAACAACCATCTAGATGAATGTGAACTGGTGGTTGCACATAATGCATGACCCTTGTGTGGAGTCCATCCATCTATCTGGAATGATGGTGAAGAAGAAGAACCACCCGATGTAGATGAAGAAGAGGGATGAATATTGTTTTTCAAAAGAAGAGTTATCAAATCTAATACCTGTTGTGCATATCCATCTATCTTCTTCTCATAGCATTTATACTCATGTCTTGACTTATTACAATAAGTACACTTAGGTCTTTCTTTCTTCGATGATTCCCCCTTAGGAGAATGAATATTAGAGGTGTTCTATGAACTGAAATCCTTCCCATGCTCTGTGGTCTTTGGTTTCTATTTTTGCTTCTGCTTCCCCTGAGATGAATGAGCTACCAATGCATGGTTATGTGATCCTGGAAGAGCATCCAACTGTGATAACTTGGACTGCTCATGTGACAATCGATCACAGAATACCTCAAATGTAGGCATGGTAAATTAGGGACCCAAAGCATCCATGGTGGAGTAGAATGTAGAAGAGAGTATCTGAAATGAACCTCGAAGCTTAGATAGAATCAGGTATATACAATCTGTGTCTGTTTTGTTCTTACCACAACCCTGTAACAAAGATCTGAGTGATTTGAATTTCATCAAGAAATCCTCAATAGATGGAAAAGAATCAGGTACCAAGGAAGTCAATTCTACCTCAATCTAAAGTGCTCTGAACTGATTGATGGCGCCAAAGAGATCACTAAACTTTGTCCACATTGCCCAAGGAGTTGTGCAACTCTCAAGGTGAAATAAAAGACTGTCTGAAACATGCAATGATATCAAACCCATGGCCTCATCCATTTTGTTTCTATGCTATGGAATCTCATACTAACATTACAACTGAGGTTGAATCTCATCCAAACAAGACCATAACCCCTTTAACATGAGAAGTCTGGTCATATGTGCTTTCCAGGTATGATAATTGTGTGGGGAAAGATGTTCAACTGATGAGGTGTCCGCCATGATGTTTATGGTTTTGAAATGTGTTTAATGATAGAGGTTTCTAATTTTTGATGTGTATATACAAAACGCAAGAAAAAAACACCCCCCACAACACAAGAAACCAAACCCCAATAAAAATTTGAAAGCTGGAAAGCGTGAAAAAGAAAAACTCACTTCAGACTATTCTCTATGTACTTGCTAAGTTTCCTAATAAAACACTCTTTAGATCTGAAAAGAGCACTGCAAGACCTTTCCAATGCATATTTGTTTGAAAAAAACGGAGTCTGTATGCAAGAGTTATACCCCTAGAAGCACGAAAATGATGATCTAAATTTGACTGGAAAAAAAGGTAGTAAACTAGAAAAACTAGACAAAACATTTATTCCACTGGATTGGGCTTGGAACCAGCTTTCCAGCACCTATTTGTTTGAGAAAAACCGACTTCGTTTGCCCAAATTATGGCAAAAAGAAAACCAATACCTCTGTAGGGCAAAAACAATGACCCTCTCCTGCTAAAAATGGCAAAATGTCTCCAAATTTAGAGAAACGCCAGATTTGGTGGATTGTTTTAAAAACATCACTAAGGGCTCATAATGCATGCACTTGGAGGAGTGGGTTTTTTATATATTTTTTTGGAAAAAGTTCTTATTTTTTTTTAATAAAAAATTCAAAGGCTTTTAAAAGAAAGGTCATGCCATATGTAAAGGGGCGGCATTATTTAGAACCCCATGTAGGTACGATGCCAGCACCCTATGAAAAATGGGTGGACTGTCCAAGGTCCTCTGTGTACCTTGCAAGTACACTGCTAGCGCATATCCCAACCAAAAAAATGTTATTTGCCTTTTTTTAACTTGAAAACCTTTTCAAAAAGATTTTACAATGAAAAAAACAATACAATAGGAAAAATATATAGATATATTATTAGAAAAATCACCTTGTACTGCATTTTGGGCAGGTCGTACGGCCTGCCTAGCAAAAAAAATTTGCTTCAGAGGTCACGAAGGCCAAATTTGACAAATTTATAGTCGATTTATAGGTTTTGGGCCGCTCCGGATGCAACGGTTAGGTCCATTCGGGCTAAAAATGCTTAAAAAATGCAAGTACCCTCTGGATCTAATAAAAAAAGCACCCTTTGTAACCCTTGTAGATATGAGCCCATGAGTCCAAAATTGACAAAACAAAGGCCAATCTTGACTATTTCCAGCACTCTGAATGCAATGGTGGGATAAAAGATGACTCAAGATGCACTGAAATACTCTTTCAAGGCTTGAATCCCTCAAAAGATGAATAGGAAGCTACAGATCTGAAGCTCTGATACCATGTAAAATTTGGAAAAACCAACCTCACAGAACCCAGTGATCACCTGCAAGCAAAATAACCTGTCACGTAGAGGAGATTCAAACAACAAAAAGATATTTCTATGCAAGCCAAGAGTAAAATTGCATAAACAAGAATGAATAATTACAAAGAGATCAATCCTTGAGAAAGGAGATCAAAGCCCTAAAGTGAACCCTAGGATTTAATAAAAGAATTATTAAATAATAAAGTGCCTAAGTTTAGCTTAAGTGAAAAATAAAGTAAATGTGACTTAATTAATTAATCAATATGATTAAATTAATTAAGTAATTAACCTATTACTCTAACAATATTGCGCATTAGGCACATGATTTTTCATTTACTCTATGTTGTTCAACTACATTTACTGTGGTTTTAGTAGTTTTTATAATGCAGGCCTACAACCAACTCTAACCTAGTAGTTCTTGCTAGTGTTCGTGGTTCGATGGCTCTGCTCAGTGGCTCCTCCCCTGAACAAGTGTCCCTATAAATTTGTTCCAAAAGTATTCCATGAGGTAAGTCTTTTGATTCTCCTACTGATGTGGTCTTACCCACCCGAGATTTTGATTCTACATGTCAACGGTTAGAGCAACATACTCTTATTGGTTATTTTGTTGGGAGGACTCCCCCTAAAAGTGTACTTAAAGAATAGGTTCAAAAGGCATGGGTCCCTCATGGGTTCTGCCTTAATATGGTTCAAAATTTGACAAAAGGTTTTTTTCTTTTTTTATTTTGTGAAGGTTAATCATGTTCAGGGAATCTCGAATCATGGTCCTTGGTATGTCTAGTCCTCTTTGCTGGTATTCCAGGCCTAGAACTAAGACTTTGATGTCTCAGATGACACCAAGTTATGGGTTCCAGTCTGGATTGAGTTCCCGAGTCTGCCCTTTCCTTGCTTACATTTTTACAGCCTATTGCTTCCTCCCTGGGCAGAGTTATTTGTGACGAACCTGATAGGTTCTTTCAAGCTCTCCCTCAAAAGTGAGTCTGTGTCGAAGTGGACCTTTCACAAGATTTGAAAGAGTCCATTGATATTCAAATTGGTACTCTTCGGCATACCCAAAAGGTCACTTATTTTAATCTGCCAAATAGTTGCTATCAGTGTCAGTCCTCTGACCATAAGATTAAAGATTGCCCCCTTGTAGTCCCCTATACTCAATCTCTGCCACAAGAAGCTAAGAAGCCCCATCAAGTGGAAGGTGCTTCCACCAAACTAGAGGAAAATTGGTCAATGGTTACCAACCAGAAAAGTAAGTCCAATGGATCTAGGGTGGTTGCCAAAACCCTTGCACCGATAAAATAAGTTTCAAACCCTTCTATGAAGGGGAAGGAAACCCAAAAGGTTTCTAATAGCATTTCAGCTCATCCAAGCCCTTCAGCTATGCCCCAACTTGTCTCAGTAATGATAACTCAACTGATTGAGTCCCGCCCTATTTCAGGAATTCACAGGAGATCTCACAATCCTTCTTGACATCTTGAAGAAGGTGAATATGTTCAAGCAAAATGGAGGCATTCCTCTCCCCCCATTTTGATTGGGTCAATCCCACTAGAATCTTTGCAAAATCACTATTCCTCTCTAGAAGAGCCAGACTTCGATGAAATGGTGGAGTATCTAACATGAATTTTCTTTCCTAGAATGTTCGAGGTCTAACAGACCTCTTTAGGAAGTATTCTATTCGTGATACTCTTCAGAAGTATGCTGGTATTGATGCTTTGTGTCTTCAAGAAGTGAAAGTTGCTAGTATTTTTCTTTCTTCAGCTTGCCGCTCTATTTGGCTAGCCAGTAAAATGTTTTTTAATAATCATGAAGCCGGATGTGGCGGTGTGGTCACTCTTTTGTCCCCATGGTGCCATGCTTCAGTGGTTGCTCATGGGTCTAACCCCACACATTGGCTTATCTAAATTCTTCTAAACATTGATAATCATTCCTTTGGGATGATTAATGTTTATGCCTCAAATGATGCTCTTGATAGATCTATTCTTTAGTGATGGATTGTTGAATCATGGACAGTTGCCACCTAGTTTCTTTGTGGAGATTTCAATATGGTTGAGATACTATACGACAAGGATGGTACTCTACCATTTCAATGGGTAGATGGTGTAAGAGAGGCCTAGTTTTACATGCGTAATAAATTAGGTCTTTTTGACCCCAATATTGGTTGCCACCACTCTCATTCTCTCTAGCACACTTGGTGCAATTATCGAGCTAGGTCTGACAGGATATTTAAATGCCTTGATCATTCTATGATCTTGGCTCAATCTTTTTTCTCATTTGCCAACTCTTCCCCACTTCTGGTTAAGCCATTAGTGGATGTGACCTTGTCAAACCATTTTCCCATTTTGTTTTCCATTGAATGGAAAGTAAGGTAGCCCTGCGCCAATAGGACCCAATTTTTTATGAATAGCTCTCTACTAAGTCATCAGTCCACACTAGCCCACATGAACATCATCTAGAATCTTGAATGCAAACTACCCCACTCAACTGGTAGGATCAAGTGGTGGAATGATTCCATCACCCAAACTGCGAGATTTATTCACATTTATTTGTGCCAGTTGGATATTTTTCGTAGATGGTCTTATGAAGTGACAATGTCTGATCTCCATGCCACCACTAAGGCTTTGGTAGCTAACCCATTCTCCCCTTCTCTACAAGTTAGGGTTGCAGAGTTAAGACATCAAAAGCAAGTTACTGATAATTATGCAGCGAGAGGGGTGCAACTCAAGGCCAAATTACACTAGCTCAAGATTGGGGACCATGCATCGAAAGAATTTTTTTATCACTTCAAGCTAGATATTTGTCACCTAGCATCAAGCAAATCAAAGAGGGCACTAATGTGCTTTCAAAACTACTTGATAATCTCCAGGTGTTTGTTAAGCACTATGAGTAAGTTTTCATAGCCCAAGAGTATACTCATTACCAGAATAATGTGCTCTAGGATTGCATTGATGTTGTGCCAAATAGGCTTTCCTCAACCCAGAAATATTTCTATGAGCAATTGCTCACAATTGAAGACCTCAAAGAAGTCGTCTACACTATGGTTGATGACAAAGCTCTAGGAATTGATGGGTTTCCGTGTGAATTTTACAAAGCTCTTTGGGATTGTGTAGGGAAGGATCTACATAAAGTCTACCTTGAAGATTTTCATTCTAATTCTCTAGGTAACCTTATCAATAAAGGAAATATATAATTCATACCTAAAACTGGTGATCCTGAGGATATCTGTAACTGCGGCCCATTACGCTTCTCAATGTTTCCTACAAAATAATTGCCAAAGCCCTTGCTTTAAAAATACACCATCTTTTGTCTCAAGTTGTGTGCCCTGAATAACTGGTTTTAAAATTAAATCTAAGCTCATCTTGAACAACCTAATTGTTGTCATGGAAGGCATGGAGTGGGCAAGATACTCTAATCAAAAGGCATTTTTTCTCAAAATTGATTTTGCCAAAGCTTATGACCACATAGAATGGTCCTTCATTTTAGCCATGCTTTTGGCCCAAATTCCATTTAGTCTATGAAAATGTTGTTCTTCGAAGCTTCAGCTTGCATCACCATCAATGGCCACTAATCCCAAACCTTTGGTCTATTTCGTTCCATTTGTCAAGGCTACCCACTTGCCCCCTCACTTTATGTGCTAGCTGCTAAGGGGTTTGGCTATCTTCTTGCTCATTCTATTTCCCAGGGGCTTGTTCAAGGGATCTCCTTGCCTAATTCGTCAGCTTAGTTGGTCAATGGCCACTTTGCCAATGATACCTTCCTTACCTTTCTAGAAGAAGAAAATAATGTCAAAGTGCTCTTGGTTGTCTCGAGACCTTTTTCTTGGCCTCTGGTTCTGCCATTTAGTGGCACAAAACCTTGTGTTATAGACAATCAGTTCTTATTAGTCCTCTCTAGATTCAACAATATGGGTGGAAGTGGATTGCTCCTGGTGAAATCTTTTGATTTCTTGGCATCCCTTTCGCCTTCCAGGCCTCTTCTGCTAATCTCTGGCAAGCAGTTCTATCTCGAATTGAACAAAAATTATCTTTCTAGGTTACCAAGCCGCTCTCTTTGGCTAGGAAATTTCAAGTGTGCTCCAAAGTATTAGCAGTGACTCATGTGTATTACTCTTCATGATGGGCCCCTTCCAAGGCCTCTTATGCTAATCTAGAAAAATTGCTCTGAGATTTTCTTTGGGCCTCTTCTAAGACTCACCAAGGCTTTCACCACATTGCCTGAGAGTTTTGCTACCTCCCCAAAGATTCTAGGGGGCTTAGCCTTCTTTCCACTCAGGGGCAAGGGATTGCTCTTTGTGTCAAATGGATCATACATGCTATTATTGGTAATGAAGCCTAGAAAAATCCTCCACTAGTACTATATTGAAGCAGGTTATCTCACCCACAGACCTTCTTGGAAGGGAATCAGCTTTCCAACCCTTCTTGTTATGAGGGAGCCAGTTCAGATTTTGGGTACCTTTATTGCCAAAAGAATTTGGAGTGCCATTGAGTCGGTCAAGCCCTGGCTCTGCTAGACTGGGAATGGATTTTGTAATGGCCTCTCATTCAATCAGCAGAGTATTGGGTGGTCTCCTCTTTTTTCCAGTGTAGGTTGGCCATTGGCCAAGCTTGCTTGGCTTAAGGCCCTCAGATCCCACAAGAAGGGTGTCCAGACCCTACAAGATATATTTCATAGACCCACCATGAGTATTTTGTCATGGGAAGATTTCCATTCCTAGTTTGGTTTGCAAAACCATGACCATGAAACCTACAATGGCCTAGTGAGTGCCATTCCGACTAATATGTTTCATAAGGTGGGTATCTGTTCCACCAAGCCTTGGTGGAAAGACTGAAAATTGTATCCAGAAACCCCTTTCAGAAATTACAAGCCTCAGCTTGGTTATTAATGGCTTTTGCCTCATTTTCCCATGATCGACAACCTAAACCAGAGATGGCACCTCCAGTCCTCAGTGTCTCTTTGGCACAAAAGATTTTCTGCTACATGGTTCATAATTGTTGAGCCAAAGCTCGCCCACTTTGCTTGGTGTATTCTTTTCCAAGGCTTACCAGTGGGGTCTGGGCTTTCTCATTTGGGGGTTTAAGACCCTCGTTGCCCTTTTTGTGGGCAAGCCAAGTCATTTAAGCATCTCTTCTAGTTCTATAACAGAGCTCAGCAACTGTAGAATTGAATTCATGACTTGTTTCAGCCATTTAGGCCAGAGCCCTTCTCCTAGCATATGGTTTTGCTGGGGGACTCTCCTAGGCACCCTGCAAAGTATACTCAGATTTGGCACACTTTCATGGTGGAAATCCTCTTCAGTATTTGAAAAGATAGAAATGCCTACATATTTTCTCATAGCCAGATTGATAGATTTTTTTCTTTATATTCTAAAGCTATTATTTGCTCTAATGTTCTATTGCAGATTCAAGTACAAGCAAACAAAGTTGTGCTTGAAGTTTCTCACCTTCAAGAGCTTCTGGACCACTGGGGCAATGCCCCTTGCACTGTGGCTCATGTGCCTCCCTCACCCACTTCCTCCCGGGTCTAGTCACCTTCACGAGGCCAATGGAAAAGTGGCTCTAGTAGGGATTTTCACACCTGTTCTCATGCTCCTCCTCGTCACGACTCTCACCCTCGTAGGCGATCACCCTCTCCTTCTCTGTAGGCTGACTTGTAGTGGCCTTCTAGAGGAGTGGCAGGGGGTGGAAGTGGAGATTCTGGGTGGCCTTTCGGTGGCACTCCTGGTGGCCGCTCTGGCTAGCCCAATGATACTTCTAAATGGGTCCCACATTTGGACTTGGCAATTTCACTTCATCATGAAGATAAAGATAAAGAAACTGAGAAAGATGATGATGGTTGGGCTCCTCATGATAGCATTCAGACCTTGTTGTTGTATGGGGAAACCCAGATGATAGAGACCCTGCCACCCTCTAGCACTGCTCTAGCCACTTAATAGCCTTTTTATCTATTTTTTTTGTAATGTTTCCTGAATCCTAGACATGGCCCAGGACTCTTTGATTTTATAGGCTCTGCCCATGTGACTCTCAGGGTGTGCCTTCTTACTACCCATCTTTTTTTGTGAATATATGTATTTTTATCTTTTATTAATATAGATGCGGTCACCGATTCATCAAAAAAAAAATTCCCATGGGCATTACATAAAAGTTTGAATTATTGGGACTTTATTCTCTCAGTGGAGTAAAAGGTTTGCAAATTAATTTGTTTCTCCATACCTTCTCATTGGCAGCCTTTAGGGTTTGCAAACCCTAAGTTTTGCTGATGCCTCTTTGGCTGCCATGGATGGAAATTTTGGGTGTTGGTGAGTCGCGAAGACGCAAGTGTTTTTTCTTTGTAGAGTTTCTGCAGGAAGTGCACAGGATCAATTCATTGAAAATGCTTTAGAAACTTTAAACAAACGAAGTTGGCAGGTGTAAAGCTGAATTCTACAATAGGCACCAGCAGCCTCAATCTCCGTGCCCCAAAACGTGATCTTTTAAATAGATTTATGAGCAAAATGCGGAAGCAAAGACAAGGAATTTACCTTTTAAAATTGCAGAGTTGGGTCTAGTATATATATATGAGATGTTTGGAAGTTTGCATGGTCTTTTCCATGTAAGAGGTTTCACTCAAGATGATACACATATCTTCTATTTTCTTAGTCAATTCAAGGAAGAAATAAGGTTTGTTTTACATCTTACAGAAGTAATATTGTCTCAATTTGGTTTTACGAATCATGAAGTCAACTTATCGACAAAGCCTAAGAAAGTAGTAGGTAGTGATGATATTTGGAAGAAAGCAGCAATGCTCAACAAATCAGGTAGATTACAATTTGCCTCAGCGATTTGATTTATTCTATATTGACTCAAACTCAAAGAAACATGGGCCAATCAGGATTGACAGAGCTATCATGGGACCTCTTGAATAATTCTTTGGCATATTAATAGAGAATTATGCTGGCTATTTTCCTTTGTGGCTTTCTCCAGCACAAGCTCATCTCTTACCTGTAATAGACACCCAGTTGCCACATTGTCAAAAAGTGGTGGAATGATGAGAAAGAAAAATATTAGGGAAAAAATATCATATGTTGTGCAGGCTTTGGAGATGACGACAATTGCAGCAGTAGGAAACAACCCGATAACGTATGTGTTAAATGATATGCATTACTTGCTATCAAAATCTACTAACATTGTCACTAATTTCGTGGGTACAACATTTCTGCTATCCATTTTGGGAGGATTCCAGTCAGACCCATACCTCAGAATCTTCCTCACAATTATAATCTTCAGTGTGCTTGAATTAATTGGATACATTGTAATTGTAGTCACATTGGTAGAAAATTGTATGCAATGTGCGCGAGGCATGTGCAAATGAGCTTTTTGAAATAGCTTTAGAAATTTTCAAGCAAATACGATTATCAAGCGTAGATCCAAATCTCACAATACTTGCCAACGTGCTCTATGGCACGCCAAGGATGTGCACAAAATTTATTTGTTGAATAGGGTTTAGAAATTTTGAACCAAATGTAATAAGTAGCTATGGAGCTAAGTTCTCAAACCATTGCCAGTGCTGCTCCAATCTGCACCAAGATTTCAAACTTCATTACAGCTATTAAAAAGCTGAGGGACCTAACCCCTCTGGTCTCTATGGGGTGGAGCTCTACAATGGAATTCTCATGCTTTTTGTCAAGGCCTCCAATGCTTTTTTTGGGAGCAAATGAGGATTCGATCGACTTTTCAATTTCACATAGTATTCGTCTAAGAACCCCATGGCTCTTAGACTCAATGAAGACATGCTTAAAGAGATTGAGAATATGGGGTCGTTTAAGTATGGAGGCACTCCCCACTGGGGTGAGAACCACAACATTGCATTTGAGGGAGTATTGAACAAGTATAGGAAAGGGGGAGACTTTTTGAAATCTATGAGAAAGTATGATCCTGATGGATTGTCCTTTAATGAGTGGACTGATAGACTGCTGGGAATGGGGAAGGAAGGGGTGGTTATAGAAATTGATGGTTCTACTTTGGAAGGTCTGTGTTTATGTGTGTAGGACAGGCGTTGTGCTCCTCAGAAAGGCTATTTTTGTAGGGCTAAGTTCCCTAGCTTTGATCAACATCATCCATACCTAAACAAACATTCTAGGATTGGATGTGGAGCACATACAGACTATGGACTGCTTACCTTAGTGAATTAGGATGAATGGAAAATGTTCCTTGATTCCCTTACACTTGGAATGATACTTATGGGAATTGGATTTGCTAAGAACGCAACAATTTATTTAACAAGTGGGAAAATATACAACGTAGAGAAGAACACATTGCCCCTCAATAAAATGTTTCCTTTATTTATTTATTTTTACCAGAAAAAGGTGGCGGAGCACCCATAGATTAAGATTATAGCAAAATATACATAATAGATAACTTCAAAAATCTGAGCTAGAAAAATTGAAAGATTACAAAATAGGGCCCTACCAAGGCCAAATGGAACAAGAGGTAGAGAAGAAACAAAAATAGAGGGAAATAAAATCTACCCCTGAAACTCGACCGCCAGACACAGTAAGGCAAAAAGCCACCAAAAAATAGCAAACAACCCCAACACCCAGCCGCCACCACAGGCCAACCAAGCACCACCAAGAGCAAAACAGGAAGACCACCCAAACACAACCACAGGAGAGAGACAACCCCGTGAGAGACACCAATGTACAGCACTGGAAAGACACCGCCACAGCAACACGGAAAAGCAACCCCCACCAACCAGACAGCCACAAACACACCACCAACACCAGCCACCCACCAAGAATGCCAAAAAAGTAACCATCACAAAACAAACATTAAGCCGCTGACGGAACTGCCGGAAGGTTCTGTTCATCCAACTCCACAGACATAGATGATTGAACTCCTTCGTCAGAAGCCTCCAGAGCATAGCGAGGCATTCCTGGAGCTAGATCGGAAGCATGTATCCTTAGGAAATGGATGGCTGTGAACACAACCTTAATCCTCTCATCTTTTTTCTTGGTAAACAAAAAGTAATGGGACCGCAGCGCTTCATCTATTTCAGCACTGCTCAAAGATTTGATACTAGCTTGCAAGGCTCTATAGATTGCTTGCTATGGGGGAGAGGTGTGCATGGCCGCAAGGTTGAAAAGCCCACCAATTAGGGCATCACCCTGATCCATTCTGTAAGTGGACACCACCATTTCCATCTGTTTATAGAATAAATGTTTTTGTAAAACAACCCTGCCACTAAGGCATGCACGTACTCACCATCCATTGCCAGATCCATAATGTTGGATAAAAGCTGCAAAACCACATCTAAATAGTTGAGCACACGCCCCTCGTAGCCTTTAATCCAAGCATCACCGACAATATTTCTAACTGCAAACTGAATGAGGGTGCAATCCGAGTTGAGCAGGGTCATCAAGTCTACCACCTTAACTCTCCCTCTGATCTCTGGTTCCCATTCGAGGGCTGGGAAAAATAATCTTTAGTTAAGACGAATGTCGGCCATGTGAAAAGCCCTGAGAAGAGAAGAGAACGGAGGCAAGAAAACTATAACAAGGAGAAGTTACAAGAGAAAAAATAGCGCTGAAAGAGAGAGTGACTAAAGCAATGAAGCAGTAACCTTAACACAAACCAAAGCAACCATAATTAGCAATGTTAAGTTCCCAATATCATCCTATGAAGTGAAAAATGGCAGAGGACATCAATGACATCATAACGTCAGATAGCACAAGTGACAAGAAATGAAGTACACTACCAATGGAAGACTTTCATTTAGATCTTGCCACATGTCCTTTACAGAAAAACCTGAATTTATTGTATTGAGCTTGCTCAAAGGAGGTTGCCCCCTCGATGTGGCCTGCAATCAATAAATTCCTTCTGTGTTTCTTCTATTTATATATTTCTGTTATTTTGTGCATTTTCATTATATTGTTGCAGGAGGTTCCTCTCATCTAGTATTAGCGTGCTTTCTTGGGCTTGCTAGGTGGAATTTCTGTCAAAAAAAAATTCCACAGTGGCCTCCAAACATTGTGATTATTACAGTAGTTCTTTCTTTTTTGCATCTATATTGTTCATTTCAATTGCAGGTTTGGATCAGGGAATATCCCTATCCACTTACCTATGGGAAGTGCCTAAGTATATAGCCCTAAAACGCATTGTGAGGAGTACCACAGGAACCCTAAAGTAGCTGGCCCATTGAGAGGACCTACTAGTGAAAAGGACAAGGACCCATACCTGATTAACTAGTTCCCATCCGTGAGGTAAACCAAGAGCTATCGTTTGTGGCAAAGTGGTTATCAGTTTTACCTGAGCGATGGAGTGAGGGGTACTACCCCAATACATAAGCCATTAGATAGCATTGGTGGCTGACTCCCCTAAACCTTTAGGTAGCCGAACATACATGGGGCTCATATCTATTGACAGCCAACAAATCGCTGATTGGATCCATCCACAGCCGTTGGTAGATCATTTGCAAAAAAAAAGTAAAAAAAATTCTATTTTTTTGCCATATCTTCCTTGATTTAGCTCCATTTCCTCTCAAAATTCACTGGAACCCCTAAAATTTCATTTTGTATATTTCTTTCCTTGAGGACCCTATCCCAAATTCCACTTATCGAAGCCAAAAATCCCATATTTGTCTATTTTTAGGGTTTGTCATAACTTCTTTGATTCTCACCCAATAGCCTTCAAATTTTACCACAATGTTCATTTCATATTTCTGTTCCTTTGTCCCTCTTGGACAAATTTTCCCATTCTTCCACCGCGCTTCTGAAATCCCCATTTTCTGCTTGCCTTTCCCTCAAAAAGTGTTCAAACCCTAGTCAAACCCTAATTACCCATCGGAGTTTCAAATTTTCCTTTACTAAAAAAATTTTTATTTTTGTTTTTCTACCCATTCCCAAAAAAAAACTTCTGGTTATGGTTGTCACCCACACAGGAGCAAAAAACATGAAGGATGAACTTGGAGCCCTCAAGACCAAACTCCAAGATTTGGATGAAAAAATTCTCAGCCTCAATCTTTAGCATTCAACCATGAACAATAGATGGCAGCCAGAGTCTTCTATAGACACTGGATTCTCTTCTTCCAGCAATTTTCATGGGCCAAAGCTTGATTTTCCTCGCTTTAATGGTGATGATCCAACTGGATGGATATATTGGGTAGAACAATATTTTAGTTGGTTTAATACTTTTGATGTCAACAAAGTCCCACTTGCATCCTTTCATTTGGAACATGAAGCCCTTCAATGGTTCTTTTGGTACATCAAGGCTCATGAAGAGCCAAAATGGACAGAGTTTTGCAAACTCATTTTGCAATGATTTGGCCCTAGTACTTTTGATGATTTCACAAGAGCACTCACTAAACTTCGCCAAACAGGCACTGTGAGAGAATATCAAATAGAATTTGAAAAAATTGCCAATCACATAGAGGGATTGTCTGATGAATTCTTTAGGAGTTGTTTTGTTAGTGGTCTGAAGGATGCAATCTGATCTGAGATTAAAATGTTCCATCCTAGCACAATGATGGAAGCCCTAGGGTTGGCTAAATTGGTAGAGGACAAGATCATAGCTCAACAGCGATCCAAATCCAATTTTGTTCCATTCAGAAATATGGTTTCTAAAGACCTCCAATCACGCCAGCTCCTAGAACAACTCCTATCAAGCATTTTACTGAAGCAGAGATGTAGGCACATAGAGAAAAAGGGCTTTGTTATAATTGTGATGAGAAATTCACTTGGGGACATAGATGTGTTGAGCAAAAGCTCTATCTTGGGTGTGGATTCTCCACCTACAACTGAAGTTTATGAAAATGCTCATGATACAGTAGATGATCAGGTCAAAACTCAGCAATCGCCTGTTGACCCTACTTCTCAAGAAGACCACCCAGAAATCTCTCTCTCCATGCTTTAATAGGAGTCACCACCCCACAAACAATGCAGGTCAAGGGTTACTTCAAGAAGCTCCCTCTTACAATACTCATTGATTCTGGCAGCATTCATAACTTCATTGACCCTCAGATCACCAAACAGGCCGATTGTTTTGTCCATCCTTGCTCCATCTTTGAAGTCATGATTACCAATGGGGACACATTACCTTACAAAGGGAAGTGTCACAATGTGTGTATCTCTATTAGAGATTACAACCTATGCTCCGACATGTTTACCTTACCCTTAGGTGGATGTGATGTGGTTTTGGGCGCCCAATGGTTATGCACACTTGGACCCATCTTATGGGATTTTGTTGAACTTTGGATGTAGTTTTCAGATAATGGGCAAAAACAAACAATGAAGGGCTTACAACTAGGGTCTCTCAGCATCATAAGTTCACATCACATGGTGTCATCTCTCAGCTTCATTCTATTTAGATGAAACCATCAGTGGTCTCCACTACTCCTTTGGATCTACAATGAATTTTAGATAGGTATGCATGCGTCTTTACCAAACCAGTGGGATTGCCACCTTCATGACTAGAGGACCACCATATTCAGCTCCTTCCTAGAAGCGTTCCTTCCAACATCAGGCCCTACGGCTACCCATTTCACCAAAAGACAGAGATTGAGATGCTCATTCAAGATTTACTGAAGCAAGGTATTATTTGCCCTAGTACCAGTTCCTTTTCTTCACCAATTCTTCTTGTCTGGAAAAAGATGGGTCATGGCACCTCTGCATTGACTTCCAAGCACTTAATCATTTCACAATCAAGGATAAGTTTCTGATATCTATTGTTGATGAGGTTCTTGATGAGCTTCATTGTGCTCACTTTTTATCCAAGTTGGATCTTCATTCTGGGTATCACCAAATTAGGGTTCATAAGGTTGATATCCCTAAAATAGCTTTCCGCACGCATGATGGCCACTATGATTTTTTGGTCATGCCCTTTGGTCTCACTAATCCCCTTCAACATTCTAGGCATTGATGAATAAAATATTTCGGCCCTACCTATGGAAATTCATTTTGGTCTTTTCAATGATATCCTCATCTATAGTAAAACATGCGCTGAGCATCTCCAACATCTGGATCTCGTACTGCAACTTCTCTCTAATCATCATCTCTGAGCAAAATAGTCTAAATGTGTTTTTAGCCAGGAAGAAGTGGGGTATCTCAGGCATATTGTTTCAGCCCAAGGGATTTGAGTGGATCCTACAAAATAGATGCCATGAAAAATTAGATGCATCCTCAGACACTCAAGAGCCTCTATGGTTTTTTGGGATTAACTAGCTACTATTGCAAGTTTGTCAAGGATTACGATAAGATTGTAGTTCCATTAACAGCTATGTTGAAAAAGGATGCTTTTACATGGACACATGTTGTTGAGTGTGCATTTGAAAAGCTGAAACAAGCTATGTGTACTACACCTATTCTAGTTATGACATATTTTTTCAAGACCTTCACTATTGAGAGTTATGCTTGCAGCAATGGACTTGGTGTTGTTCTCCTTCAAGATGAACATCCCATTGCGTTCACCACCAAAGCCCTTTCTGGCAAAAATTTAGTACTCTCTACATATGATAAGGAAATGATGGCTATTTTGCACGTAGTACAAAAGTGGTGGCCATACCTACTAGGGAATCATTTCTGCATCAAGACTAATCACCAAAGTCTAAAATATGTCCTCAAACAATGTGTCTCCTCCCTAGCACAACAAAATGGGTTAGCAAACTCATGGGTTATGACTATGAGATCACTTACAACAAGGGTAAGGACAATATTGTGGTGGATGCTCTTTCTCGCACATTTGATGACCAAGCTTCTCTTTCAGCTATTTCTATGCCTATTCCAAATTGGTTGGAATCTGTCCAACAGGGCTATGTCAATGACTCTTCATTATCTCAAATCATTCAACAGTTGATCAATAACCCTTCTGTTGTACTGCATTACTCTTGGGATGTGCTTCTCTGAGATACAAGGGTCATTTAGTGCTTCCCCAGAGCACAAATCTTCAGCAAGCTACTTCTATGAACTCCATGCTTCTCCATCGGCAGGGCACTTTGGGTTCCTCAAAACTTATGAACAGGTACGGTGTAACTTCTTTTGGAAGGGAATGAATATAGCAATTCAACAGATGATGGCTGAATGTGATACCTTCCAATGTAACAAGGGTGAAATGACACTCCTTCCTAGATTGCTTGAACCCTTACCCATCCCTACACAGATTTGGATAGATATTTTTATGGATTTCATTGAGGGGCTCCCTAAATCTGGAGGAAAGATAGTGATCTTAGTTGTGGTTGATCGCCTCTCTAAATATAGTCATTTTTGTGCCCTCAGCCATCCCTATACTATCTCCTCAGTTGCACAAATTTTCATGGACCCGATCATTCATCTTTATTGCATCCCTTCTTCCATTATCTCAGATCATGATGCAACTTTCACCAGTTATTTTTGGACAGAACTATTTCGACACTCGCACCAAACTAGAGATGAGTTTGGGGTATCACCCACAAATAGATGGTCAAACTAAAATTATCAACAAATGTTTGGAAACTTATCTTCGTTGCTTCACCTCAGAACAACAACACCAGTGGACAAAGTGGCTCCCTCTCGCTGAATGGTGGTACAATACCTCCTACCACACTGCATCTAAAATGAATGGTGGTACAGTACCTCCTAACTATTATAGAAACATTAAACCATTAACATGAGATATTGCAGCAAACACATAAGGAAGAAAGAATGATAGAAGAAGAGAGACACAAGATATACGTGGAGAAAATTGTTACAACTGAAAAACCCCACACTCCAAAATACTACTCAATTGTATTATGTAAACAAAGAGATTACAATACAAATCAGAGCCAATGCTCTTGCAAGAGTCTTTGACACTCATATCTGGAGATGATCCGGTAGCATAATAGTACCTGTAAAACCTGTAATACATCTTCTCCTCCAAGCACCTGTTTATAGAGAAAATACAAGGCAAAATTGCCTCTATCTTGGAACGGGCATCCAACTTGGCCTCATGGCCCAAAACCCATGCCTATGGACACTTGGTCAACATTGTAAGATGCTACTGACACTTGTCCATAGACCCCATCCCAAAGAGGTCGCATATTTCCAAAATGGGCTATGACATATGCTCTTACGACTCTTACGACCGTCATAGAATTTGTCATAGCAATTACAACTTGCAGCTATAAGAGAATCTATCCTACATAGGCTATAAATAGCATATTCTCTTACAACATATCATAGTCCACCTTGGGGTACCCAAAGATGCCTTTTTCAAAGATGCTCTTTGACACATGTCTTCACCTATCATAGAATCTCCTATTTCCAACTCTTACATGTCATAACTTTGTCATAGGAATCTGTAATGACCATTACGGTCAATATTCCCTTACACAACATCCAAGATACTGACACATGGCAAAACATTCCTACCACAAAGTGGAATGCCTATCTCCTCATGTGAGGACAAAATTACAAGTTGTCATCTTCCATGTAGGATGACACATCACTGTGCCACATCCCACAAAATGATAATATGGAATTTACAATTAATTTACAACATAGGCAATGAATAAATAAATACAATCAAAATAATGCAAGGAATTACCAAGGTTGAGAAACCTTAATTCCCAACATTGATCGTATGGGTGATAAAGTCAATGATCAAATTCTAAATACAAAAACATGTACAAGGTAACATATGAATTTAACATATGTTTGCAATCTCATAGTCATAGTTGTATAATCATCACAACATAGTCCTAAAACTAGAAATACTCATAGTTAAGCATTATTCAATAACAATTTCTAAACAAGAAGATCCCATATGATGCATTACAAAGATTATTTTAAATAAATATTTAGATACTTTTGTAAATCGCTTCAAAAAATAAGTAATAAATATAATATTCAAGTAAGAAAATGTATCATGGGCAGGGGCCCTGGCTCAATTGGCTAAGTAATTCCGTTGCGGTAAAGATGGTCATGAGGTCCAGTCTCCCCCCTGCCCACCTGATAATTGTAACCGGTTCATAGCTCCGGTCAAAAGCGTTTACCCATGAATAAAAAAAAAAAAGTAAGAAAATGTATCCATAGATATGCATATCATGTACTTATCCTCTACAATAATCTAGATGGCTATAGAGACAATTGAGCTATGGAAAGGATTTAGCACTACAAAACCTTATATTGAATTATAGTGCATGAGAGCATGAGAAAATAGAGCTTGATTTGAAAAGATTGGGACCTTAATACTTTTTATAGTAGGGGACACACAAGTGTTTTCAATATAACAAATCCCCCCTCTCCCTATTATAATTTAAGATATTACACATATAATTCCATGCTCTCAATCTTGATTGACAAACTAATATTGCATTATACGACTTCATACTTTTAGCTTTTATGCATCACATCAGTACAATCATATGTATACCTACTATAGAATCTAGTTTGAGGTATTATGAACCGCATGTTATACTCAACCAAAATAAAGGAAGAAGAACAATTATGGGTTCTAAATCAATAAAAGTGTGACTTTGTAGGGACACAAGGCTCAATTTAGGAATAAACTACATCTTAGGCCTTTGGAATATATTTTTTCACCTCTATATGTAATCTTACAAATATCAAATTGAATCATTATTTATATCAAGGAGTTGAACTATGCTCCATGGAAAAGTCCTATTGTGTAAGGATGGGTTCATTTCATGCTTTAGTCAATTCAACTCTACCCTAATAGAAATCCCTCCTTCTAAGAATGAAGATGCTTCCTAAAATAAATAACCCTATTGCAATCCTTCTAAAATATTCCATTGGGAACTTGCAATGGAATTAAATGCCCTTCTACACATGTATGTGGCTAGAGAAATCCATGGGGAAATTCATCACATGAATTCCATATAGTTATAATCTCACTTTTGTATACCTTTCAAGTCATTCACATGACTATAAATGCCCAAATTACATTCTGTAAAGCTTAGAAATCTTTGTAGGATCCTCTAATTTCCTACCTATAACCACTTTTATGGTCATCCTCTGTATCACTTCCTAGTTGTGTATGAAAGCCTTGAATACACATTGTATTACTCTAAAAATCTTGTGAGTGACATTACAAAATTAAACTGTTTGAATTTCTTGAAAGACTAACTGACCATAGTGAGCTTGGAAATAGATCTATAGCTAGCATATAGTGGTCAAAATAAATATGTAACAAAATAATTATCCACTAGAAAGGTTTTACTTGACATCCTATGAGAAACTAACATGTCATAGACTTCAAACTAAACCACTAAGCCCTTTGAAAAGTTAGCAAGCCTACTAAATATGAACAATAGGCCCACTGTTAGCATATTGTATTACATTGTTGGTTAGATTGGTTATGGTTCGGTCTAGTTGTGATTTAGTTTCATATAACCAAATCAACTATTATAACTATACTCCCTCATAGTATATGTATGTATCTACATTTCATCACCGTATCAATAAATCATAAACTCTTCACTATTTGGTATTAGAGCATCCGATCTTGTGCGATGTGAGGTGTAACAGAGATTGCTACCAGCAAGTGCCATATGAACAAAGAAATGTCTATAGCGATTTAGATGGTAGGAAGATGGCAAAGGTGTGAGAAGCACTAATAAAGAACATCTGCGTGGAAGAATTTGTGAATAGAAACACCTTTAAAGATTTCAATAAGATGCAACACGTGGAGAAGAAGTTCATGTGGAGGAGAAACATAAGAGCATTCTAAGGAGCAACTATATTTGCTTTGTTTGTATGCATTTGAAGGCAGAGAATGTGTGTTTGAAGAAGATTGATAAAGACAACTATGAAGTGAAGATTCTGGATGGTGAATTTTGTGTTTGTTGGCTTGTGTAGACCTGTGAAAGTGTATAGAAGACAAGTGACTAGCATATCAGGTATGAGGAATGCTTTTATATGATATTTACTGGTGCATAAGAGAAGGCCGTGACCCAGTTTGGAGACTTCCTAATGTAGTGTTATTCTTCCTATCATTGCCCAAGCCATTTGAAGTAACACAATAGGATAATGTCATTTGATTTGAAGGCTCATTCTTTGTACAACTGTTCATAGTTTGAAGATTGTTTTCTTGCCACTCTTAAAGACTGTTATTTGCCTTTAGTTTGCTTTGATTGGTGGTTGGAAGTAATATGTTGTAATCTCTACTCCCACAGATTTTTCCCCAATCTTCTAAAGATTTCCCCGCTATACCACCATTCAATAGTCTATTTGTGTATTGGGCTCCTACCATACACTGTGAAAATCAAACCTAAGTACTTTATTGACAGTTTTGACTATATTCACCTGCCATCATTGTTGAAAGAAAAGAATTTCTTATATTCACGGAGACTAAACTTTGTTTTTTAGAAACTAGAGCCGTTGTGGACAAGTGTTTTGTGAAATAAGGTGTTATAAAGTGGTTGAATTATTTGGTCTTAATGAAGGTATAACATTAAAAAATCATAGATTCAATAAGAGTTTCATTGGAGTAATAAGGTAAGAATTGTTGAAGGTTTAATAGTGTCTTGGATGTACAAGATTGACTAGTGTAAGGGTCCATTATTGGTCAAAATCAACATCATTATTTTTAGAATTTGAACATGGCCACACATTATGCTTATGTTCTTGGTGTCATCCATGCTATCCCTAATAGAAATTTTGAAGACTCATATGCCTATGCTATCGAAGATTTGAATGCTACACCTAATAAGGATTTTGGAGATTCACTCGCAACCTCAAGTGGATAAAGTGTAACAGGGTCATATTGGAGGCAAGCGGCATCAAAGGATGGAGGACTTTCCATCATCTTAAGTTAGCTTCTCGCTTTGAGATGATTCTATGCATGAGAAGCGTTTTTGGTTTTGGTTGTTTTGTTTTTCTTTGTTGATGCTGACGGACTTGAAGAATGTATGTTTTGTGAAGATTTTGTTTTGGAGATAGGTTTGGGATTTAGTGTTGAGCTCAATATGGATTGTTGTCCAGCGAGCTTCAAAGAGTATATGATCAAGAATTATACCCTTTTGCAGTCACTAGACAATGGCAGAGATCTGTCGTATCTCTTAGGGTTCATTGTCAAATAATTCAGGACTCTATGATTTGAGAGCTTGGGACTAAAGAGCTCAAGAACACAACTCAAAGCTATTCCTTTCTGAGGGTAGATGAGATAGCATGATGGAGCCCTGCTTGGTTTAGGATTTGTTCTTGGGAGAAAATCTTTGATAAAATATGTATTCATACTATGTAATTAGCTTTATTGAGTATTTTAGCATTAAGGGGGGGTCCCTTGGTACTATTATAGGAACAATGTAATAAGGGGGGGAATGTTAGCATATTGTATTACATTTTTGGTTATATTGGTTATGGTTCAGTCCAGTTATGATTCAGTTTCATATAACTAAATCAATTGTTATACAAATCAACTATTATAACTGTACTCCCTCATAGTATATGTATGTATCTACATTTCATCACTATACCAATAAATCATAAACTCTTCATTACCCACCACCATAGCTTCCCTAGATATATTTGGCATGATCAACTCTTATGAACATTTATAGCACTAATAAACCTATGGCTATCTTGATAAGATCTTCTAGATAGAATTGAGTGTGACCAAGATCCAATGGCTAATGAATAGTAATCAAAACAAAATAATTTTATTAATTATTCACTAAAGCACTTTTTCTTGCTACAATAAAAAAAATAACATTTGGCTCTAACATACACATAGTTAAGTATAAAGCCTATCAACTCTCATAGGGCCACCATTTTCCAACATAATGCATCCTCATAAAATGAGGGCCTATTAACCCATCAAAAGACTATCACAAACACCACCAACAAGTATGCCATGTTAAAGATTGATGATATAGATAACTTTAGATTGTGGATTGTGGAGAGCTAACTAGCTAAGATAACTCTATACACTCCAAAGTGATAATAATAGGTAGTTGTGTAGTATGAAGCCTACCACTTAAAGGATGCACCATTAGTAATACCAAGTCACTATGAGAAATGAAAAAGTACATGGGTGAAATTAAGGCATGGGAAAATATGATGGCCACCATGACTATAAGCACTTAGGCCTAGAAGAAAACAAGGTCCTTAAATAGTACACAAGGATCAAAAGAATGATTCAATGTAGTCCATTCAATCATTTAGGACAATTTGGATTATAGAGCTAAGGGATAATAAGAAAACCATGCAAAGCCAAAGAAATGTAAATATAGAGTAATGCCACATAGGCTCTGGTTGGGGAGATGTATCCCTTGTGGATGAAATGAGAAGTTAGATAAATCTTTGAGATTAGATCAAAAAGATAGAAAAGGGGAAAAGACAAGATAGGGAGGGAAAAATAAAAGAAACCTAAACCTTAAACAAAATGCATAGGGTCAAAGATTTACATATAGCCAAAAACATGAAGCTTCCATTTAAGAGAATTTAATTCTTGTTTGTATCTATATGTGGTATAAAATAGATTGTAGGCTAACTCATGCTTGTCATGGCTCCAAGCCATAAGAAAACCTAAATATGACACACACCTTTGTTAAAGAAAATATATTCAAATGAGCACATCCATCCTATTCTAATGATTTCAATGTTGTTAAAATGTAGAATAAAGATATTCATATACCCAAACACAAATATGAGCATACCACTCCCAAGGAAAAGGGAACAAATTTGAAACTTTTATCTTCTCTTTGAATTGAAATTGTAGACACCTAAAATTTACCACATTCTAAATGACACATCTAACATCACTTTTGACACTTTTGATACCATCCTAATCCCATCCTAACCACATACATCTTGATAATAATTAATTATATAAAATATATTTATTTAATTAATTAAGATTATCCCTTTAACATTCCCTCCATCATCAAATTAATTAAATAAATCATATTTATTAAAACTAATTTTCCACATCCCTCTATACTAATTTAATTATTTAATTAATTATTCTATGTCCTCAATCCTAGTCTAATCCCCCATTTATCCTAATTAAATCCCATCCTTATCCATTATCCCCAAATAAATGAATTAAAATTTCAACTAGTCACATGACCAACTAAAACTTTTCTAGATTCATTGAACCTAGATGCCCTCACAAAAGTCAAACTAACTTTATATCTCCACCATCCATTTCCATACTAAATTTTTTAATCCTATCCATTTACATAAGGATAATCCCTAGAAGCTTTCATCATTTCCCTAATTCTTCAAATTCAATCTCAACCATCTATTCATCTTTAATCTCAACCCTCTACCCTTTTTGCTTGCCCTAGAAGCTTCTAACCTTGCTTTAATTTATCTCATTCAATCCTATACATCCATTATAATCAAATCTTAGCCATCCATTGTATCATTCAAACATCTATAAATTAACCTTTATCCTCAACCATGAAAGAGGGAATGAAGGGAGAAGAATCTATAGGTACATGATAATTTGAAGAGAAACCAACATCTCTACATAAAACATCCAAGAGCATATCCAACATATCCAAGGTTTGCATATGGTAATGTTTTTTTAATTTTCCATTGTATTTACATTCCTTATTTTCTCTCTCTGAGGTATTCATAGGTATGGAATAGGGATCTTAGATTCACATTAGTTTCCTATTATTTTTATTTCAAATCTAGGGTATACAGAAACATTTAACATATAAACCCGACAAACTATTAGGTCCATAATTATGGCCAAAGCCCATATCGTATGGGTCATAGACATGTGGATTAACAAAGTTTCCATCTTGCACTAGAAAATAGAATGCTTTGTACTCCATGCATTGAATATCACCATGAATTCTAGCCACATTGGGCATATTATGTACAAACTTGAAAGCCTCAAATTCAAATGTTTCAAAACTACATATGTAATTAGTCAATTGGTTTGAATACAAGCTTCTATCAAGCATATAAATGGATGGGATACACTTTGATGTTCCTAATTGTCCTCCAACTAGAGTAGTTCACTTTCTTTCAAACTTGTATTCAATTCGCAATTAAAAATTTTCTATCTACGTTCAACATCACTATATTCAATGAGATAATCCAAGCCTTCATCCATATGAAAGACTTCATGTTTAGCTACACACATTTCATTTTATAAACATTATGAAAACTTACATGCCACATTTACACATAATATCATAGATTCAAATTATATTGAAATACATGTGTAACCCATGTTAATGTTGTATAGATTCACTTCGACATGTAACTATAGTGCATTAGGATAAGTAAAAATTATTGTGCTTTTATCCATAGTGTGACAACACTCAATAATAAATCTAAAATCAAACTAGTTAACAAATGCAATAGGCTCAACCTCAATAGTAGATAGACATTCTTCTCTTCTAAAGGAATCAACTATGGCATATATTCTTTGAGGCATGTAGACCACCTCATAGTAGGATGATGATTTAACACACAAAAGTGTGACCACTAACAGCACAAGTACTACAATCATTTCCAATCACTCCTATCGACTAGGTGTCCAAAGTCAAAGGTTCAACATTATGAACACGTTTAGATGAGATGCCTACAAACTTTAAGAGCCCTATATTCTCATCAATGCTAATAGAATGATTGTAAGTCTATTCAAGACTTACAGATCTATTATCTCTTAAAAAGAAACTCGATTCTAAATCAAATGCCCCAAAATATAGGACTAAACTCATGAAGCCATTGGGCCTCACATGCTTCAAAATATCTCTCAAATCCTTAGGAGAGCTCAAGTTAAATTTACAAAGAGATTCATTGTGAATTCTATGTATACTAGTAAATCTATTGACTAGCACATTAACACTAACCTTGCCACCAGAAAATTCTATGAATGCTACTTGAAATTCATCACATGCACCTAAATAGAGAGGTCATACAAATTAATATAGCAAATTCTCTAGATTCACCTTATAACTAAACAAAAAAATGTAGCATCAAATCCTCATCATCCACCTCATACTCATATGTCAAGTTGATGAAGGCCTAATTATGTCTATTACCATATTTAGCATTTTCTCCGTAAAACCTTCATAACTCCTTTATGATCTCACTAGGTACATAGTTAGAAAAATTAGGAATACCATTAAACTTCAATTGTCTATACATTCTAGCATTCCAAGTCACTCTAATATACTACAAACCCAACTTTTTTCATGTATACACAACATATAGTAGTGAAGATAATCTAATTAGAAGGAAAATTTGTCATCTCTTGAAGATGACAAAACCTTGAAGTGCAGAAAAAAAATCTTTAATGATAGAAAAATGTTGAAAATGAAGGTAGAAGTGCTGCTATAAACTTTAAAAATTTTTGTATGCAAAGCTGAAATTAAGATTAATCTATAACAATTAATGAACAAGTGCTTATGCACTTTCAAACCAATGTAGAAGAGAAGAGAAGAGAAGAGAAAAAGCTTGCACAGTATTTACGTGGAGAAACCCTTTCGGCAAAAAACTCTACACTCAAAGATGTTTCTTGCTTGTATTAAATCTCTTTAGAAAAGATTACATTCAATACTAAAATTTCTCTAAGTCCTTGATGCACTTCACCAAAAAGTTTCTTCAATTTTCAAACCTATAAAAGACTTCAAAAAAGCTTCTTGCTTTTTCCTTCAAAAACTTCTTCAATAAAAAAAGCTTCTTCAATAAAAAAAGCTTCTTGCTTTTTTATTCTAAGTCAAAAAAGCTCTTTGCTTTTTTACTCTAAGTCTTTCACAAAAAACTTCTTTCTTTTATCTTCTAAGTCTTTTTCCTCAAAACAACTCTCTGGAAAATGTATGGGGTTTTCAATTAAATCAAAAACTCTCTTTTAATTCAAGAACTTCTTAACAGGAGCTTGAAACTCAAAATATAATCAATTACATTTGATAACATAGCTTCCAAAGCTCATGCAAAAATCAACCTCACTTAAATTGAGAAGACTGGACTTAAACAAAGTCCAAGCTTTGAGTTAACTACCTCTTCATGATGTGTGCACACAAGTATGCTAAAACTATCTTTGCCAACATCAAACATATTTCCAAATAAAAGCAACAACTGAAAGTCCCAAGATTGGGTGCTCAAGTTGGCCCAATCTATTTCAGTCAACTGAAGTGATCAACACACATCAATTCTCATGCAACAACTTGCACAATTGATGTCCCCAATGTTATTCTTAATTACCTTGTTCTGTACATGCAAACACCAGATTCAACATGCAACTGATACCCATTACCTGAAACACTGAGATGTACCATCCTACAACTTTCAAGAGTTAGAGTGCCCTGCAAGTAATATGTTAAAACTGACATGCAAGCATTTTCAACAACATACAACTAATACCCATTTTCTGAATCACTGAGATGTACCATCCTACAAGTTTCTAGAGTTGGAGTGTTTTACAAGTAATCTCACAAAACTAACATGCTACAACATGCAAGGTCATATAACTGACATGCAAGAACATGCAAGGTCATACAAGTCCATAGGACTGACATGCAACAACATGCAAGCACATGCAAGTGACATGCAACAACATGCAAGGTCATACACTGTAGTTAACTCCAACATTATATCCATGCAAGGTGTCTCAACATTATCCACTCATGTACATAAAAAAGCAGAACTCCAAGTCTAAATATAAGTCCCCATCAAAAGGGGACACCCAAGTTTAACTCCCACATACTAGGAGTTATCAAACTCACAAAATAGACTTAGGAGAAGTCAACAAAGTCTTCATGGCCCCCACTCTAAAAATAGATGCCCAAGTTTGACCTTATCAATTAGGAATTTATTGCAAAAGTCAAAGTGATATAATTAATAAATAATTAATCTCTCAAAGTCTTAATGTGTTGGGGATCACATTCCAAGAACTTTGGAGACACATGAATTGGTTTGGATTGCAAGTTAATGGCAACTTATCCCAACAAAAAATAGGGTTGTATTTTGTTACCACTAGAAAATTATTCAACATATAATTGAAAGGAATCAAGGTACATGGAAATTCTTCCTACACTAATTCAATTGGGAGAGTGTTGTGCAAATTTTCAATCTTTTAATAATTACATAAAGTAGAAACACATATAAATATAAAATAAACAATATACTATAGCATAGGTGTACATGAGGAAATCCCTTCCAAGAAATAAAAAACCCACACTCCAAAATAGCTCAATGTACTATTCAATAAAAGCATAGTTACAATACACTTGCAAATCAAGCCTTCGCATGAGTATCATCAACCAAAGATCTAGAGGAATTTGACATCATAATATAATACCTACAAAACTCACTATATAACATCCATCTCAAGCACCCAATAATTAGGAGATACAATACATGAAACCAAGGCGTGTGCAAGAAGTTGTGTCCACTTATTGGCCAAAAAGTGGAAGTGTTTTCCCTGATTTTCAAAATTTGTCACATTTGACCTAAAATTTTGAAGCACTTAAAGGTGGAATCTTGGAAAAAGTCACTAGATATGAAATGTAGTACTCGAAGTCTAGTTTCCAAATATGTAATTTTTTTCAATATCCAGATGATAGAAATTGATTTTGAGTAGGCGTTTCTAAAAACCACTGTTTAAAAGTCACTTTTTTTTACTATACCATGTACGTGTACGTCATCCATATTTTGACCTAAATAATCATATTTTTCAAAATCTTTTTGGGAAAAGATTTGTAACTCACTAAAGCATGTTTTCATATTTTTTTATAATTTTTTATTGAATTTTTTTTATTAATTTTTTATTGGCCATTTTTGGTCTTTTAAAAAATCGTCGTGTATGTCACGCATAAGATGACCTAAACTTAACATTTTTTGAAAAAAAAACAATTAAATTGAAAAGAATTGTCTAAAGTATGTTTTCGTACAATTTTTTTTACAAAAATATATTTTAATAAAAAGTTATTAAAATACTAAAAAAACCTTGATAATTCAAGTTTATGGACCTATTTCATCAGAATTGATTAAAAATAGAAAAATTAATCCAATTGTAAAAAAATTATATATTTGGAATCTACAATGTCTCATCTATAATGGGTTTTAATTTCATCAAAATATTCTGCAAAATAGACCTTCAGATATATGCCCAAAGTCACTATTTTGTTGCGACATTGACAGGACCTTCAAGTTGCAGGTCAAACCAGGTCCAGAGGTCAGGTTCGGGTCCCCAAAGCATTTCCCAAACCGGGTTACAAAGCAAAACCCAAGCTTAAAATTCAAATTTTAAATAACGGGATCTCGTTTAGTAAACGGGATCCCGTTTCTTACTCCACTACTGCAAAACAAAACGGGATCCCGTTTATTATTTGTCCATTTTTTTAATAAGACTGTACTATGACTGTTAGCCCTACAACTCGCTCTACAGTACGGCTGACAGCGACATTTGCAACATTCTCTACCATCTTTTTTCCTTTTGTAGGTCCATCAACTTGGAATATTGTTTGAATTTTGATAGAAGCCATCATTAAGACACTGTTTGAGTGAAATTTTGTTCAATTGGTACTTGTTTGAAGGACTTGAACAAAGAAGAAAGGCTTTGAAGTTTTATAAATTCAATTGTACATACTTCATAAATTTTTTAATCATGGGATCACAAAGTTGTAATAAGAGGAAAGATAGGAAGCTATTAACCCCTGAAGAAATTGAAGCAAAGAGAGAGGAGGCAAAAAGACAAAGAGATAGAAGAATAAAGATTCAATCAATGAATAATGCTAAAGCATTCAATTCCACAACTATTGAAGATAAAAACATTGAGGAGACCATGGATGTAGACGATGCAAATTTGCAAGAGGTGAATGTGGAAACTAATACAATTATACAAACTACTCCTGGTATGTCTTCAAATTCCTCTATCAATGCTATGGAGAATGTTTCAATAGGCACAAATCCAAGTACTTCTTCAAATCCACCTTTGAATGAAATGGAAATAGTGTTGATAAGAGATTTAAAACAAGCTAGATATAACAATGTTGAGATTGATAATATTCGTAGAGATCAAAATTTGAAACAAATTGTTGTTGAAAATGAAAATAAAAATCTTTTTGTTGAAAATGAAAACGAAAACTGTTTTGTTGTTTAAAATGAAAATGAAAACCATTTTGTTGTTGAAAATGAAAACGAAAATCCTTTTGTTGAAAATGAAAATGAAAATTGTTTTGCTGTTGAAAATGAAAATGAAAATCCTTTTGTTGAAAATGAAAATGAAAACCGTTTTGTTGTTGAAAATGAAAATCATTTTGAATTTGAAAATGAAAATGAAAATCAAGGATGTGATGTTGAAAATGAGAATTTTTTTTTCAAAATTGAAAGAGATGTTTTGGATAATCTTCCTGGTAAAATTTCTTGGAGACAAATAAGAACACATGCCAATAGATTATACAAAAAAAAAATTTATCGTAAAAAACTATCATTTCAATGTCAACTAATGATGCAATTAATGAGAATGTGGAAAATGAGAAAAGTAATGAAAATGTTAGGCATTTTTGTTAAACCAAGAAGAAAAGATCAATCACTAAAACATGCTATGTCTATTGTTTCTAGTGCCATTGAGTCTATTGGAAGTAATAGTCAATCCAAAGATAAGAATACAGCAAGACGAACTATAACAACTACTATCGTGAATAAAACAACTTTGAATAGAAGAATGGTAAGCAATATTAGTGCAATTCTAAAAATACATCCTAAAACATTGGTAAGAGTGGCAAAAAGAAGAGAAAGTATAGAAAATGATCCAATTAACCAATGTTGGAGTTTTAGTGGTTGACTCCTGAGATCTGACATGAAACTGAATGTTGAAATCAGATCTTGTTGGAATCATTTGCTGTTGCGCCAAAAGCTCGAGCTATCAATGCTCGCTACAAATGCCAGACTTAACCCAGATCCACGGGAGGCTCACTACCATGTCACAAATCTTGAGGTCAGCGTTGAATGCCTCACTGACAAGGGGGTAGCTCACTTCCAACAATCCCCCCCTCAACACAACCTGAGGGATTTGAACCCATGACCCATGGCTCTGATACCAATTGTTGGAATCATTTGCTATTGCGCCAAAAGCTCGAGCTATCAACACTCGCTACAAATGCCAGACTTAACCCAGATCCACTGGAGGCTCACTACCATGTCACGAATCCCGAGGTCAACGTTGAACGCCTCACTGACAAGGGGGTAGCTCACTGCCAACAGATCTTTGATCAAAAAATGTTGGCATGATAATACTAGGGTATCATCTAATGCTAGAGATGTTTTAGAATTAAGAGTGGGGTCCAAAGTTCGCGATCCTCATCCAAAACACCTATTAGATACAACACAAACTAAATTTTATAGAAAATTTTGTGATGAATTAGTGTTACCTGGTAATATTAAAATAAATCAAAGATCTTTTAAAAAATGCAAACCATGGTATGTAAAGATTAATAAGCAATGAATATCTTGTTGTTGTAAAATGCATGTTCAATTTTGTTATTATTATGATGTGTTTCAATATATACGTTGTACTTTACATAGTAACATGATTATACAAGAATGTGATATTAATATGCCAACTGAAGCAATAAAAGAGTTTATATCAAGTTTGTTCTGTGAAAGATCTAATGAAAAATTATTTTATTTAAATTCATGTATTTCTGGACAATGCACTAGTTGTGGCAATCTTTCTTTGTTAAGAGTTTGTATGCATGAAAGTGTTGAAAATAATTTTGGACAACAATTAGTGGATGTTAAAAGATTTAAGAATGTTGAATATTCTTTAAAAGATGGAAAATTTGGAAAGCGTTGTGATTTAATTATAGAAAAGGTTAGTGTGCATGCATTCATATCAGAATTTAAGAGTAAAATTGTACCAAAATATGTCAAGCACTTTCAACAAGCTTGATGGCTTGATGGACAATTTTGTGAATGTAGAAACACATTTCCAGTTGGTACTATACTATCAGTGGTTGATTTTATGGAAAACTATACTTTAGCTCCTCAAGAGGAAATTCAATCACAATATTACAATTCAGTGCAGGTTGCTATGTTTGTTCATATTATTTATAGACATGCAGATGATAGCACAGAGAATGATAGAAAAGTTTTGAGGGAGTATCATTTCTATTTGAGTGACAACCGGTTACACTCATCAGAGTTTGTTCAATATTGTTTAAATATATTTTATACAAATTTAAGAGAAAGAGGAATCCAAATGACTGAACATCTTATATGGTCAGATAATTGTACGAGGCAGTTCAAGAATGCTCAAATGTTCTGTTGGTTAAGTAGGGTTCACAAGGAGAATAATGTCCAACATATGTGAAATTTTTTGAAAGCTGGACATGGTAAAGGAGAACATGATGAAGCTAGTGTGTGTGTTAAAAGAATTCTTGCTAGACAACAATTGAAATTTGAGGATGCAGTAAAATTTAAAGATGCACATGGGATTGTAGATTGGTACAATACAAGATTATGTACACCTGTATCAACGAGTACTCTACAGTTCATCAATTCTTTTGGTTAGTTGAAGAAGAAAACATTCTACCTAGACTTGATTTCCAGACAATCAGTGGATCTACTAAATGGCATTCATTTAGGAGTTTGAATGCAAGTACATAGACTATTTGGACAAGGGAGCTTGCATGTTTTTGTTAGTTTTGTATTTCAGGAGATTGGGAAGCATGTGAGAATACAGAATGGGTTGAAGAGTGGAAGCAAACACCATTGACACTTGCACAAGCACATGATCAAAGTGAAACAAAAATTGAAAACAATGATCAACTGTTTGCATCAGACGATTATGATCGTGTTTTAGACCTTGTACAAAAAGGTAATTTAATTCAAATTATTTCATTTTATTTCACTTCATTACTAATTTGTAGTGCTTTTATTTATTTATATGTGTACATATGAATGCATGTATGTTGATTGGTCAAATTTTATGGACATGTACAAGTTATTAAATCAAAATTTGTTTGCAGGACATGTGTATGCTATTGTTGCACCAAAGAAGAATGAAGAGGAAACAGAATATTGGTTGGCTCGCTGTGTGGAGACTAAACATAAGTTAACAGCACCTTGAGAAGATGATGATAGCTTTCCTTATCCAATAGGTTTGGTGATCCCCTTAAGACATCCCCTTAAGCAAATTTTGATAACAAGTCTTTGATCCCCTTAAACAAATTTTAAGAACTTCTTTGATCCCCTTAAGCAAATTTTAAGAATTTATTTGATGATGGCCATCATTATCCAATAGGTTCGATGGTGGTTGTTGGCACTTGGCTACGGAAATACCTAATAAGGAAGAATGGTTTACCTACATTCAAAGATTATGAAACACATAAGAAGATTATACACTACTCACATTTGGTGTTGGCAACAAATATAAAACTGGAGAGGTATCGTGGAAAACCTACAAATAAAGAGCTATGGATAATTTCTATGGAAGACCATGAGACAATCATCGATGCGTTGGAAAAAAAAAAGAGGATGGAGATGGTACAATGGAATAAGTAAATACAGGTAAATATAGTTAAATAGATTTATATTGTTCTTTTAAATACATTAAATACATGTTTTGATATTTCTTGTGCGTTATTAGTTGAAATTGATTTAAATTGTCCTTTTATATCCTTAGGCCATAATCACAAATTCATCACATACTTTGAAACAAAAACTTGAGAGGCACTTGTAAATACAGGTACAAATTGTGTATATCTAGATAGTTTTATATAAATTAAAATACATGTTTTGATGATATATTGATAAATTGCTTGTATTATTTTTATATCAGGTGGTGTGAAGACCTGCTACATTCCCCACAAGTTTTGAATTTTCTTGAGATGGCATAACCACATTTTGTAAATATTATTTTGAGTTGGCATATATGTACATACATAATTACATTATTACACATTTTGTAC
Organism: Cunninghamia lanceolata; assembly: GCA_027924645.1. Taxonomy (NCBI): domain Eukaryota; kingdom Viridiplantae; phylum Streptophyta; class Pinopsida; order Cupressales; family Cupressaceae; genus Cunninghamia; species Cunninghamia lanceolata. The sequence continues at coordinate 15,055,263 of BSBN01000972.1, read as the reverse complement.
ATAAATTTGTATACATGTGTATGTACACAATTTTATATTCTACACTTTTATATATCAAAATTATTATTCTATATATTTTATTTATTAAATGTGCATGTTTTTCTACTTTAAATTTAATTTTATTATATTGTTAAATTTGGTTGCCTTGGGCAACTTCACCAAATTTTGATAACTTAAGACATCCCCTTAAGACATTGTAAATTAGGACCCCTTAAGACATCTAAAAAGTTAGCATCTTTGTAGGTTAATTAACATGGCCAATTTGAAGTTGTTAATGGACCATAGTACATCCTACATGCAGTTATGTTACTTCTATGTTTCAATAACCATATATCTCTCAATCCAACCATTACACTATCAGCTTTATTCTATCCTTAAAATTTCTTCTTTATTTGATATGCTCAATAATGAAGATGAACTATTATATGTCCATGATGTGAATCATGCATGTATATGTCCTCTCTATGTTAGCAATGATATAAAATTAACATATGTCACTACATCTAGGAGAGGGACTCAAAACTACATGGATATCACCTAATATACCTTCATCAAGTCTAATAATATACATCATATATCTAGAATGATGTAATTGATTAGTATTGGTCTTCAATTGCTTTCAATTGTTGAGTAAGAGTGGCTTTGATTAGATTTGTCTACTCAAAGATTCAAATTGAAGGACAATATAAAACAAGATCATTCTCACCAATTAGACATAGTTACATCAACATGCATGTTTTCAAACTATATACATTGGCCATGAAGCTTGACTACTATTAAGGAAGTTAAATGGTGTTTCATCTTTTTATAACATACTTCTAAAGATACTTTTCAACACCATCAAGTTTTCATACATAGGTACAAACATGGGTGAACAAATTCTATAAGTCAAAAGGAGTAGTGGAATAATCTATTTGGTGACAAAGCCTTTGATGTTTAGATTTATAGTGATGACCTCTTCCCAATGTAAACAAAAAGTAATGAGAAAATCCATGATTGTCAAATAAATTCTAATCCAATAGCATAATCTAGATCTTGATTATCAAGCACATTTTAGAAGAAATAATCTAGCATCAACCATATAAAATCTACAAAGAGAGATAAGCTACTCTAAGCCTCTTGTTTATATTTGCATTTATGAGTCTCAACTCATTTATTTTAATTTAACTAATTAATAAAATTTAAAAAGCATTCTATTAGACCTAAATAACTATAGGATATGTTTATTTTCCTACACAATCCTAGACTAGAAAAAAAAAATAGATTTTTTTTTAAATTAAACAAATATAACTTATAGATGACTATGACTAAAGTATGAGCAAGTTCTATTTTGTGTATCAAATTCTTAAATGAGCCATGACCTTTTACTATTTAGATGATGTGATATATTAGTGTGGGCTTAGGTCGATACTATTTAGTTAGTTCCATAAAATAGTAAGATATTGTTAAGAAAATATTAACAATCAAAAATTATTATTATTAGCCATAATTAGAAAACTTGTCTAGTAAAGCCCATATGTCAAAGCAAGACATGCTAGTACACATCAACACATGGCAGCCTTTTTGGGTTCTCATCAATAGCCAACAATCCTCTACCCTCTTCTATTAGCATTCATGTGCACTTATATAAACTAGAATTTGTGGTTGTTTTCCCTCACTATTTTCACATCATGATGAATAACCCAAGTGATTTATCTCATGATTTATAGTTCTCTAGTTTTTGTTTTTTTTTGTATTGGAAATTTTTCAAATATTGATGTGTTAATTTGTTGATATTTTCTAGAGTGCAGAAAAGGTGACAAATCTTAGAAGCCCTAGTGAAGGATATCAAGAAATGGGACACAAGGGTAGCCAAAGCTCCACTAATAAATCTTACCAAGACAAAGCAATTGAAGAGTGTAGCTTCTCCTTCTCACTTTTATTTTGCAATTTTCTTATAAAATCTATTAGATTGGGATTAAACTTAGTATTCTAGATTAGTATCTAGTCTAAGATGTTAAATTTTTACCATGTTTGAAATTGTTAAAATTCCTTGGTAGGACTTATATGTATTCATGTATGAAATTATTAATGAATGTCTAAAACTAAACATGTACATGTTTGCTTTATCTTTCTTGCTAAGTAACAAGAATAATTGCAAGCAATGCCTTGTGTTTCATTCCTTTGATTTCATTGGAGCCCCTCATATGGGACAATCAACATCTACCACTATGTTATTCACACAAACCAAATTTTTTGATAAAGAACCTTGGGGGAAGAAGTTCCCTTTCAAGTAGGGAACAACTATTTTCATATATTATTGTGTCAAAATGTGCATCAACAAGTGGTGAATCAATTTTGCACATCATCAACATTATTCTTCTATTGTTGATATTAGAACTAAGTAATTAATTCCTCATTTAATTATCATATTATTACTATCAATTTATCAACCTGACTCTAGATTTTATCTAGTTTAATAATGCTTAATTATTTGCATTAGATTAATTAGCCTAGATAATTTATGTAAATCATTTATTTATTTACATTTATTAGTGAACCCAGCATTGCTTACATGACTTAAGGTTCCCCCTTAGGGTTTCTCTTTCATTAGGGTTTTTTAGATCAATAATTTCTAATTAGTTTATCATATTTGGATATATTGTTAGGGTTTATATGCTCTATTCTATTGTACTTTATAGTTATATCTTTATTTAGGTTTTCACAGATCATTGATATATCTAGTATTTTACCCACTCTAACCACCATTACTTTGGCCTTCAAGGTTTGAAACCTCTTGCACTCATGTCTACTTGTGAATCACATATATATGCATAACATATGTTAGCATATTCTTGAAGGCCTAGCTAGACAATCACTTGTATAAATACATGTGCTATATAATGTATAGATAGAGAAGTTCATATCATTAAATTGTGGCATGTATAACACTATACAATTCTTCTTTCATCCAATACAATTATATTACAAAAGTCTTATGCTCATCTTGAATGTGTATTTGCATACTAATCTAGAGTTTTTTATGGATATTCTACAAATTCTATGACATAACACACTAAATTACAAGTTTGGACATCCTCTAATCCTCCTAGGATTCAAATCAAATAAGACCTTCAAAATATGTTTTTTCAAGTGGTTTTTATTGGCATATACAAGTTTTGGAAAGAAATACTCTTAAATTTTTTAAAATGAAATACTTTTCAACCAAACAAAAGAGTACAAAGGAAACTATCAGACCCCCAAAGGGTTCTAGAAAAGTCAACATGAGGATCCTACCATAGGGGAGTAGATGCCACCACAAAACCCATGAATCTAACACAAAATCCAAGATACCACTATAATTCTACAATTTCTCCTAAACTATAAAGAAAGATGAGACTTTTGCATATGTTTTCTACCATTACATACTAACCCTCCATATCTAAATTTTACCTTTACAACCTCTCTGCATTGTTAAAGAACCGCTATTAATGCAGAGGAACCCACAATTGGTCCTACCACCTAATGAAAGGATTTTTTGCAAGGATACTCCTAAAACTAAAACTTAGAGACCATACCTTTTGGCTAGGAATGATTATAAACCTATGCTATAGTCCATTGGAACACAAATTAACCCAACAATAAGATTCAATTTTCAAAATTTGAAAACAATATTTTTGAAAATAACATGCTAATTTCACCATTGCTTAAAATGTACATAAATTATTCACTTACAACTTCCTTTATATAAAGTCACAAGGCGAAGATTATAAATATATAACCTTACAAAATCCATAATTATAAACTATAAATAAAACAACAATATCCACAAGAAGAAAACAATGCCTACTTTTCTCAAATTCTTTGAGATCAAGAAAGGATTGTTTCAATGGAAGATGGACTAATGTTACATAAGTATGTCATATTAAGCAAGAAGATGCCATAGATGATGATCAACAAGGTTTCTTATTTTTGTATTCAATTGTTTATCCAAATAACCCACACAAGAACAAATAGAGGAAGGTCAGGTTATATAAACTCTAGGTCCATGTTCAAAAAATATACAAAGTCCCATACATTCAAAATAAAAAGTCCATGTTCAACAATATATATATAAAGTCCATGACAAATAGTATATAACATAGTCCATGAAATAGTCAAATTATGTAGCCCATGTTCAATAACCTATCACATACTATCTCTATAATCAAGAGTCCTCTTCACACCATGCAAACTACTCAGATGACCTGAATCACTCTGTAGAAGAGAAAGATTTAGATGAAATTAGATGTAAGATGATTAAAAATGATTTAATGACAATTTTTAAATTTATAATTTATCATAAAATTAAATTACCGTGTGAGGCTGAGAGGCATGCTCTGGTGCACCTGGACCTGTCTCTACATGCTCTGAATCAATCTATTTAATACAAGAGAAAGTTCAAGTTGAAATTAGATGTAAGATGATTTTAAAAATGATTTAATTCAATTTAATTTATAATTTATCATATTTAAATTATTATACCGTAAGAGGAACTTGTTGTGCATCCTCTGTTCCAGGACCTGTCTCTACAAGCTTAGCTACATGACATGTCTTAAGCTATAAAAAAAAAGAATTTTGAACACATGTCAACATATATATCTATCAAGAAATTTACTTTAAGTTCACAATGTATCTTTTAATTGACTTTAAATATAATCTAAATTTTAAATTATACCGTATCAGGCTGCCCATCTCCTCTGTCCTCCTCCTCTACATGTGTTGTGTGTTGATGAAACGTGTCACTAACAAGCTCCTACAAGGTCATTTATAAGTTAGCACATGTGTGTACAAATTAGGTTTTAAAACATATATATATATATATATATATATATAATTGACTTGTGTACATGTTATACATTTTTTAACAACCTGAAATGCAGTTGACTGATATAAACTTGGATTATCCAAGTGTGTTGCAATGCCCATCCTCATTGTTGTGTCAACCTGCATAGACATATTTTTAATATATATATTAAATAGTACATACACCTTTTCAGATACAGTGATATCAAAATAGAAAAATCTAAGTATATATAGTTTTTTAAAACAATATACATACTATAAAAGTGTTATGTGAGATGCCCAATGATGGAGGAGTGCTTGAGACACCCTGAGATGGAGGATTCAATGTGGAAGAACCCTAAACTAGTTCATAAATATTTAATGTACACACATTCTAAACTGAATTACAAATTAAAATCAAGTAAATAGAATTAATATTTAAAATATAAATCATTCAAAATGTACCCCAAATGGGTGCCTAAGATGAATAGGTGTTGATGAAAATTAATTCGATCAATGGTCCCTATTGCCATCATCTACACCAAACAATTCGATTGTTAAAATATTACAATTTAATTGATCTATATGTTGATTAAAAACACGTGCTTAAAAAATTGTTATAAATTCAACATGTGTACATAACCTATATATACCTATGTCGAATGATCAGTGGGATGATCCTCAGCAAATAGATAATCAACAAATGATTCACCCACATTATCAGATGATGCATGTGTAGCTGAAGTGGGTGCAGCTGCCTGATAAGGTCCATAACACAACTGATTGCAAATCGTACATGTATGAGGCATCGACACATGTGGAGTGGCACTAGGACCACTTCCATCATCAAGTCCTCCATGGTCTCTAACCTGAGCTACCATCATAGAAGTCTGCTCATGTAAGCTACCTGAGAGTGCACTCAATGTGCCTAGTGTGGATACCACTGCACGATGCTGGAAGGGCGAAGGAACGGCAGCAACAGGAGGGTCAATAAGAGGTTGAACAAGCACGGGTTGTTGGGGATCAACCCGTGCCCCCAACCTCTAATGTGGCATGCCACCACCAATACCCTGGAATGATCTAAAATCAAAGTAGTTGGGTTTTTTATTTAGAATAAACTCTGCATATAAGTTTCTCAAAAAATATAAAGGAACCTCACAATTAGTTCACTATATAATTTCTATTTTACTATTAATATATATCAATGAAGGGTGAATGTCTAGGATTAGATGGATGGATAATAGGAGGAAATGGATTAGGATTGGGAGTGATCAAACTTAATAGAGAGAGATGGCATATAGGTTTGTCTTTGTAATATAGTTCATAGTACATCTATAGAAGTCATTTAAGAGAGGTGATTTAAATTTAGGACGTGAAGTTGGAGGATTAGATGGTGGTGAGGGTAATGAAGGGATTGATGGATTAGAAGGTGGATGGACCAATGAATTAGGATTGGGATTACATGGTGGTGTTGGGATAGGACTAGTAGGCTCTTAGATAGGCATTCGATTGTATGATGATGAAGGATACCCATAAGATGCATAATCTAGAGTAGTGTTCCCCTTGTCAAAGGTAACATAAGGACTTAAGGACACTTGATCTTGGTGAAAAGGGTAACTTGGACTTGCACGTTCTTGTTACTAAGGAACTTGATAGTCTTGTAAATGGATTTGATGATGAGCTGGAATGTTGGAATAAGTAGTTGGATGATTTTTGGCTATGGATTGATATGGATATTGGTTGATATTGAAATAAGTGGGATAGGTTGATGTAGAATAGACATGTGATATGTGGATGGACTAGGTTGGTATGATGATGGAGGTGACACATAGGATTGAGGTGGAATTTGTTGTTGTTGTGGTTGTGTTTGTTGGGTTTGGGATTGGTGGGTGGCTAGGAGTTGTTGAATGAGGGCTTGTTGTTGTGCTCAAAATTGTTGTTGGGCTAGGATCTTTTTCTCTTGTGATGCAGGAGCATCCAATGGTGTAAGGACAATCTTGCATCACCCAAAAAATGATGTGTTTCAAAATTGTTGATGTTCTTTCCATTTCTTTTCAAAATTTGTGGTTCTGGTTCCATAATTGCTTGAATAATGATGTAGGACTTTTAGTTTTTCAAAACTGCTAAAAATAGTAACCTGCTATTTTTAGAAAGTTTGTATTTGGCTATGGATTGAAGTGAAAATTTATAGGAAGTTACATAATAGAAATATAAGACCTTTGGTGAAGGAATCACGCAAAAATCATTTGCGAGCTGAAAGATATTAAAGTTTTTGTTTCCTGAAAAATGCTTGAAAATTATTCAAACTCAGGTTTGAGGCACTAAACGGCCCCGTACAGGCCCAAAAATTGATGAAATTAGTAGAACAAATTCTTAGCGCGTAGAGCACTCTGCGAGCTTTCCGACGCATAAAACAGTTCATCAATCGGACACCCGGATCAAAAGTTATGGCTCCCAGAAGTTGACCTATTTTTGGAGGGAGATGCAAATGTTGAAATTAGGTTGTTGGCCACCAAAAAGGCTATTAATAACCATTTTGGGAAACCCTGGGTAGTAGTAGAGTTAAGGGGGCAAGTTTGGAATCAAGAATAGGTGGGAAAATAGAAACCCCAGTTGATTTGGGGTTACAGAAGGCAAAAGATTCTAGACCCTGGGGAGGTGTAGCCGTAGTGTGTTGCAGCCTATGGAGAATTGATTCCTTGGATTGTAATTTTGCTTCTGTAATGTAATAAGTTGTCCAAATCAATGAAAGAAAGTTCTAATTTATGTGTTCCATTTCTGTTGTTGTGTGTTTTGTGATTTACCCCCTTCATCAAGTGGTATCAGAGCCAGGTTCCTAAGTGTGTAGATAGATCGCCGACCGTGAGGCAGTTTGCACCGGGACCTGAGGTTGTGGTTTTGCTGCGGAAATCAAGATGCTGCCACGAAGAAACCGTATTGGGAGGAATGCTTTGATGGAAGAGGGTTTTAGAGCCCTGCAAATGCAAATTGATGCATTGCAAGAGGAGCTGTGAAGAGGGTTTGAGCTGAGAACAAGAGAAGAAAGTGAAGCTGAAGTTGAAGAAGAGCTATCTGAGGATGAATAAGAAGCTGCAGGAGATCCTGCAGAAGTTAGGTTGTTGAGGGCCATTTCGAAGATCAAAAAGAGGCTCAGGATCGAAGTTTCTACACATTCTAGAGATTTGAATCCGGAATAGCTTATTGATTGGATCAATGACATGGAGGAATATTTCAAGTATGAAGATGTAGAAGACCCAGATCGGGTCAAGTTTGCAAAAACAAAATTGAAGGGCCATGCCAATATTTGGTGGAAGGACGTCTAGTTAGAGAGGAATAGAAGAGGAAAAGGAAAGATCACCAGATGGGATTAGATTGTGGAGAAACTGAAGAAGCAGTTCATTCTTGTGGACTATGAGATGGAGTTGCTGAAGAAGCTGCAAAGACTGAAGCAAGGTAACAAGTCTGTTAAGGAGTATACAAAAGAGTTTTATAAAATTACTATCAAGATAGGCCATGCAGAGCCCAACAAGGAGAAGGTAGCCCATTACATTAATGGGTTGAGGCCAAGTATTCAAGAGGAGTTGAGCCTGGTCAAAATGACCACCATAGAAGATGCATACCAGTTTTCCCTAAAGGTGGAAGAGAAGCTAAATAAAATATTTGACAGCAAGCAAAGGGGAAGAGGTCAAGGCAGAAGGACTAGTGGAAGACCCTATGGGGGCCAAAATGAAGATTCAAAGAAAAGTGAAGAAGCTGGCACCAATCAAAATCAGAGAGGAGATAATACCTACCACCCTCATGACCAGAACAATGGTGAGCAAAGAGGAAGAGGAAGAGGCAGACCTGGGTAAGGACCCGGAAGAGGAGATTTTAGAGGAACCTGCTTCCAATGTGGAGAAGAAGGGCACCGAGTATACGAGTGTCTATAACATCAAGGAAGGACAAATAGAAGACCTGAAGGTAATGCATGAGTTGCACATGTAGATGAAGATGCACATTCTGAGTATTCTGAAGATGCTGAAAGGGGAGAAACCCTAGTTGTCAGAAGAACCTTGCTGAATGAGGAGAAAGAACCCAATGAGAGGAAGAGCTTATTCCACACAAGGTGCAAATGTGAAGGTAAGTGTTGTGATATTATTATTGACAGTGGAAGCACTGATAATCTTGTTTCAAAGGAGATAGTTGACAAGTTGAAGTTGAAAAGAAGAAAGCATCTGCATCCATATCAGATTGCATGGTTGCAGAAGGACCATAGAGCTTTGGTCAATGAGCAGTGTTTAGTGAAGTTCAAGATTGGTGACTACCATGATGAGGTGCTGTGTGATATCATACCGATGGATGCATGTCATATGCTGTTGGGGAGGCCATGGCAGTATGATAGGAGTGCTATCCATGATGGCCGTGCAAACACATATTCCCTAACAAAGGATGGAGTTCGTCATAAGTTGAAGCCCTTGAAGGAGGTGGAAGAAAAGGTATGTAGTATAGCCAAAATTTGTCTGGTAGATTGTAGGAAATTTTTGGAGGGTATGAAGCATGAGCGTCATTGCTTTGCATTGATTCCTAAGATTAGTCAAGAGAATTGTGAAGATGTACCAACAGAAGTTTCAGATATGTTGGAAGAGTTCTAAGACATTATTTCTGATCATGTACCAGAAGGTTTACCACTAGTAAGGAAGATAAGTCATCAAATAGATTTTATACTAGAAGCTAGTTTGCCAAACAAGGCAGCCCACAGAATAACCCCTGCAGAGAATGAAGAGTTGAACAGACAAGTTCAGGAGTTGTTGAGGAAGGGATTGATAAGGGAGAGCCTAAGTCCATGTGCGGTACCTGCAGTACTAGCACCAAAGAAGGATGGAGAATGGAGTATGTGTACAGACTCTCGATCCATCAATAAGATAATGATCAAGTATAGATTTCCATTGCCAAGAATGGATGACATCATGGATTGTTTGACTGGAGCCAAGTACTTCACAAAAATTGACCTGAAGAGTGGGTATCACCAAATCTATATTAGATAAGGAGATGAATGGAAGATAGCCTTCAAGACAAAGGAAGGTTTGTATGACTGATTAGTCATGTCATTTGGGTTAACCAATGCACCAAGCATATTCATGTGGCTCATGAACGAGGTACTAAAAGAATTTTTGGGACATTTTGTTATTGTTAATTTTGATGATATTTTGATTTTCAGTAAGACTTGGGATGAGCATCTGATGCATATCAGAAGAGTTCTAGAGAAGCTGAGGGAGGACAAGTTGCTTATTAATCTAAAGAAATGTAATTTTGCAAAGGAGTTGGTATACCTAAGATTTGTTGTCTCAGAGGAAGGTCTTAAGATGGACCCAGAAAAAGTAAGGGCTATCATTGAATGGCCTACGCTAAGGAGTGCAACGGAGGTAAGATCTTTTCATGGTTTGGCAAGTTTTTACAAAAAGTTTATCAAGAATTTTAGTAGTATTTGTGCACTCCTAACTGAGACAATGAGAGGGTATAGAAAAGAGTTTAGATGGACTAAAGGAGCGGACAAGAGCTTTGATGCATTGAAGCAGAAAGTCATAGAATAGCCTATTTTGGCACTTCCAGATTTCAATAAGGTATTTTAGGTAGATTGTTATGCTAGTGGTAGTGGTGTTTTGAGCCAAGAAGGTAAGTCCATTGCCTATTTTAGTGAGAAGCTTAATGATGCCAAGAAAAAGTATTTTGTTTATGATCAGGAATTTTATGCAATAGTTCAGGCTTTAAAGAAATGGAGACATTATTTGTTGCCAAAAGACTTTGTTTTATATACTAATCATCAATCTTTGTAGTACCTTAATAGTCAAGGGAAGTTGAACCAAAGGCACTTAAAATGGGTTGAGTTTTTGCAGAGCTATACTTTTGTTTTGAAGCACAGGAGTGGGAAGTCATGTTGCAAGTATGGGCCTAACCGGTGTTGTCATTGATGTCAACATACTCATGTTGCATTAATGAGAAGGATTAGATGAGCAGTGTGCTGAGGATATTGAGAAAATTAGTCTCAATCAAGAACAATGAAGAACAGTGATGACACGAAGGTAAAAGTCCTCAATAGGTTCAAGATTAGAGGATGTGGTTTAAAGGGTTTGTAGATATAAGTCTTGAGATGCTCCAGTCAAGTTTTCAGAGGTTTGCATGAAGATTTGAAGAAGTTATGGTCACTCAAGTAGAACAGGTTCTGGTAGGTGTTCAGAGGTGAGAGAGTGTCACAGATAGGTCCGGTGAGATCTGAAAATTCATTATCCCATTCTGTGGAATTGAGGGAGTGTTGAGGACGTCTCTATGAAGTATCAACTAGATTGGTTCATGGTTTGAACGTCCAGAAGAGCCTATTCATTTGTGACAGTGATGACAGACTATGTTCTTGAAGCTCCAGATGAAGGAGAGAAGAATTCCAGTAGGATGATGAAGTGTGGATGTTCTTGGTGATACAGGAAAGGTTATGATGATCGTTGGATCGTGTCTCGTTCATGTTGGTGGTCCGCATTGAAGTTAGAGTTTGCATTTGAAGAATTACCACCAGATATTGGTGTTCTTCTTGTGACTGGCCGACTAGATGTATTACACATCTTGCGGATGTTCTTGTAGGTGTTTGCTGACTTAGATGATTGTTCCTAAGTCGATGCCTTGTATAAATAAGGGATTGTGAAGTCTTTCTGAAGTGTGTCTTGCGGTGATGAGTGTGTGGTAGCAAGGAGAAGTGCGAAAGGTAGAGCAGAAGTATTGGGCTTAAATGGAACCAATTCAAGCATGGTGAAGATGCTATTTTCTAGTTCATAAAGGTGATACTTATTTCTTTGTAGACAGTGTGTCTCTTGTAGGCAGTGAGCCTCTTGTGAGCAGTGTGCTTGGGCAGTAAGCCCTAATTGGCATGTGTCATTTGTTCTTTCTATTCTTCTAACAGAGAATACATTCTTGGGTTAATCACCTTATGGTTTTTCCCTTAACTAGGTTTTCCACGTCAAAATCTTGGTGTCTTATGTGTTGATATGTTTCTGCTTTTGATTTGAATGCATTATGGTTCATGATTAATATTCTGCTAATCACTAAAGAAGATTCAAGTGTTTAAATTGAGAAAGTTTCACACAACTGATTCACCCCCCTCTCAGTTGTGTGCCCTAAGTCTAACAATTGGTATCAGAGCTAAGTTCCTCTAAAAGGAGCTTAACCACTTGAGGAGATCCAGGATGTCATCATACAAGAAAAATAGTTTGAAGTTTGATGGAACCAACTTTTCTCTTTGGAAAGGTCACATGAAATGTCACTTGCAGTGTATGGGAATGGCGTACTGGTCCATGGTCACAAAAGCGTATGTACCTCCATAGGGTGGTCCGACAACCCTAAATGAAATCACAGATGCTAAAAACAATCTGCGAACCAAAGAGGCTCTTCTAAGTGCATTAACTGACTCAGATCTCTCAAATGTTATTGACCTACCAACTGCCTATGAGATCTGGATTAAACTAGAACTTTTGCATGAAGGAGACGAGTATGTTAAATGTGCAAGGTTACAGAGTCTAAAAGGGAAATTTGGGAAACTAAAGATGAGAGATGAAAATATTACCACTTTTATGCCAAGAGTGAATGAGTTGGTTTGTGGAATTAGAAATTTTGGTGGAGTCTTGGATGAAAATGAGATTGTTGGTAAAATTCTCAGATCCCTTCCTGTCTCTTACAAAATCAAGGTTGCTACCATTGATGAATTCAAAGCCCATACCACTGTCACAAGAGACCAATTGGCTAGCAAACTGGCTACTTTTGAAATGACTGAGTTTGGAGATGATCCCCCCAAAACTGAATCTGCATTCAAAGCCAGTGCCTTTGTGAAAGGTAAACAAGGATTTGATCCAGGAGAGAACTCATCAAGGAAACTGTCATGGTATGAAAAAGCAAGAAAAGACCTAGAAGAAGAAGTAGAAACTACTCAACTTGAAGCCCTCATTGCAAAGAGACTGCCAAGAGGATCCGGTAAGTATGAAGGAAAATTGCCTTTTAAGTGTTTTAACTATAATAAGATTGGTCATTTTGCCTCAAGATGTCTAGAAAGATTTTCAAAGCCAAATCCTAACATATCAAGGTTCCAAAAGAATTGTTACTATGTTCATGAAGAAGATGATAATGAAAGAGTAACAGATGATGAATCAGAGACAGGAAACAAATCTGGAAGTGAATGGGTGTTTATTGCCATCAAGGAAGAAGAACCGATATCCTCTGTATCTATCAATCATAAAGTTGTAGAAAGAGCTCTGGCTGCCCAAGTTGAAGAAAAGAATGATTGGGTCATTGACAGTGGTTGCTCTCACCACATGACAGGTGACAAAAATAAGTTCATAGACTTGGAAAGGTATGAAGGAGGAGTGGCGAAGTTTGGTGATAATTCTGCTGGTAGAATCAGAGGAAGAGGAACTATTTCTTTTGATGGAAGAAACAAAACTGGTAATGTACTGTATGTTGAAGGTTTGAAGCATAATATTCTCAGTGTTGGACAGTTGGTGGACAAAGGCTATGATCTCCGATTCAAGGATGGAAAATGCAAAATCTTTGAAAGATCCAGAATAGAGATTACATCCAGTGCTCAAACTAAAGGTAATATCTTCCACTTAGTTGATACTGGTAAAAGCTGTTTATTTGTTCAAGTTGATCAGAGTTGGTTATGGCATAGGAGAATGTGTCATGTGAACTTTGATAATAGCATCAAGAAAAGCAATACTTAGGCTGTAAGAGATCTTCCAAAATTGGTGAGACCTACTAACAGCTTGTGCAAGGAATGTCAATTGGGTAAGTTGAGCAGAGTCACATTCAAAAGCAAGGAACTGTCTTCTACCAGATTATTGGACTTAGTTAACACTGATCTTTGAGGTCCAGCAAGAACCAGGAGTATTCAAGGTGATAGATACTTCATGCTGTTAATTGATGACTATTCCCGGATGATGTGAGTAACCTTTCTAAAGGAGAAATCAGAAGCCCTTAAGAAATTCAAAATATTCAAGGCTATGGTAGAGAATGAAACATGATTAAAGTTGAAGTGTCTGAGGTTTGATAGAGGTGAACAATTCACATCCGGTGAGTTCATAGAGTTCTATGAGAAACATGGAATCAAGAGATAGTTGTCTACTCCTAGGACTCCACAGCAGAATGGAGTAGTGAAGAGAAAGAACCGGACCATCCAGGAAGCATCTAGGACCATGATGGAAGCAAATGTTCCTCAGATCTATTGGACAGAAGCTGTTAGCACTGCAATCTATACTCTTAATCAAGTTCAAATTAGAATCAATACCGGTAAGACCCCTTATGAACTCTGGTTTGGCATTACTCCTACTGTAATATATTTTAGAGTCTTTGGTAGCAAGTGTTACATCAAAAGAGATGAAGATTTAGGCAAGTTTGATGCTAGAAGTGATGAAGGAATATTCTTGGGTTACTCTACTCAAAGCAAAGCATACCAGTGTTATAACAAGAGACTAAGAAAGATGATAGAAAGTACAAATGTGAAGGTTAATAAGGGAATAGAGAAACCCTCAAGGTTTTATGAGTATGATGAAGATGATCAGAATGGTGTTCTGGTTCAAGGAGCTCAATCCTCTCCTGAAAGTCAGATTCAGACTGATCCAGTAAATTAGGAAGAAGAGATAGGTCTAAATGAGCCTGATCAAGAAGCAGAAGTGCAAGAAACTCCCAAAGTTCCAAGGTATGTAAGACAAAATGATAGGGAGGACTCTAGGCTGCCTGCTCTACATCCTGTAGGTGTACAAGACTATCTGACAATAGTAGCCTTCCTACCAATTCAAAGTGCTAAAAGACATACTCTTTGCAGAGATGGAAAACTCTACTTTTCTACTTGGTGTGGGACACATACATTGTCCTCACTGCTTCCAAGGTACTGCCTAAATGGCACATAACTTTCTGAGCCTGTTGCCCACCCTTCTCACTCTGTTCAAGGGTCTGGACTGCTTGGTACTCACTTTCCTTCTCTCTATTTTTCCACCCCTGCAAATCTATTTTCCTACTTGTTTATCTAGTCGGACTCCTCACTGAGCTCGCCTAGAACAAGCATGCATTGCCTCTAGCCAGCAATCTGACCACCCCACAAAAGAAAAACAAACAAAGAGCATGGCTCTGTTTGATGACCTCCATACTGTACAATGGGATTTGAAGAATCATCAAAACAGAGTCATGGTTTGCAAAAGAAAGCAAACTTACAGAAACAGAAAAGACTAACCTACAGTAGAATGGTAAACTGAAAACAGAAAAGAAATACACAAATGATCTAACTACTGAATTTGATTTTTATTCAAAAATTGCCTTTACATCAGAATGCTTCTCAAATCAAAATCTTTTTCTTGTTTCTTCTGCTCAACCCCTCATATAGAAAGAATGCTGCATTTTATAAGTATTCCATGTCCGTTACAGGACGGTTCCAATTCTAGAACGGTTGGTATTCCAACTATCTAGCAATTCGGTTACGCTCTGTCCAACTACCACTTGACAGTTCGCATTCATGAGAACTTTTAGTCCCACATGCACCCATTCAAGTCAGCCACTGCGGTTTATATATCCGATGGCTTAGTAAACTATTGTCAGCACTTTTGTCGCCGACGACCCCTGTCTACCCCCATCGGCACAACCCAAACTATCGGCCAACATTCAACCATGAACTCCAATAGTCCCTTGTCTCACCGATACCAAGTCTTCACCCTCCATCGGCGTGACCATTGTGCATCGACCTAAAGCCTTAAAGCTACACCGATAGAAGTCCTTGCACCGACGTCCAACTCCATCGGAGAAACACATAGCTATTGGAGTGACTTTCACAGCTATCGCCGATAGCAAGCCTCATACCGATGACAAGCCCCGGCAACACTTCATCGGACAGACAATTAATATCGAAGTGACACCCACATCCTTCACCGATAGTGATTCTCATGCCGATGGCCTTCACCAACCTTTACCACTCCATCGGGGTAACACCAAGCGATCGGAGACACAACCACAGGTTCCGTCGATGACCACCTTCATGCCGATGGACATCACACATCGGTAAGACCTTCTCCTTTGGCCTAACCTTCATACCTCCTCCCGATATGCATCTCACACTGATAAGTGTCTTCGTTGGTGAGACCTACTTTATCGGTGGGACACTAGCTGTCGATATAGTTTCTCAATGCTCGGTCGATGAGCTCTCTCACTCCAATGGACCCAATTTGTAAAAGCATCAACTTCTTCCCACGCCTTCCCAATTCGAAAACAAAAACATCACACCAATATAAGTAAAACTATATACACATGGGCTCTAAGGCCTTGGTGCTCCTGCACCATACTCCCCTGTGCGGAAAGAAGCTATGTCACCTCCGGTGACAATGAGGCAAAATCAATGCCCCTCTTTTTGAATTCTGACTCTGCAACCCAGGTAGTTTCTGCTTCAGGCAACTATTTCCATTTGACCAAATGCTCCATGTAGATGCCATGTCTGGTCTGCTTTTGTACTCTTGAATCCAGTATTCTCTCTACCTGCAGTTTGGGTTTTAGTGGCAAAGTCACATCTTTTACTGTCTGTTCCTTCTCTGAAATGGATCCATTTGCTGTTGACTGAGGACCCCTATATTGCACCAGGTCTTGGACATTAAACATTGGTGAGATTTCCAAATCTTCTGGTAATTTAATTCTGTATGCATTGTTACCATACTTGTTCAGGATTCTGCAAGGACCAATTCTCCTCATCTGTAGTTTGGTTGGTGTGCCTTTCTGCATTCTGGCTTTGTTCAAGTGCACCATAACCAGATCACAAACCTCAAATTGAATATCCCTTTTGTGGGCATCTACTCTGTCTTTGATCTTCTATGTGTTCTCTGTCAAGGTTTTCTTCACCTGCTCATGCACTTCTTTCATGGATTGTGCAAAATCCTCTGCATGTCCACTTCTGTTCTCCATGTTTCCCATATTTCTGAGCTCACATATACCTCTGGGATGCATTCCATAGACTATTTCGAATGGACTCTTACCAGTAGTCCTATTTACACTGTCATTATAGGCAAATTCTGCCTGATGAATGACAAGATCCCAACTCTATCCATATTCTTTGGTTATACACCTTAACAGGTTGCCCAATGTCCTGTTTACCACCTCTGTCTGACCATCTATCTGTGGGTGATATGCTGAACTAAATGACAAATTTGTCCCCAATCTCTGCCACAATGTTTTCCAGAAATGCCCCATGAATTTAGCATCTCTGTCAGACACAATGCTTGCTGGAAGTCCATGAATTCTGATCCCTTCTCTGAAAAACAAGTGTGCTATATGACTGGCATCATGAGTCACTTTACAGGGAATGAAATGACTCATCTTGCTAAACCTATCCACAACTACATATATGCTATCATAACCAATCTTAGTCTTAGGCAAACCAACTACAAAATCCATACTTACACATTCCCATGGCCTGGAAGGAATGGGTAAGGGTTGGTATAGTCCTGCATTTGAAGTGGTTCCCTTGGCCTTCTGACATACGATACACTGCTCTACATACCTTCTGATGTCTCTGTGCATCCTTGGCCAATAATAGAACCTTTGGACTAGCTCCAGTGTCTTATTCAGACCAAAATGGCGACTCAGACTACCATTGTGCTTCTCCTGTATGAGATTTCCTCTCATAGATCCTCTTGGAACACATAATTGTCCACCTTTGAATAGCAATCCCTACTGTAAGGTGAAATCTGCAAACTCACTGTGAAAGTGATTCTCAAAATCTTGACATACCTTGTATGCCTCAGCAAAATCTTCATCATCTTGGTAAAGATTCTTGAAATCTTCAATTCCAATGCTCTTCAACTGCACTTCCTACACTATGAGCAATCTTCTGCTCAAAGCATCTACAACTCTGTTCAGCTGCCCCTTCTTATGCTTAATTGTAAAGGTATAAGATTGTAGGTACTCCATCCATTTGATATGCCTGCTGCTTAACTTATCCTGTGAGTTTAGAAAACTCAGAGCTTGGTTATCTGTGTAGACAACAAATTCTTTAGGCAAGAGATAATGTCTCCACTTCCTCAATGCTTGGACTAGAGCATACAACTCTAAGTCATACGAAGAGTACTTACTCTTTGCTTCATTCAGCCTCTCACTGAAAAAGGCTACAGGTCTGTTTTCCTGATTTAGCACTGCTCCTACAGCTATATTACTTGCATCACATTCAATAGTAAATAGCTTATCAAAACTAGGCAACAACAAAATAGGTTGTGTTGCTACCTCTTTCTTCAACCTTTCAAAACTTCTATCTACAGCTGGTGTCCATCTAAATTTTGCTTTCATTCCACCCTTGATTGTATCCAACATGGGTGCACATATTCCACTGGAATTTCTGATAAACTTTCTATAAAACTGGGCTAAGCCATGAAAACTTCTCACCTCTGTGGCTGCTCTGGGAGTAGACCAGCTCAATATGGCTTCTACTTTGGACTTGTCCATCTTCAACTCTCCCTGGGACACCACAAAACCAAGGTATACCAATTCCTGCTTCATGAATTCACACTTCTCCAGATTGATGGTTAGTTGTTCATCATGTAATTTTTGCAAAACAGTATTTACATGTTCTAGATGTTCTTCCTTGGTCTGACTAAAAATTAGAATATCATCTAGAAAAACAACAACAAATTTACCAATGTAATCCTTTAGGACTTCATTCATGAGTCTCATAAAGGTGATGGGTGCATTTGATAGACCAAATGGCATAACAAGCCATTCATACAGTCCTTGTGTGGTCTTGAAGGCTGTCTTCCACTCGTCTCCTTCCTTGATTCTTATTTGGTGGTAACCACTCTTCAGGTCTATCTTGGTGAAATACTTTGCTTTTCCAATACAGTCCATGAGATCTTCAATTCTGGGAATTGGGAATCTATACCTTATAGTTATTTTGTTTATGTCTCTGGCATCTGTGCATAATCTCCATGATCCTCCTTTCTTGGGTGCCAATACTGTGGGCACAGCACAAGGACTAATACTCTTCCTGATCAATCCTTGATCTAGCAACTCCTGCACTTGCCTGGAAATCTCTTTGTGCTGATCTGGAGTCATTTTGTAAGGTGCCTTGTTTGGCAAAGATGCCCCTGGAATCAGGTCTATCTGATGGCTTATAGCTCTCTGTGGAGGCAATGTGGCTGGTGTACCATCACTGATTATGCCTTTATACTTCTCCAGTATAGGCTGCATTTCTTTGGGAATCTCTGTCTTCTTATCCTGCTGTCCTTCTTTTGGTTTTACTATGATGGCATAACCAATACCATCTTCCTTAAGAGTATTTAGAAACTCTTTTCCACTCACAACCAAGATATTAGGACTCTTTGTCTGAACTGCATCTTCATCTTCCAATGACTGAATTTTATAGGTGACACCATCCTTCTGAAAAGAATAGGCATTCTTCTCACCATCATGTACTACTTTTCGGTCATACTGCCATGGTCTGCCCAATAAGAGATGGCATGCATCCATGGGTAGTATATCACATAATACCTTATCCTTATAGCCACCTATACTAAACTCTACCCAACTTTGTTCATTCACTACCACATGTTGACCCTTATTCAACCATGTCACTCTATATGGGTTTGCATGAGAAAACTTTTCAAATTCAGTTTCTTAACTGCTTCATCAGAAATAATATTATCAATAGATCCTGAGTCTATGATAATTTTACATACCTTATTCAAAATCTTGCACTTGATTCTAAATAGTGCTCTCCTTTGGCTTGGTTCAGACTTTACTGGTTCCTTCATCAAGGTTCTCCTTATCATCAGGTTCTCTCCATCTTCTGAGTTCAGATTGACCTCAGGTGACTGGCTGCTGGATGCATTATCTTGGACATAGTGATTCCTCTTATCACCTCCTTGAGAAGAGGATGTGGTCTTTTCTGGACACCTATATGCCGGATGACCTAGATTGCCACAGTTGTAACACTTCATGTTGGTGAAA
This sequence comes from Cunninghamia lanceolata, assembly GCA_027924645.1. Classification (NCBI taxonomy): domain Eukaryota; kingdom Viridiplantae; phylum Streptophyta; class Pinopsida; order Cupressales; family Cupressaceae; genus Cunninghamia; species Cunninghamia lanceolata. Next base: position 15,035,478 of record BSBN01000972.1, on the reverse strand, counting down.
TAGGATCCTCTGCCTGATCCTCTTGACCTTCCTCTGTTAGATCCTCTTCCTCTGTGGTTTCCTTTACCACTTGACTCCCCACTCTGCTCTATGAGTTTGGATTCTGCTTGGGATCTATTGTCAGCATTCCTTCCACCAAAACCTCCTCTGTGTCCTCTGTTATCTCTGCCTCTTCCTCTTCCTCTGCTATTTGAGTCTTGTTTCCTCTTATTCTTTTCCTCCACTTTCAGTGCTAGCTGATAGCATTTTTGCACTGTTGTAGGACACAACAGACTGATTTCTTCTTGTATATTCCACTTCAGACTGTTAAGGTACCTTGCTACTTTTATGCTTTCATCCTCCATTACTTTGGACCTTAAGCATAGCTTTTGGAATTCTTTAGTGTATGCACTAACATCTAATTCCTTTTATCTCAGATTTTGTCTCTTCCTGTGCAGCTGTATTTCATAATCTTCTGGCATATATGCTTCTTTAATTTTAGCTACCATTCCCTTCCAAGTAGCTATGGGCTTCTTATCTTCTTTTGCTCTTTCAGTCTGCACAAATTTCCACTAGGTTAAGGCAGCTCCCCTAAGTCTGGATTTGGCCACCTTTACTTTCTGTGCCTCACTTACACCATCACATTCAAAGTGATTTTCAAGTCCTTCTATCCACTCCATGACCAAATCTGGGTCCATTGTCCCACTGAAAAGTGGTACTCCTTCCAATGTTTTACCACTCATTGCTTTCAAAGCTTTCAAGAATGGTTCTTCTTCCAACTTAGGATCAGGTGTGGGCTCTTCATCTTCTACAGACACACCCTTTCCCTTATCCTCAGAATATTTAACTCTCTAGCTGACTTCTTCAGTCTTTTGCAACATTAAGCCTAGCTTACTCTCCATTTCTGCTAGTCTTTCTTGTAGGAGACTATTCTCCTCCTCTTGATCTTCAACTTTCTTTGCTAACTCTGCATTAGTCACCATTTTCTTGGATGAACTAACAGACTCACTTGAACTTGGTGATGACATACAACTCTTCTATTCCTATCTAGGAATAAACCAAATCTTACCGCTCTGATACCAATTTGATAGGGAGGACTCTAGGCTGCCTGCTCTGCATCTTGTAGGTGTACAAGACTGTCTAACAACACTAGCCTTCCTACCAATTCAAAGTGCTAAAAGACATACTCTTTGCAGAGATGGAAAACTCTACTTTTCTGCATGGTGTGGGACACATACATTGTCCTCACTGCTTCCAAGGTACTGCCTAAATGGCACATAACTTTCTGAGCCCATTGCCCACCCTTCTCACTCTGTTCAAGGGTCTGGACTGCTTGGTACTCACTTTCCTTCTCTCTATTTTTCCACCCCTGCAAATCTATTTTCCTACTTGTTTATCTAGCCGGACTCCTCACTGAGCTCGCCTAGAACAAGCATGCATTGCCTCTAGCCAGCAATCCGACCACCCCACAAAAGAAAAACAAACAAAGAGCATGGCTCTGTTTGATGACCTCCATACTGTACAATGGGATTTGAAGAATCATCAAAACAGAGTCATGGTTTGCAAAAGAAAGCAAACTTGCAGAAACAGAAAAGACTAACCTATGGCAGAATGGTAAACTAAAAACAAAAAAGAAATACACAAATGATCTAACTACTAAATTTGATTTTTATTCAAAAATTGCCTTTACATCAGAATGCTTCTCAAATCAAAATCTTTTTCTTGTTTCTTCTGCTCAACCCCTCATACAGAAAGAATGCTACATTTTATAAGTATTCCATGTCCGTTACAGGACGGTTCCAATTCCAGAACGGTTGGTATTCCAACTGTCCAGCAATTCAGTTACGCTCTGTCCAACTACCACTTGACAGTTCGCATTCATGAGAACTTTTAGTCCCACATGCACCCGTTCAAGTTGGCCACTGCGGTTTATATATCCGACGGCTTAGTAAACTATTGTCGGCACTTTTGCCGCCGACGACCCCTGTCTACCCCCATCGGTACAACCCAAACTATCGGCCAACATTCAACCATGAACTCCGATAGTCCCTTGTCTCACCGATACCAAGTCTTCACCCTCCGTCGGCGTGACCACTGTGCATTGGCCTAAAGCCTTAAGGCTACACCGATAGAAGTCCTTGCACCGACGTCCAACTCCATCGGAGCAACACATAGCTGTCGGAGTGACTTTCATAGCCATCGCCGATAGCAAGCCTCATACTGATGACAAGCCTCGGCAACACTTCATCGAACAGATAATTAATATCGGAGTGACACCCACATCCTTCACCGATAGTGATTCTCATGCCGATGGCCTTCACCAACCTTTACCACTCCATCGAGGTAACACCAAGCGATCGGAGACACAACCACAGGCTCCGCCGATGACCACCCTCATGCCGATGGACATCACACATCGGTAAGACCTTCTCCTTCAGCCTAACCTTCATACCTCCTCCCGATATGCATCTCACGCCGATAAGTGTCTTCATTGGCGAGACCTACTTTATCGGTGGGACACTAGCTGTCGATATAGTTTCTCAATGCTCGGCCGATGAGCTCTCTCACTCCGATGGACCCAATTTGTAAAAGCATCAACTTCTTCCCGCGCCTTCCCAATTCGAAAACAAAAACATCACACCAATATAAGAAAAACTATATACACATGGGCTCTAAGCCCTTGGTGCTCCTGCACCACTAAACCACTCTAAAGATCAGATCATAGGTGACAAAAGCAAAGGTGTGCAAACTAGAAGGAAAATTGCTCAAAATTCAGATGAATATTGTCTAATTTCAAAGATTGAACCTAAGATAATAAATGAAGCCTACAATGATGAAAAATGGACCAAAGCAATGGAGGAAGAGTTGATGCAAATTGAGAAAAATCACACTTGGGATCTTGTTCCCAGACCCAGAAATAAGAATGTGATTGGAACCAAATGGGTCTTCCGGAACAAACTAAATGAAGTTGGTAAAGTAATCAGAAATAAAGCCAGATTAGTCTACAAAGGCTACTCTCAAATAGAAGGGATTGATTTTGAAGAAACCTTCACTCTGGTGGCAAGAATTGAAGCAGTCAGACTATTTCTTGCATTTGTTGCCTTCAAGGATTTCAAGGTGTATTAGATGGATATCAAGTCTGCCTTCTTGAATGGTGACTTAGAAGAAGAAGTGTACATTGAACAACCAGATGGTTTTCAATTATCTAACCATGGTGATATGGTCTGCAAATTGAAGAAGGCACTGTATGGACTAAAGCAAACCCCAAGAGCCTAGTATGAAAGACTAGACAAACATCTCTTGAAAATTAGTTTCAACAAAGGTACTGCTGACAGTGACCTATATTTCAAAATTGATCATGAAAACATCTTGATTGTTGAAGTATTTGTTGATGATATCATATTTAGAGGAAGAGACAGTATGTGTAAAACCTTTGCAAATCAAATGAAAAGTGAGTTTGAGATGTCAATGCTCGGTGAAATGAATTTCTTCTTGGGTCTGCAAATTACTTAGACAAAGAAAGGAATCTTTATTTCTCAAACCAAATATGTGAAAGAATTGTTGAGGAAATTTGGAATGGAAGATTCAAAGCCAATGAACACTCCCATAGCAACCAGATGTAAGTTGAACAAAGATGATGACTCTCCTAAGGCAGATTAGACAAAGTACAGATCAATGATTGGAGGATTATTGTATCTCACTCAAACTAGACCAGATATAATGCAGGCTATTAGTCTTGTGGCAAGATTCCAGGCTGATCCCAGAGAATCTCATGTCATGGCAATCAAAAGAATTTTTAGGTACTTAAAAGGAACATTTGAGTATGGTCTGTGGTATCCTAGAGATCATAATTTTTCTCCTCATGCATATACAAATGTAGATTGGGCAGGAGATGTGGATGATAGGAAGAGTACAAGTGGAGGAGCATTCTTTTTGGGAAAAAGATTGGTTTCTTGGCTAAGCAAGAAACAAGAGGTAATATCCCTGTATACAACTAAAGCAGAATACATTGCAGCAGTAGGTAGTTGCACTCAAGTTTTGTGGATGAAGCAGATGCTAAGAGATATTCAAGTAGAATATGAGGAGCCTATCACAATTTTCTGTGATAATTCAAGTGCAATAAGTATTTCTAAGAATCCAGTGTTGCATTCTAAGACTAAGCATATATCTATCAAGTTTCACTTTCTGAGAGAGCAAGTGAACAAGGATGAAGTCAGATTGGAGTATGTGCCCTCCAAGGATCAGATTGTAGATATCTTTACTAAACCTCTTCCCAAGGACTCTTTTGAGTATCTCAGGGAAAAGTTAGGGGTTATTGCCTCTCTGGTGATGAACTAGGATGCACTGATGTGCATCAATCCGATGGATATCACAGTCATATCTTGTGATTCAGATTGATGATAGGGAGCTGCTACTCAGGGGGAGCAGCTGGTATGTTATAAAGTAATGGAGTTGCAAGTATGATCCCTTTGCCATTAATGTCAAAGGGGGAGAGAAGACATGTGAAAAACAAGTGGTTGCTGATCAAAGGGGGAGCAATAAAGGAAGAGAAGGCATGTGAATATTTGTTGTTGTTAGGGGGAGTTGTGACAACAAGGAGAAGTTCTTGTCTTGATGGTTTTTCACATCATATGCAAGTATGGGCCTAACCGGTGTTCTCATTGATGTCAACATACTCATGTTGCGTTAATGAAAAGGATTAGATGAGCAGTGTACTGAGGATATTGAGAAAATTAGTTTCAATCAGGAACAATGAAGAACATTGATGACAAGAAGGTAAAAGTCCTCAATAGGTTGAGGATCAGAGGATGCGGTTTAAAGGGTTTGTAGATATAAGTCTTTAGATGCTCCAGTCAAGTTTTTAGAGGTCCACATGAAGATCTGAAGAAGTTATGGTCACTCAAGTAGAACTGGTTCTGGCAAGTGTTCAGAGGTGACAGAGTGTCACAGATAGGTCCAGTGAGATCCAGAAATTCATTATCCCATTCTGCAGATTTGAGGGAGTGTTGAGGACATCTCTGTGAAGTATCAACTAGATTGGTTCGTGGTTTGAAGGTCGGGAAGAGCCTATTCATTTGTGACAGTGATGACAGACTATGTTCTTGAAGCTCTGAATGAAGGAGAGAAGAATTCCAGTAGGATGATGAAGTGCGGATGTTCTTGGTGATACAAGGAAGGTTATGATGATCCTTGGATCATGTCCAGTTCATGTTGGTGGTCCGCATTGAAGTTAGAGTTTGCATTTGAAGAATTACCACCAAATATTGATGTTCTTCTTGTGACTGGCCGACCGGATGTATTACACGTCTTGTGGATGTTCTTGTAGGTGTTTGCTGACTTAGATGATTGTTCCTAAGTTGATGCCTTGTATAAATAAGGGATTGTGAAGTCTTTTTGAAGTGTTTCTTGTGGTGATGAGTGTGTGGTAGCAAGGAGAAGTGCAAAAGGTAGAGCAAAAGTATTGGGCTTAAATGGAACTGATTCAAGCATGGTGAAGATGCTATTTTCTAGTTCATAAAGGTGATACTTATTTCTTTGTAGATAGTGTGTCTCTTGTAGGCAATGAGCCTCTTGTAAGCAATGTTCTCGAGCAGTAAGCCCTAATTGGCATGTGCCATTTGTTCTTTTTATTCTTCTAACAGAGAAAACATTCTTAGGTTAATCACCCCGTGGTTTTTCCCTTAACTAGGTTTTTCACGTCAAAATCTTGGTGTCTTATGTGTTGATATGTTTCTACTTTTGATTTGAATGCATTATGGTTCATGATTAATATTCTGCTAATCACTAAAGAAGATTCAAGTGTTTAAATTGAGAAAGTTTCGAATAATTGATTCACCCCCCCTCTCAGTTGTGTGCCCTAAGTCTAACAAGCCCAACAAAGTTGCAGATGCCTTGAGCAAAAAGCAAAATTTGTTGACAGAAATGAAGATAGAGGTTGTTGGGTTCGATGAGCTCAAAAGTTTGTATCCTGAGGATCCAAATTTTGCAAAGGCCTGGAAAGCTTGTTTGGAACCTATTACTTTGGACAGGACAAAATGGTTGGATTTCATAATCCAAGATGGCATGTTGTTTAGAGGAAGCCAGTTGTGCATTCCAAGGAGTTCCATGAGAGAGAACCTGATTAAGGAGAAGCATGGTGGAGGATTGGCCGGAAACTTTGGTCGAGATAAGACCATTGCTATTGTTGGTGAAAATTATTATTAGCCACGTTGCAGCAGGATGTGAGGAAATTTGTGCAGAGTTGCAGAGTATGTTAGATGGAAAAAGGAGCAAGTCAGAACACAGGTCTATATAAGCCATTACCTGTACCAGAGAAGCCATGGGATGATATCAGTATGGATTTTGTTCTTGGTTTACCAAGGACACAGAGAGGACATGATTGCATTTTTGTGGTGGTGGATAGATTCTCAAAGATGACACATTTTATCCCTTGCAGGAAGACTAATGATGTTGTTCATATTGCTGAATTATTTTTCAGAGAGGTGGTGAGATTACACGGTCTACTAAAGAGCATAGTTTCAGATCGAGATACCAAGTTTGTTGGTTATTTTTGGAGGACATTGTGGAAGAAGTTGAAGACAGATTTGAAGTTTAGTTCTGCACACCATCTATAGACTGATGGATAGACAGAAGTGGTGAATAGGAATTTGGGTAACCTACTACGATGCTTAGTAGGAGATAAGCCCAAGGGATGGGATTTGATTTTACCATAGGTAGAATTTGCTTACAACAATTCTATCAATAGGAGTACTGGTAAATCACCATTCCAGATTGTTATGTAAATAGTCCAAGAAATGCTTTAGAGTTAAGGAATCTAGACAAAGGAGAAAAGATAAGTGCTCAGGCTGAAGACTTTGCAAAACATCTGAAGAATTTGCATGAAGAGGTGAGATAGCACATTAATAAGATGAATATTCAGTACAAGGCTAAGGCAGATCAAAAGAGGAGGTATAAGGAGTTCCAAGTAGGGGATGAAGTCATGGTTCACTTGAGAAAAGAAAGGTTCCCAATTGGAACATACAATAAGTTGAAAATGAAGAAATTTAGACCGTGCAGAATCCTGAAGAAGCATGATTCAGGAAATGCATATGAGGTAGAGTTGCCAAGTGGGATTAATATTTCCCCTGTGTTCAACATTGATGATTTAACAGAATATCATGAGGGTGGCACAGAGGATGGAACAATAGAAGAATAGTGGAGTATTCCGGCATCTACTTCAATGGAGGAGATAGAAGAGATCTTGGATAGCCATGTGGGAAGAAGTACTCGGTACAGGCAATATGAAGAATATTTGGTGAAATGGAAAGGAAGACCTGTTAAAGATTCTTCTTGGTTGTCTAAGGCAAAGGTTGACTGTTTGGGTTTTCCTCACACAAACACCTAAGACGTGATAGGGTCACTTCTCAAATTACCTTGGGTGTCTGATGTAGGAGCATCCAGTAGTGTAAGGACAATCTTGCATCACCCAAAAAAAGATATGTTTCAAAATTGTTGATGTTCTTTCCATTTCTTTTCAAAATTTGTGGTTCTGGTTCCATAATCGCTTGAATAATGATGTAGGACTTTCAATTTTTCCAAACTGCTAAAAATAGTAACCTGCTATTTTTAGAAAGTTTGCATTTGGGTACGGATTGAAGTGAAAATTTATAGGAAGTTACATAATAGAAATATAAGACCTTTGGCGAAGGAATCACGCAAAAATCATTTGCGACCTGAAAGATATTAAAGTTTCTATTTCCTGAAAAACGCTTGAAAATTATTCAAACTTAGGTTTGAGGCACTAAATGGCCCCGTATGGGCTTGAAAATGGCTAAAACCGGTAGAGCGGATTCTTAGCATGTAAAGCACTCAGTGAGCTTTTTGACGCATAAAATGGTTCATCAATCAGACACCTGAATCAAAAGTTATGGCTCTCAGAAGTTGACCTTTTTTTGAAGGGAGATGTAAATTTTGAAATTAGGTTGTTGGCTGCCAAAAAGGCTATTAATAACCATTTTTGGGAACCCTAGGTAGTAGTAGAGTTAAGGGGGCAAGTGTGGAATCAAGAATAGGTGGGAAAACATAAACCCTAGCTGATTTGAGGTTACATAAGGCAAAAGATTCCAGAGCCTGGGGAGGTGTAGCCGTAGTGTGTTGTATCCTGTGGAGGATTGATTCCTCGGATTGTAATTTTGCTTCTGTAATGTAATACGTTATCCAAATCAATGAAAGAAAGTTCTATTTTCTATGTTCCAATTATGTTGTTGTGTGTTTTGTGATTTACCCCCTTCATCGTCTTGTGTTGGGATGTATTTCCACATATGTTGAAGTCTTTGTATTTCATCTTCTTGTTCAAAATATGCATCATGATCTACAAGGTTCTCATGATCATTGGGAGGAAATTGGGGACCTCTTACGATTGTGACTTTGGGTTTGGCATGGTCAACTTGGAGAGGTTGTGTGGCATATCCCTATAAGAGGATGAAGGGTGATAGGAGGTTGTACGATGGCTAAAAGCATTCACATGATGATAATGTTCAAGTTTATCAAGATATGCATCATGGTCTACAAGGTTCTCTTGTTCAAAAGGTTCATCATATTCTACAAGGACTTCACAATCATTGGTACCAAATTCAAGACCTCCTATGATGACTGGGGGTTTCCTATTGATTATGAGTTCAATAAGCTTCCTTTTTATTGTCACAACCATTTTGGACAAAAGAAATGAATTAGAACAGATGTATCTATGCTATTGAATGATGTCATAGAAACTAGTGGACTATCATACCACCTAGGTAGAATCATAATGAACATCTACTTGAGACTATAACTAGACTTGGAAAACTACCTTGAGGTGGATATCTCGTGCATGCCACATGATCTAAAAACCTAAATTTGGTGAAGTTGCCGATGGCAACCAAATTTGATAATGGAGATCTTGGATTGACTACTAGTTGCCTAGGACTAATCTGAGTATGAAGATGAATATATTATGATGATTTGTGATTGAAATTTAATGAAGAATTTGATGCTTTGATTAACTTGTGATTGTAGGGACTCAATCTAGCTAGAAAAAGATATTAGTTGATGGTTCTAGCTTGATTTTGTTTCCTATTCGTACGTATTTGCAAAATTATTGTTTTCTATTTAGTTTTTATTCCCTACTCTTATGTGTGTTATTTAGCTTGAGACTAAGCCCATTTAATTACTCTAAATAGTCTTAAAATTTGCACTATCTTAACACTATGATTGTCCCAAACCTTAAGAACAATTTAAAACTCTATGTAGTAGTCTAATTCTACATATACAAGTTTCTGTTAGGAGAAAATATCTTTTGCCAAATTTGTATAGAGTTGTCTATAGTGTGTTCCAGGGTAATCAAATGATGTAAGTCACAATTTAGAGGGTTGAGGGATAAGTTTGTGTTGAGTCTACAGGAGGTGTTTTCTTACATAGACCTCTCCATAATCTAGGTGTCTCCATGTCTAACTCAAATGTTTCAAGGGATATTATATCCAGATTAATGATAATATTTTATATATATGGCTATGAGATCCACAATCATATCACTGTTTGGTAGAGAAAAGTTATCTTTAGGGTATCCTCTTTTGATGTCTCAAAAGTTAGTGCAAACATGAATTCCCTTAGTTTTCTTGCTAACTAAGACCACATTAGAGACCCATTTAGGATAAGTAATAGTCTAAATGAACCCCGCATCCAAGAGTTTAAACAATTCTTCTTTGACCAAGAGGGCTACTTGGGGGTGCATTTTGCGTAGCTCTTATTGAATAGGTTTGGCATTGAGGTGAACCACAAGATGATGCATGACTAAAGATGGAGTCTCAAGGCATATCACCATAAGACCACATGAAGAAATTAGCGTAATCTTTAAGGGTGATGGTTATGCCTTCTTTGATGTCAAGGTCCAGTGGAGTTGCTATCTTAGAGAGTTTAGGGTCTTCTTCTATTCACATGTTGATGTCTATAGCATCCTTAACAAGGAGAGGGGAGTCATCTTGTATCTGAGTGGTATCTAATGGAAGGTGAAGTTTGTCATTGAGGAGCTATTGGGAAGTGTCCATTTTTATTATATCATTTTAATTGATCACAAGTTTCTTCTTATATCTTGTTGCAATTCTGCCTACTAGGGTGCCTTAGGACTAAAGGGTTCTTCTTTCTCTCCAAAATAAGCATAGGTGTTAAGTATGGTGGAAAAGTCTTTCTTATGATTACCATGGGGATGTGGTCTTGACACTTCATAAGTTTCATGATGGCTTCATCATTTTCAAAAACATCAAATCATAAGAGGTCGTGTTGGTCCCAATCAATAAGCTCAAGGTATTATAGGTCTAAGGAGATGGTGAGGATATAGTGACCTATCATGAAAGAGGTTAGTGGTGGCAAGATCTTTGTAAGGATCATGAGTGGGGCCTACATCAATGTCATCAAGATTAGGGGAAGTATTACCAATGAGGTTAGGCTCATATCACAATTAACATCACAATGTTCATCCCAGGGGCATAACCTAGCTAGTGAGGACAGCTACAAGTGTCTAAAGTTACATTTGTTGGCTTGATTTCATTCTTGATTAGTTGGCTATCACAAAAACTATAAAATCTTCTCAATTCTTGATTAGTTGGTTTTCTCTAAAGGTTTAATTATGAAGGAAGTGATAAAGGTTTTATTATGGTTTGTTGTAATTTTTTTACATGATAGTTACCTATTCAATTATAATGCCTTTAAAATACATTAACATACATTGATATAAGTAAATTTTATAAAAACCAAATATATATATCATCCCAATGCTATATAAATTTTGACAATTTGTTAAAAATCTCTCCTTTCATAAGATACAGTCATTTCAAAATTTCAATTGTATTTTACAGCTGAAATATCTAAATACAGCTATTCAACACTCAAATTGAAATCAAATTTTGACAGTTTGTTCAAAATCTCTCTTTTCATATGATATAATCTTTTCCAAATTTCAATTGTATTTTACAGCTAAAATGTCTAAATACAGCTATTCAATTCTCAAATTTAAACAAAATTTTGATAGTTTGTTCAAATTCTATCCTTTTATATGATATAGTCTTTCAAAATTTCAATAGTATTTTACAACTAAAATGTCAAAATATAGCTATTGAATTCATAAATAGAAACCCTAAATAACACTCTACAATTTCAAATTTGATTGTATTTTACACCAAAAAAAAAAGGAAACTTCAAAACATTCATTGCCAAATTGTAGAAGTGGAAAAATCTAGTTACCTGATGTTTTTGATGGTGAAAATCATCCTTCTTCAACTCAGGATCCCGTTATCACCTGTCACCTGTCACTGGGAAAAATGGGGTCATAGTCTTTTTTTTTTAAATTAATACTTTTTAAAAATAAGATCTCATTTCAGAAAACGTGATCCCATTATAAACAGGATCCCATTTTGTGAAACGGGATCCCATTTTTGGGTTCTAGGTTCAGGATCCCACTAAGAATGGGATCCTATTTTTGATTTTAGGCTCAGCATTCCGTTCTAAAATAGGATCCCATTTTGTAGAAATAGGATCTCATTTTCAGTTACCCAATTTCAAATTTTTTTTCTAACTCTAAAACTTCCACCTTAAGTGGACACAACTTCTTTCATTTACCCACCATCAAATAGTAATTATAAAACAAAGATCTAAAATCACTCAAAATAGTGGCACCTAAATCCTTAGTTAGTGTTTAGGGTGAAAAATGAGGAGGATTGATTTTGATAGTTGTTTAAAGAGGGTTTGTATTGATCCTCCTTTCACCACTAAACATTCAAGGACATTCAATCGAGTAGGAGGCTACTACAGATCTCCTATCACTTGGAACATATGGGAAGATTAGAATTGTATGATTTTGTTGTTCAATTAAGTCTAATTATGCTCAAAACCCTAATTACATGAATTCATGAACAAATGAACAAATTATAGAAAATGATCGCACACAGAGATATCAAATGACAATCAAGTTTGTACTAGTTTTTAAAGTTCAGAATATGGAAAAGTCAGGGACTAATGAGTGAGCACCCTAGTCCAGTGCAATAGTTTCTATCGAGATCTGGGAACCTTGTCTGCAACCTATTCCTATTGTTTTGGAGGTTTTTTTGTTGCAGGATTCAAATGACTAATGAGCAGGTGCTCAAGTCTAGGTCCCTATTTTCTTCTTTGATATGCAATCCAAATGATAAATGATAGAAAATACAATTGATATCACCTTGTAGTGAATATCTCATGGAAGGAAGATGCTCTTCATGCCATGAGGAGATGGATGCCAAATTTGCAAATACAAACAGAAGAACAACACAAATTTTGCTCTTCAACACACAATGAATGCCTTGAATCACCTTAACATAAACCATAAGTTCGCAACATCCATCTAATTTCCATCTAGTTTACAAATGATAACCTAATCATGTTTATATATACAACTACAAACATTTCCACTAAGAATTTTGTAATTCAAACTTACCGTGTTGGCATATGACCTAAATAATGGTCATAAACTGACACTTTGAAATTGGTCCTGACCTAAAATAGGGCAAGACTAGGGCATGGGCACCCAAGCCCTCCCCCCTATTTTAGGCAAGATTTATGTTAAGTGTATCCCCTGAGTCCTATTTGTCATGAAACTTCAGGGTTTTCTCATCAGGAGTCATCAAAATCATGTAAGATGCTCTAAATGCATTCTAAAAGGACCCAGGAGCTAAACCTTATAAGGAAAAAGCCCCCAAGGTTACTTTTTTTGACATAACATTTAGCCCCCACTTTAATGTATGTATAAACGCAAGGCCAATACATGCATTAAAGTATGGTCAATAAACACAGCAAACACGCCAAGCACGGAGAAGACACGCTAACATAGTAAAGATAGTAATAGGCATACAAAACATGAAGAAGATAGTTACAGTCATGTAAAACATGGATAATACAGTATTGAAGACATGTAAAGCATGGTGAATATAGTGAATGAAGTGAAGATAGTGATGATTTTCTTTTTCTTTTTCTCCTATATGAAATGCAAATGCAAGTATAAGGAAAGAAAACACACCACCCATAATGCAAGAGGGACTCATCACCACCACTCTTTAAACTGTATATGGAGCAACAAACATGCAAAACAAATCTCAGAGTGTAGGAGGGACTCATTGCCACCAGTGTTTAAAACTGCACTTGAGAACAAGCACGCCATACAAATCCCAAAGCATAGGAGGGACTCATCGCCATGGGTCTTTAAGACTATGCTTGGGAACAAACACTCAACACATACACACATAGAAGACACAGAGAAAACATGGCAGACAAGCGATGGAGTGTACCCATTTCTAGGTTCATCACCATCTCAGGCACATTATAAGCACACACTAATGATTGGGCTTCGCCACAACAATTGCTGAAGACACACTTAAGAGTTGAGTTAGTCATAGAAACGCTCCCCGCCTCTACAAAAGACTTTTGAAAATGACAGGATGTGAACTCTCCACGAGAAATACACCATCCCTGCCTCCATAGAGGGCTTAGGATAAAAAAAAGATATACACAATATCCTACCTCTGTAGAGGGCTTAAATGATTGCAATAGATTTCAAACAAATCTCAGAGTGCAAGAGGGACTCATCGCCACCAATCTTTAAGACTGTACCTAAGAACAAATACTTTTCTAGCATCTAAATCAGACAGCTTACCTTATATATGCCCCCACCTTAAGGTGGTTGATATAAGGTATCTATATCAAGAACGTTAAGGTAGGTAGAAAACACACAAGAAAACACGAGCTCTCGCAAAGCCCATGCCCCCCGGAGGTGACATGTACTTTACAATCGCCAAATGTTCCCACAAACACATTCCTACAAGAAAAGTGTTAGCATCCATATAATCATGATAAACAACAATGCATATGATCACTCACATAAAGAGCCAGGGTTATACTATGAATTCAGAGACCGAGTATAACCATGGGGCTATACTGTAGAAATATTCAAACTAAGTGTAACCAAGGTGAGATTCAAAGACAAACAAAGTGCTCAAAGCAACAGTATTGTTATGGTTTGTAAGTGTGATAAGACAACATCAAGATCACATGAAGTGATTATACTAGCCAAGTGTTGGATAATATATATCAACCCCATCATCATGTATGGACTTGGTCCATTTTTTGATTTCTCATTGAAGGGACACTAGGTCTATATTAGTATAATATGTTTTTCGTCATCCACCCATTAGATAGAAACACTAGAGGAAGGGAAACAATAAATCAAGAGAGGAGAAACAAGTGCCTTAGGGACAGTCATGTAGGAGGGTGCTCCCAAGTCACCAACCACAATGCTATGTCTATGAGACACAACACAATAGTGAAAATAGAGGAGAAGCAATATAGAAGAATGATGATACAAATAGAAGAAGGGTCACGACAGAGGTGGTCTCCCAATATCCTTGACCTTATGAGATTATCAAGGGTCATCCTAGGAGGCCTGAACAATAGATAACACGTCATGAGGGAAACACAACATAGAGGTAAAGGGTTAGAAATACTTACCTGTAGGGACAACCAAACCAGGGGTTGTCATCGAGCAAATCATCATCATCTTCCCACTCCTAAATGTTAGAGGAAAGTGGTACATAAGGTACCATATCCCAACTCTTATTCTTGTCTTCAAGTTGTCCATTCTTAAGATCTTTGTTTGATTCAATGTTAGGTGAGATGTTTTCCTGTTGAGTTGCAATTTGTTGGGCATAACCTTATTATCTCCTCCTCCTTTCTCTTGCTTGTCTCTTTGTTTTTGTCTTACCACTTATTTCTTGTAAGATAGTGTTTTGCTCTTCCATAGGTTTTTGTGTTTTAGAGGAGGAAGCACTAGGATCAAATCTCATTTGTCTAGGTGGAATGTTTTTCTGTCAAGACTACCTCCCAATCCTTGTAAGGATGGCAGGGGAGGAACCTCAGCATAGGGTCCTTTTCCTTTTGGACTAGTATTTTCTTCAAATGCGGGTTGTTCATCTCTTGTTGTTTCTTGAATAGAATGACCAACCACTTGATATAATAGTTTTATTTTGTAGTTTCTATAACTCAAGAAGTTAAAATCTATCCATGGCTCTGGTTCCACTTCAGATCTTTCCAAAAAGTAATCAAGGGTAAAGTGTTGTCTTGTAACCAAAGGTTTATACTTATTGTGAGATATAGTATGCCCTTGTCCATTCAAAGGAAATTTTACATAGTTATAAATTGTTGAAGGGACAACTTTCATAGCCTGTAACCACATGGATGTCCTAATTTTATGTGAAAAAGGTCTGAAATGGGGACAACATCAAATAATTGTTCTACAGATTTCTCAAATACAGTGACTAATAAAGATATTTTCCCAGAAGTGTTTATAAATGTTTTATTATGTGTCTTAATCATCATATCTGAAGGGTCATAAAAGCCTTGCATCAATCCATGTGAATAGAGGAACTCTTCCATTGCCACATTAGTCATGAAATTAGGATCAATAAGGGTTACATTCATAGGATTTCCCATTATCTTCATAGTGATATAAAGAGGTCCTTCAATGTCTCCAATTGTTCTATCATGAGGTGTAAACACAATTTCAGGTTCAGGGACCTTTCTTTTCATGTAAGGATTAGGAGGGAACCTATTGTTATTGTTGCAATTAGAAGCCATGTGTATAAGTTTTCAAATCAATGTAAGATCATATTTTAAAATCTTTTCAAAAGTTATGCAAAAGACAAGTGCAAAACTATGTATGAAAATGAACTAAAATGCTTGATTTCTTTTTCAACTTTTTTCAATGCAAATAAGTGAAAGAAAAGGTGTTGTAAGGAAATTGATCAAGGTAATAAAATAATATGTCTGATAACAGTCTAATAAAGCAATAATATCCTTCACAACACACTTTTGATGTAAATCTAGAGTGATTCCTAGTCAAAACCTAGTGAGAATACACTAAAATATGTAATTTTTCACAAATTTTCAATGCAAAGACCCAATAAAAAGGGTGTTGTAAAGAATTTTAAGAAGTGAAGAAGATTACATCAGTAATATCAGTCATCTAAATCCATAAAATCTATCACAACATGCTTGGAATGTAAATCTAAGTCAAACCCTAGTGAAAATATGGCCAAAATATGTAACTTTTCACTAAATTTTTGATGCAAGGGCCCAATAAAAAGGTGTTGTAAAGAATTTTAGGAGGGGAAGAAGATAATAACCCTTATAACAGCCAATTAGTGTAGGAAAATCCTATACAACATGCCTATGGTGCAAATCTAGAGAGACAATAAGGCCAAAATCTAGTGAAAAAGCAAGGTTTTCAAACCCTAGGCATGAGATTTTGCAAGAAAACCACTATGATGCAACACTAAAATTAGAAATAAATCCTAATGATTGTTTTAAAAGGGTAGTAAAATATAAAATAATATTTTGACTACAAACCCTACCTAATTCAAAACTAGGTTATATGGAATAATGCATAATTTCAAGCAATTTTCAACAATTTAAGTATGAAAATGCAATCTAAATGAATGATGAATGAAAAATTTATGTATTTTAAATTAGATCTGATGATAATGATAGATTTTTTATTAAATGAAATGCAAACTAACTCAAACTATTTGGAAATGCAAGCTAAAAATGCCAATGTTTTTCAAATTTTTCAATTTTTTGTAATTTTTTGAATGCAATAAGATGAACAATGATATGAATGAATTAAATGAATGTAAATCTAAAGCACAATGCTCAAAAATGTGGCAAAAATTCTTAAAACATGAGTTCACCAAAATGTTTAGGGTGAAAAATGAAGAGGATTGATTTTGATAGTTGTTTACAAAGGGTTTGTGTTGATCCTCCTTTCACCACTAAACATTCAAGGACATTCAATCGAGTAGAAGTCTACTACAAATCTCCTATCAATTGGAACATAGGGGAAGATTTGAATTGTATGATTTTGTTGTTCAATTAAGACCAATTATGCTCAAAACGCTAATTATATGAATTCATGAACAAACAGACAAATTACAAAAAATCATCACACACAGAGATATCAAATGACAATCAAATGCATACCACTTTTCAAAGTTTAGAATATGGAAAATTCAAGGACTAATGAGCAAGCACCCTAGTCTAGTGCCACAATTTCTGTTGGGATCTGGAAACCTTATCTACAACTTGTTCCTACTGTTCTAGAGGTTTTTCTATTGCGGGATCTAGAGGACTAATGAGTAGGCACCTGAGTCCAAGTCCCTATTTTCTTCTCTGATCTGCAATTTTGATAATCTGAACTACTCTCTTGCAACTCCACTTCTTGTTTCACAACTTGTAACCTACAATCACGAAAAAATGGGTTGGGGGTTGTGGTGTTTAGAGGCTTGCCTTAGTCAAGCCCTTGGAGAGACATTCAAGTCTTCCAAACACCATTTTCAGATAAGGAGTGCATATCCCTGCAGGATAGAGGCAACATCCAAATGATAAATGATAGAAAACATAATTAATATCACCTTGTAGTGAAGATCTCATGGAAGGAAGATGCTCTTCATGCCATGAGGATGTGGATGTCAAATCTGCAAATACAAACACAAGAACAACACACATTCTACTCTGCAACACACAATGAATGCCTTGAATCACCTTAACATAAGCCACAAGTTCACAATATCCATCTAATTTCCATCTAGTTTACAAATGATAACCTAATCATGCTTATATATGCAACTACAAACATTCCCGCTAAGAATTTTGTGATTCAAACTTACTTTGTCAACATAGGACCTAAATAATGGTCATAAATTGACACCTTGAAATTGGCCCTGACCTAAAATAGGGCAGGACTAGGATGCGGGCACCCAAGTCCTCCTCCCTATTTCAGGTAGGATTTATGTTAAGTGCATCCTCTGAGTCCTATTTGTCATGTAACTTTAGGATTTTCTCATCGAGAATCATCAAAATCATGTAAGATGCTCTAAATGCATTCTAAAAGGACCCATGAGCTAAACCTTAAGAGGAAAAAGTCCCCAAGGTTACTTTTTTCCGACATAACAATTAGAAATCTAACACCCAAATTCAAAGATGAATCCCTAGACTAAGAACATCACATTCCTTCCACTTGTTATAACCTTGTTATAATCCATTCACTAAATTAAGAATTCCATTTTCGATCCATTATCCCCATCTAAATATTCCTTATGATGTGTTGGTCAACAAGTGTAACTCCTCATTATAGCTCTTTAATGTGTTGATGTTTTTACATTTCTAATGTAAGAGGCCCAACTTCTAGAGGCCATAACTTTGGATCTGGGAGGCTGATTTGGCCAATTTTTTAAAATTTTAGATCTCAAAGAGCTCCATGTGATAGGCACCCAAAAACTAGTGGAAAAAAACCTATAATTTTTATTTTGGCCAAAAACTAACTCTATAGCCCAAAAATTGAGTTTTTCTATTTTTGAACCTAAAAATCACATTATTTGTAATATTAACATTAATTGTAAGGTTGAGACACCATTTCTAATAATAATGGCCCATGGAATGACAAAAATAGGATCTTATCATTACTGGACCATAGCAATTAAGAGACTAATTGACATAAGTGGGCAACTTCCCTTCACTTTACGCTCTGCTAAACCTATAAGGGTGTACCTAGAGGGCTTCAAGAGGAAAGCTGAAGAGAAATATTAATTATACATTGTGTCCTAGAAACTATACCATATGTATAGGTGGACTCAAACTATACTAGTTGATAAGAAAGACCTTATAGACCTCTAAATAAGTAGATAAGAATGAAAATTTGCATATGCACCTAGAAGGATGTGAAACCAAGTTACACTCCTCACAATGAAACCCCTTAACCTAACTACTACATAGATAATCTAAATCCACAATGTAAAATAAAATAAATATATAATAGAAACTTTTGATATCCCTCTTAAGGTTTAACACAAGTTATTGTACAAGATTTTCCAATTTATGGAAAGACATCCAACATACAATGTTCTTTAAAAATATATAAATGGTTAGATCACATGTAGTTTGGCAAAGGTTTAATTCTGAACTATGTATATTGGCAAGGCTAAAAGTAAGTTATACTAAAAAAATGTTGGGTTTGGATAAATTTAAATTAATGGAAGGATTGGCTACCATAGACCAATGCCTTGATTGCATGGATAACAAAGTCAAACATCAAGTTCCAAATACAAATACATGTACAAGTTAACATATGAGAATTTAAGATAAATTCAAAATCTCATAAGCATGTTTGTATAATCATCCCAATACAATTTTAAAACTAGAAATATTTGTAGGTAAGCATTATTTATTAATCCACAACTAATCAAGAAGATACCATATGGTGCATTGAAAATATTTGTTTCAAATACACTTTGAGAATATTTTACAAATCCCTATGACGACTAACTAATCAATACAACATTTAGGCTAGCAAATATATCCTTAGAGACATGTATTGTATACATATCCACTAAAATACTCTAGATAGATATGAAGACATTTAAGCCATGAAGAGGCTTCAACACTTCAATACCCTCTCTTGACTTGTAGGAAATGATAGCATGAGAAAAGATATCTTGAGATATGAGGATTGACACCATAAAACTTGCTGGAGTAGAGGACACACATGCATTTTCAATAAAACAAATCCCCCTCCCTACTACAATTCAAGATATTACATATATAAAACCATGCTCCCATTCTCGATCAACAAACTTTTATGACCAATACATGTAACAATTCTTGCTTTAAACCTTCATGCATCACATTAATACAATTATTTGTAGGTCTATTGTAATAGCTAATTTGACATACTATGAAGTTCATGCTACACACAAATGCAGCACACAACCATAATAAGGGAAGAAGAATAGTTGCAATTTCTAAATCTATGAAAGTTTGACTTAGTAAGGACATAATTTAGGAATAGACTACATCTAAGGAATTTGTAAAATAGTATTCAACCTTGTAAGTCATCCCACAAATAGAAAATTGATTTAGTGTCAATCTTAAGGAGATCAACTATATCCTTTTTAAAAGTCCCATTGTGCATGGATAAACTCATTTTGTGCTTCAATCAATTCAACTCTACCCTAATAGATATTTTTCCTTCTAAGAATGGAGATGCCGAGCTATGCAAGAAATGAACCTATTGCAATGCTTTTGAAATAAGCCATCAAGTACCTATAATGGCATTAGATGCCCTTTTGCATGTGCTCATGGATACATAAATCTATAGTAAAAACCTAGCACACAACTTCCATATAGTTAAATTGCCCCTTTTGTATATTTTTATGTCATTCACATGACAGCCAATTACCAATCAACATCACATCAAGCTTAGAAAGGTTCTCAAAGTCCTCTAATTTCTTACTTCTGACCACCTGTATGATCATGCTCTATATCACTTCTTTATTATGTGTGAGAGTCTTGAATACACAATGCATCACACTAAAACTCA
This sequence comes from Cunninghamia lanceolata, assembly GCA_027924645.1. Taxonomy (NCBI): domain Eukaryota; kingdom Viridiplantae; phylum Streptophyta; class Pinopsida; order Cupressales; family Cupressaceae; genus Cunninghamia; species Cunninghamia lanceolata. The sequence continues at coordinate 15,015,038 of BSBN01000972.1, read as the reverse complement.
TGTGTGCATGACCATGTACATAAAATATTTGAGTTTCTATCAAGATTAATGGCCCACAATGAGCTCAAAGATAGGTTTATGACCAATGTATAATGGACAAAAAAAAATGTGCAAAAAATAATTGTCTTCTAGAGAAATGTTTACCACTAGCCTATATGAAATTTCCATGTCATAGCCTTCATAAGAAGTAACTAAGCCATTTTGAAAATTTGTTGGGCCCATTGACTAGGAACATCAAGACTACCACTGCCACCACCTTGGATACATGTGGCATGTTTGACACCTAAGAACCATTTGCACTTAATCTCCATGCCAATATAGAGCTACCACACACATGCTAAACATTAAACTTACCACCCTCATATATGGCACCAAAGTTAACCAATACCCATCTTGATGAGATCTAATAGTGGGCATTGAGTGTGGCCAAGACTAAATGGCTAGTGCTTAGTGATCAAATTACAATCATCCAAAAAAATGATCATTGTGGTACTTTTTCCCACTATAATTAGAGAATGACACATGTAGTTTAACATAAAGTCAAGCACCTCTCATGTGCCCACCATCTACCAACATATTGCATCCTCATCCAATGAGAGCCCACCAACCCATCGCAAGATTGCCACAAACACCACCACCAAGCATGCCATGTTGAAGTCCAATGATGTAGTTGACTTTGGATTATAGAAAGTAGAGAGTTGATTAGCTAAGCCAACTCTCTGCACTTTGAAGTGCCAGTAACTGATAGCCAAATAGGGTGAAACTCACCACTAAAGTGATGTCTCTCTAGTAATACCAAGTCACTAGAAGAAAAGATAAAGTGCATGGGATAAAACAAAGGCATAGGAAATACAATGGTCCCCATGATTGCAAGTACTTGAGCTTATAAAGATATAAGGGTCACAAAATACTACATAGGACCAAGGAGGAAAAACATAAGAGCATAAATTCTTCATATTGATTTTGATTACAAGGCTAAGAAAATAGAGAAACCATATAAAACCAAGACAATGCAAATCTAAATAAGACAAACACTTCTTAACATAAATACAAAACCAAATAAAAAATAACATAAAGATGCTAATTTCACCATTACAATAATATATTCCTCAATCATTAACATCCACTTTTGAAAAAAGATTATTTACAATAAAGACAACCCACTTTAACAAATCTACTAATAAAACCCATAAAAATGGATCAATTCACCTCCATTTCCCAAAACAATTAATTTATATAATATATTCATCAGTTATTGACTTTGACTAAAAAAATTGCTTACATTAGAAGACAACATATTTAAAAAAACCTATTAAAATGGATATATTCACCTCCTTATATGTTTGATGAGTATGGAAACAGGAATATTTTACAATAAATTACCTTGAATTATTGGTTTTGCAAAGAAGGCCCATTAAAATTGATTTATTCACCTCCTTATATGTTTGATGATAAATCGCCTCATTAAAATTAATTTATTCACCTCCTTATATGTTTGATGACAAATCGCCTTCAATTATTGGTTTCATAGAGAATGCCCATTAAAATTGATTTATTCACCTCCTTATATGTTTGATGAGTATGGTAACAAGAATGTTTCACAATAAATGGCCTTCAATTATCAGTTTTGCAAGAACAGCCCATTTGAACAAACCTATTAAAACGAATTTTTTCACGTCCTTATATGTTTGATGAGTTTGGTAACAGGATTTGTTTCAACAATAAATCACCTTCAATTATTGATTTTGCAAAGACCAACCATTTGGAAAAAACTATTAAAATGAATTTACTCACCTCCTTATACGTTTGATAAGTTTGGTATCTGGGATTTTTTCACAATAAATCACCGAGTTTGCAAAGACCAACCATTTGGAAAAAACCATTAAAATGGATTTATTCAGCTCCTTCTATGTTTAATGGGTTTGGTAACAGACTTTTTTCCAATAAATCACCAAAAGTTCTAGCTGGCTTCATTAAAGAGTCTCGTCTTACAAATATGACATGTTTAGAGCCATCCTGCTGCAGATCACTTCTTGTTATTACCTTTGTTCTGCACTAAATTTATATAAAGATCCAGCTATGGAGGAAGTTTACCTGAGCACGGTGGCCACCGTGGTAGTGGTTATGCTTAGCAATATGGGAATATATTTCTGCAAAGGGCCACTAAATTGGGCGGTACTGGATATGATGCCGTGTCTGCTATGGAATTTAAGCAATATTTATGAGCAGGGCGCCAAATTGGTACTTGAGAATGGTGGGAGTTTCATGGTTAGAGGCCCCTAGTTGTGCAGAAGCAATCAGATGGAAGTAGTCACCTATACTCCCGCTAATTTAGAGTATATTTTGAAGAGGATTTTAGCAACTTCTATAAAGGATTTTATTTATAAATTTCAAAATCCTATTCTGAAATAAAGGTTTTTGGTCTGCTGGTAAAATTAAATAGTTCTGAATCAGTTCAATAAACATCCAATCTTGTTGGGTACAAGATAAAAATGAAATTATATAAAAATCAATGATTTGATTTTGGCATAAAAACTTTGATTAAACAAAAGGCCCTTATGGAAGTTGCTAAAATCCTCCTTCAAACTATATTATTTTGATATTTTTCAAATTATGTATTTTACTTTGGAAGGTTATCAAGGTGGATTTTGAGAAGAGGTTAAGGACAGCTGAAGCAAAGGATTCTATATATCAGAGATGGTGATGAGTTTTGAGTTGTTTTTTGTTTTTGTTTTTTTTAGAATAAATATAATAATTAATAATTTAGAAAAGATTATTTTATATAAAACATTATTTATAAACTATATATTTCATTTTATATAAAATGATTATTTTATTTTTCGTAGATTTTTGTTTTATTTATTTAATAGATTTATTTTAATTTATTTCATAATTATTTTATTTATTAGTACAGATATCTTAAATATATTATTTTACTTTGAAATTATTTTATTAGTTATATGGAGATTTAAATTTTTATTTTTTATTTAATAATTATTGCAAGAGCTATCTTACTTTTATATGTAAATTTTTTAATTATACTTTTCAAAAAAGTGACAATTCATTATATATTATGTGTATATATAGATATTGCAAGCTATATAATTTTTATTATTTAAAATAGTAATAAAGTTTAATTTAATAATGCTTTCACTTCAACTTATTATGTGAAATGGCTCTTTTTATTTGTAATCTTTTTTTATAGTATAACTGAGTATTATTAAATTTTACAACCTCTTAAGAATTACAAAGTAATCAGGTGGTTAAGACAAATTCACTATGGTTGATAGAAGGCTTGTCAAATGTATACCACCACCTATGGATTACATCAAATTAAACCTTGAGGGAGCTTTGGAGAAAATCCAAGCTTTTTAAGAGCCATATGCATTTTGAGAAATGGGAAAGGGGAAATTATCTTGGATGGTTCCTTCAAACTCTAGATTAGTACTACTAATGAGGCAAAAGTGCATGCCCTAATTAGGGGTCTTTATCTCAACAAAAAAAAATGGGGTAAAGAAAGTCTATATGGAAGGAGATTCAATGGTACTGATCAATATCATTCATTATCATTGTTCTAGGAAGTAGAAGTTGAACAACATTCTTCAACCAACTTGGATTATGTTAAGCAATCTAAAAGATTATGAGTGTTTGCATTATTATAGAGAAGTAAATAGAGTTGATAAAAATTTATCTAACTTAGTTATTGATTATCAAAATGAAAGCATCAAAGGTTGGAACTTAAATTTATGGAAAGACCCCAATTAGAAAAGTGTTGAGAATCAGGATTATTTAATGTTGATGGTCTTCAATCATGACATTAAGTACTATTGACTTAATTATCCATGTGATGGTTGTTAATGAGATTGGTCCTTGGTTGTCAATGTCTATGTCATTTTCTAGCACTTGGATGGATTTTCATCTTTCTCTTACAAATGTTTAACTAATCTTGTTTTAGTTTTGCAAGTTTAACTTTTAATTTTATTATTTGCATGTGTTTGAAGTATGTATTGCAGGCTTACTATATTTTTTTCTTAAATTTGTGTCCTTGTTTAAGCTAGATTTAGTACAAAGTACTTGGAGCTAAGATATGAAATTATATGAAAATATTTATTTGTTTCTCAAGCATGTCAACAATGCTAGTCTTTTCATGTGCCACTTATTACTAGCTTGAGTTTTTAGTGATTTGCATTCTTCACCTAAGGTTTTCAGTATAGATTGTATATTTAAGAATAGAAGTCATTTAGAGTGATATTGGAAGGTATAATTTGGCTAAACTTGGTAAGATTTTTCTCATTGGTTTCCCTATGATAGAGTTCTCTTCATGTGTTTATGGTTTCATATATCTTGAATGAATTTGTACGAAGATATTATTTTAGTGATATTGTGTCAAACTTTCTATCCAACATAATGTATATACTTAAGGAAGTAGAATTTTTGAAATGTTTGGCTTCTACCTATATTAAGGAGGACCTCATACTTGTCGAGAAGTTGGACAAGGCACTGATAGATTATGATGGAGATGCTAGCACTTGGGATGTTGGAGGAATTTTCCCCTAAAGTTTACTATTGAAATCGAAGGCTACTCATTGTATTCTTGATAGAGCATGTGAAGGTCTATTTCAGGGTTCTTTGATGGATTTCAATAGGGCCCTACATGTACATGAACAAGATATCTAAGGTTTTATCCCTAGGAAAGTGAGTGAAGTTGTTCATGAGTTGTTCTTTTTGTTTAGGATGGCATTCATTGTATTGGGAAATAAGGTGTCTCAACCTTGAAAATTTCTTAGATTGATTTATTAATTAAATGATATTTTCCTACAACTTATTGCATATTATCATATTTTATTTTATTTAATATTTATGCTCCACCATAAATTGGGCATGGAATTTTGAGTTGGCATTATGTGCCACATGTCAGCTCTTTGTAAGGTGTTGTAAGAGGTATTTAATTTGGTTATCTTTAACAGATTTGGGACTCCTACTTTTGTGGGATCCTATGATAGCTTATGATAGATTCTTATGATGTGTAAGAGCCTGAAATACTTTGGAATCTTGATCACCTATGACAATCTTTATTATTTTTCATGAAGTACATATTTTGAGATAAAGAATAATGACAAGTTGGGTGCTCAAGTTGGGTGGATTAAATTGGTTAGTTATGATAGTTGTAAGAGTGTAAAAGAATATGTTATTTCTATCCTATTAGTGGGAATTCCCAAATTCATCATTGGAAATTGGGTCAAAACTAGGTGCCATCCTTCTAGGGGTTTTGGCAAATGGTTTAGAAAAGTTCGACAAATGGTTTCCAACTTGTTCATTTGTCTATAAATTAGGTACTTGAGGATCCATTCAACCTAAGAAGATCCATTGAACTACTAAATATGGAAAGCATACAACACACTTCCAACAAAATGTATTAAGAAAATGATGCCCCTATATTAGTGAGGTGCTTTACTGTTTGCACTAGATCTATGTCATGTTAGAAGACAAGTTTATAGATCTGGGACAAAGTCACAATCACAAATCTATACTCTTAAGTTTGGACTCATCTAGAAATTAGCAACACTTTGTTCTACAACTTTATCTAATGTATGACAATTTGCTCTACTTTTCTTGAATATCTAGTAACTTGGTGGTATTTAAAAATACCTTGAGGGTTGTTGATTCATCATGTAGGGGTCAAATTCGTCCAACCAACCCCCTCAAAAGTGACTAAGGATAAAAATAACAAGCAAGCTCCTTAAGTATATAGAATTCTTACTCCTTGTAATGCACCAAATTGAAATGTGTCACTATAAATTGCTCCAATGCTCTAGGGTAAAATAAATTCGAATGCTCAAAGGGATCCTTGAATTTGTTCATTCTATGTGTTCAACCGAATGTAATTAATGTCTTTAAACATTAGCACATAACAACAAATTGCCCCTAGCTCATGTTTAGTAGGCTCAAGGCCAGATGGTGAATGGGGTTACTCAACCAATTTTGAATTTTGAATTTTAAAATGAAAAGGGACAAGTTCACAACCCTCGAATTGCCCCCACAATTATAAAATTGTTTCCAAATAGACTAACAGTTACATCCAATTGATAAATAAATAAATGGCAGTAGATATATAGATAAATGTGATGAACAAGTAGATGAGATAAATATATAGGAATGCGAGAATAAAAGAATCAAGTAAGACTAAATATATAAAGATGTGTACATATAGATAAATAAAAGTTTTGGGAAATGAGCTACCATTTATCTCTACATATGAAAAATAATATGAATTCAATAACTAACTTCCACTTCGAGAAAATTGCTTGCGCTAAGGGGCATCCATTTCAAGAATATTACTTGTACCTAGGGGCACCCATTTTTAAAAAGCCCATTGATGCCATGTGCCCCACTTCAAGAAACCCATTAAAATGGATTTATTCACCGACTTCTACGTCTCGTGAATTTGGTAACATACAATAAATCGCCAGAAGGTTTTCATTGGCTTCATTAAATGGTCGAGTCTTATAAATATGATCTGTCTAATGTGATCCTCCTGCGTATCGCTTCTTGTTAGTATGTTTATTCTGCGTTAAATCTATCATAAAGGTAATCAAACCATGGAGGTAGTTTACATGAGTGCAGTGGCCACCATGGTAGTGATTCTGGTAGTGAGCATTATAGGAATATATTTCACCAGAGGGCCGCTAAATTGGCCAGTAGTGGGTATGATGCCTTGGGTGCTATGGAATTTAAGCAATATTTATGAGCAGGGAGCCAAGTTGGTGCTTGAGAATGGTGGAAGTGTCATATTTAGAGGCCCCTGGTTGTGCAGAAGTAATCTGTTTAAAGTAATCACCTGTAATCCAGCTAATTTAGAGTATATTCTGAAGGGGGATTTTAGCAACTTCCCTAAAGGCCCCTATTTCAAAACGGTATATTTCAGCGTATTTAGCGACGGTATATTTAACTCAGATGATGAAGTGTGGAAGCGCCAAAGAAAACCTGCTGTGATGGCAGTAAGCAGCAGCAATTTCAGAGAGAGGAATTTAAGTCTGGTGCAGAAATCTCTGAGGCAGAAGCTTTTGCCATTTCTTCAAGAAGTAAAAGATAAAAAAGCCTCGTTTGATCTGCAACATGTTCTTCTTAAGTTTACTATGGATAATATCTGTATGGCAGTTTTGGGGAGAGAAGCAGCAAGTGAAACTTTTTCTTCGGCCTTAGATGACGCCACTGAATGCTGCACTTATCGGTTTCTCTGCCCTTCATTGCTATGGAAGATTATGAGATTTTTCAACGTGGGTTTTGAGAAGAAGATGAGCACAGCTGAAGCAATAATAAAAGACTCTGTAGCAGAAATGGTTAAGGCTAGAGTTAAGGAGATGGAGGAAGGGAATGAATTGCAAGGAGACATTTTATCCACCTTCATCAAATTGGAAGGAGAACAAGGACGCTCTCCTCCTCAACGTTTGTTGGAGGTATGTAGAGTCTATAAAAAAACATTTTGTTAATGTATTCATTTTAAGTATCTTATAACTTGTCTACATTAGTTGATAATATTTTTTCAACTGTAGGGATTAACCATGAGCATATTTTTTGCGGGTAAAGATACTACTGCCGTGGCAATGTCATGGTTCTTCTGGCTTTTAAGCATGCATCCACATGTGGAGGAAAATATAGTCTCTGAAATTTCCCAGATTTTGAATTCAAAACATTTGAGCGGTGACAGCAATGAATATGATAAGGTGGGGATATTTGGTTGGGAAGAATTGAGAGGCATGAACTATTTGCAGGCTGCTTTGTCTGAAACTATGAGGCTTTACCCTCCCGTTCCTCTAGTTTATAGAGAAGCAACAATTGACAATGTTCTACCGGATGGAACTCATGTTAAGAAAGGCTCAAAGTTTCTGTTATTCATCTATGCCACTAATAGAATGGAAAATATATGGGGAAAGGATGCCCTTCAATTCAAGCCTGAGAGATGGATTAGTAAAGATGGGGTCTGTATGAACGAGAGAGATTATAACTATCCTGTGTTTATTGCAGGTCCTCGGATATGTATTGGGAAAGATGTTGCCTTTGTGAATATGAAATGCATAGTTGCTAATATCCTTGCACGCTATCGAGTAAAGATTGAAGCTGGTCAGCAAGTGAAGCCTAAGCTTGGGGCAACTCTATTCATGAAGCATGGCCTCAAAGTCACCTTGCATACCAGAAATGATATTATACACTAAAATAGTATTCGTGCATATATTTGCATAAATCACAGATCGTAGACAGTTGAAACTCCTGTATTTTTTTCAGTTAATAAAGCCTTTCATATAGAGAGAGAGACTAGCCTTTAGGTAGCATCTATTATTAATCAGAGTACAATCTTATAAAATCTGTAAACTCTATTGTGCACTTATGCAGCAGACTAGATCTCTTTGGCGTAGTTAAAATGTACCACATATAATTTATAAAATATCTGTTCATATTAATAACTCTTGCTTGTCACAACGAATTGTTCTCATTTACCTTTTTTTAAGGTAAATCAAACGTTGCAAACGGTAAGTGTGTATATAAGTATGCAAGTGAATGGATTTATTCTCTAAAACTGATCTGTTTTAAGTCTGGCCAGCTTCAAATATTTGCTTAAGATATTATCTGTTCGAATAAAAGCTTTAAATTTTTTTGCTTTTAAGAGGATATCTTCAAAAGTTGTAATGGTGAAAATAACATATCCATGCCATTCCCCATTTAGTTTTGGGCCTACTTCGATGGGAAGGTTTTAATGTAATAATAATAATAGATCAACAAGTGGTATACTTTTGTATTTTGTTTGGATCGTAGCCTAATTTCTACACATTTATATTTTAATCCTATTTACACTAAATCTAATACATTCACCATTTGTTTATCTTTATTTGTACTTATATCTTTGCATTTGCTTCTGGCCTTGAGATCATCATCTTATGTTTGTGGGTCATGTTTAAGTAATGCTAGATCGATTTGGTTCAATCCTAAAGAGTGCATGAATGACCCCAAATTTCAAATGTTCAAGTTCAAAGTCCAACTTTCTCACCCCTTTCTACTAGCAGTTATGAACTGACTTGGTACATCTTTGTTGTTATGTCATAGTATTTAAAGACATTCGATATGCAATTAATTAGTATTTAGAAAACAAAGAATCAAGAAAAATTATTAGAGCACATTTTGATTTCTAAAGGACAAAAAAGTCACATTTGTATATATAGGCTTTGATATTGTCGGTGAATATTGTCTTTGATATTGTTCATCACCATTAATTTGACCCATCAATTGCTTGACCTAGGTGAACACACTCACTTATGGAGTCAACAATATCCTCAAAGGTCTTCTTAAACACCACCTTGACAAATTCAGGTATCTAAAAGGTGAAGGTAAGAAAAACTTCAAGTAAACATTTGGTAGTTCAATCAAACTTATGATGCTTGAGATTGACTTGAAGTATTTTTACCCCTCAAATTTATGTTTTTGATGTACCCCATGATGCAATCAAGGTCAGGGGGTCCTATCAAATGGCCCAACCTTGCAGCCAACACAACAAAATTCACAATCACAATAGGAAACATCAAGCAATTTTATTCAATTCACTAAATTTGCATTCACTTCAAAAGATACATGAGGAATACACATCTATAGACTTCAATTAATCAGTTCCTCTTTAGGAACATTACTTCATATTTCTAGGTGGCTAATTGTTCTTTAGATCCTTGCCAATACAATTGAAATCCTCTTCCACACACTCGCCTTCCAGTATCCTGGGAGTCACAAGCCCCACCGACAACTACCGCTCCACTAACTACCACCAAGAGAATAACCCCACATCTACCAAGGAGAGCCCCAAACTGGATGCCATGGTTTCCTTTTATACATAGGCATAAGGAAGTTGAGGAGTTGATGTTTGTAAAACTGAATCACTAGTTGTCACTTCCTACAAAATGATATGCTTTGACCCCTTCATGGTGGCTTAGCGCAAGAGCGCAACCTTAGAAACATATGCCTGAAGTGAAACTATGTTGGTAGATTTCTTCATGGGCATTCAGTGCAAGGGCGTACCTTAATCATATGCACTAAGAATGAAGCTGTGAGGCTACACTACTTCTTCATCGATAGGTTAGTGCAAGAGCACAACCTTGCATCCATGTATCTTGAATGAAGCTATGTTGGTGTGGAAAAGACTTTTTCAATAGTAATTCCCTCTTGTTGAACCAACAACTCCATCCTCGCCAACCAAAAGAGTTTACCTGAATCTCATTTGGCAAGTCAACACGCAAGAGCACAAGTTCAAAGTCTAGCATCTTAAACAAAACTGCACTAGTCGTGCTAGAGACTTAGTGCATGGGTGTTCTTAACTCCTTACATTGTGAACAAAGTTGCGCTAGCTGCGCTAGCAACTTAGTGACTTAGCATACGACAAAGGCGACTTCACTATGTGCACATCAGCAAGTTAGCGCATGAGTACAACCTTGAATCCATATGCCTTAAGCAAAGTTGTGATGTTGCACTGGAATATTTCCTTGATGACGATCAGCACAAAGGTGCAACTTCAGACCCCTGTGTCTTGGGCAAAGTTATGCTGGTACACAAAGGCTTCTTCGGCATCTGTCTTGGTTCATGTGCTAGAAATAATATTGAAATAAACATCTTCAGTCCAAAGCATAATTCTTTTATAAAGTCCCTTTTGACATGAGGTTGAATCCCTAAACTTAAGACATCACCATAAACAAACTCCTTTGATGGATAAGAGTTCAAAAACTCTTGATTCTTCCAACCTTGGAAAGTAACTAAATGTTCTTTGGACTTCACCAATTTTGGATCTAACAATGCTCCTAAAGCAAACACCCACAACAACTGAACACGAAAAAAATGACCAAAATTGAAAGTGAAAACCTAAAATGTTTTTGGGCAATGTCAGATCACCTATGGACCCAGATACTCCTGCATTAGACATGCCAAGTAAAACATTTGTGAGCATGGGCTCACAAAATTGGAGTTCAATGATAGAATCACCCTCTCAAGTTGTAGACAACCTCCAACAAACTCCATTACTGCAAAATTTACCACTAATTATTTCTTCCTTCTTCTCTTCTAGCATCTATTTGGAACTCTTCCTATTTTCCTTTACCAATTCTACCCACCATCCTCTATTCTACTTTTGAACTTTTGTCCACCATCGACCGACCTCCTCCTCCAAATATATTTTTCTCTATTCTCTACTCTAGTGGGCTTTAACCAACTACAATCCAACCACCTCCACTAAAATTCTTCTTCCCACTCCATCTTATCTATACACAAGTTGATATAATCAACTATATGGAAATTAAATATTTCTATCTTCTCTTTTACACCTACCATCTCATCAACACTTTATTTCTCCACAGTTCTTAGCCTCTTCATGCTTTCTTCTTTTGCATTTATGTGCTTCTAAATCTCCATCATACTTGTACATACATTAACATCACAAGTTATAAGGAAATTTAAAATTTCCAATATTACCTCTTCATCTCTTTCTACTTCTTCATCCTTTTCAATCTTCATCAACTATTTCATGCCTTCCACAAGACATGGTCTTACTGCAACCTCCCATTTCTCTTTTTCATCCTCATCATGTTCTCTATCCTTCCTTCTTACATTCAGTTGCACCATTTTCTTCAATATTATTATGTCCTTCAAAGGACCAACCACTATTGTAGCCTTTTCTTCTTCATTAACCTTTATTGCACAAGCTGCAAACAAATCTGTACTAACAAAATCATCCATCCCTTTTACCTTCACTTCCAAATTTTCATCCATTTTTCCTCCCAATTTCATCACCTTACATGTATACAACTCAGCATTATCATAAAAATAAAAAATAGTTATTATTACAGATATTTTCCCCTATTTCTCGACTGCTACAATATTTCTCTCATCAATCTCTATTGCAACATTCCTTCTACTCTCATTCTCTATTATCAACATCTTTATTCTTTCACTAAGGCATGCTTCAACTACACTTCCATCCTTTCCTTCTTCATCCTCTTACATGAGGATCTCTCCTTCAATGTCAAATAAATGACATTCTATTGCATCTTCTCTATGACCTACAAACAAAATAGTGTTAGCATAATCATGGGACTAATCTTCTCCCATCTGCATCTTCTCCATCACGTTATCAAATTCATCTGACATTTGTCTTTAAAATAAACTATCTAGATCTTTCTCATCCCCTCTTCCAATAGGGAATCTTCTTCATCTTCACTGAATTCTTCATCAAAGATGGGACCTTCATGTTAGAACACAATGATATACTGAGAGGGGGGTGAATTAGTATATCCCAAAACTTTATTCCAGATTAACTTTATCAACCAAATCTTCTTGCTCCCTTAAACAAATGATCAAGCAAATTAAACAAATTAAAGCACAACACATGAGCACACACCCATAACACTAGCTTTACGTGGAAAACCCTAGAAGGGAAAAAACACAATGAGCAAGCTGCTTAGATCTATTGTCCAAATCAATATCACAAATAAAAACAAGATTTATAATATTATTTATGGGCTACAACCCAAAGGAAGTTGCAACTCCCTAAAATACAATACTACAACACTTACAGAATGAGGCTACAACCCCTGAACATCACCTTCAGTTGACCTCACTGATCAGACACCTCCACAACATCAACACATTTCACTCTGACTCAAATCTTCATTTCCTCTGCACCACAAACACTTCTCCCTTCAACACACCTTCACATACACACTCACTCACTTTCACACCCATTCACATAACCTCACACATTCTCACTCACTCTCTTTCTTCATACAAAAAAAGATGTTTCATTTATACCTTCTACAAATTACAAAATCTTTCTCCCACATTGGCCAAGATGAAATGTGAATACATGAAACATGCAATGGCCATACGAAGTCGGTATCCAAAATATGTAGAAATCTAGTGTGGTTCAAGGTAGAGGATAACCAAGACCTATTCTTTCCTTAACACATTCTTCCACACTGGCCCACAATTCAAAACATTTAGCGGGATCATCAAAACACTTGAGGTTGGTCTAGCAAACACTTTTCCTTCCACAAAATAGCTCTAGACCAAAATCAGTATCAGAAAGACCAATTAGCATCATGCGGATCATTTCAAAAGCAACATAAGACTTCCACAAAGCTTCTCAACATTCCTTCCTCTAAAATATATGATTTCTTTCTGGCGCAAGCAAATAGATACTAAACCTGGTATCACATATAAACACTGAATAACCAGTCTTGAGATAGAGCATTGAAAAACCAACTTGTGGTGCACTTCAACACCTGAAACCTAAAATAAACAATCATACTGAATATTTGAACTCATCCTCCAAACATCAAATCCAAATGATAAACTACAGTGAAATGTGGTGGCTTTTGCTATCTCTTCCAGATAACCCTAATCAGTAGCATGATAGTTCATTGTTCTACTAACTCCAAAGAACTTCTACAGTACATCAAAACAACTTAAACTTGAATATAATAGTATTCTCATTTTGTAATGTAGAAAAAGGGGGAAGATGAGATTTGTTTGATGTATAGTTTAAATCCTTCTTTCACTACATACATTCAATGACATTCAACCAAGTAAAATCACAACTTTTGCTAGAGGATTCAACTACAGGTTTGTTGTCTCTTGGAATGATAAGGAAATTTGGAAATTAATGATTATTGTGTTAATTTAAGCCCAATTAAGCTCAAAGCCATAATTATTGTAAAATCATAAACAAACAGATGAAGTCTGACAAATGCTTGCACATAGAGATAGTAGATGAAGATTAGATTCATTCCAGATTTCAATGTTTGGGATTTTGAAATTTTGAGGACGAAGGGACTCCCACCAAAGTCCAAGGTAGTATTTTTATCAGGGGTTTATGGACATTTTTTGATGTTGATTATCATTGTTACGTTAATTTTTGGCTCTGCAAACCTAGAGGACACAAGGACTAGTGCCCAAGTCCTAATAGTACTCTTTTTTGCTTTTTCCTTTAGATCTGGGATCCTTACGCTCTGCAACACTCCTCTGCAACTCCCCTCCACAAAATTTGACACCTCTTACCTGCAATCACAAGAGAGGGGTTGGGGGGTTGTGGTGTTTACGAGCTTGCCTCAATCAAGACCTAGAATGGCATTCAAGCCTTCCAACACCGTTGTTAGATAGAGAGTGAGTATCCTTGCAGGATAGAGGCAAAAATAAATGATAAATGATTGATTGAAGCTCAAATAGATATCACCTTGGAGGTTTATCTCTCACATAGATGAAGATCCTTCACAACATGAGAACATGAAGCCAAGTCTGCAATAACAAACATAACAACAATATTATGCTCTGCAACACAATGAATGCCTTCGATGCACTAAAATCATAAGTTCACCAAAATCTCATAATCATCTTCTAGTTTACAAATGAAACCCTAAACATGCTTATATATGCATTCCCACTACGAATTTCATAAATCAAACTTAAGATGCTGGCAAGGGACACCTTTAATGGTCACTTTACCAACATTGAAATTTGGGACCCCACCAAAATAGGGTAGGACAAGGGCATGAGTACCCTTGTCCTGGTACCTATTTTGGGTTAGGGTTTAGGATTTACAATGTCCCTCAATCCCCATTTGACATGGGTTTCAGGCCATTTTGTCTCAGGAGTCAATTCTAATATGCATGATGAAAAGCAAGGGACCCGAGAGCTAAACTTAGCAAGTAAAAGTCCTAGGGGGACATTTTATGACATAACATTTAGCCCCCACTTTAATGTATGTATGATCTTATGACCCATACATTCATTAGATTATAGTCAAAACATAGCAAACACGCCAAGAACTTGAAGCTAATATATACACAAAGATTGAGGAACTATTTCTATCCCCCAGTCTCAGGTAGACATTAGAGAAAACGTATCGCAGACATACCAAACACAATAAAGACAGTAATAGGCATGCAAAACAGAAAGAAGAGAGTAACAGGCATGCAAGACAGGGAGAAGATGGTATTGAAGACACGCAAAACACGATGAATATAGTGATATTTCTTTTTCCATTTTCATATATATATGAATGCAGATACATGGAAAGTAAAAAAATGCAACACACAATCCCAAAATGTAGGAGAGGCATTTTGCCACACCATTGAGACTACATATGGGGGAGAAGACACACCAAACAAATCCCAAAGTGTAGGAGGGGCATTTCACGACACCCTTGAGACTACACTTGAGAGAAAGCATGCCATACAAAACCCAAAGCATAGGAGGGGCATTTCACCACACCCTTGAGATTATTCTTAGGAGAAAACATGTCATACAAATCCCAAGTGTAGGACGGGCATTTTGCCACACCCTTGAGACTACACATGGGGAAAACACACAGAATTCACACGAAAAACATGAGCATTGTATAGCATGCCAAATACATACTATACATCTTAAACACGAAAAATAAGGCAATGGAAGGAGCTTATGGCTAAGTTCCCACCATCTCAAACATGATAAAAGCACACCTAACAGTTGGGCTTATGCCACAACAACCACCAAAGACACACTTAAGGGAGGATAGTCTCAGATCCAACCTCGCCTACTCGGAGGACTTTTGAAATAAAAGGATGTGCACTAGCTCAAGAGATACATCATCCCCGTCTCTGCAAAGGGCTTTTCAATAAAAGGATATGCATGATATCCTACCTCCACAGAGGGCTTACAAATATGCTTCGTTAGTACCAAAATCATCAGACAGCTTACCTTCTATATGCCCCCACCTTAAGGTGGTTGATATAGTGTACCAATATCAAGCATGTTAAGGTAGAGATAAAACACACAAGGGAACAAGAGCTTTTGCAAAGCCCATGCCCCCAAAGGTGACATGTGCTTACGATCACCGAATGTTCCCACAACCACATCTTAATCTAAGCAAAACATGAAAGCTATGCATGAAAACAAAGAAGCCAAGGCTACACAAATAGGTTCAAGTCTGAGTATAGCAGTGGGACTTATACTGCAGGCATCTCAAAACTAGTATAACAACAAGGTGAGACAACAAAACAATCAAAGTGTACATAGTAGATGTATTGTTATGATTTGTTAGAAAGATAAGACAACATCAAATATCACATGGAGTGATTCTACTAGCCAAGTGTCAGATAATATAAATCAACCCCGTCATCATATATGGAGTAGGTCCATTTTTCTTTTCTCGATGAAGGGACACGTGGTCCGTATCAGTATATGTTTGTTTTTCATCATCCGTTGACTAGGTAGAATCACTAGAATAAGGTAAAAAATAAAATGAGAGAGGAGAACATGTGTCTTAGGGTCGCCATGTAGGAAGATGCCCCTAGGTCATCAACCACAATTCTATACCCCTAAGGTACGACACACAACAATAAAATAGAGGAGAGGAACAAATAGAAGAATGATGATACAAATAGAAGAATGGTCACAACAGAGGAGGTCTCCTGGTATCCTTGACCTTACAAGAGTATCAAGGGTCATCCAAGGAGGCCTAAACAACACATAACATGTCACGAGGAGATCACAACATAGAGGGAAAGGGTTAGAAATACTTACTTGAAGGCACAATCATACTAGAATTTGGAACTTACGAGCATCTTAGAGAGATGCTCCATCAAGTTTTGTGTGAAACTTGAGTGGTTCATATTAGATTGATATTTGTTTCTAGAATGTCCATACATTTCTTGATTCCCAAATCTTTGTATATTTGAAATCTTTTGTTGCTTGTGAGGGGGAAAACCACTGTTATTTTCTACTAATGATAATCGCCTTATTCTTTTCTTATCCTTTGATTTCTTATTTTGATGAGTCATTCTTTCATAAGGAAAGGGACTATCTTCCATTGTAGCAACCTTTTCTTGTATCATAATCTCTTTTTTTAGTTGTTCAATTTGTCTTTCCAATGCATTTTGGTTAGGTCCCAATCCTTAAAGGGATAGCGGCAAAGGAACCTTAGCATAAATACCTTTTCCACATGGATGAGGGGAATTCTCAATTTTCTCCCTATCCACTTCTATCATACCAACTATTTCATCATATTTAAGATAATCATCTTCCTGCTCTACTACATTTTTCTCCATCATGTTGTTATCAGTATGTTTAGGAAATGGATTAAAGTAAAGATCTATAAATTCTAATTTAGAGGGGCAACCAATTTATTTCCATTGTCATTCACACTAGTTACGTATATAACATTCAAGTCAATGGGGTCTCGAATTTCATGTTTAAGACGCATACATCATTCAAAATCATGCCCTTGTTGCCGATGGTAATGAAAAAAAGAATTAGCATCGAAGTGAGGTCCTTACATTCTATTAGTATCCAATGGTTTGATTAGAGGAAGCTTCAAGAGATTATTACTCACTGCTTGATTCATGATAGAGTTTAAGGAGTCAGATATTGGAGTGAATTGTCTTTGTTGTTGTCTATACTGAAACATTGCCCTCTTGAGATTAGTGATAGAAAATACCTATGAAAAGTTGTTTGAATTCTATCCATTAACCTTGATGAAACTCTTATTATTCCTTTTCAAGTTGTTTTGTGAAGGTCCACCCGTGGCTTGACCAACTTGAGAGGCGATGAGTTTTAGTTTTCATACTGACTAAATGAAAGTCGGTAATCATGAAGGGTTGTGCATAAATGTTGAAAAGAGTTATACTTCATCAAGAGGATCTTATCACGGATGTTAGGTTGTATATTTGTAATAACTACCTTCTGAACATCCTCATCATTCATTTGGTATTGAATTTATGCATAAGCAGCTTAATACTGACTAATAAACTTGGTTAACTTCTCTTTTAGACTTTGCTTGCAATGAACTAAATCAATTAATGACACTTAAGGTCCAATGTTTGCTTGAAAATGTTGTAAAAATTGATCAACTAGCTGCGAGAAAGAGTGTATTGAATTCAGAGGTAAAGAGAAAAACCATTCTAAAGTAGTATCTTTGAGAGATCACGAGAAAAGTTTCACTAACAAGTCCTCTTCAAAGAAGAAATCACTACACATAGCCGTGAATGCTACCACATGCGTATTAGGATCACCTTTTCCACCATATTTTTCAAAGCGAGGAGTTTCAAACTTGTCAGGCATAGGAGTTCTCAAGATTGCATAAGATAGAGGATTACGAGCATGATAAGTTGGTAAGTTAGGTTGAGTCTAACTTGTCAAGTTTGTCACTTTTTGTTGTAAAGAGGTCACGCTTTGTAAGAGTTGGTTTAAAAGGGCATCATTAGGAGATCCGGTTTGAGAATTAGAAGCCATGTTCATGAAATTTTGAGGAGATTGGTTGTGAGTGGTAACGAAGGGTGGTTGAGAGTAATTATGAGTGGAAGGTGGTTGAGAATAGTTGTAGGTGAAAGGTGGTTGAGAATACGTGGGATTGAGTGGTGGTTGAGAGTGATTATTCATAAAAGAAGTCACCCTAGGTGACCTTGGTTTTGATAGTTGAATCTCACAACTTTATAGTTTTGTGAATTAGTGCCATGAGATACTCCAATACTAGTGGTAGCATTACTACAAGCATGTGCATTAGTAGTGATAATTGTTGATGTAAAAGTAGACATTCTAGTAGTCGATATAAGTGTTGATACTTGTGTATGAGATGGTGATGACATGTTATTAATAACATTTGCACATTTAGTCACCAGCATAACATTATGATGTACTATGTGCACTAAGCCTCGAAGCACGTTAACACCATCTTGTCCTACTTTTAACAACTCTCTTATATTATGAACCACAGGTACAACTTCTTCCGCTATCCTTTCATTTTCTATAAATGCTTGAAAATCAGCTAGTTCTTTATCAAGTTTGTTTATTTGTTCATTAGGTACATGTGTTATCACATCAATAGGGTCCTCAACATCATGAAATACTTGTTCTTCCATTGTATTTGTAGGAGGAATGATATCTTGCAAAGTTTGTAGTTCTCCTTTTGTAAAGAAGGTGTTCAATGGATTTTTCGATGTAGGAACACCGTTTCTATCAGGAGCACTAGAACCCATTAGTCTAATACTTCTTCTTAAAGGGATATTTCTATTAGGCCTGTAGGTTATAAGACTCATGCAAAATCATGCAACACTCAATGCACAAACTAATAGAACAAACCTTAGGATGAAGATATATTTGTTGAAATACACAATGTGTAAATCCAAAGATTGGAATGAGAATGCAAAAACACACTATGATGAAACACTACAATCTGACATTAGATTTAAAAGAGTGCTTAAAAGAGTAGTAAAATCTGAAACAAGATTTTAACCACAAACCCTAGCTATTGCAAAGACTAGGTTATATAAAAAATACACAATTTCAAGCAAATTCTAGATAATGAAGCATGAAAATGCAATGCAAATTATTATGTGATGATGTACTACTGTAATTTCTAACATATCTAATGTAAAAATCAGAGATTAGATGAAATGCAATGAAATTGATGCAAACTATGCCCTAATGCAAGCCTAGGATGCCAATTTTTTTTCCAAATTTTGCAAGATTTATGAATGTAAAATGAAGTAAATGATATGTATGAATGCAAATCTAAAGTGCAACACTCAGCAAGGTGCAAAATTCAATTAAAACACAGGTTCACCAAAATGTAATGTAGAAAAAGGGGCAAGATGAGATTGGTTTGATGTATAGTTTAAATCCCCCTTTCACTACATACATTCAAGGACATTAAACTGAGTAAAATCACAAATTTTGCAAGAGGTTTCAGCTACAAGTTTTTTGTCTCTTGGATTGATAAGGAAATTTGTAAATTAATGATTATTGTGTTAATTTAAGCCCAATTATGCTCAAAACCCTAATTATTGCAAAATCATAAACAAACAGATGAATTCTGACAAATGCTCGCACACAGAGATACTAGATGAAGATTAGATTCATACCATATTTTGAAGTTCAAGATTTTGAAATAACAAGGACAAAGGGATTCCCACTGAACTCCAATGTAGTATTTTTATCAGGGGTTTCTGGACCTTTTTTGATGTTGATTATCACTATTCTATTAATTTCTGGCTCTACAAACCTAGAGGACACAATGACTAGCACCCAAGTCTTGATAGTGCTCTTTTCTACTTTTTCCTTTAGATCCAAGATCCTTATGTTCTGCAACACTCCTCTAAAACTCCACTCCATAGAATTCAACACCTATCACCTACAATCACAAGAGAGGGGTTAGGGAGTTGTGGTGTTTAGGAGCTTGCCTCAGTCAAGCCTCAAAATGGCATTCAAGCCTTCCAACACCATTGTTAGATAGAGAGTGTGTATCCTTATAAGACAGACACAAAAACAAATGATAAATGATTGATTGAAGCACAAATAGATATCACCTCGGAGGTGTAGCTCTCACATAGATGAAGATCCTTCACAACATGAGAAGATGAAGCCAAGTCTACAATAACAAACACAACAACAATATTCTGCTCTACAACACAATGAATGCCTTGAATACTCTAAAATCATAAGTTTGCCAAAATCTCTTAATCATCTTCTAGTTTACAAATGAAACCCTGAACATGCTTATATATACATTCCTGCTACAAGTTTTGTAATTCAAACTTAAGATGCACCTTTAACAGTCACTTTACCGACATTGAAATTTGGGACCCCGCCAAAATAGGGTAGGACAAGGGTATGAGCACCCTTGTCCTAGGATCTATTTTGGGTCAAGGTTTAGGCTTTCCAATGTCCCTCAAGCCCCATTTGACATGGGTTTCAGGCCATTTTGTCTCAGGAGTCAATTCTAATATGCATGATGAAAAATAAGGGATCCGGGAGCTAAAATTAGGAGGTAAAAGTCCTCAGGGACATTTTATGACATAACACATTTATAACTAACCATCCTTCAAACTACAGGACCTTATCTTCAAAAGAAAATAAATGTAGAGCATTTCTCTAACACCTCCTAACTGCAATCATTATGATCCTCTATCTTCACTCTGTGAGCTCTAGAATCTTTTGCGATAACATTCAAGCTCTAAAATCAAGAACATACAAACTTCATATTTGCCTCTAACTAACTTCAAACCACAAGGCTATACCTTCAAATGTGGAGGAATGCGGAGCATTCTCCCAAATTTCTTCAGTGCAAACTCCAGTGCCTTGGACCTCCTGAATCTTTCTTTCAAGACTAAAGCAATGTCTTTCCTTAGGAAATAAGAAATACAACATTCACCACACCAGAGACTTTTTTCTCAACATCAAACACAACTTCTTCTAACAAAACAAGAATCTTCATGTTAGCACATTGTTCTGCTCACAACTTTCATCTCTGCATGAACTTTAGAAGATAGGGTAAAACTATGTATAGATGATACTGATCCAATCAGTATACATAGTAAATGACATTCATCATCTTACCCTTTACTTCACAACTTCTCTTATCCATCTCTTTATTACTCCTTTGTCATCTTCTCTAATCATCTTAGCATATACTCATCACTTTGATTCTCTGTCTCACAACATTTTGCAACAATTTCCCTTAATCATCACTATCCTTTGGCATCTCATCAACTGATCATCACTTCCACTCCCAACCTTTAGTACTGTTGACAAATATACAATCCTATCCATCACTGAACATCACACTGTTGACATCAATGACAACACATATGCAACAATCTCCCCCTTTGGCATTGGTGGCAACACTGAACCTGATATGCAAATTTCTCCCCCTTTGACATCAAGGACAAAGGGTTAGTGGTCATCTTCTAAACTAATCTTCCTTTAGCTCCCCCTTTCTTCATTCTTCTTCTTTTACTGCTCCTTATCTGTCAGCTCTTCCTGACTGATATTTCCTTGTCGTCCTTCTTAGCTTCTTATCTACTTGCCCCCCTAAGAGGTATGCTCCATCAATCCAAGGATAAAGATATGTCTTGAACTACCCCCCCCTAGACAGATGCACCATCTATGCATCTAGTTAGAAGGAGGGACAATCATCCCTAACTTCTGTCTAAGATTCTCAAATTTGTCCCTAGAAAGTGCCCTTGTAAAGATGTCTACAACGTGATCCTTTGTAGGCACATACTCCAATCTGACTTCTTGATTTGCAACCTTCTCTCTAGAAAAGTGATACCTAATAGATATGTTCTTGGTTCTAGAATGCATCACTAGATTCTTTGAGATATTTATGGCACTTGTATTATCACAAAGAATAGGAATGAGCTAATCATATTCTACCTTGATATCTTTCAACATTTTCTTCATCCATAGTACTTGAGTGCAGCAGGCTGCTGCAACTACATACTCTTCCTTTGCTATTGATAGGGACACTAAATCCCATTTCTTACTAATCCATGAGACCAATCTGTCTCCCAAAAAGAAAGCTCCTTCGCTGCTACTTCTTCTATCATCAACATTGTCAGCCCAATTTGCATCAGTAAAAGTACTCAAGGAAAAGTCATCACACTTTTGATACCACAACCCATGTTATTGAGTGCTCTTCAAATATCTAAATATTCTTTTGACATCTTTCACATGTGTTTCTTTAGGATCAGCTTGAAACCTTGCAACCAAACACATAGCTTGCATAATGTCAGGCCTTGATGTTGTTAGGTATAGTAGGCCCCCAATCATAGATCTATACAGGGTTTGATCAGCTTCAGGTGACTCATGATTTTTACTCAAATGGCAACTAGTTACCATAGGAGTACTCACTAGTTTGCAGTCTTCCATGCCAAACATCTTTAACATCTCCCTAACATACTTTTCTTGAGGAATAAAGATGTCATCATTTGATTGAGTAATTTGGAGTCTAAGAAAGAATGATATCACACCTAACAAAGACATTTCAAATTCTTTCTGCATCTCTCCTACAAACTTCTTACACATCTCATCATATCCATAAAGATTATATCATCAACATACACAGCAACAATCAAAATTTGTTCACATTCAATTTTGATGTAAAGATTACTATCTACGGTACCTTTTTTGAAACCCTACTAGAGTAAGTATTTATCCAACCTTGCATACCAATCCCTAGAGGCTTATTTGAGACCATACAAAGCCTTCTTAAGTTTGCATACCATGTTTGGGTCTTCTTATAACTGAAATCCATCAGGTTGCTCTATGTAGACCTCTTCTTGTAAGTCACTATTTAGAAAGGTAGATTTGACATCAATTTGATATACCTTGAATCTCTTATTAACTGAAAATTCAAGGACCATTCTGATTGCTTCCATTCTTGACACTGGAGCAAATGTCTCTTCATAGTTCACACCTTCAACTTGTGAATAACCTTTGCAAACCAACCTTGCTTTGTTCTTGACTAGACCTCTCCATCTTCATTCAGTTTATTCCTAAATACCCATTTTTTACCTATCACATTCTTGTCTACAGGCCTTGGCACCAACTGCCAAGTATGATTCTTCTCTATCTAATTTAGTTCTTCTTCCATAGCTTGTATCCATCCTTCATCCTTTCTAGCTTCATCAAAAAATTTTGGCTCCACTCTTGAAAGCAAAGAAAAACTTACTTGTTCATTTGTTCTTGAAAATCTTCTTCTTGTCTATATTCCTTCATTCTTGTCTCCAATGATCTGATCTTCTGAATAATTCTTTTGAACATACTTGGCAGGAATCTTGGCAGTCTTCTCTTGAGTTTATTCCTTTTCCTCAACTTTTTATGCTTCTTCTGTGCAGGGAGGTTCATCTAGCCAACAATCTTCTTTATCATTTGTGATTTGGTGTGACTCTTCATCCATTTTAACATTCACACTCTCAACTATCTTCCTTAGCCTTTTGTTGTAGCATTTTTAAGCTTTGCTCCTAGTTGAATATCCAATAAAGATTCCCTCATCAGCTCTTGAGTCAAACTTTCCCAGACCTTCTTCATTCCTTTTGATGTAGCATTTACTTCCAAAAACTTTAAAATACTTGAATGATGCTAGTCTTCCATACCATAACTCATAAGGTGTCTTGGTACTGTGCACTCTTATTTGTCCTCTATTAAGAATGTAGACATCAGTCTAGACTGCCTCTTTCCAATATGTATCTGGTAGCTTGGCTTCACTCAACATTGTTCTAGCCATCTCTTAAACTATTCTATTATTTCTTTCCACTACTCCATTTTGCTGAGGAGTTCTTGCAGCAGAATAATACCTTTTTATTCCATGTTCTTCACAAAATTCCTCAAACTCACTTGAGGTGAACTCACCACCTCTATCAAACCTTAGACACTTGATTCTAGCATTCATTTCATTTTCAACCATGGACTTGAAAATATTAAACCTATTGAAAGCTTCTAATTTTTCTTTCAAGAAGGTAACCCATGTCATTCTAGAGAAATCATCAATAAGCAACATGAAATACCTCTCACCTTGTAGACTCTTTGTCCTAGTGGGTCCACACAGATCAATATGAACTAGTTCTAATGGCCTTGTAGATGAATACTCTTTGGACTTGAATCTTATAATTTTCTTCTTCCCCGTCTGATATTCCTTGCATAAGGTGCTTGAAGGCTTGATGATATTTGGCATGTCTCTTACTTATTGCATGGAGTTGATCTTTACAAGACTATCAAAGTTGATGTGTCCCATCCTTTTGTACCACAACCAGAATTCATTTGTTTGTCCTAGAAGATAATTCCTTTCATTAATTACCTTTAGATTATACAAGTTGCCTTTTGTCTTAGATCCTTCTGCCAATAATTTTCCAGACTTTACTTTAATGATTTCACACCCTTGATCATGAAATGTGAGACTTTATCCTTTTCTACACATTTGACTTACACTGAGAAGATTATGATTGAGACCTTCTACATAAAGAACATCATGTGTTTGAGACTTTCTATCAATACCTATAGTACCTTTTCTAGTGATGTTTGTACAATGGTTATCTCCAAACCTGACCAATCCACCATTCCACTTACCAAGATTGATGAATTTGCTCTTGTCACCTGTCATATGATTTCTGCATCCATTGTCTATCACCCAATGATTTGATTGCCCTTGAGCAATAAATGTTGTTTAGACAATCATTGAATCTTCAACTCCACTATCTATCTCTTGGGCCTTTTGAAGGAATCACTTTCCTCTACTTGCTTAGTAAGATCTATCAACTGAGATTATATTTTTTTCCAAATCACTCCTGCGAAATCTTGATATATGTCCAAACTTGTTGCAAATTTGACATACCACATTGACATCCACTAGTGAAGCAAGAGGATTCTTACTTACAATATTTCTTCTATTCATTTCATACTTGCAATCTATAGCCTTATGACTAAATTTGATGCAAATAAAACAATAAACAAAGAAAGCACGATTGAACATGTTCATGGAGAATTGCCTTGCATGAAGAGATTTTCCTTGAGGCATGATGAGATCTATACATTTAGTATGATCTGGTCTCCCAAGCATTGCCTTCTCTAACTCCCTTTTGAGTGACTGAATTTCTTTCTCAAGTCTTCTACATTCTTTTGTCTTAGCTTCAATCAGAGCACTTTATTCTTGATTCTTTTTTCTTGCACAATCCAAGTCTTCAAGAGTAGAAACAAGTTCACCCTCAAAATCAACTTCATATTCTTCTTCATCTGTAGTCTTGTATGAACCATCTGAGATTGCCTTGGCCATGAATAGAGATTCTCCTTTTTCCTCATCTAATAGATAGTGATCTACTTCTTCTTTGGAACTGTAGTATTCTTTTGAAAGAAGATTCCTCTTGAAACCTTTGCTGCTATTTTCATTTTCTCCAAAAGGACATTTAGAGGCATAATGACCAATTCTACCACAATTAAAACATTTTAAAGGTAACTTACCTTTATACTTTCCTAATCCCCTTTTCAATTTTCTCACAAAGTTTGCTTCTTCTTCCTCGACTTCATTGCATGCATCAGATGTTCCTTCATTCTCCACAGTATTGAAAGAAATTTCTCTTTAGCATGGTCCTATGACTTCATTTCTCATCTCATAGGTAGTGAGGGACCCAAACAGCTCTTCCATTGTAAGTTTCTTTAGATCTTTGGCTTCTTCAATTGCAAATACTTTTGAATCAAATATGTGAGGGAGATTTCTCAAGACTTTCTTCACAACTTTAATGACTCAGCTATATCTTCACCCATACTCCTAATTATGTTAACTGCTTCATCCACTCTATGCAAATATCCAGCAATGTTCTCTTCTTCTTTCATCCTTAGATTCTTAAACATTATTTTGTAGGATTGTAATTTTGCTTCCTTTATGGTGTCATTTATTTCATAAATATCTTTGAGCGTCTTCCATATATCCTTTGTTTTCTTGCACCGCACAACCTTGACTAACTTTGAACTGCTCAAGCCATTTAAGATGCCATTATTGGCTATAGCCTAGTTTTCATGAGCCTTCCTCACATCTACATCTGTAATAGGATGTTTAGGTTCAAAATAATTGTTCATGATAGCACTCAAAACATCATACCCTAGCGAGGTCAAATAGGCTTCCATCCTTACACTCCAAAATCAAAGTTACTTCCATCAAATATCAAATCTTTAGAAGAAGACTCCTTCTAAGCCATGTGTTCTACTGCAAGATCTACCTTCATCTATTAGGTTGTACCAAGGAACTCATCTCTGATACTAATTGTTAAAAAATAATGATATACTGAGAGGGGGTTGAATCAATGTATCCCAAAACTTTATTCCAAATTAACTTTATCAACCAAATCTTATTACTTCCTTAAACAAATGATCAAGCAAATTATACAAATCAAAGCAAAACACATGAGCACACACCCATAACACCAGATTTCTATGGAAAACCCTGGAATGGAAAAACCACAGTGAGCAAGCTACTTGGATCTACTATCCAAATCTAGCCTCATAAATAAAAACAAGATATACAATACTATTTATGGGCTACAACCCAAAGGAAGTTGCAACTCCCTAAAATACAATACTACAGCACTTATAGAATAAGGCTACAACCTCTGAACATCACCTTCAACTAATCTCACTGATCAGACACCTTCGCAACATCCACACATTTCACTCTGACTCAAATCTTCACTTCCTATGCACCGCAAACACTTCTCCCTTCAACACATCTTCACATACACACTCACTCACCTTCACACTCATTCACATATCCTCGTACACTCTCACTCACTCTCTTTTTTACACAAAACAAGATCTTTCATTTATACCTTCCACAAATTACAAAATCTTTCTCCCACGTCATCCAAGATGA
This sequence comes from Cunninghamia lanceolata, assembly GCA_027924645.1. Taxonomy (NCBI): domain Eukaryota; kingdom Viridiplantae; phylum Streptophyta; class Pinopsida; order Cupressales; family Cupressaceae; genus Cunninghamia; species Cunninghamia lanceolata. The sequence goes on along the minus strand of BSBN01000972.1, from coordinate 14,987,839 downwards.
AACGTGTATACATGAAATGTGTAATGGCCATACCAAGTCGGCATCCAAAAGATGTAGAAATCTAGTGTGATTTAAGCCAGATGATAACCAAGACCTATTCTTTTCTTAACACATTCTTCCAAGCTAGTTCACAATTCAAAACATCTGGCGGGATCATCAAAACACTTGAGGTCAGCCCAACAAACACTTTTCCTTCCACAAAATAGCTCTAGACCAAAAGCAGTATCAGAGAGACCAATTAGCATCATGCGGATCATTTCACAAGAAACATAAGACTTCCACAAACCTTCTCAACATTCCTTCCTCTAAAATATATGATTTCTTTCTAGCACAAACAAACAAATACTAAACCTGGTATCACATACAAACACTGAATAACCGGTCTTGAGATAGAGCATTGAAAAACCAACTTGTGGTGCACTTCAGCACCTAAAACCTAAAATGAACAATCATATTAAATATCTGAACTCATCCTCCAAACATCAAAGTGGAAAGATAAATTGTGGTGAAATGCAGTGGCTTTTTCTATCTCCTAGAGATAACCCTAATCAACACCATGATAGTTCATTGTTCTACTGACTTTGGAGAACTTTTGTGGTATATCAAAACAACTAAAACTTGATTATAATAGTATTCTCATTTATAACTAACCATCCTTCAAACCACAGGACCTTATCTTCAAAAGCAAAGAAATGTAGATCATTTCTCTGACACATCCTGACTGCAATCATTTTGAACCTCTATCTTCACTCTACGAGCTCTAGAATCTTTTGTGGCAACATCCAAGCTATGAAATCAGGAACATACAAAATTCATACTTGTCTTTGACTGAATTCCAAACCATAAGGCCATACCTTCAAATGCAGAGGAATGCAGAGCATTCTCCCAAACTGCTTCAGTGCAAACTCTAGTGCCTTGAACCTCTTGAATTTTTATTTCAAGACTAAAGCAATGTCTTTCCTCAAGAAACAAGAAATACAATATTCACCAGACTAGAGACTTCATTCTCAAAATCAAACACCACTTCTTCCAACAAAACAAGAATCTTCATGTTAGCACATTGTTCTACTCACAACTTTCACCTCTGCATGAACTTCAGAAGATAGGGTACAACTATGTATAGATGATACTGATCCAATCAGTATGCATAGTATATGACATTCATCATCTTACCCTTTACTTCACAACTTCTCTGATCCATCTCTTTATTATTCCTTTGTCATCTTCTCTAACTACCTCAGCATATACTCATCACTTTGTTTCTCTGTCTCACAACATTCTGCAACAATTTTCTTTAGTCATCACTATCCTTTGGCATCTCATCAACTAATCATCACTTCCACTTCCAACCTTCAGCACTGTTGACAAATATGCAATCATATCCATCACTAAACATCACACTGTTGACATCAATGACAACACATATGGAACACTTCAATGACCTCTCTTTTCACTCCTCCATTTGTTTCTTTTATTCCACTGCTTGTAAGCAAATCAGCATACAAATTATCACAAAAATTAAAATCCTTCTCAACTATTTTATCTTTTTCTTCATCCACTTCCATTGTAAGTTTTGTATTTTCCAAATCAGGTCCTCTACTCTTTCCTCTTTCTGCAATCTGTTGTTCTATTTCTTTGTTATTCATCCTTATTGTCTTTTTCTCCTCATTTTTCTGCCTCATGAATATTTCTTTCTCTTTTCCTTTAATGTCATCTGCAGATAAATCAATGTCAGATAAAATATAAGTTCCTATATTATCCATTTCTTTTTCTTCTACTATCACCATCACACTTTCCTCTTTTATCATGCCATCTACCTAACATTCTCTTTCACAATCTCTCATATCTATAAATACTTTATTTTTTGCAGCCTCTATTACATCCAACCTTCACAAGGTTTCATCTAATGCTGCAAAATATCTTTCCATCTAAACTCTTTCTCCACATGCATCTTTCTTAATTTTAAAAGCTTATTTTAAAATGATCAGTTCATCATTTCTCTTTTCACCATCCTCTTCCAAAAGGAATTCATTTCCACTAAACTCTTATATCTCATCACCTTCATCCAAATCTTCTCCTTCCTTAGGATAGAAATCTATCCCTTTGAACTGCATGTCATTCAGCATCATACTTTTTATTTTCTACCATGTCACACCTTCATGACATTCTTCCTCATAATGTTTCTTCTCTCATGTACCATCTTTCCTCTCCTTTGTTCAATTTCAAATGCAATTACTCTATCCTGGACATTCTTCAATTCTTCATAAAAAAAATTCCAACATTGTTTCTTCTCGTTGTTCCCCAAATAATATCCTTACAAGTCTCTTCATGACCTTTCTCATCCTCCTTTTCGAAGACATCTTTCTCTACTTCTGTAGTTACAAGATTCCACTTGCAACAATTTCTCCAACTTCTAGGGTGTTAACCCTTTGTAGTTATAGGACTCTACCTACAACAAAATCCTTCTCAATCCTTAATCAAATCTATGAAAACAAAACATACCTTTTCTAGTTTCTTGTGCCTCCTTCTCTACCCTCTACAGTTACAGGCTCCTTCTCACACCTACAACAAATTCTGTAGGACTCAACTCATGTGCAGTTATAGCCCTCTTCTCACCCATGACAAATTCCTTAGAGCATCCAACTCTTTTTAGTCACAAAACTCCATCTTCTACAACAAATCTCTTAGGGTTTCCTGGAGATGCCTTCTAACTTCCAAGGTTGTAACATATTTTTAACTTCTTTTCATCAAATAAACAATTTATACAAACTCATTCCCAATCTTTTTTGTAAGATTTTCCTTTTCCTACTTCTCTCTTCTTCCATTAGAATCTCCATATTTCTTTAATGAGCCTTTTCTCTAGCTTTAAACTCTTTCCAGGCATACAACCTTCTTCACAATATCAACTTCAACACATCCCAATGACCAAACCTGCTCTGATACCACTTGATGCAGTCAAGGTTAGGGATGTTGGGAATTAAGGTGTCTCAACTTTGGTAATTCCTTGTATTTTTACATTATATTTATTTATTAATTGCCTATTGTATTAATTGGATACAAATCCTATGTTGTCATATTGTGGGAGTTGGCACGGTCATGTGTCATCCTACATGGCATATGACCACACGTAATTTTCTCCTCACATGAGGAGATAGGCATCTGACTTAGTGGTAGGAATATTTTCCCATGTTTTGACATCTTGGATGTTGTGTAAGGGAATATTGATCGTAACAATCATGACAAATTCCTATGACAAAGTTATGACATGTAAGAGTTGGAACTAGGAGATTCTATGACAGGTGAAGACATGTGTCATGAAGCATCTTTGAAAAAGGCATCTTTGGGCTCCCAAAGGTGGATTATGACATGTTGTAAGAGAATATGTTATTTATAGCCTGTGTATGATAGATTCTCTTACAGCTATAAGTTATGACAGCTATGACAGATTCTATGATGGTTGTAAGAGTCATAAGAGCATCTGTCATAGCCCATTTTGGAAATATGTGACATCCTTGGGATGGGGTGACTTGACAAGTGTTAGGAGCATCCTACAGAGTTGGACAAGTGTCCATAGATGGGTTTTGGGCCATGAGGTAATGTTGGATGACTATCCCTATGTGAAGCCATTTCTACCTTGTATATCCTATATAGACAAGTGCTTTGAGGAGGAGATGTATTACAGGTTTGACAAGTACTTTTATGCTATCAGTTTGTCTCCAGATACGAGTGTCAAAGACTCCCAAGAGCTTGCATTGCAAGTGTATTGTAAACCATTTCAATTTTGTTAATACATTGTGCAGGTTTTGGAGTGTGGAGTTTTTCACCCAATAAGGGTTTTCCCCACATATATCTTGTGTCTCTCTTCTTCTATCTCACTTTCTTGTTTATGTGTTTGCTGCAATATCTCTATTAGTGGGTTTATCATTGCTGTAATAGTAAGGATAAATTGAATTTGCACTCTCCTCCCCTCATTAGATTAGTGTAGGAAGTGATTTCTACACACCTAGCTTCCTTTCAGTTGGTATCAGAGCCTGGCCAGTTTTGGTTCTAGCTATTAGGTTGGGGTTTTTTGAGCTAATCTTAGGTTGAGTGGGAGTGTTGTACAAAGTATTTTGTATCTTGTTGCAGCAAGGATATGGCAACCACATCTAGAAGGTTAGAGGTTGAGAAATTCAATGGCACTAATTTCAAGTTGTGGAAACTCAAGATGGAGGACCTACTTGTTGATCATGACCTAAGGGAAACTATATCCGGTGTGAAACCTACAGCAATGTCACAAGTAGATTGGGACCTCAAAGATCAGAAGGCTAAGGGTCTCATAAGACTCTGTTTAGCTGACTTTGTCCTGTTGAATGTCCATGAGGAGAAGAACACGAAAGATCTTTGGAAGAAGTTGGGTGATGTTTATCTGGCCAAGTCCTTGGTAAACAAACTTTTCCTAAAAAAGAAGTTGTTCACTCTGAAGATGGAAGATGGAGGATCTGTTGCAGATCACATGAATGCTTTTAACATGATTATTGCACAATTGACATCTATGGGTGTGAAAATGGAGGAGGAGTATCGTTGCATGACTCTGCTTTGTTCTTTGCCAAATTCATGGGATCATCTTATCATGGCTACTGAAAGCACCACTACCACCTTCAAGATGGAAGATGTGGTGTCCTCGTTGTTATTTGAAGAAATGCGGAGGAAGTCTTCTGAGGTAGCCAAAGAGGCTCTTATAGTTCATTGAAGACCCAAAGAGAAAGGGAAGAAGAAGGACAAGAAAGGTGATAAGGGCAGATCCAAATCCCGTGGGAGATCCAAATCTCCTAGAAAGTCCAAAGCTCTTTGTTGGAATTGTGGTAAAATTAGGCATTTCTGAAAGGAATGCAAAGAAGAGAAGAAAAAGAAGAAGAAATCTCCTAATTCAGATTCTGACAAGTCACAAGATGATGGTGATGCCTTCATCGCAGCCCTAGCCACCCATGCATCTAATGATGTGTGGTTGATTGATTCTAGTGCATCATTCCACATGACCTCACATTGAGATTGGTTCAAGAAATACGAAGTGTTCGATGGTGGAAGAGTGTACCTGGGTGATGACTCTCATCTAAAGATTGTTGGTCATGGAAGAGTCTTAATCTGATTCACTGATGGACAAGCGAAGGGGATCACTAGAGTTATGCACATTCCAAGCCTTGCACGAAACCTACTTTATGTAAGTATGTTAAATGATGCAGGTGTGCAGGTTGTCTTTTCAAAGAATGGATGCAAGATGACTAGAGGATCTATGGTGCTTGCGAAGGGTACTCAGAGAGGTACTTTGTTTTAGCTGGAGGCATGTACTTCATAATGCAATAGTTGTTCTGACTCAAAGAAATGAGCTAAAGTCACTTCATCCCCACTATCTGAATGAGCAGTGAAGAAATCTGTTCTAACTAGTTCTGATGGTAGTGCACATGCTATGGAAGCTAAGCTTCCTACTGAATAGACTATGTTATGGCATTTGAAATATTGCCACATTAGTGAGAAGGGTCTACGTACCCTGGAAAAAAAAAAAACCTCGTTTAGGGGTTAAATAATTGTAATCTGGAATTCAACTTTTGTGAACATTGCATTTATGGAAAGCAAAACCGTGTTTAGCTTTACTCTAGTTCTCACAAGTCTTCTGGTGTATTGGATCTTATTCATTCTAATGTGTTTGGTCTTGTTAATGTCCCTTCGATTTCAAAATATATATATTTATCATTCATAGATGATTACAGTAGAAGGACATGGGTTTATTTTATCAGAAGCAAGACTAAAGTCTTTAGGCAGTTTAAGGAGTTTAAGGCTTTTGCTGAAAATTAGACTAGTAAAAAGATTAAGTGTCTGAGAACCGACAATGATGGTGAGTTTTGTTCTGCAAAATTTGATAAGTTTTGTAAAGAGCAAGGGATTGGAAGGCATAAGACAACTCCATATACCCCGCAGCAAAATGGAGTTGCAGAGAGGATGAACATGACACTAATGGAGAAGGCCGGGAGTATGCTTAGTGGAGCAAGCCTCGAAAAAAAGTTTTGGTTTGAAGCTATTGCCACTACTTGCTATCTGGTAAATAGATCTCCTACATCAGCTCTTGTTGGTAAGAGACCTATGGAGGTGTGGTCTGGTAAGAAGCCTTCAGTTAGACATCTTCATGTTTTTGGTTGAGGCATATGCACATGTGCCAAGGGAGAAATGATCTAAATTGGAGAACAAGGCCGTTAAATATATTTTCATCAGCTATGGTATCAGTGTGAAAGGATACAAGCTTTGGGATCCTGTGGTTGAAAAAGTGTTGTATAGCAGAAGTGTTATCTTCAAATAGCTAACACCTTCTTCCATTGTTCTACAGCCAGAACAGACAGAAAAGAAAGAAGATGCAGTTCAATTTCCTTCTACCATTGAGAAGACTGAACAAACAGACCCTGTGAGACCTGATGATGAGGAGAGCTCTAGCAGCTCTAAAATCTCAGAAGAAGAGGTAGAACCTCGACCTCAGCCATTGAGGAGGTCTACACGAACAAGAAAGCACCCTGATAGGTTTGGTTATTCACTACTTGATTCTAGTTGTTCTTTTGCTTTACTTACTAACATTGATGAGCCTAGAACCATGAAAGAGGCTATGGGCATGAAAGATGCATGTTCCTAGAAGGAGACCATGGAAGATGAGATGGCTTCTTTGGAAAAGAACAAACATGGGACTTGGTGCCTTTTCCTGATGGATGGAAACCCATTGGATGCAAATGGGTGTTCAAGAAGAAATTTGGTGCAGATGGCAGTGTTGAAAAGTACAAGGCTAGATTGGTTGCGAAGGGGTACTTGCAAGTGAAGGGAATTGATTATGGTGAAATTTTCTCTCCCGTTGCAAAGCTGACATCCATTAGATTTATGTTATCTTTGGCAACTGCTTATGATTTAGAGGTAGAATAGATGGATGTGAAAACAACTTTCCTTCATGGTGATTTGGAGGAAGAAATCTACATGTCACAGCCAGAGCATTACATAGAGAAAGGTAAAGAAAAATTTGGTTTACAAGTTAAAAAAGTTTTTGTATGGTTTGAAGCAGTCTCCTAGGATGTGGTACTTGAAGTTTGATTCCTTTGTGTTGTCAATTGGCTATCTGAGATCGAAATCAGATCATTGTGTGTATTACAAATTTGATAATTATCGCATTCTCATTATTGCATTGTATGTTTACGATATGATGTTGATTGGGAATGGTAAGAATATGATTTTTGATTTGAAGTCTCGGTTGTCAGCACAGTTTGAGATGAAAAATCTTGGGGCAGCCAGGTACATTCTGGGAATGGAAATCAGAAGAGATAGAGCTAATAGAAAACTTTGATTAAGCTAGAGTAAGTATGTGAAGACCGTGTTGGACAAATTCAGCATTGCAGATTGTAGACCGTTGTGTGTTCCTATTTCATTGGGGACAAAGTTGTCTATTAATGATTGTCCAAAATCTCCTAGTGAGGTAGAGGACATAAGCAGAGTACCTTATGCTAGTACTATTGGTAGTTTGATGTATGCTATGGTCTGCACAAGACCAGACATTGCCCAAGCAGTGGGAGTCCTTAGTCAATTTATGGCTAATCCTAGACGGGTACATTGGGATGCAGTTAAGTGAGTGTTCAGATATTTGAGGGGTACTTCTGAGTATTCCATTTTCTATCATGGCAATGCTACAGGACCTCCACATTCAATTTGTATTTGTGGATTTATGGATTCTAATTGGGCAGGTGACATTGACAGTAGGAGAACCACCAGTGCCTTTGTGTTCACTATGTTTGGTGGTGCAATTAGTTGGATGAGTAAGTGATAACCTGTGGTTCCTTTGTCCACTACTAAAGATGAGTACATGGCAGCAACTCATTCTTGTAAGGAAGTCATTTGACTTAATAGATTGTGTTCATATATTGGTGTTGATGCAGGTCAGATTATGATTAGTTGTGACAGTTAGAGTGTGATTTGCCTTGTGAAGAATCCAACTTTCCATGCCAGAACAAAGCATATTGATGTATAGTTTCACTTCGTAAGAGACATGGTAGAGGATGGGAAAGTAAATTTGGAGAAGGTAGATACTTTGAAGAATGTTGCAGATGCATTGATGAAATGAGTGGGCACAGAGAAATTCAGATGGTGTTCAGAGTCTATGGGCCTCTTGGCCTATAGTAGTTAAATCATTTTGATTCTATTGGCTCTTACAAGGTGTTTGAAAAGTGGGAGAATGTTGGGAATTAAGGTGTCTCAACCTTGGTAATTCCTTGTATTTTTACATTGTATTTATTTATTAATTGCCTATTGTATTAATTGGATGCAAATCCTATGTTGTCATATTATGGGAGTTGGCACGGTGATGTGTCATCCTACATGGCACATGACCACATGTAATTTTGTCCTCACATAAGGAGATAGGCATCCCACTTAGTGGTAGGAATATTTTTCCATGTGTCGGCATCTTGGATGTTGTGTAAGGGAATATTGACCATAACAGTCATGACAGATTCCTATGATGAAGTTATGACATGTGAGAGTCAAAAATAGGAGATTCTATGATAGGTGAAGACATGTGTTGTGAAGTATCTTTGAAAAAGGCATCTTTGGGCACCCCAAGGTGGACTATGACATGTAGTAAGAAAATATGCTATTTATAGCCTGTGTATTACAGATTCTCTTACAGCTGTAAGTTATGACAACTATGATAGATTCTATGATGGTTATAAGAGTCGTAAGAGCATTTGTCATATCCCATTTTGGAAATAGGTGACCTCCTTGGGATGGGGTGACTTGACAAGTGTTAGGAGCATCCTATAGAGTTGGACAAGTGTCCATAGGTGTGGGTTTTGGGCCATGAGGCCATGTTGGAAGCCCATCCCTATGTGGAGCCATTTTTGCCTTGTATATTCTATATAAATAGGTGCTATGAGGAGGAGATGTATTACAAGTTTAACAGGTACTATTATGCTATTGGTTTGTCTCTAGATACAAGTGTCGAAGACTCCTAAGAGCTTGCATTGCAAGTGTGTTGTAAACCATTTCAATTTTGTTAATACATTGTGCAGATTTTGGAGTGTAGGGTTTTTCACCCGATAAGGGCTTTCCCCACGTATATCTTGTGTCTCTCTTTTTCTGTCTCACTTTCTTGTTTATGTGTTTTCTGCAATATCTTTGTTAGTGGGATTAACATTATTGTAATAGTAAGGATAAATTGAATTTGCACTCTCCTTCCCTCATTAGATTAGTGTAGGAAGCGATTTCTGCACACCTAGCTTCCTTTCAAGGGAGTCTTATCATACAGCTCAACCTTGTAGCCAACAAAACAAAATTGACAACCACAATAGAAAACTTCAAGCAACATGAGAAAATGTGACCCAATAAGTTGTTTCAGTATTAAGGCGAATGGGGATAAATTATACTACCAAAAGATCACATCAATCACTTTCATAATGTTTACACAATGCACGTAGCTTTGAGAAGGTAAAAATGACTTATTTTATTGATGAAAAGGTACAATACCATTGAGTACAAATCTAAAAATGATAATATTTCTTCTTAACTCAGAGACTACAATGTTTTTTCTTAGAATTTACTGAATTACAATGAGCCTATTCTTGACAAAAAACTAAGTTTCCATGCCTGACTAAACATGTAAGAATGATTTTTCTATCCTTCCTAGGCATCCTCTTTTGGTATCTTCTAGTTTGAGGGAATCTAGGACATGTTTTAAAGAAGTAAAGACCACTTTTTATTGAAAAGACATTGTCAAACCTCTCTTTTAGGCGTTGGGGTATGCTTTCCTTGTTTTCCTTTTTTGTGAAGCTCCAGCAAGGCATTGAGGGATGAGTGTCCTTTACCATTTTTTTCTTCTTCCACTTTGCATGCTCCTCAAATGACTCCTAGATGCTTGCAGATGCCAAAACTACCTATAGTGTTTTCATAACTACCCATACTGGCATGTATACCTCCCAAATGGCCTCATAAATGCATGGTACAACTATGTCCTCTCTTCCTAACTTCCTTTTTTCACATTTATAGGACATGTTTCATGATTTTGAAAGGAATTAGGTCTCCTTGAGGGTGTGGGAGAACTTCTAGGACCTATAAACAACTCCAAAATTTCTCATTTATTACCCTTATTTTACACACCCTAGCTCTAAAATTCTTGTGGGGGTTTAGAAACCCTTCCTTATACGTGTGTGGTCTTCATTACTCGAGGGTTTCCATGATTTAGCATTTTAATATTTAGTATCTCTACTATTTCTCTTAACAGTTCTAGGATATATTGCATGATCATGTGAAAACATTTCATTTAGATTCAAAGAGGCTTCAAGCTTAGTTGTAGGTATAACCCATCATCCTTTAATATACCTTCTTGTTGACATTACTCTATTAGCTAAGCAACCATGCAAGCTATTGAGGCATTCTCCTAAAGTTCATGCTAAACCACCAAGGTAATCTTGATCCCTTTGTGTAGCCTTGTTCCATGCCTCTTCTACAATATAGATCTCTTTATAGCAAGATAGGTAGAGTATAATGTCAATCTTGTAGACTTTGTAGGCCCATACACTAATGAATAGATGAATAGACTTTTTGAAGAACCTTATATAGACACTTGTTGCTAGGTTTCTCCATTGACCTTTCTATTCTTTCTCTGCTCTTTTCATATGCAAGAGCACTTATTGTCTTTAACTTCCATCATGCATACTTCAACAAAATAAGACTACAACTATACTATTAGGCCCATTTCTACCCTGCATAGAATATTACTAGTGATTGTCCATGACAGTACAGACCTTGTAATGACCTTTGTATTATTTCTGATAGACTATGTAGAGTGTTACAAGACCATGACTTTGACACAGACCTTATAGACCTTTTACATACCATGTAGTGCACCTTTGGGAGAACTCGTAGCATTTACAAGACCATGACAGATTTGGTAGCATATTGATAGATCTTGTAATGACCTTTAGCCTTGAGAACCTCACCCTACCCTTAGACTGAGAAATAAGGGTCTGCAAGCTTGGTTAGTTTTTAACACACATGAAACAAATACTCTTGGAGCCCCTTTTAGGTGTATGGAAATGTGTATGTAAACCCTAAGGACTTATCTTCTGCTGCTCAATGCTTGATGAAAATCTTAATGGTTCAAATGACCCTTGGCAAACCTTGACAGAAAATTGAACTGACATAGATTATCCTAATAAATATGCATGTGAATGTCAAAGACACAACATGGATCATAGGGTTTACTCATTACCTTCATTATATGCCTCTAGACTTTCAACAAAGTTATAGAAATGACATGCAGTTTTGGATTGAATGTATACACATTTGACAAACTCCATAATACCTTGTTAATTCGATGAATATTTGACTATCCTTTTTGCACTGTCTTTCTTTCTTGCATCTTTGTGATAGTCCTATTATGATTGGATAAGCTTCAAAACACTTTAACATAGTTCTCAAATGAGAACACATGCCTCTTCATAACAATGTGCAGGTTTATGAAGGCTCTTTTATGAACAAACACAACTCTACAAGGTGTGTACACATAAGATTGTCTTAGATCAAGGTCTTTATAGACCTGTACAAGCTTAGTGGTTCTCATTTAATGGTACCACCATCACACAGTGAGGACAATCAACCTTTAATTATTTAAATCTGTAGGGTATTCTAAACTACTACTCTCTCCTTATCATACAAAACACTTACCACTATCCTATTTACTAATTTTCCTTGTATCCTTATGTGTATTGTGAGGTTTGAAGCCCTTCTATACTAATTTACAACCCTTTAAAGATCTTTGATAGATCTATAACCCTTGTCATTTACCTTCACCATGCATACCTCCAAGAAAAACAATCTCTTTGATTTGTTTAGACTGATGGAACAAGATCTTATGAGGGTTTAGAATACTGCTCTTGAGATCACACTTCTCAAGGTATTTCATGAGTTCATAGTCCTTGAAATCACCTCTGTAAACCTCTTCTTTACTTTTTTGCATACCCTATGCAGGCTTGTAGGCATTTGACAAGCATTTTGGGTAATTTTATAGACTAGACATCTAAGAGATGTTCATGCTCCTTTTATTTGACACTTCACAAGTCTAGAAAGGTACTGTAAACTTATACAGTAGATCATGAAGACCTCTAAAACACGGTGTGTATTTCATGAAAATAGTGATATTGCATGCCACTATATTCTTGGTAGATTTTTTATATTTGACAAGTTTCAAAGTCTTTGACAGTGTCTCAAGGCTATCCTCACTACTCTTATATGCACATGGTATCATTTCACATCTTTTTCCCCCTTTCTATATTGGAACCCCATGAGATAGTCCTCTAGATCCTTGAACACATTTGGCTTTACAAACCCCTTACTGTGTAGGGCCTGCAGGATTCTTTGACGTTCATGATAGTAAAATGTTAAGATTGCATATTCTACCAAGGTTTAAACTCTTTGAATGGTGTTATACCTCCTAGACTGCTAGATAAAGATCCTTATAAGCACATAGATCTCTTGTAGATGTTGAGGTAGTGGCCTAGATCCTTCTTCACTTTGTCCCCATATGGAAGAGCTAACCATGGCATGCTTTCACAATGTTATTGGAAGGACTATTTATCTCTACTCATTGTGAAATAGTGTTTGCTCACTGTGATCTTGAAAAACTTGTCACTGTCTTCATTAAATCTTTTCTCACTGTGATCATGAAAACCTTATCACTATCTTCATTGAATCTCTATTCACTTTATTCCCTATCTCTACCAACTGTCTGACCTTTGTTCATGTGCAGGTTTAACACTGAAGGCAGGGGTTAGAAGCCACTCTATTTGTTGCTTCCATTATATTGTATCACACTCCCACTATCTTTACACAGTCATACTAACCATGTTATCAAATTCATGGGTGTATTAAAATATCCAAGGTCTCTTCAGATTCCTTATTTGAGTACTATTTCCAGTCCTAATGGTCTTCTTTGATAAATATAAGAGTTCAAAAAATGGAGGCTCTGGACATTGAAACTCATGCTGATCCATGAATGCTTGTCTTAGCATTGATAATACATATCTAAACTTGTCAATTTATAAAGTCTTCACCTCCATGACATAGCGTACCTCATGGCTTTAACCTAGTCTTCATGGCTTTCAGAGGTGTTGGTTCCCAAACCTATACACATCAAACTCTAAAGATTTGCCATTCTTATGCTCAAGTTCAATGGAAGACTTGGCCAACAGAATGAGATATTGTCTCTTATCTCCCCTTCACTTCAAGTTCTGCTGCACCTAGGGGGGTATCCCTCATTCACAATCCATAGATATAACTTTTAAATACTAGGCAAAATGTTCTCAGGCATGCACCAAGATTTATAATATTAACCCTAGATTAGCAATGTTATTGGATTATCTGGCTTATTCACATTAGAGAACATGCAAGACCCTAACCTAAAATAAAATGAAACATGAAATAGTTTGATTCAAAGGATTTGTCTTTAAATTTAATGATTTCCTAGACCCTTTGGGCAAGCAAACCCTGGACCAGTGCTTTATCAGGGCAACAGAGTCAAACCCATCATTGTAAATGTTCCCTCATGACAACAAAACTTCATATCCAGAGGACCCAAAATAAAAATGTTGTTGCCTTACAGTAACATGTCCAAGAAAAAGTATTATTTGTGACTCTACTTTACTAATCCCTTGATACAACACATTTCCCTTTATATCTGACTCAAAGCAATTTAATCCATTCCTTGAACAGATGCAACAAATTAGATATATCACATAGCAAATGTACATGAACAAGTTTAGAAACCCTTAGCAACTTCACTCAAAAGAAAAATGCTCATACCCAAGGAGACAATCACAGATAATACACACAGAAAGTATTTTTCATTTATCTCAACCTGAAATAGAAAGACTATTATACAAAATTTTGTTCACTTACAAAGCAAAATGCAATCCTGCTACCCAAAATCAAACATCTACTCCTACAGAATGTTATCTCCCAAATGTGTGAATACCTTGTATTCACAGTCCACCTTCTCAAAAAATGGATTAGCATGCTCTTTTATAGAAACAAGAGCATGTTTCCCTAAAAATTAATTACATCCTAGCAGTTAAGTGAGTTTTATATTGCAAGTTGCTGCCAATAAGCCTAGGGAAATACAAAATACACAAAAAAAGAGGAGAATAATAAAAAAACAATATAAATTATGGAGCAAAATGACATTAATTTATTTTCCCCTTTTTGATTTCATCCATATTTTAACTTGCAACTACTGGACATCTCCATTTTGCACCATTGCATAGCCTACTTGAAGGTTCCTTCATCCACATGCGCAGTTGCAATATGTGGATGTGAGGCCTCTTCTTCTGCTTCATGATCGCATCTTGCCACTTAAGAATAATGGAGAGCAAATTTCAGTAGCTTCTCAACCCATATCTGCCCTATTCATTCATAGTTGTGTCATTTTCTCTGATGCAGGGGCATTTTTGGCCATTCTGGCAACCAAAAATCATCACAAACATGTATAAAATCCCTGCCCAAGCATTGGGAATGGTTAGGGGATGAATTTAAACCATGAGACAACAATTTTGGACCAAATAGAGCCTCCAAAAGTTTGCCTCAAGACCAAAAACGTGATCAGCAACTTCAATCTACAATGATCCCTACCTGAAGCTGCCCAAAAGACCTCCAAAGACACCCCCAAGGAGAAGAAAACACTCTAATATTGCTGCAACGAGGAGAGCAGGTCAAAAACTGCTCAGGAAAGCCCATATTGCACCATTGCATGGCTTCAGGGTGCAGGCAAAATACCCGTGCGATGGTGCGAAATGCCTAAAATTAAGCTTCATTTCACCTTGCTTTACTTTTATAATGTATAAATATTATAAACCAAGGTTCACATTGAAATATTTCCCCACTTAAAATATTACTTTTCCCATAAATATTTTAGAATTTGCAATTTTCAACCTTGGAGAATGAAAAATAATTAATTTTCCCTCCCGGGCAAATGGTGCATTTCCATTGTAGGTAGATGGGATATTTGGAGGCCACAAAAATTTGCATAGGGCCTTTATCAATTATTTAGAGCAAACCCATTTCCTCAAAACTTGCATCATCAAAAGATTTTAGGGACCTCCTTTGTATACTAGCCTGTAGGATGCCTTCACTGCAACTAAAACACATTAAAATACTACATCATATGGTTTTCAATTTTGATGAAACTAGAACTAGAGAAGTTTTGGACCAAAACAAGAAATGGGTCGCCCACAAAATTGTGAGATTTGAAACTTTTTGAAACACCAAATCTAGCCCGATCGCAGTAAGAAAAGAATTAAATACCCCATCAAAACTCACCTTGGAAGCATGAAATTGAGCAGGCATGTTACCATATGTGCCAAAAAACTTTCCACCAAATAGATTTGCAAGATGATCTCTGAGCTGCAAGATTTTAATCATTGAAGGTGGGCTCCGGGGTGGATTGAGTAGCGTGTTGACCTAGCCTTCGTCAACATATCGAGAAGAAATAGGCACTTCAAATTTGTGAAATTTGAGGGTGCCAACAACAAGCTCAAACAACTAGTAAGCTTCTTCTACAAAGGGAGGCACCTACTAGATTAGTAAAAAACCCTAAAACATGACACATGACCCAAAGACTTGACCTAGAACTAGACTTTTTCTTCTAAACTTCAACCATTTTCGAAAAGGTAAATCACCCTAGATAGTGTATGTGAGATTTTGGAAATTTTAAGTTTTGAATACCTTTTGACCTTTTAATACCTTTGACAAAGCTAAAAGATGTGCTTTTTAAACCCTTATACATAAAAACAAAGGTATTTTGATAATTCTTTTGCCTTTAAAAGACCTTTTAAGACCTTTTAAGACCTTTAAACCTTAAGACCAAGACACAAGACCCCAAAACACTCCAAAAAATGACTCTAAGGACCATTTGAGCCTAGGAGGCACGATATACTAACATTTTTGGTGACCTTTATGAGATGCTTTCCTGCTAAGAATCAAAGACTAGTAGCCTTAGATATCCATTGGGCTAGAGAGTCATATAAGACCTAAACAACCTAAAAGAAAGATGCAAGCCCTAATGAACTACTATTAGTAAATCTGAAGCAACTACAAAATAAAAGAAAAAACACTAGAAAAGATTCAAAAGTGGTGCTCTAATAGGAAAACATGTGCAATAGCACTTGGAGGAAATAAAAACACTTACACAACCTTTACTAACCTAAACTAATCAAATAAAATAGGTTGTCTAAACAAAGACATTAACTGGGTCTACAAAATAACTTCCCTTCTTGATCAACTTGGAATTATTTTCATGCTTTTGAGATGTCAACAAGGAGTGGAGGAAGGGGGGGCATCCAATTAACTGATGAAACACTTCTCCAAGGCTAAAAACAAAATCACTTACCCAGTCAAGTTGACTAGAAATATAGATGCCTTGAAGTGGACAAGTGAGTTGATCTTGTCTTCCTCAATGCTCAATCTTGTGTTTTGGATCAGGTGTGACATATGTTGACTCCTTTTTGTTAGTCTCCAATTGAGCTAGATGCCTAATAGGACATCCTCTTGATAAGCCATTCAAATGAATAACTTCAATCTCTTGCTTATGCTCTGTTGTTCTATTATCCTACTAATTAGAATCCGTTGGAAATATGGTCACTTCTACCTTATGTTCTTGTTGTTCATGTCCTCCTTCTTTAGGAGATGTTGGTTTGATGTCTAAATTCGAGTAAAAGTCATCTAGTTCATCCCAAGAAAGTTCTTCTTGAACCTCTTCCTTACTTTTTTGCATGAGAGGAATGATCTCAACTTTATGACAGCTCTCTTGAAGGTTTGAAGGAACATCAAGATCTTCTGGGAGTACAATTTTTGGTTTGACATCTTGTTTATTTTGATAAGCAATCTCATGCACATCAACCTTTCCATCTCCCTAAATAGGATTATCTTCGTGTTCTTCATAAGTTACAACTTCATCTTCACACTTGTCTTCATGAACCAACAACACATCACGGTCTGTAATGTCCTCTTGCTAATACAAATTCTCTATTGATGTGAGCACTAGTATGCTCTCTTCATCCTTATCCACAAAGTGAGGTAGTTGATCAAACAAGAATACCAAATTTTCATTTTCATCATTGCTCATTTTCCCTATATTCTATTGTTCTATGTCTGATTTTTCATCTTTCACAACACATGCTGGCTCACAAATAGTAGATAGTTCTCCTTTTGTCTAAACTAACTCCTCTTTTTCATCTAACCAGCTGGCTTTCCAAACAACTGGTCCACCCTTGAAAAGTGAAATGGTGCTAGGGCAAGAACATTGATTTGGTATGATGGTGTGAAGGGTTTGTTGCATTTCTTGAAGAGGAATGGGCTTTAGAGAGGGTTGTTCTTGAGGAATGATAAACTGATTTTGTACACCTTCTTGCTTGAAGCTAGGAACTTTAAACTTGGATACCTCCTCTTTCAAAGGTTGATCCATTGTTGTAAGAGGTGTTGGCTTGAAACTAGGAATGAAAGAAGTTGATTGGATTTCTTTCCTTTATATTTGAGCAAGCACATGCCTCATTTGTTCTTCCTTATCCCTCTCTTGTGCCTCCATCTCTTATTGGTGAAGATAGGCTTGATAATCAAGATCTTAGTACTGCAATCTACATTCTTGCTCTCTTGTGACAACATGTAACTGCTTTTGCAAGTTTAACATTATATCCTTGAGGCTCATGTTGTCAACATCTTGAGGCTAATTAGGAAAATAAACATGCTGGTTGGGAGCAAGATATTCTTCTTGAGGCTGATCGTAAGAAAGGATAGGATGCCAAGAAGGATGAGCATAGGTGGGTGGGAGGTGAGCATGGTGAGAATGCTCATATCTTATTGTGATAGGGCTATTTGGGATGAAACCAATAATATTCTTAGCCTAATATGGATAATAGGAGGGCTCAAAAATATGTTTTGACAAGGAAGAGGTGAATAGACATATTTTCCTTGATAACTTGACATGCTAAAGCATTTAACTAAGCTAGAAATTCATTAAAATATTATCTTAAAACAAGAATAATCAGGTCTGATGTTTGAAAAATTAAGTATATACTAGCAATTCAGCATGTGATTGGAAGGCTTCACACAAAAGAAAATGATCAAGAACATCCCCAAAATACTGATCCTTGATTATTTTTGAGCACATGGGTTGCTTAACCAGTAGTTTTGAACTTGTAGAGTCACTAGGTATTGGTGAATGTTTTCAATATGCCAAGAATATCACCAAATATCTCAGTTGAAACTCTAACTTAGAGTTGAGTTGTCCCATCGGGCGCACCAAAAACTATTGTTGAATTGAATTGTACCCTTGAGAGAGTGGTAAAGTAAATCTCCCTTCAGTTGACACAATGGAAACACTCCTATGATGTGGGTGACCTATACATTGGAGTGAAACTCTAGAAAGGGTTGATTCTATTGGCAAGAGACATTGTGTGGCTTCATGAGTGTTGTCATTGATGGCAACAAAGTCTATCCCATAGATCTGCAGCACATAGTATGCCTATACTGGAAGTCAGATTGAAGATTGTTTTGGTCTGGTGAACAAGAACAAAGCATGCAATAAGGTCTGACAATTAGGTCCAGATCTCTCAGATGGTGTAACTCAGCAAGTTACGGACTTGGACAAGTCAAGAGGAGTATCATGACTACTATATTCCATAGATTGAGCCTCTGGTGATAAAACATGGAAAAGACATGAGCATCTAAGTATTGGGTTCCAGACAGGTAGAGCAAACTTAGGAAGAACTGATTGGCAGAGTATCAGACTTCAATCTAGATGAGTAATTGATGTTGATCAAGCTATTTGAGGGATCCTACAATATCGGCCGACATGGTTGATGACTTCAATGTCTATGATTTTGATATGCATCACATATCAAGCATGGATTCAGCCGACATATCAGTAATTTGTAAATATCTTGAGTATTCTGGTTGCCGACTAGAAAGTTGTTGAAATCTTTGGTGTAGATATATATATCTGATGGATTCCCATATGAAGGAGTGTGTGTGTATAGAGATGATAAGATAAAGTGCGAAGAAAGGTAGAGATAAGTAAGGAAGTAGTAATACAAGTCCGGTATGTGACAGAGCAGTAGCACTAGAGCAGAGGAAGAATGAAGTGCATCAGATCAGTATATTGTGCCTAACCAAAACTAAATTTTGGCATTTGTAGATGCCTCTCATTAGTTCAAACATCTGGTTACCTTGTATAAATCCTAGAGACAATGAGTCTCTTATAGGCAGTGTGCCTCTTGTGAGCATTGTGCTTGGGCAGTGAGCCCTAATTGGCAAGTGCCATTTTGTACTTCTTATTCTTTTAACAGAGAATACAATCTTAGGTTAGTCACCCCGTGGTTTTTCCCTTAACAGGGTTTTACATGTAAAAATCCTTGTGTTATGTGTGTTGATTTTATTTCTATTCTCATGATTATATGCTTATATGTTTTGATGCTGAATAAATTATAAAAGAAGAGAAGAAAGCTAAAATAATAGAGATAACCGATTCACTCCCCCTCTTAGTTATCTGCCTTATTTCCAACAATTGGTATCAGAGCTAAGTTCCTCTAAACAGAGCCTAACAGCTTAAGGAAGATCTGGGAATCTCAATGGATATGTATGGTATGAAGGAACAACTTTAGTCTACCCTAGATGATCTTGAGCAATCTCACTCTGAAGTCAATAACTTGAGAGAAAGAATCAAACAAGCTGATGATTTCATAAATGAGCTAAAAGAAAAACTGAGTATCTCTGTGAAAAAGAGAAAGGAACTACTTCAAAAATTAGCAAGTCAGAGTGAAGCCAATGATACTAATGAAAATCTGAATGAGAAAAACAAGCTATGTGAGAAGTTATCAAAAGAGGTCATTATGGTAAGGCATGAGATGGAATCAGGGGTTATGAGATTCACCCAATAAATTGAAGAGAAAAGAAAAATTGAAGATAATCTAAAACAATCCCTTAAGGAGAAGACAGAGGATTGCCACAAAATGGACAGAATAATCAGGAATCTTGAATCTGATCTTGAAGAAGTTAGAGATAATGAAGAACAACTTGAGAATCAGATAGACACTCTTAAACAAGATCTTCAAATAGCAAATGAATACAAAGATAAATTCAAGATAAGCTCAGCTCAACTTGAAGTTCTTCTTGAAAGCCAAAAGAGGGTAGATGACAAGCGTGGCTTGGGATATAAGAAAGGTGAAAGCTCCAAAGCCGGTCAGAAGAACCTTGGGTTAGGAAATCAAAGAAACGGGCCTAGAAGACCTCCGGTAAGGCAACCAAATGCTCAAGATATCCATCCTTCAATGGATACTGCTTCAATTGCAACAACTTCAGTCATAAAGCAACTCAGTGCAGAAGGAGAATGAATCAGACTAATCCATCCTTCTCCGGACAATGTTTTAACTACAAAAGGTATGGTCACAAATCTCATGAATGCAGAAATATGCAAATAAACAATTCACTCAATGGTAGATGCTTTACATGCAATAGAATGGGACATATGGCTAATCAATGCAGATCAAGAGGATATCAGTCAAATATGTAAAGAAATGTTATTTTCTACAATTGCAATAGATCTGGTCATATTGCAAAATTCTGTAGAAGTAGAAATCAGGATAAAAAGGGTCCAGTGCATCATAATCAAAATCAAGATAAAGGAAAAGGCAAAGTGAATGTGGATGAATTTCAAAGGGAGATGAACAAGATTTGGGTGAAGAAGAGCATAAAAAATGTTGGGGATGGATCCGCACCAGAATTTGGTGCTGATATTCCTTCCAGAAACTAAATAGATGAGCTCTGGCTCAGGGGGAGTCACAAAAAAAATTCCCCCAGCCAGTTAATTGGTGCCTAAATTTGGCACATGGAATGTTGTAGATTAAAGGGTTCTCAGAGAAATATCCAAATAACCCTCAGTAAAAATATGAAAGATCTGCATCAAGTTTTGCAAGAATTTAATCATCCAAGATTGATCCAGTTTGACAACCATCCGGTAAAGCAGGATCTTCATAGACAGATCCGGTATGATTCAAAATTGAAATATCTTGATCTATGGATTCATGGCATGATTGGAGGAAAGAAGATACATTGTCAATTATCACTGAAAATGATTCTAAGTGCATCTTAGTGATTCGAAAAGATCTCTCTCAAAATAAGGCAACTGGATGACTTAAGTTTTGCATTTATTGCAAAAGGAAATTAGGGTTTGCATAGAGATAAAAGGGCTCATTCACTTATTATTCGCACATTTTCTTTCGAGAAGAAGAAAAGAAGAGCTCTGCATCAAAGTGTCTACAACTCTCTCAAAGATCAACTGCAAAATCCAATTCAACCAGTGATTTGTTCTGACTCTTTTTCAAACCCTAAAGCGTGAAACGGTACTTCCAATCTGAAAATCTCTCTCTAAATCTTTTGCAAAATGGCTACTCCAATGGTTGTTAAGATCACTGATAGGACACGCCCAAAATTCAAGAAACACCCCTATAAATCCCTAGAAGTTGATTCATTAGGCACTTTTTATAGCATTCTGCATGGGGTATTGGGCATAGAAGATGTTAGGGTTTACATCCACGCTAATATTGAGGAATTTGGAGAATCTAAGTCGATGGACATCTATCATAAACAGTTAATAGATGAAAGTTTTGAACTCAAACCTCAATTCAAGGCCCTCCAGGATATGCACTTTGGACATTGCATCCACTTTCCCTATTTTGCAGAAGATGATTGGGTTCGGTATGTTCTTAGTAGAATACATGACAATTTCATGTGGTTAATGAAGCCCTTTAAGAAAACAAAAGATGCCATTAGGCAGTAACTAGACTGCACTCATCCGGTGGGTTACCTGCACTCAAATCTATCAAGAACCAGACAGTTACTAAAGTTACCAGATCTAAGTTTGACAAAAGAGCAATGACAATTGATGACATCACAGATCCGGATGTCAAATTTGCTTCAATGATAATTGGATATAAGATCTATCATTCTAGCAGGGAGAACTCTGTGTCTGGAACTGCAATATACACAACATATCATATGCTAAGGGAAAATGCAGATTATGATCTATGCGACCTTCTCTTGAATCAACTATTAGAAAACTTGCAAAAGATCAAAAAGGATAAGAAGAATTCCTTCAAATACAGTTGTCTAATACTATGTATGTTCTTTTACTATATGAATGAGCTACCTAGATCAAGTGGTTGGGTATGTCAAAATGACAGACCAGTTGCCATACAAATCAAAGACTATATGTATGGAGTTGGTGATGCTAAGGCTCAAAGCACAGCACTCTGGGGATACTTTAAGAACTTCCAAAGTATGATGCAAGTTAGAGAAAGGATATCTCAATCCATAGTACAAAAATACAAGGATACAGTGTGTTTTATGGTACATACTAATCAATGCCTAATGGAGGCAGTTGCACCCAGAATAGTGTGGATAATGCCAATGGGTTACGAAGTAGATGAGAAAATCTTGGAGCTACACGTTCAACACCTGTTGAGCCAGCCAAAGGACCCTGAGGCAGAAAGGTTTGGAACCTTTCAACAATTAAGTGTAAAGATACATGTTGAGCTGAGACAACCGGAGATAAAAAGGAAAGTTAGAAGCAAAGTAGAGGAAATTGCCAAAAGATATGGTATATCAAAAGAGGCAGTTGATGCAAACAGAGAGAAAATAGAAAGAGCTGAGAAAGAGAAACAAGAAGCAGAAAAAGGAAGTGTTCCGGTACAAGCCTCCTCCTGGACTAGATCCTCCAAGAGCTCTGCACCTGCCACTCCTAAGAGCTCAAGAGCCACCAAACTGAAAGTCAAGACATCCAGAAAGGGAGAAAAGAGAACGAAAACAAAAGCCACAAGGTCTTACACAAGTCAAAAGGATGATGAAGAAACAGAGTCTGATAAGGAAGTTAAGAAAATGAAGAAGAAGAAGAAAACATCTAGGGAATCCTCTGCCAATAAAAACAAAGAAGAAGAGACAGAAAAATTTGTTTAAAAGCCCACTCTTTCCATTAATGATATCATCAAGGCAGTCACTATGGATGGGAACCTGAACCAATCACAGAATTCTATGATGAATATAGTGATATTGACAAGAGGATCTTGGCAGAAGCTACAGTCAATTATCTGAATATTTATAATAAAGCATTCATTGAAATCATTTCATTAATTCCCAAAAGTCTAGAGAAGGTACTTGAACTTAGAAAAGAGAATGCCAAGGTAAAAGACTTAGAAATCTAAGAACAGATTGCAATTCAGCTCTATCCTTCCATTACTCCAAAGCAAATGAACATGATCTTTAAGGACTGCAAGGATGAATTCTGGAGCAAAGCAAGAATGAACAAACTTATGATTGGAGAAACTGATCAAGTCACAAGAGAAACAGAAGACATCCTCTAGAATGCCTTCAAAAGATTCAATCTTCCTGTTATAGAGGAAATAGATGAAGAACCTTCTACCATGGATGTTGAAGGATTAAATGCATCAAACGAAGAATCTTCTGACAAAAATGTAGAAGGGTCAAAAGAGATAGATGAGGAAAAGTCTAAAGACTTGGATTCCTCTATTCCAGAAGAGGAAGATCATGAAGCAGTTAACATCTCTTCTCTGGATCCCACTGCAGATATTCCAAATTCAAGAACTAAAGGAGAAGGAAGAAAAGAGGAGAGAGTAAGTCAAGAAGAGGAGGTAAAGGGAAGAGAAGAAGAACAAACAAAGAAGATCTCTGATGATAGTTCTGAGATCCCAAAAGAAAAGAAAACTCAATCACTGAAAAGAGACACTGTAGAGGCAGTGAAGAATTTCTTGAACAAAGAGATGATGGAGATAGATGAACTGGAACTATTCCAAGGACCACTAAATTTTGATTCCCTCTCTCCAGTCCAAACAATGAAGATAGCATCTTTTGCCCAAGATAAAGCAAAAGAAAAACTTCTAAAATCCCATATGGAAGACTATGAGCTATTAGAGATTGCATATGGGATGCTGGAGAAGATCATGCCATCCTTTCAAAAGGATCCTTCGACCTCTCCATCCGGTAACTTGAAATCTCTGGTAAACTCTATCAGCACTAATTTTGATTCTTTAGAGAAATCGGCAGAAGAAAAGGTCTGGAAAGAGTTTTTGGGAAAAAGATTTACTGAAGTACAGGGACTCATTGCTAATGATAGGAGGACCTTAGATATTGGGATAAAGAGCCTTGAAAATGCTCTTAAATATGGTGGGGACATGTACAAATTTTGTCTATCTTGGTCTAAAGTGATAGAGGATATTGAAAAGAAGGTCAAAGAACAAGAAGGTAAACTATCAAGTTTATCTCAGAATTTTGATCCCCTCACCACATCCATAATGAATCAAGAATGCCAAGCTATTGTCATTAGAAATGAAATAAAGAGGTTGGTCAAAGAAAAGAAGAATATAATAGACTGGATGAGTGAACTTAGAGGGATAATTATCCCAAAGTTAGAGGCAATGCATGAGGCCTTAACAGATGCTCAGACCACAGCCTAGACCAGTGATTCGGCAGATCTAAGAAGGGTAGAAGCATATGCATTTTTGTTGAGTGGTCACATCTCCATTTTGGATAGGATGAAGCAGAGCTAGGCCATTGAGTACATATAGTTGAAAGTCACTTTTACGGATATACTCAAGTATATGTAAGTATAACATGTATATACATACTTATGCGGCTATATATTGGTTAATTTTTGCAAATTTTGGTGTGCAGATTATTTCCTTTGCCATTGATGTCAAAGGTGGAGTGAGGAGTAGTGAACAATGTGGAATACACCAAAGGGGGAGCTCTGGTAAAATAGTGCAAACGATAGAGCATCAGCCAGGGGGGAGTTTGCTGTGACACTTAGTCATTTTTCACTAAGTGTTGCCATCAATGTCAAAGGGGGAGATTGTTGGTAAGAGACACTATGTGGCTTCATGAGTGTTGTCATTGATGGAAACAAAGTCCATCCCACACATCCGTAGCACATAGTATGCCTATACCAGAAGTTAGATTGAAGATTGTTTTGGTCCGGTGAACAAGAACAGAGCATGCAGCAAGGTCCAACAATCAGGTCCAGATCTCTCAGATGGTGTAACTCAGCAAGTTACGGACTTGGACAAGTCAGGAGGAGTATCATGACTACTATATTCTAGAGATTGATCCTCCGGTGATAAAACATGGAAAATACATGAGCATCTAAATGTTGGGTTCCAGACAGGTAGAGCAGACTGAGGAAGAACTGACTGGCAGAGTATCAAACTTCAATCTGGATGAGTAATTGATGTTGATCAAGCTATTTGAGGGATCATACAATATTGGCCGACATGGTTGATGACTTCAATGTCTATGATTTTGATACACATCACATATCAAGCATGGATTCAGCTGATAGATCAGTAATTTGTAAATATCTTGAGTATTCCGATTGCCGACTAGAAAGTTGTTGAAATCTTTGGTGCGGATACATATATCCGATGGATTCCAGTATGAAGGAGTGTGTGTGTATAGAGATGATAAGATAAAGTGTG
The DNA here is from genome assembly GCA_027924645.1 of Cunninghamia lanceolata. Lineage (NCBI taxonomy): Eukaryota > Viridiplantae > Streptophyta > Pinopsida > Cupressales > Cupressaceae > Cunninghamia > Cunninghamia lanceolata. Next base: position 14,962,256 of record BSBN01000972.1, on the reverse strand, counting down.
AAGAAAGGTAGAGATAAGTAACGAAGCAGCAATACAAGTCCGGTATGTGATAGAGAAGTGCATCATATTAGTATATTGTGCCTAACCAGAATTGAATTCTAGCATTTGTAGATGCCTCTCATCAGTTCAAATATCTGGTTACCTTCTGTAAATCCTAGAGACAATGAGTCTCTTGTAGGCAATGTGCCTCTTGTGAGCAGTGTGCTTGGGCAGTGAGCCCTAATTGGCAAGTGCCATTTTGTACTTCTTATTCTTTTAACAGAGAATGCAATCTTGGGTTAGTCACCCCGTGGTTTTTCCCTTAACAGGGTTTTCATCGTAAAAATCCTTGTGTTATGTGTGTTGATTTTATTTCTATTCCTATGATTATATGCTTCTATGTTTTGATACTGCACAAATTATAAAAGAAGAACAGAGAGTTAAAATAATAGAGATAACTTATTCACCCCCCCTCTCAGTTATCTTCCTTGTTTCCAATAGGTTCCCCTAGTGTAACACCTAAAAACTAGACTATCCTACTGTTGTTTCCAAGGAAAAGGGCAGAAAATGACATAAAATTAAACTTAAAGCTAGAAAAAGGGTGATACACTAGATGTTTTAAGACTTGTATTTGTTTGGACATACACAATATGATTAATAAGCTAACTATACCATACACAACTTAGGGTTTTAACATGTTTTATACATAAGTGTTTCATATAAAGGACTCAGAGTTTTCAACTACATTTAGAAGGAATATCAAGTGGTTTTTCACAGCTAAATCATGTATAAACTCAAAACACAAACTATGACCTACATATCATATGTATTTCTGCATAAAGGTATTGGAAAATCAGACTTGAAATCAAGGATAAATTATACTACCACAAGATCACATCAATCACTTTCATAATTTTTACACAATGTGTAGCTTTGAGAAGGCAAAAATGACTTATTTTATTGATCAAAAGGTACAATACACTAAGTAGAAATCTGAAGAAAATAATATTTATTTTTAACTCAGAGACTACAATGTCTCTCTTTGAAAATTGAATTACAATGAGCCTGTTCTTGACAAAAAACTATTGGTTTTAGGACAGACAACTAAGAGGGGGGGTGAATTAGTTGTTACCAAAATTTATGTTTTTAAACACTTAAATCCTTCTAATATTTCTACAGCATAATAATGATTCAATCATGGAAGCACAATGCAATAACCCAAGAGCAGAAACACATTAACACATATGACAACAAGATTTTAACGTGGAAAACCCGGTTAAGGGAAAAACCACAGGTTGACTAACCCAAGATTGTATTCTATGTTAAAAGAATAAGAAGAACAAAAATGGCACTTGCCAATTAGGGCTCACTGCCTGAGCACACTACTCACAAGAGGCCCACTACCTACAAGAGACACACTATCTACAGAATAATATAATTATTACATACTTGAACTAGAGATTAGCATCTTCACCATGCTTGAGACAGTTCCATTTAAGCTCAACACTTCTACTCTGCTTTTTGCTCTTCTCCTCTCTACTACTTTCTCATCTCAACCAAGGATACTTTGAAATGACTTCACAAATCTTATTTATACAAGACATCGACTTTGGGATAATCATCAAAGTCGGCACAATACATACTTTATTTTATTACAGAGCAATTACACAAATACAACTTGACTTATTACAAAAACTTCTTGTGTATCATGACACTGTCGGCCACACATATCTGGGACTTCAATCTTCTTTTAGGAACATGCCATGCTTCACAGAACATCTTCAAGATCATCCGCAAGATGTGTAAAACATTTGGTCGGCCAAGATTAGGAAGAACACCATCACCCGAGAGTAAATCACCCAAGAGTAAATCTTCAATTACGAGCTCAATCTTCAATGTGGACCGTCAACACAAACTGGATACAATCTAGAGACCCCCACAAGCTTGCTTGAATCACCAGAAATATCCACACCACTTCTGCTTACTGAAATCATTTGCATCTTCATTTGAAACCTAAAGAACACAATATGTCATCACTGTCACATTAGAATAATTGCTTGCAGACCTCCAAACCACGAACCAATTAAGTTGTCAATTCACATTGGCTTCCTAAACATTCCACCAGATCCGCAGAACAAGATATTGTATTTATGGATCTCACCAGACCTATTTGTGTCACTCTGTTACCTCTAAATCGCTGCCAGAACCAATTTTACTCATATGGCCATAACTCCTTCAAATCTTCATGCAGACCTCTCAAATCTTGACTAGATCATCTTTAGACACATATCTACAAACCCTTTGATGTGCATTCTCTGATCTTCATCTAGCTGGGATCTTCACTTCATAGAGCTCCACTGTCTTCACTATTCTTCCCTATTTCTGATAGGACTAATTTTCTCAATATCCTCAGCACATAGCTAATCCAATCCTTGACATCAATGCAACAGGAGTATGTTGACATCAATCTTGCAACAATCTCCCCCTTTGTCATTGATGGCAACATATAATGTGAAAAACTATTTTTAACCATCAAGACAAGAACTTCTCACTAACTGACATAACTCCCCCTATCAACAGCAATCATTCATATGTCTTCTCTTTCTTTACTGCTCCCCCTTTGATCAGCAACCACTTTTTTTTCACTTGTCTTCTCTCCCCCTTTGACATCAATGGCAAAGGGCACATACTTGCATCAATACTTCAGAATCATACAGACTTCTCCCCCTGAGTAGCAGCTTCCTATCATCAATCTGGACCACAAGATATGACTGTGAGATCCACCGAACTGATGCACATCAGTGCACCTTAATTCAAAACCGAAGGGGTAATAACCCCTAACTTCTCCCTGAGATACTCAAAAGAGTCCTTAGGTAGAGGTTTAGTAAAAATGTCTACAATCTGATCCTTTAAGGGCACAAACTCTAATCTAACTTCATTCTTGTTCACTTGCTCTCTCAAAAAGTGCAACTTGATGGATATATGTTTTGTCTTTGAATGCAACGCCAGATTTTTTGATATATTTATTGCACTTGAGTTATCACAGAAGATTGTGATAGGTTCCTCATACTCTACTTTGATGTCTCATAGCATTTGCTTCATCCACAATACTTGAGTGCAACTACCTGTTGCTACAATATACTCTGCTTCTATAGTGGAGAGAGATATTGCGTCTTATTTTTTGCTCAACTATGAAACCAATCTTTTCCCAAAAAAGAATGCACCACCACTAGTACTCTTCCAGTCATCCACATCTCCTACCCAATTAGCATCTGTATATGCATGAAGAGAGAAATCATGATCCATATGATACCATAAACCATACTCAACTATTCCCTTTAGATATCTGAGAATTCTCTTGATTGCCATGACATGAGATTCACTCAGATCAGCTTGGAATCTGGCAACAAGACCAACAACATCCATAATGTCAGGTCTAGTTTGAGTAAGATACAGTAGTCCTCCAATCATTGACTTGTACTTTTTCTGATCAACATTAAGAGATTCATCATCTTTGCTTAGTTTACATTTGGTTGCCATGGGAGTATTCATTGGCTTTGAATCTTCCATCTCAAATTTCTTCAACAATTCTTTCACATATTTGGTTTGTGATATGAAGATTCCTTTCTTTGTTTGAGTGATTTGCAAACCCAAGAAGAAATTCATTTATTCCTCCAAAAATGATATCATCAACAAATACTTCAACAATCAGGATATTTTCATGATCAATCTTGAAGTATAAGTTACTATCAGCAATACCTTTGTTGAAACCAATCTTCAAAAGATGTTTATCCAATCTTTCATACCAAGCCCTTGGGGCTTGTTTTAGTCCATACAATGCTTTCTTCAACTTGCAGACCACATCATCATGATAGACAATTGAAATCCATTTGGTTACTCAATGTATACCTCTTCTTCTAAATCACCATTCAGGAAGGCAGACTTGACATCCATCTAATATACTTTGAAATCCTTGAAGGCAGCAAAAGCAAGAAATAATCTGACTGCTTCAATTCTTGCCGCCGGAGCAAATGTTTCTTCAAAATCAACTCCTACTTTAGAATAACCCTTACAGACCAAACTAGCTTTGTTTCTAACTACCTCACCATCTTCATTCAGTTTATTTCAGAAGACCCACTTAGTCCCAATCACATTTTTGTCTTTAGGTCTGGGAACAAGATCCCAAGTGTGATTTTTTTCAATCTGCATCAACTCTTCCTTCATTGCTTTAGCCCAGCTTTCATCATTGCATGCTTCATTTACTATTTTTGGTTCAATATTTGAAATCAGACAATACTTCTCTAAATTTTGAGCAATCTTTCTTCTTGTTTGAACACCTTTGCTTCTATCTCCTATGATCTGGTCTTCAAAATGATTCAGTCTTACATACCTAGGAGTTTTGGGAATTTCTTGCACTTCTATTTCTTGGACAGGTTCTTTCAAACTTATCTCTTCTTTCTGTATTTTAGGATTCTCCAGATCCGTCTAAATCTAAACTACATAAGGGGTTTGATCTTCTTGGACCAAAACATCATTTTGATCATCTGTTTCATACTCATAAAACCTTGAGGGATTTTCAATGCCTTCATCAACCTTCACAATTGTACTTTCTACAATCTTTCTCAATCGCTTGTTATAACACCGGTATGCTTTGCTTTGAGTAGAATAACCCAAAAATATTCCTTCATCACTTCTAGCATCAAATTTGCCAAGATCTTCATCTCTTTTAATGTAACATTTACTACCAAAGACTCTGAAATACTTCATAGTAGGAGTGATGCCAAACCAGAGTTCATAAGGTGTCTTACCAATATTGTTTCTGATATGTACTCGATTAAGAGTATAGACAGCAGTGCTTACAGCTTCTCTCCAGTAGATCTGAGGGACATTTGCTTCCATCATCATGGTTCTAGATGCTTCCTGGATGGTCTAGTTCTTTCTCTCCACTACTCCATTTTGTTGTGTAGTCCTTGGAGCAGATAACTGTCTCTTTATCCCATGTTTCTCACAGAATTCTATGAACTCTCCAGATGTGAATTTACCACCTCTATCAGACCTAAGACATTTTATGTTTAACCCAGTTTCATTTTCTACCATAGCCTTGAATATTTTGAACTTCTCAAGAGCTTCAGATTTCTCTTTCAGGAAGGTCACCCACATCATCTGGGAGTGGTCATCAATCAGTAATATGAAATATCTATCACCTTGCAGACTCCTAATTCTTTCCGGTCCACATAGATCAGTGTGTACTAAGTCCAACAATCTAGTAGAAGATTGTTCCTTACCTTTGAATGTAACTCTACTCTGCTTACCCAACTGACATTCCTTGCACAAACTGTTAGTAGGTTTCACCAGTCTTAGAAGATCTCTTACAGCCTGAGTGGTGCTTATCTTGATGATATTATCAAAATTTACATGACACATTCTTTGATGCCACAACCAACTCTGATCAATTTGAACAAATAAACAACTTTTGTCAGTACCAACCAAGTGGAAGATGTTACCTTTTGTTTGAGTACTGGATGCAATCTTTTTCCAGAACTTTCAAAGATCTTACATTTTCTATTTTTGAATTAGAGATCATAGCCTTTGTCCTCCAACTACCCAACATTGAGAAGATTATGCTTTGGACCTTCAACATACAGTACATCACTAGTTTTGTTCTTTCCATCAAAATAAATAGTTCCTCTGCCTCTAATTCTGCCAGCAGAATTATCACCAAATTTTACAACTCCTTCATATCTTTCCAGATCTATGAACTTATTTTTATCGCCAGTCATATGGTGGGAGCATCCACTGTCAATGACCCATTCAGCATTTTCTTCAACTTGAGCAGCCAGAGCTCTTTCTGTTAGTTTATGATTGACAGATTCAATGGTCATTGGATCTTCTTCCTTGATGGCAATAAACACCCAGTCACTTCCAGATTTGTTTCCTGTCCCTGATTAGTCATCTGTTACTCCTTCATCATCATCATCTTCATGAACATAGTAACATTTCTTTTGGAATCTTGATCTATTTGGATTTGTCCTTGAAAATCTTTCTAGACACCTTGAGGCAAAATGACCAATCTTGTTGCAGTTAAAACATTTGAAGGGCAATTTTCCTTCATACTTACTAGATCCTCTTGGCAGTCTTTTTGCAATAAGGGCTTCAAGTTGAGCAGCTTCTACATCATCTTCTTCCAGATCTTTTCTTGCTTTTTCATACCATGATAATTTCTTTGAGGAATTTTCTCCTGGATCATACCTTTGTTTGCCTTTTACAGAGGCACTAGATTTGAATGTAGATTCAGTCTTGGGAGGTGTATCTCCAAACTTAGCCAATTCAAATGCAGCTAATTTCTCAACCAATTGATCCCTTGTGATATTTTATAAAGATTTGAATTCCTTAATAGCAGAAACCTTGTGTTTGTAAGCAGGAGGTAAGGATCTAAGAACTTTGGCGACAATCTCATCTTCATCCAAGGTTCCACCAGCACATCTAATGCCACAAACAAGCTCATTTACTTTTGGCATAAATGTAGTGCTATTCTCATCTTCATGTTTTCAAATTTTTCTTTCAGACTTTGTAGCTTGGCACATTTAATATATTTGTTTCCTTCATGCAGAAGTGCCAACTTTGACCAAATTTCATATACAATTTTTAAATCCATAACATTTGTCAGCTCTAAATCAGATAAGGCACTTAGTAAGGCTTCTTTAGCTCGAAGATTATCTTCAGCATATCTGATTTCATCTATAGTTGTCAGACCATTATTTGGAGGAATATACTTCTTTATAGTCATGTTCCAATATTGAAATCCCATATATTGCAAGTGACATTCCATGCGGCTTTTCCAAAGAGTGTAGTTTGTTCCATCAAACCTTGGACTATCCTTTTTGTAGGAAGACATCCTGGATCTCCTCAAGCGATTAAACTCTTTTAGAGGAACTTAGCTCTAATACCAATTGTTGGTTTTAGGACAGACAACTGAGAGGGAGGGGGTGAATTAGTTGTTACCAAAATTTCTATTTTTAAACACTTAAATCCTTCTTATATTTCTACATCATAATAATGATTCAATCATGGAAGCACAATGCAATAACCCAAGAGAATAAACACATTAACACATATGACACCAAGATTTTAATGTGGAAAACCCAGTTAAGGGAAAAACCACGGGGTGACTAACCCAAGATTGTATTCTCTGTTAAAAGAATAAGAAGAACAAAAATATCACTTGCCAATTAGGGCTCACTGCCTGAGCACACTACTCACAAGAGGCCCACTGCCTATAGGAGACACACTATCTACAGAATAATATAAATATTACATACTTGAACTAGAGATTAGCATCTTCACCATGCTTGAGATAGTTCCATTTAAGCTTAACACTTCTACTCTACTTTTTGCTCTTCTCCTCTCTACCACTTTCTCATCTCAACCAAGGATACTTTGAAATGACTTCACAAATCTTATTTATACAAGACATCAACTTTGGGATAGTCATCAAAGTTGGCACAATACATACTTTATTTTATTATAGAGCAATTACACAAATACAACTTGACTTATTACAAAAACTTCATGCGTATCACCATACTGTCGGCCACACATATCTGGGACTTCAATCTTCTTTGAGGAACATGCCATGCTTCGTAGAACATCTTCAAGATCATCTGCAAGATGTGTAAAACATCTGGTCAGCCAAGATTAGGAAGAACACCATCACCTGAGAGTAAATCTTCAATTACGAGTTCAATCTTCAATGCAGACCATCAACATGAACTGGACACAATCTAGAGACCCCCACAAGCTTGCTTGAATCACCAGAAACATCCACACTTCTGCTTACTGAAATCATTCACATCTTCATCCAGAACCTCAAGAACACAATATGTCATCACTGTCACATTAGAATAATTGCTTACAGACCTCCAGACCATGAACCAATTGAGTTGTCAATTCACATTGGCTTCCTAAACATGCCACTAGATCTGTAAAACAAGATATTACATTTCTGGATCTCACCGGACCTATTTGTGTCACTCTGTTACCTTTGAACAGCTTCCAAAACTAGTTTTACTCATATGTCCATAACTCCTTCAAATCTTCATGCAGACCTCTCAAATCTTGACTGGATCATCTTTAGACACATATCTATAAACCCTTTGATGTGCATTCTCTGATCTTCATCTAGCTAGGATCTTCACTTCATAGAGCTCGACTGTCTTCATGGTTCTTCTCTATTTCTAATAGGACTAATTTTCTCAATATCCTCAACACACAGCTCATCCAATCCTTGACATCAATGCAACAGAAGTATGTTGACATCAATGACAACACCGGTTAGGCACATACTTGCAACAAAAACTAAGTTGACATGCCTAACTAAACATGTAAGAATGATTTTTCTATCCTTCCTAGGCATCCTCTTTTGGTATCCCCCAATTTGAGGGAATCTAGGATATGTTTTCAAGAAGTAAAGACTACTTTCTGTTTGAAAGACTTTATCAAACCTCTCTTTTGGGCGCTCAAGTATGCTTTCCTTGTTTTCTTCTTTTCTAAAGCTCCAATAGGGCATTGAGGGATGAGTGTCATTGACCTTTGTTGACTTCTTTCACTTTGCATGCTCCTCAAATGACTCCTAGATGCTTGCAAATGCATAAACTACCGATATTTTTGTCATAACTATCCATACTAGCCTGTATACCTCCCAAACTACCTCATAAATGCATGGTATATCTATGTCCTCTTATCCTAACTACCTTTTTCACATTTATAGGACATGTTTCATGAGTTTGAAAGGTCTTAGTTCTCCTTGAGGGCATGGGAGAACTTCTAAGACCTGCAAACAACTCCAACTTATTCATTTATAACCCTTCTTTTGCACACCCTAACTCTAAAATGCTTGTGTAGGTTTAGAAACCCTTCCTTATACCTATGTGGTCTTCATTACTTGAGGGTTTCTATGATTTATCATTTCAATCTTCAATATCTCTTCTATTTCTCTTAACAGATCTAGGATATATTGGATGATCATGTGAAAACATTTCATTTAGATTCAATTAGGTTTCACGCTTAGTTGTAGGTATAACCCATCATCCTTTAACATACCTTCTTTTTAATAGTACTTGATTAGGTAAGAAGACATGTAGGATATTGAAGCATTCTCTTAAAGTTCATGCTAAACCACCAAGGTAATCATGATCCCTTTATGTAGGCTTGTTTCATGCTTCTTCTACCACATAGATCTATTTATAGCAAGATAGGAAAAGTATAATGTGAACCTTGTATACTTTGCAAGCCCATACACTGATGAATAGATGAATAGACTTTTGGAAGCACCTTACATAGATCCTTGTTGCAAGGTTCTTCCATTGACCTTTCTATTATTTCTCTACTCTTTTCATATGCAAGAGCACTTATTGTCTTTAACTTCCATCATGCATACTTCAAAAAAATAAGACTACAACTATACTATTAGGCTCATTTTTCACCCACATAGAATACTACTATTAACTATCCATGATAGTATAGACCTTGTAATGATCTTTGTATCATTTATGATAGACTATGTTACAAGACCATGACTTTGACATAGTCCTTATAAACTTTTGACAAGCCTTGTAGTGCACCTTTGGGAGAACTCGTAGCATTGACAAGACCATGAAAGATCTGGTAGCATACTGATAGACCTTCAAATGACCTTTGACCTTGAGAACCTCCCCCTACCCTTGGACTGAGACATAAGGGTCTACAGGCTTAGTTAGTTTTTAACACACATGAAACAAATATGCTTGGAGCCCCTTTTAGTTGTATGGAAACATGTATGTAAACCCTAAGGACTTATCTTCTACTACTCAATGCTTGATGAAAATCTTAATGGTACAAATGACCCTTGACAAACCTTGACAAAACATTGAACTGACTATTACCCTAACAAATATGCATGTGAGTGTCAAAGACACAATGTCGATCATATGGTTTACTCATTACCTTCAATGTATGCCTCTAGACTTTCAACATAGTTCTAGTGATGACGTGCAATTTTGGATTGAATGTATACATACACATTTGACAAACTCCATAATACCTTGTCAAGGTCACTGAATATTTGTTAGTCCTCTTTACACTCTATCTCTTTTTTTGCATCTTTGTGATAGTCCTCTTATGATTGGACAAGCTTTAAAACACTTCAACATAGTTCTAAAATGAGAACATAGGCCTCTTCCTGATAGTATGCAGGTTTATGAAGGCTCTTCTATGAACAAACACAACTCTGCAGGGTCTATACACATAAGATTGTCTGAGATCAAGGTTTGTGCAAACTTGTACAAGCTTAGTGGAGTTCATTTAATGGTACCACCATCACATGCTGAGGACAATCAACATTTAATTCTTCAAATCTATATGGTATTCTAAATTTCTACTCTCCCCTTGTAACATCCACGTTCTATAAGCATAGTTAAAAAAAACCAAAACTTTACCATAAAGTAATTTAACAAGGTAAAAATGAGATAGAAAAATTTTTCTTTTAAACAACATATAATCAAGTAACTACAATTACAAGATTTCTCACTACAAAATACAATACCATATTGTATTTCTCAAGTACAATGTTTACAAAATAGACATCTTGTCATTTAATTTACAATACATAAGTGCACTCAGCATAAAGAATAGTTTTACCTCATAAACGTGTCTATCAAAGCCATAACATGGAGTACTCTGCATCTAGAATATTGATAATTGTCTTTACAAGCCTTAGAGAATCATCTACTGGAGAGAGAGAGAGAGAGCATCTTCCAAGTGATTTACCTCCAACCACAGACCGTCGGTCTCCCGCACTCCTTCCTAACCGGAAGTGGCCCTACCCTTCACGAAGGGTATAGATACATGGAACCAACAAGTTTTTCCATATGAGTTCTAGTGAGTTGTGTCCTACACAACTTCAATCGATCATACAACTCTAGATTCCCTCTAGCCAAGTATGATCATACTGATTGGTCATGCCATCTAGAAACACACTACTGAATCGTTTCATAAACTATCTCATTCTATAGTTTGAATTCCATAATTTACTAACTTTAGACACAAACCTGTCTACAATGCAAAATTCTTTCTAATCAGTCCAACTTAGAACAATCCCTCAATTTAGGGTAAACATGCAAAATATCAATAGGTAATTATAACCTTTCTGAGATACCCTCTTTACCAAAACTTGCAATTTCTAGGGTTTATGGCTTCTTGTAGTTTTACTCTTTGTCTCAAGCATCAAGCATTTTTGATGCATCAATACAAGCTTGACATTATCATAGAATCACTTAAATTTGATAAGGTACCACTAAGACTCTTTCTTGTCTTGTTTTATCGTTCTCTTAACCTTTCACTGTCGACCCTATGGTCTTCTCAACTTTTAACTATCGATCAAATATGGTTATCTTGATCTTTCACTATTGACCAAAATATAAATACATTTAAGCAATGTTATACCTGCCGCAAGAGTTATAGAATTCATGTATCCTCCTAATCTTAATACTAGGGTTTGACTTTTCTAACCCAATACGTGGAATTATCAACACACTTGTTTTCCAAAAACAACATAAATATTTGTTATAATATTGAAACAAATACCTATAGTCTTCCTTGACCAGTTGGCATTGTTTTGAATTCTTATTTCACGTATCATGAGTAAGCATAGTATTCTGAGTATATCCTCACCATAAAATACTATCATTTCACACCCATTCTTTTGATCTAGGTCAATCTTTCAATCCTAATAGATTTGAATCATAAGAGATAATAATCTACTTTCAAGTCCTTGGTCTACTTGAGTCTACTGACTTTTAACATAAGATAGGTTCATTTATAACCTCCTTGTGAATAAATGTCATATAAACCTTTACCAATCTTGAAATTTTTCCAAAATCATGTAGGGAATGAGTTACGAAATTCTCAACGTACCCAACCCTGGAATAAATCACTTCAGTGATGCTCAACATTGAGTTAACATTGAGTGATGCTACGAGATCTATATCTTTGCTTTGTCTACATTACTCGTCCTCTTGAGATAACATAATATAAACAACAAATGTTAACAAAGGCTATCTACAGTTCCACATTCTTGGATCACCTATTCCTTATATTTGTACTAATATAACAAGAGGAAAAGTGTTTCTCATAAGGAAATCGATACCTTTGTCATCATATAGCCATTTCAATATCACAATGACCTTATCTCATTTTACATATATACTATATGAGATATTATCCTCTATAGAATGATGATAATAGTACCATTGCAAGTACTCCTGATCAAATTCAAGTTTTCAAAATTAAATGGGCTTTGAGATATAAATAATAATATATCATTTCTGACCTAATGGTCTCTTTTCATAAACTAACTCTCAGTATAGAAAGGTTAAATGCTTAACCATATAGACCTTAAAGGCATCTAGAGACACACAGTTTCTGGTAGAATAAATATGATATTCTTATCACTAAGAGTTTGTTCAATCTATAACAACAAGGTTGTTCTCCCATTCCAAAGAAATCTTAGTTATATCAAACCCTATGTTTTCATATGAGTCTAGAATATTTACTTAGGATTGTTTTGATAACAAATATATAAAGACTAGTTTAACTTGTTGTCAACCTAAGTTTAAAGTCTGAGTTGTTTTTCCATATAACAAAACATATACAATGTAGCATAAACAACTATTATAACCAGGTGTCTTTTGCCCAAATCAAAACTATGATTTCATTAGCTGCTCTAAAGTATTCTCAGCATGGTTTCTCCAAAACACGGGGTTACTTAATCATGGAATGAGTATAAGAGTTTTTATGAGAACTACAACATAAGACCTCATTATATAACAATCCTTAGTCAAGTGTAAGTCAGTAGTTATTGTGTTGTTCCAAAAGAGGTCTTTGACATGATAAGGAGTCAAGAGACATTTTTACATATATAAAATCAAACTCTTCGTAACATAATACAACTAGATGTAAGAACATGTTTATAATGATTTAAACAGATACTCTCATCTTCTACATTCTTATACTTATGTAAATCTGCATTTATCCAATGGTACAAATATGATATTGAACTAACCCATCTACCCAAAATGTTCAATAAAAGAGAATTCCTTCCAATGAAAACTATAGCTCATATCTCAGTGTGTATCAATATCAAAGCTACATATCAAACTAAACTTCATAGCTTCATCCTTACTATCACCCATGGACGTTGGCCTTACAAGATAAAAGTAGCGATAAACAATTTAAACGATAAAAGAACACATTAACGATATAACAATAACTATACCAAAATTCAAATAGGAAAAGAACCTATTTTTGTCATGCTACAGAAGATCCTATACCAACTCAAGCTTGACCACTGTGATCTCTGGTTTAATCAGTTGATCGATAGGTATTCTTCAAAGATATTTGCCCTTCACCCCTCTCGAAAGTTGATATCACCAAAGCTTTTTATTATTTCTTGATGCTTCCTGAACACTGTGTTTATATCCTCTATTCATCGTCACTTCCCTTCTACTGACCAAGATGTTCTCTCCTATGTCATAACAATTGCTCTCCCTAAATGCTTAAGCCTTTCATGCATTTAAACACCCACTTCGGTTATAAAGAAAACTCTCCACTAAGGCTGTGGGAAACTCTACTTCGCTCCCCCAAATGCTTCCCAACCAGGGCATAAAAATGATGATGGTGCTCAAGATCATCCAACCATGAGTCCCCATAATGAATCTATCCTCCTTCGGATATGACACGACTCATAAATCTATGATCCTTTTTTTCCCCCGACACGACTCCACTCCAAGTTGTTAAAACCCCAAATTGTCCACAAACTGTGGATCTCTTTACTCAAACTCGTTAGGCTAACTACCCATGACTCCTCATCATGAAAAGATAACTTCAAAATAGTTATAATAGTTCCTTAAGGTCACGGGAAACTCCAAGATATAAGCCTCTTATTACTCTAGTACAAGCATGCAATGAAAGGGAACATGGGTATTAAAGTACCACTCCCTCAAAAAAACATCGACTTAATAACGACCTCTCAAGAAGACATTCAATGCTCCCGAGTTGGATAAAAAAGGAAGACACTTCTATAACATAGGTTGTTATCTTGACTAACAACCTCAAACCAACCTTTCTAAATATTCACATAATATAATAGTCTAAAAAAACAAGCTTAGCTATTATTATCAACATGATTTATAATAAAGTGACGTGATTTTATGCACAAAGCGTGATTGGGTTGAGTTCATCTCCCCTTCATGTATTTAAAATAAATCACGTTGATTTCGTTTGGACAAAGAACAAGATTTATGACGTTAAAACAAGAAACACATTAACCACACTTCGCTATAGAAGACGTAAACAAAACTCAATTACGACATCATGAACGGCTTGTTCGACAAAAAGTTGTCTTAGTCATATAACGACTATTGTTCGATATTGATGACGTCAAATTCACAAAACAACTAATATTGACGTAATAATAGCTCAAAAGGGTTCTAAAAGACATCGACAACTCGTCGTGTCGAAACTTGAGTTGACCACAATGTGAAAACACAAACATGACTTACCCCAGTCCGCTAGTGTTCACTGGACATTACAACACTATACTCAGACATCAATTTAACTGTTCAATCCATGTGTCTATACTCTTCTCCCTGGAAGATACTCTCTCTCCTTTCTGGAGAGTAAACAAACTTGTGTTCCTATATTCAACTTGCAACCATGTAAATGGAATTAGCGTATCGTTAATCCATTCATAACCTTATGAATAACAAATTCAAAAGTACCTTCTAGATTAATTACATCACATGCATTTATTCACATGACTAAAATCTAGGAAGCTAATGATTTATCCTGACATTATACCTTAATGCCAAATCATTTATCCAAAGAATTCACTTTTATTTACGTAAAAGTAAAAAGTAATTTCAAGTCAAAATTAGGGATGTGACACCCCTAAACATAAAAAACTCTTACCACTATATTCCCCTTGCTACTCTCCGAGGAATGGAGGAGTTAGAAATAGACTAGGCTCAGTTATGGTTGAAGAGGCATGCAAAATAGAGCTAAAATGAAAATGATTTGGACTCAAACTAAAGAGAAACTCACTTATTTAAACATGACAGAGTCACCCATTTTGATAGGGTAGGTCACCCAGGGAGATGTTTGGTGACTCTAGGGGGATTTAGGGTCACCTAGGGAAATTTGGAAAACACAAGGAGCGCCTCAAAAAGATAGGGTTCTACAAGTAGTTTCAAGGGATGAGAATGGTCAGAGGGAGCTAAAGTTGAACTTAAGACCTGACGATTGATTAGAAGACAAGAAGAGGCTAGGTCACTCCTTTGATAGGGTAGGTCACCTAGGGAGATCCTGGGTCACACTAGGGGAGATTCAAGGTTGCTTGGGGAGATTTGGAAACTAGGAAAGAAGAATAGAGAGATAGAATTGATGAAGGGGAATGATGTGGGAGGTTAATTGGAGGCCTCTGAAAAGTTGAAATGGATGAAAGGGGCCTAGGGAAAGTGAATTTTCCATATTGAAACACTGAAAGTTAAATTAACAATGTTATAAATTGACAAAAAATGAATTATCGACAATGAGGAAGCATGGAAGATGCAGGACCTAGGAAGGTTAGCTAGGGGATAGGGAAAACACAAAAAAGATGAAAAACTCCAATCCACATGTCACCAAGAAGAATTCTACTGAGAGGTAATAATTACACACTTATATTATGTGATTAGGACTATAGCTCATCATTGGATTACTATGTAGCCCGTGCACTTTTTTAGTGCTGAAAAAAGATAGTTTCACAAATCCAGATACCATGTACTATAACAAAGGCAAAAAAGATACTCACTCAGGTCCACAACAAAATACAAGTGCTGCAACAAGACAAGACTCAATGAGATATAACATTCTAGTAGCTCAAGGAAATCTACAAGAATATTTTTCCTACAAATTAACCAATTTTCATGTCTTAAGGACAAGACATGGTTCCAAGGGGGGATGATGTTAGCAAAGGAAAGATCATACAAGGAACATGATGAGGGGGGTAAATCCCAAAACACACAACAACATAGATTGATCACAAAAAATACGAATGGTCTTTTATCAAGCTGAAAATAAATTACATTACATAAATTGGAATCAAATTAGAGGATTAAATCCTCAACAAGCTACAACACATTACAACTTCCTTTTCTCTGGATTCTAGAACCTTCTTCCTTCTGTAACTTCAAATCTGCTAAGGTTTTCTCTTTTCCCTCCTTTTCATGACTCAGCACTTCCCCCCCTTCTCTAATACCCAAAAGACTCTTGAAAAATGGTCATAAATAGCCCTCTTCAATGCCTTCCAGCCAAAATTTTAAAATTTGTAACTCCCTCCAAAAATAGCCCAACTTCTGGGAGCCATAACTTTTGATCCGAGTGTCTAATTGATGAACCATTTGATGCGTTGAAAAGATCATGAAGAGAGCTACTCCCTCATTACCTACTCCACTATTTCTGCCCATTTTGGGGGTTGTACGAGACCTCTAAGTGCCTCAAAATTGACTTTGAAACTTTTTCTAGGGGTTTTAAAGAAACAAAAACTTAAATATATTTCAACCCACAAATGATCTTTGGCCAATTCCTTCACCAAAGGTTATATTTTTTAATTCCAGAGCTTTGAGTAAATTTTTCTTTCCATATGTGCTTAAATGCAAACTTTTTAAAAATAGCAGGTTGTTAGTTTTAGTCGATTGGAAATTCTGAAGGTTCTGAATCATTATTCAAGCAAATGGGTATCCGCAAATACCAAAATTGAAAAGAATAGAAAAGAAAATCATCACTTTTTTGGTGATGCAAGATTGCCCTTACACCACTAGATCCTCCTACATCAAACACCCAGGGTAATTTGAGAAGTGACCTTGTCACATCTCATGTGTTTAAGGAAAACCCAAATGGTCAACCTCTACCTTAGACAACCAGGAAGAATCTTCAACAAGCCCTCCTTTTCACTTCACTAGATATTCTTCATATTGCTTGTTCCTGGTACTTCTTCCCACATGGCTATCCAAAATTTCTTCTATCTCCTCCTCTAAAGTAGGTGCTGGGATACTCCACTATTCTTCTATTGGTCCATCATCTGTGCCACCTTCATCATACTCTATTAAATTAGGAATGTTGAACATAGGGGAAATGTTGATTCCACTCGGCAGCTCTACCTCATTAGCATTTCCTAAATTATGATTATTCAAGATCCTACATAGTCCAAATTTCTTCATCTTCAACTTATTATATGTCCCCATTGGGAACCTTTCTTTCCTTAGATGAACCATGACTTCATCACCAACCTTGAATTCCTTAAAATTTCTCTTTTGATCTACCTTAGCCTTGTTCTGAGAATTCATTTTATTAATGTGTTGTCGTACCTCTTCATGCAAGCTCTTCAAGTTCTCTACAAAGTCTTTGGCCTTGGCACTACTCTTCTCTCCTATATCTATCTTTCTCATCTTAGAAACGTTGCTCAGACTACCTCATATACAATTTGGATGGGGATTTACTAGTACTCCTGTTGACATAATTGTTATATGTAAACTTTTCCTGTACTAATATCAAATCCCATCAGTTGGGCTTATCTCCTACTAAGCATCTCAACAAGTTGCCCAAACTTCAATTCACCACTTCTGACTATGCATCAGTCTATGGATGATGTGTGAACTTCAACTCTCTCTTCAACTTATTCCATAAGGTCCTCTAGAGAAATACCCAACAAACTTGGTACATCCTAATCTAAAACCATGCTCCTTCGAAGACCATGTAGTCTAACCACCTCCTTGAAAAATAATTTTGCAACATGAACAACATCAATAGTCTTTTGGCACATAATGAAATGTGTCATTTTGAAAATCTGTCAACCACCACAAATATTAAATCATACCCTCTTTGTGTTCTTGGTAATCCAAGAACAAAGTCCATTCTAATATCCTCCAATGGTTTCTCTGGTATAGGAAATGGCTGATATAGGCCGATATTCTGACTAACTCCCTTGGCTATCTAGCATACTCTGCAACTTTGCATGAAATTCCTCACATACTTGTACAACTGTGTCTAATAATAGTTCTCAGTAACAAGAACAATGGTCTTATCCTAACCAAAATGCCCTACTAACCCTCCACTATGATTTTCCTTGATCAGGTTCTCTCTCATAGAGCTCCTTGAAATGCACAACCGACTTCCTCTAAACAACATACCATCTTGGATTATGTAATCCAACCATCTCATCCTATCTAGGGTAACAAGATCCAAACAAGATTTTCAGGCCTCTACAAAGTCTAGATCTTCAAGGTACAAATTCTTGAATTCATTAAACCTGTAACATCAGAAAATGTCCCCTTGGGGACTTTTTCCTCGTAAGGTTTAGCTCCCAGGTCTTTAGTGTGTATTTAGGACATCTTGCATCATAATTTGACATCCTGATGAAATGATCCCTAAGTTTCATGACAAATGGGACCTAGGGGGATCCCTTGAACCTAACCCTGACCAAAATAGGGGGGAGGACTTGGACACCCGTGCCCTAGTCCTGCCTTATTTTGGGTCAGTCCCAAATTTTGAGTGTCAGCTTGTGACCATTGTTTAGGTCCTATGCCGACATGTTAAGTTTGAATTACAAAATTCTTGGCAGGAATGTTTGTAGTTTTATATAAAAGCATGTTTAGGCATTCATTTGTAAACTAGATGATTACTAGCAAGCTATTGTGTTCTAAAGGTGATTCAAGGCTTTCATTGTGTAGAAAGAGTAGATTTGTGTTGTCTATGTGTTTGTATTTACATATTTGAGCAACCATCTCCTCATGGCATGAAGAGCTTCTTCCTCCCATGAGATCTTCACTACAAGGTGATATCATTTGTCTTTTTGAGCATTTATCATTTGGTTTTTGCCTCTTCCTCACAAGGGCATGCACTCTCTATCTAACAATGGTGTTCAAAAAACTTGAATGTCTCTCTGAGGCTTGATTGAGGCAATCCTCTAAACACCACAACCCCCTCCCAAAGTTTTCATGATTATAGGTTATAGGTTGAAGCTACAGACAAAGTGAAGTTATAGGAGGGTACAACAGAGTGTCAGAATTGCAGATCAGAGAAGAAAATAGTTCCCTGGACTAGGGCACCCGTACATTAGTCCTCAAAGTTTTGTGATGGGAAAACCTTTGATACAGTAGGAACAGGTTACAGATCTTGTTTGCAGATCCCAAAAAAAAGCATGGTATTGGACTTGTGTTCCCACTCTTTAGTCCCTGACTATTTTACTTTTGAACCCTAAAAATAGGTGCACAGTTATTTATCATTTTACATCTTTTTGTAGCGGCATTTTTTGATATTCATCTATTTGTTGTCGTATTTGCATAATTAGGGTTTTGATGTATAATTGAGTGTAAGAGAAGATAATTGTCAATCAAATCATAAAAAACTAATTTTCCCTACATCTCATAGTGACCTAGGGTAGGATAGGACATTGCAACTCAACCCTAGGTCCTTGAATGTGAAGGGTGAAAGGAGGATACACACACAAACTACCAAAACTCAACTATCCAAATTCCACCCTTTACATTTTGGTGAACCCATGTTATTAGACTTATTTGCACCTTTCTGAGTGTTTTTCTTTAGATTTAGAGTGATTTCATTCATTCATATAGCCATTCATTTTATTGCATTAGAAAACTTACAAAAAAAATTGAAAATTTGGAAAAATTGGAAAAAAATTGCAATCTAGGGTTTGCATGTTGTATTAATTCATTTGAATTTAATCAAATTTATAATTTTTGCATTATATCTGAGTTAAATTTCAGAAAATTACAAAAATTCAATAGCTTTCATTGCATTTTCATCATAAAATTGCTAGGGTTTTGTTGAAAATTGTGAATTTTGCATATAACCTAGTAATTCCAAAATCTAGGGTTTGTAGGTAAAATCTCTTTTTAGATTTTTCTACTAATCTAAGACACTAATTAAAATTTTCATTTGGCTGTAGCGTTGCATTTTAGTACAAATTTGCATATAGATTTTAAAAATTGGCATTTTTGCATAGAAAATTTCAACAAAACTAGCATTTTCATTGATTTTTCACTAGATTTGCACTTGCATTTTGCATGTTAGGGCTTGGAAATCATTTTTAGATCAAACGGAAATTAATTTTCATCATATATCATCTTGCAAAACATTCATATAGCATTTTACATCGAGATCTCAAACCTAGGGCTTGAAAAACATTGATTTTCACTAGATTTGGCCTTATTGACTCTCTAAATTTGCACTATAGGCATGTTGTAAAGAATATTTTGCACTAATTGGCTGATATCAGGGGTATTATCTATTTCCCCTCCTAAAAATCTTTACAACACCTTTTTATTGGCCTCTTGTATTGAAAATTTGGTGAAAATTACACATTTTAGCTATTTTTGCCCTAAGGTTTGGCCTAGTTTGCACCCTAAACATGTTGTAATAGATTTTATAATTTTATGTGACTAATATAATTGTTATTATTTTCTTAAGCTCCTAAAACTTTTTACAACAGCCCTTTTGCTAGGTTTTGAAATTGAAAAATTGTGAAAATTTGCCTATTTTTGCTATATTTTCACTAGGGTTTGACCTTGAGTGGCACTATAAGCATGTTGTGATGGATATTTTGACATTAGGTGGCTGTTATTACTGATATTATTTGTTTTTCATCAGTATTTTCCTCACAACACCCTTTTTCATGCTATTTTGCATTGAGATTTGGTGAAAAATCGCATATTTTAGTATATTTTCACTAGGTTTTGACCTATCATCATTTTAGATTTGCATCAAGAGTGTGTTGTAAAGGATATTATTTCTGTATTGGACTGATATCATACATATTATTTTCTGACCCTGATTAAAATCCTTACAACACCTTTTATTTCATATATTTGCATTGAAAAAAGTACAAAAAATCAAGCATTTTAGGTCATTTTTGCACATAGTTTTACACTTGTCCATTGCATATTTTTAGAAAAACTTTGAAAATATGATTTAGCACTCATGGCCTCATCTTATCAATTCTCTATGGAATCTCTACATGCATATATCACAAAATTTGAAAATCTCTACAAATTTCTTAGCATGCATCCTCATGTCATTACCTATATACAAGCTATGTATAACAAGGATATATTTGTGTCCTCTTCCTTTGAAATCCTTGACTATGTATCTGATCTTAAAAACTTCATATCTCTCATCAATACATACCCTTGGGTGGTAGAAGAATTGATAAAACACACTTTGAATGAAGAGCATGACACTTCTCTTAATAGTTTGGAATTAATAGCTGAAACATATGGAAATGATATTGACAATGATTATGAGAGTGATAATGAATTCATGAGCTACCCTACTAAACATTTAAATAACTCAAATGAGAAGACTAGGGTTGTCTCTAGTAATTCGAATAATCCTGCTAGCCAAAATGTAGCATTAATGGAAGATAACCTAACAACGCAACATTGTTTTGACTATCCTGACCTATTTGGTGTGATTGGTGTGGATAAGGAGCAGTTTCATAATCTGCCTAGTCCACTAAGAGATGATATTTATGTTGAGTTCCATCCTTAATTATCCCTTCAGGGATCAGAAGTGATAAAAATACATTAGACAGACAAATGGAACAACCTATACCTCTTTCTAGCATTTAAATTTGGGAAGGTGATGATTTACTTAATGATGAGACTTAGCATGAAGACCCTGCAGGTAAGTATCTCTAACCCTTTATCTCTCTTGTGATGTGCTTCACCCGTGATGTGTTATGTGTTATTCAGCCTCCTAGGATGACCTCTGATTCTCTCGTAAGGTCTGAGATACCAAGAGACCGCCTATGTTGTGACCTTCTTCTATTTATATCATCATTCTTCTATATTGCCTCTCTCTGATTTCATCGTTGTGTGTTGTGTCTTACAGACATAGCGTTGTGGTTGGTGACTTGGGGGCACCCTCCTACATGATTGTCCCTAAGACACTTTTTTCTCCTCTCTTATTTATTGTTTCCCTTCCTCTAGTGTTTCTATCTAGTAGGTGGATGAAAAAAAAACATTTATACTAATGCAGACCTAGCATCCCTTTAGAGAGAAATCAAAAATTGGACTTAGTTCCTAATATGATGATGGGGTTGTATATCTTATCCAACACTTGGCTAGTAGAAGCACTCATGCTCTTTGCGTAGTAATTTTGATGATGTTTCTATCTCATTTGCAAATCATAACAATACTGTTGCTCCGTGCACTTTATCTATCTTGAATCTTGCATGCCTCATATTTCATATGCATTATCATGATTATGTAGAGACTAACATGTTTTCTGCAGGGATGTGTTTGTGGGAACATTTGGTGATCGTAAAGTACATGTCACCTCTGGAGGCATGGGATTTGTGAAAGTCTATGTTCCCTTGTGTGTTTTCTTCCTTCCTTAATGTGCTTGATATCGATACCTGATATCAACCACCTTAAGGTGGGAGCACATATAAGGAAAGATGTTTGTTGTAGATGTTAGCAATGTGCTTGTCCTTAGGTGCAGTTTAAAGACTGGTGGCGATGAGTCCCTCCTGCACTCTAAGTTTGTTTACAATCAATCAATCAATCATCTTAAGCCCTCTGTAGAGGCGGGGGTGGTGTATCTCTTATGGAGAGTGCCCATCCTGTCATTTTCAAAAGTCCTCTGTGGAGGTGGGGAGCGGTTCTGTGACTAACTCAACCCTTAAGCACGTCTTCAGTGATTGTTGTGGTGAATCCTAATCATCGATGTGTGCCTGTAATGTGTCTGAGATGATGTTGAGCCTAGAAATAGGAACACTCCATTGCTTGTCTATCGTGTTTTCTCCGTGTCTTCAAAGTGTCTGTTTTTAGCGTGCCTGCTTTGTTTGGTGTGTCTATTGCCCCATATACAGTTTAAAGACCCGCGCGATGAGCTCATCCTGTATTATGGGAGGTTTGGTGTGTCTTGCATGTGTGTTGCCCCATATATGTAGTTTAAATACCTATGCGATGAGTGCATCCTGCATTATGGGAGGTGTGTTTACTTTCCTTGTACTTGCATCTACATTTCATATATATGACAAAAAGAAAAGAAAAGAATTCATTCATGTCTTCTATGTATTAATGTGTCTTCTATGCATCTGTTGTATTCTCCATGTTTTGCGTAATTGTAATTGTCTTCTCCATGTTTTACGTGTCTGTCATTGTCTTCAATGTGTCTGGCGTATCTTCTCCATGCTTGGCGTGTTTGTTGTGTTTGTTGACCATACTTTAATGCATGTATTAGCCTCACATTTATACATACATTAAAGTGGGGGCTAAATGTAATCTCAAAAAATGTCCCCTTGGGGACTTTTCCCTCATAAGGTTTAGCTCCCGGGTCTTTAGTGTGCATTTAGGACATCTTGCATCATAATTTGACATCCCAATGAAATGATCCCTAAGTTTCATGACAAATGGGACCTAGGGGGATCCCTTAAACCTAACCCTGACCAAAATAGGGGGGAGGACTTGGGTACCCATGCCCTAGTCCTGCCTTATTTTGGGTCGGTCCCTAATTTTGAGTGTCAACTTGTGACCATTATTTAGGTCCTATTCCGACACGGTAAGTTTGAATTACAAAATTCTTGGGAGGAGTGTTTGTAGTTGCATATAAAAGCATGTTTAGGCATTCATTTGTAAACTAGATGATTACTGGCAAGCTATTGTGTTCTAAAGGTGATTCAAGGCTTTCATTGTGTAGCAAGAGCAGATTTGTGTTGTCTATGTGTTTGTATTTGCAGATTTGAGCAATCATCTCCTCATGGCATGAAGAGCTTCTTCCTCCCATGAGATCTTTACTACAAGGTGATATCATTCATGTTTTTGAGAATTTATCATTTGGTTTTTGCCTCTATCTCACAAGGGTACGCACTCTCTATCTAACAACAGTGTTCAGAAGACTTGAATGTCTCTCTGGGGCTTGACTGAAGTAAGCCTCTAAACACCACAACCCCCTCCCAAAGTTTTCATAATTAGAGGTTATAGGTTGAAGCTACAAAGTGAAGTTGCGGGAGGTTACAACAAAGTGTCAGAATTGCAGATCAAAGAAGAAAATAGCTCCCTGGACTAGGGTACCCGCTCATTAGTCCTCAAAGTTTCGTGATGGGAAAACCTTTGGTATAGCAAGAATAGGTTGCAGATCTTGTTTGCAAATCCCAACAAAAAGTAGGGCATTGGACTTGGGTGCCCGCTCTTTAGTCCCCGATTATTCCACATCTGAACCCTGAAAACAAGTGCATAGTTATTTGTCATTTTACATCTTTCTGTAGTGGCATTTTCTGATATTCATCCATTTGTTGTCGTATTTACAGGTTTTGATGTATAATTGAGCATAAGAGAAGATAATTGTCAATCAAATCATAAAAATCTAAGTTTCCCTACATCTCATAGTGACTTAGGGTAGGATAGTACATTGCAACTCGACCCTAGGTCCTTGAATGTGAAGGGTGAAAGGAGGATACACACACAAACTACCAAAACTCAACTATCCAAATTCCACCCTTTACAGAACCCAACAACCTTTATCTTCATCTCTGTCAACAAAATTTACCTTTTGCTTAAGGCATCTGCAACTCTATTGGACTTCCCACTCCTGTTCTTCAAAACAAAAGTATAACCCTACAAAAACTCAACCCATTTTTAGTGCCTCTGATTTAACTTTCCTTGACTATTAAGATACTGTAAATCTTGATGGTCAGTATATAAAACAAACTCTTTCAACAACGAATAATGCCTCCATTTCTTCAAAGCCTGAACTATAGCATAAAACTCTTGATCATAAATAGAATACTTTTTCTTGGCATCATTAAGCTTCTCACTGAAATAGGAAATGGGCTTACCTTCTTGACTCAAAACAACTCCTATAGCACTGCCAATAGCATCGCAATCTACCTGAAATACCTTATTGAAATCTAGAAGTACCAAAATAGGTTTCGTTGTGACTTTCTGCTTCAATGTATCAAAGCTCTTGGCTTCTCTTGTAGTGCATTTAAACTTTTTTCTATCTCCTCTCATTGTCTTAGTTAGGGGTGCACAAATGCTACTATCTTGATAAATTTTCTATAAAAACTTGCCAAACCATGAAAATATTGTACCTCTATAACACTCCTTAGGGTAGGCCATTTAATGATAGCCCTTACTTTCTTTGGATCCATTCTAAGACCCTCACCTAAGAAAACAAATCCCAAATACACCAACTCCTTCTTCACAAAACTACATTTCTTCAAACTAATCAGCAACTTCTTTTCCCTCAACTTCTCAAAAACTCTTCAAACATGCATCAGGTGCTCCCCCAAAGTCTTACTAAAAATAAAAATATCATCTAAATAAACAATGACAAATTTACCCAAAAACTCTTTTAATTCCTCATTCATGAGTTGCATGAATGTGCTCGGTACATTGGTTAGCTCAAAGGCCCTCCTTAGTCTTGAAGGTTGTCTTCCATTCATCTCCTCTGATTCTGATCTGGTGATATCCACTCTTCAGATCAACATTCGTAAAGCACTTGGCTCCACTCAGGAAATCCATAATATAATCCATCTACAGCAATGGAAATTTGTACTTGATTGTAATTTTGTTGATGACTTGAGAATCTATACAATTCTCCACTCTCCATGTTTCTTCGGTACTAGTACTGTAGGTACTACACATGGACATAGGCTCTCCATTATTAGCCTTTTCCTTAACAACTTCTATTTAGCTCTTCATTCTCTAGAGGAATCATTCTATGGGCTGCCTTATTCAGCAAACTAGCTCTTGGTATCAAATCCATTTGGTGACTTTTTTTCCTCACCGGTGGTAAACCTTCTGGTACATTGTCAAATACAATGTCTTGAAATTCTTCCAACAAATTTGAGACTTCTCCTAGTACATTTTCACATTTCTCCTGGTTGATCTTAGGAATTAATGCAAAGCACTGACGCTCGTGCTTCATACCATCCAAAAATTTCCTGTCATCTACCAAGCACATTCTAGCAGTACTACATACCTTTTCTTCCACCTCCTTTAAGGGTTTCAACTTATGACAAACTCCATCCTTTGTCAGGGAATAGGTGTTTGCATGGCCATCATGTACAGCACACCTATCATAATGCCATGACCTTCCTAATAGCATATGACATGTATACATTGGTAGGATGTGACACTTGACACCTCATCATGGTAGTATCCTATCTTGAACTTGACTAAACACTGCTCATTGACCAAAGCTATATGGTCCTTCTACAACCATGCAATCCGATATGGATGGGGACGTCTTCTCATTTTCAACTTCAACTTGTTAACCATCTCATATGAGATAAGATTATCAATGCTTCCACTATCAATAATAATATCACAAAATTTACCTTCACACTGGCACCTTGTATGGAATAAACTCTTCCTCTAATCTAGTTATTTCTCCTCATTTAACAAGGTTCTTCTAACAACTACAGTTTCTCCCCTTTCAGCATCTTTAGAATGCTCAGATTGAGTATCTTCATCTACATGTGCAACTCGTGCTTTACCTTCAAGTCTTCTATTTATCCTTCCTTAATGTTGTGGACACTCATAGGCTCGATGTACTTACTCTCCACATTGGAAACAGGATCCTCTGAAACCTCCTCTTCCAGGTCCTTGTCTAGGTCTTCCTCTTCCTCTTTTCTCATCATTATTTTGGTCACGAGGGTGGTAGGTAATATCTCCTCTCTGATTTTGACTGGCACTTACTTCTTCACTTTTCTTTTGATCTTTATTTCATCCTCTATAGGATCTTCCTCCAGTCCTTCTACCATGACCTCTTTCTCTTTGCTTGATTTCAAATATTTTATTAAACTTATTTTCCACCTTCAAAGCAAACTAGTATGCATCTTCTATGGTGGTCATTTTGACCAGGCTCAACTCCTCTTGAATACTTGGCCTCAACCCATTAATGTAACGAGCTACCTTCTCCTTGTTGGCCTCTGCATGGCTTGTTCTGATAATAATCTTATAAAACTCTTCTATATACTCCTTAACATACTTGTTACCTTATTTCAATCCTTACAACTTCTTAAACAACTCCAACTCATAGTCCATAGGAATGAGCTACTTCTTTAGTTTATCCACCATCTAATCCCATTTGGTAATCCTTCCTTTTCCTCTTCTATTTCTCTCTAACTACACCTCTTTGCACCAAATATTGGTGTAGAGTAAAATACTCTACATTTTTTATTTTGAGTTTCAGCAGTGCGGGTCTAGTTTTGTTTCGGAGTGCTTCAGTTTTGTAGCAACAGTTTTGACACACAGCGCAGGCGCGAGGGTTTTTCATTTTTGAAAATTTTGCTAAGTCCCAGAATCCTGCGGAAGTTGCCAAGTGTCAGTTCACCATCCACGTGATCCTTATAAGTCCGTAATGTTTCTATTAAGTTTCTTGGAGTTGCGCGGAAAGTGCCAAGTGGCAACGTCCGCGGAGGTTTTGTTAAAGTTTCTAAAGTTTCTCAAGAGCAGCGGAAGCCGCCACATCCACAGTCTCTTGTGTAAGCGGAAGGCACCATCTGTCCCTTTTCTTTTTGAAGCTGCTCAGGCGCAGAAGTATGGTGGGTCCCAATTTTAATATTTCTTGAGTTTCAAAGTTTGGCGGACCGTGACAAGTGGCAGAGCCCGAGCACTCTTAGTATAAGCCACAATAAAGACTCAGAATAAAGCAGAAAATGCCATGTGTTTTTGGAAGGGCCGCGGACGCTGCCAAGTGTCAGATTCTGGTATTTCCTGAGGAAGAAGTAGTTTCTTAAGTAAGTCATGCGGAGGATGCCAGGTGTTTGTTTCTAATTGATCTGGAAAGATGAAGGAGTTTTAGGAAAGAGGCGCGTATGAGTGCCAGCTGTTTCAAGGGTTTATAGTCGCAAAGACTATCAGAAAGCTGCCACGCGTCTCTCTCTGATTCAAGTATGTGGGGTTACATGTATCTGTTGCAGCCAATAAATTTGCAGAGTGGCTAACCGTTTCTGATTCGAAGGAGATCCTCTATCAAATACCTTCAGTTAACTGCCAGTTCGGTTAGGCCGTTGAGATTTTTGATCATGCGGGCGATCTTTGGGCCAGTTGCATGCTATAAGTATAGGTTCAGATCACCGTGCCAGGGATATATATACAATATTGGAGATAGATATTTTCTGCAACACAGATTGTTGGAGAAGTTTGAGGATCTTTTGTAGTGGCCAGTAATATCATTTGCCTTTGTTCTGTTTCTTGATTCAGAAAGTTGGTATAACTGTGCATGATTCTGTGCCTTTTATGTAACTTGAACATTAATAAAGACAGAGTTCTGTGCCCTTGCTGATATTTTCTGTGTTATTATAAAGCATTCTGGTTTGTGAGTCTTGGATTCTATTTGTTTAATCTGTTACATTGATCATGCAATTTTGCTCTTTAATGTGACTGAATCTTAAAATAGTTTCACTGTACTTAAGTGTTGAGATACAAAATCACATTCAGGCGCATCGCCATAGTTTTATCTTCCTTGTTAGTTGCATTTGTGATTTTGTTTCATTTTATCCTTTTTCCCAAACACATTTTGAGATAAAGAAGAGCCATCTTCTTTAAAATCTAGAGGTCACTCTAAAAAGCATTCCCACGTTTCAGAGTTTCCCATGTTGGTGTTGGAAACAGCACAATTCTGAGCATCAACAGTTTTTGGCACGCCCGGTGGGACCATTTCTTGAAGTTTCTTTCAAGATTGCATGAGCCGGAGAGTCACAAGGAGTCAAAGCTGTGGACCTATGACAAGAGCTCAATCAGCTATGAACCCAGGTATTCTTTTATCACCATTGATAAATAATTCAAGAAGAAGGGTGAATCAGTTTACAGCAACCTCAAGTGCAAACATGGGAGCACCTGTAGCCCCAAGGAATTATGTAAATTGAAATACTGGCAGTGCCCTGATTCTTCCAGTACCTCCAGCCACTTGGGATCCTATTCCAGCAAATGCCCTAAAAGCTCTGCCCAAATTCAGTGGGGAGGATTTTAAAACACCTGAAGAACATCTACAAGATGTGTCTGATGTCTGTGCAATACATGTGATCACACAGCAAAATGTGGCTATAAGACTCTTAGCAGCTTCTTTTAAGGGAAAGGCTCTAGACTGGTACAGATCTTTGACCCCAAATTCAATTTCTACATGGGATCAACTTGGAGACGCTTTCTTTGCAAGATTCAAAGAAAAGGGTGATAAATCTTCTCTGTTACAACAACTGATCACCATCAAAAGGGCACCGCAAGAGGCAATGACTGATTTCAATTCAAGATTTTAGAAGACTTGGGAAAGGATTCCTACTACAGCAAGACCATTACCAGGTATGGCCATAATATTTTATCTTAAAGCCCTCAATTCAGATATAGCAGTAATGATTCAGTCACTTGGAGGTCAGACCCTGCCAGAAGCCTATGACTATGCAGTCAGAGCCGAAAATAATTTGATAGATGCTGGAAAGTTACCCCCAAGGCCTCCTATGCCTATGTTTCTAGAGATTACCCTACCATTGCCTCAAGAAGCTCCTAATCCCATAACCCCACCTGTGTCCATGTATACATTTCCCCAACAACCTGCTAAAGCTACTGCCCCTACCCAGTCTTCAGAGATGGATGATGTCAAGAACATCGTGAGAACATTTTCAAATGAAATAATTAACCTAAAGAGACAATAGAATCCTTATCCCAGACCCCAATATCAAGGCTATTAGGGGAATAGACCTCCTCCACAGCCAAACCAATATCAGGGCCCCCAAAGACAAAATAACCCTCAGCCGTCAAACCAACTGGTTGCAGTCCCTACACCCTTGCAGACTGTTCCTCCCAATGCAAACAAAGAGATTGTCCCAAGGCAGAATAATTATGCAGATGGCACCAATGCCTGGTGTTTTCCTTGTAATAATGCACACATGCCCAGAGATTGTCCTAGGGGTAATCTACAACAAAAGATAGCAGAGCAAAGAAGAGTGGATGGACAATTTGCAAATACTTCTGACACTCAACCCTATCAATCCCCTGGCATGCAAAATTCAGTTCTAGTGGCTTAGATGCAAGGAATGTCCTTACAACAAGAGGAAGAAATAGCCCCTGAGCATGTTCTTTTCTCTTGGATTGAAGATGAAGAGTCAGTGTTCTTGAATGAAGCTTCAACTTCTAAGAAGCCATTGGTACAATCAGATTACTATACTAGAGCCAAGACGAGGATGATGGAACAGCCTGGAGTTACAAATAATGAAATTATGGGAGTTCCACCATTTCAAGATCATCAAAATACAGTTACTAGGCAAGAAATACCTCATCTAGTGCAGAATCAAGTAGTTTCTGGACAACTCCAAGAAAAAGCAAGATACCCTTATTATCCCAGAGCACAAGCAATAGGACCTATGAATGTGGTGGATCAGTTGAAGAGGACTCCAGCACATGTGTCAATATGGGACATGTTAGCTATCCTTGAGCAAAAAACACTGTTGCAAGAAGCTTTACAGGGCCAAGATGTGCCTAAACAGACTGTTGCCAAAGGAGGACCTACTGATAAAGAAAAGCTCAGGGACACTGTTTCTCTGCAGACAACAGCACTTCTGAACAATGCACCAGAGGTAAGTAAATCCAAGCCAGATCCCTTTTATTTGACTTTGATAGTTGGGAAGAAGCTATTACACAATGCAATGATAGACTCTAGGGCTAGTACCACAGTGATGCCAAAGCAAATAGCAGATGCTTTGAAGATAAAATATGAACCACTTGCAAAAGGAGTTATGCAGTTAGATGGGAAGTCTGTACAAACAATAAGGAAAATTAAACAACTTCCACTACAACTGTATACTTGTCCCAATATAATTGTTAATCAAGATGTTGTAGTCATAGATATTCCTCCTGTTTTTGGCTTATGCCTATCCAGAGATTTCACAGCTAAGATAGGAGGTTATATGTCACTTGATTGGTCTCATCTCATCATATGGACCAAATATGGGACTAAGATGAAGGTACTGTCAGAACCATTGTCAAAGGACCATATCACTAATGAACCAACCCCAAAGTTAGAAGCAGCCCATGCCATGTTAAATAAAGAGGAAAGGGTTTTTGTTGAAGAAATAGGGGATTGGACTGAATATGATCAGCAAGTGGAGGATAATCAGTTGTTAACCATGATGCAGAGTGATCCTTTTGGGAACTATGACTCAACAGGGTTGGGCACTTATGTTATATTTGAGGAAGATCAGGAGATCCCTAATGTCTTAAGGAAAGAGTCCTCCCAGACCCAAGAATCTATAAATGACTCAAGAATCTGGACCTTAAACTTTGATGGGGCCAGAAGCAAAAATAGAGCTGGAGCAGGGATTTGTCTTACTGCCCCTAATGGTGAAAAGATTTTGAGAGCCATTCGCTTCCATTTTGCCTGTACCAATAATGATGCTGAGTATGAATCTTTAGTGCATGGACTTATATTGGCAAAAAAGAAAGGAGTTAAGAAACTGATAGTCAAAGGAGATTCAAAACTAGTGGTGGAACAAATAAGAGAGAAGGCAATAGCCAAAAATGTAAGGATGAGATCTTATAGACACAGAATTTGGGATTTGATAGAAAATTTTGAAGCCTTCAATATAGAGGTAGTCCCTAGAGCCCAAAATTCTGAGGCAGATAGAATGGCACAGATTGGTTCATAGTTTGATCCAATAACTGATTTAATGGTCAATAATGAGTCAGTCAAAGTTATTGTGAGACCAACCATCCCAGACAATGATGAAAATTGGCAGGTTTTTGAGAATGATTTTCAAGTATTCTCATTTTTGCAACAGTCAGGGGAATTTGCTGATCAGTTACAACCAAAAATTGAAGAAGCATATGGTGATCAGATCATTCAACTGAAATCAAACAAGCTCCCTAAGGGACTGATTACACTGGAAAACTTGTTTGATCCTAAGGATGCTAGCCTAGAAAAGAAGAGATTCCAAGCAAACAAAGAGGACTACTCTGAGATTCAGGTTAGTGAGGGAAGAAGACTAAAAGTTGGAAATTCTGCCACTCAACAAGAAAGAAAGAGATTAATTGATTTATGTGAGAAATATGATAGGGTCATAGCCTGGACCTATGAAGATCTCCATGGTTATGATAGAAGTATCATTCAACACACCATAGAGCTGATGGAAGGATCTAAACTAGTTAGACAGAAGCAGAGGCCAGTAAACCCTAGGATCGAACCTCTGATGGTGGATGAGTTACAGAAACTATTAGAATCAAATATCATTTTCCCAATCAAACACTCAACTTGGGTGTCCAATTTAGTACTAGTCAGGAAAAAGAATGGAGACATAAGGCTCTGTGTGGATTTCAGGGACCTAAATAGGGCTTCCTTAAAGGATCATTACCCCTTGCCCTCTATGGAACAAATTTTACAGACTGTGGCTGGATCAGAGAGATTTTCTCTACTAGATGGTTTCTCTGGGTACAACCAGATTTGGTTGGCTGATGAAGATCAACATAAGACTGCTTTCACCACAAAATGGGGAACATTCGCCTATGCAAAGATGCCTTTTGGTCTTTCAAATGCTGGAGCCACATTTCAGAGAGCAATGGATTTAGCATTCGGAGAGATTATCAATAAAATCATTCTAATCTACCTAGATGACCTCACTGTTTTCTCTAAAAATGTTGCAGACCATTTTGACCATTTAGAAGCAGTTTTTAAGAAATGCCAAGAATTTGGAATATCTCTAAATCCTAAGAAATGCATTTTTGCAGTACCTCAAGGTAAATTATTAGGGCATATAGTTTCTAAAGAAGGAGTCTCTATAGATCCAGAAAGAGTCACTGCTATAATGAACCTATCTCTGCCTGTCAATAAGAAAGCAGTTCAGTCCTTCTTAGGAAAGATTAACTTTGTCAGTAGATTCATATCAGACTTTGTAGGCCTAATAAGACCAATTACACTGTTACTGAAGAAAGACCTGGTTTTCAAATGGACTGCAGAAGGGAGACAAGCTTTTGAAGAGGTCAAGAAAGCAATTTCAACAGCCCCAGTACTGAGGAACCCTGACTTCTCTAAGTCTTTTATAATGTATGTTTATGGAGGAGAATTCAGTGTTGCTGCTGTCCTAACACAGAAAGATAACCAACAAGAGGGAGAGCATCCTATAGCCTTTTTCTCAAGGACTCTTAGAGAGTATGAAGCCAAGTATAACTTTGTAGAGAAACAGGCATATTCTATGGTAAAAGCCCTCAAGAAATTCAGACACATGGTCACAGGTAATAAGATTCTGATACTAGTGGTGCATCCAAGTGTCAGAGAATATATTATGGAAGGAGAAATCACTGAGAAAAGAGCAAACTGGATTACAAAAATTCTTGAATATGATGTGGAGGTCAGACCAACTAAACTTGTCAGAGGCAAGGGTTTGTGCCATATATGGTTCAAGATATGGAAAAAATGATGATTGAAGAAACAGAGGAAGAAAATGTATTGAGGATACAAGAGGTT
Source organism: Cunninghamia lanceolata (assembly GCA_027924645.1). Taxonomy (NCBI): domain Eukaryota; kingdom Viridiplantae; phylum Streptophyta; class Pinopsida; order Cupressales; family Cupressaceae; genus Cunninghamia; species Cunninghamia lanceolata. Next base: position 14,928,725 of record BSBN01000972.1, on the reverse strand, counting down.
GATCAAAATTCTTGGGTCACAAATAGGATTCAGTTTATGAAACATGGAATTTTCCCAAAGGAGCTCTCTCAGGACAAGAAGAGGTACTATAGGCAACAGGGAATTCATTTTGTTTTAATTGACCAAGTTCTTTTCAGAAGAAACACTGATGGCATACTTTTAAGATGCATAGAAAAGGATGAAGCCCAAAGAATACTACATGAGATGCACCATGGAGTGTCAGGTGGACATTTTTCTGCAAGAACCACAGCTATAAAGATAAGTCAGGCAGGTTACTTCTGGCCCACTTTATTTGCAGACTGTTATCAATTGGTTAAAGAATGCCAATCTTGCCAGTACTATGTAGGGAAGAGAAGGAATGCAGCGATGCCCCTTAGTCCTATAATTGTTGATGAACCATTTGCCCAATGGGGTCTAGACTTTATTGGAATGATCAATACAGTATCAAGTATGGGGCACAAATGGATCCTAACTACCACAGATTATTTTACCAAATGGAGTGAGGCAGTCCCACTGAAAGAAGCAACAGAGAAAGTGATTCTATATTTTCTGGAAGGTATCACTACTCGCTTTGGGCCTCCTCGCACTGTAATTTCAGATAATGCTAAGGCATTTTTGGGGGCAAAGATATCTGATTTTGCACTAAAGTATGGAATCTACTTGAAGACCTCTTCAAATTATTATCCTTAGGGTAATGGTTTAGCAGAATCAACTAATAAGAATCTGATCAGACTTATTAAAAGAATTGGGGTTGACCATCACAAAGAATGGCATAAAGTGCTTAATATAGCACTGTGGGCAGACATAATTACACCAAAGCAAGTGACAAAAATGTCCCCCTATGAATTAGTCTATGGTAAACCTGCCGTGATGCCCCTGAGTTTGGAGATTCTGGCTCTCCAGTTATTGAAACAAATTGAGATTGAGGAAAATGGCCCCATGCAGGTCAGGCTTGCTGAGCTCCTAGAGGTTCAAGAAAAAAGGGATTCAGCACATGAATCATTATTGAAACATCAGAAAATAATAAAAGACTATTTTGATAGGAAAACTTCAAACCCTCATTTTGAAGTTGGATCAGTTGTTCTGAAATGGGATGAGAGAGCTACCAAGCCGGGTCGACATAGTAAATTTGAATCATTATGGACTGGCCCCTATAAGATTCGTTCCTGTAAATAGCAGAATTCTTTCGAGCTTGAAACAATGGAGGGTGAGCCTGAGGAGATTCCTATCAATGGGATCTACTTGAAGCATTTCAATTAGGCATCGCCTTTCCTGTGTATTATAGTTAGATAGTTTCTTTTGTCGTTGCTTTGTTTTCCCGCTTTGTTTTTTCCCGCTTTTTGTTTGAATAAGTGTTTTATAAACACGTGGCCATGGCATAAGACTCTTAAAAGTCTCGAAACTTTCACATTCATTGAAACTCCCAAATCCCCAAAATTCCTAAAAGGTACCTAGCGCAGCCGCTTTTTATGATGTGTCTGACACTCTGTCCCACTCAGATCGCTTGAGATTTTATAACAGTTTCCATTTTAAATGCCATTTATGACACTTGATGCGTCATTAAGATATCCCAACAGCATGAGTTAAGGCTTAAACCGAGTTTCATTTGCTGCTACTTCTGCTAAGTGTTTTCCCTGTTGCTGCTTTTCATTGCAAAAAACCGCTTCCTAAGTGTGTCTTCCCTGTTGCAAAGTTTTTGTCCTTGTTACAAGCTTTCATACTCATTCACAGCAAGTCCAATAGCTTTTGAAAGTTATACAGTTTCCAGCAAGCACAGAGATGGCGGAAGCACAGTCTTCTCAACAGGGGCTTGGGATTTACGAGTCTGTTGACAATCTCCTTGCCAGTAAATCATACGCTTTGGCACCTTCGCAACCATTGAGGACCTATCCAAGGACTAGGGTTCCTGAGGTTGGTTATGCAGTTGACCCAGCAAAGGTTCTAGATTTTGCAGATGGTATTGTGGAACCGGCCCTACAAAAGTCTTGCAAAGCTCTGCGAGAAGGAGCACACCAAAGATGCCTCTTGAAGGCCAAAGCTAAACAATTCGAAACATTCGGCATGCGAATTTGGACCTCTTAATTGGCGAAATTCATTGTCCCGAGCGTGCATTTATGCCCGGACCTGATTGAGGTATGCGCTGAATTGTTTCATGCACCTTCGAGCACCATTCAAAAGGGACCCTTCATGGTGCAAATAACGCCAAAGGCCATCAGGGACATGTTGGCCCTACACTATGATAGCACAGCCACGTTTCCCACAGTTGCCAAAATGCAGAAGACGTGGGCAAACGTCAAGTTTCAATTGAGGTTTCTCAATGCAGAGATGCAGTTGGGAGACGACAATACCCAAATACCAACGCTGCCCACAGGAAGGGCACAATTTACACAAGCCAGCCAGGAGCCGCTATCTATGATAGCTTTTAACTTCGGGTTGAAGGAAGATATAACTGTTTATGATTGGCAGCTGGCCATTCTTTTCAGAATGAAGACTGTTGATAGGTCCCAGGAGTTTCGGCTAGATTTCTCTGAGCAGATTGCCTACTCCATGGCCGAACAACTCGCCAATTTCAAATCAACAGGGGTTTTCAGGTATTCCTCCTATCTGTTCCACCTTATGTTATATCAAAATTATGCCCTCTTTTCCCAGTATATGCATTTAGACATGTATGACCCAAGTTTTGATCTAAACAGAACCATCCCTGTGTCTGCATGGACTCATGTTTTGTCCGAATCATCTGACCCTTATGAGTTTTGGGAACTTTTTGTTGCCCCTGCTTTTACTCACCTAAGCCCAGAGCCTGTTGAGAATAGATTAACTTTGAGTGTCAGAGGCCTTATGGCAAATTCCCCCATTCCCTGCGATTATTTCTTTGGGTCTCACCACACTATTATCAGGGTCCATGGGTTTAATGGGGAACCAATGTTACTACCTAAGGTTTTGACTCCTAGGCTAGCCTTTTTAGAGGTCACCCGACAGGTGTCTATGGTTGATAATGAGTATGGGGCTGGGAAGAAGAAGAAAAAAATGTATGATCTCCCCTGGGTGAAGAAGAACATGACCCTATTGGTCAGGGATGCAGAGCATTTATTGCTGAGAAAGTTAGCTGTCTTGGGTTTTCTTTTAGTCGAAGACAAATGGAGATATGACCCTATTAGTTTCGTTGCCTCGTGGGTCAGGAATAATAAGATTGGTGCCAACGTTGTGCACGAGGGCCATCCTTTCTGGGATGACAGAAGAAACCCTAGGGAAGACACCCTTGATCTATATGCAGAGCTGTCAGACTTGCCTTTTGAGGGACCCAGACCATGGGAGGTGTTTTACAAAAAGGAGAAGGCCTATGACCCTAAACTCAAAATGGGCGCTAGATTAAAGAAGAATTTATTGAGAGATAGGGAATGGAAGGCTAAGAAGATAGAAGCCTATTGGAAATATAGGCAGGAAATTTATGAAATAACCCATTCTTTTGGCAAAGTAGATACAGATGAGAAGTGGGAATCTATTTGGGACGAATGGCATCCTTCCCCTGTCTCGAGCCCTGATACAAGCAAAATCAAAAAAAGGGTGAAGAAGCTGAAGAGGAACCTGAATCCACCCACCCAGTGCAGGTCCCAGGACAAACATCATTTGCAACTGCAGTAACTACCTGGCCCCAATCCCTCAGCACTATAGAGAAGCAAAAGAGTGTGGTGTCATCACCACCTGGAGGGACCCCATCAGTTTCAGTAAGTGGGGCTTCTTGGTTTTGTGCAAACACCACTGGTAACAGTGGTAAATGTTGAGGAGAAAGAAACAGAGCAAGCAGAAGAGAGGCCAAGGAAACATAAGAGGCTGAAACTTCAGCCTGATTCAGATGAGGAGGTAGAACCTTTGTCACAGCCACCACCAAGTGTCTCAGTTGCCCCTCAGGTATGTGCTTCTTCTCCCTCTTCTTCTCCATCTGTTTCTTCTTCAATAGGGGTGGCAATCCCAGTTGGCCAAGTATTATTCCCTGCCACCTTTGTTGTGCCAATTTCTCAATTTTCCCCACCTGTCACTACACAGGCCATGTCATTGTAGGCCACTTCATTACCTCCTTTTCCCCCCACTTTTCCCAGGAGGGTACCTCCTTAGATTCCTCTTAGCCAACATTTGGCTATTCCTTATGGCCTGCCACAAGGTCATCCTTTTGCAGGCGGGTACATTGCCTCTCCCCCTACCTTCCAAGCTCAAGCAGACACTGCCAAGAAGGCTAGGGAGGCCCGGATGGACAAGAAGATAAAGAAGGATAATAAAGCTCAGGCTGTCCCACATATGAGGTCACTATTTGACCCAATTCAGCAGCAACTAACTGTGACCCATTTGTCACCAAATGTAGCAAAACCAAATGAGCAGATGCAGCCCCAAGATTTCACAATGAGTGCAGTGGCAATGGATATGTCACTCTTCAGGCCACAAGATAGGGTTGAGCTGCTAAATGAAACCACTTCTGCTGTAGCCACTGATTATCTGAAGTTATCCAGGAAGTTGCGGAAGTTGGAGGCTAGTCTGACTCAGGAAAAGACACATAGTGAGGCTCTGGCTACTGAGCTCAAATCAAAGAATGATGAGATTGAGGATCTTAATAAACAGTTGCAAAATACTGTTTCATGTCAAATCCATCAGGCTACACAGAGCCAAAATGCTTCATTAAAGGAAGAGCTGACCCAGGTGAAGTCTATTCTGTCTACCTTGAAGCAGGAAAAGGCCACATTGCAAAAGAGGCATCAGGATTCTTCTCAATAGGCCACACAGTTGCAACAGCAACTTTTGAAGGAACAAAATAATGTTGCTGCTATTCAGGCTCAACTACAGGCCGAGCAACAAACAGCCAAGCAATTGACCCTTGAGTTGGCAAATAGGCCACAAAATGCAGGAGTGTTAAATTTGGTCAAGGAGTTATATGCATCTGTATGGGCAAGAATCTCTGAGGAGATGATCCAGCTCAAACCCTCTTTAACCTTCCTGCTACATGCTCAGCAACTATGTGAAAAGGTGGAGACCTCAGTTCAGGCCACTCTGTCCATTGTGTCCATGAGAGTTTCTGATTCTCAATTGCTGCTGGGAAAACTTTATGACACATCTGATGAAACTTTGTCGGCAGCAGGGATCAATGACAGAATGATTGCTGCCAAAAGGGTGAACGAGGTTCTGAGTTGTAATTCTGCTGCAATTACATGCCAGGAGCTCCTGGATGTGGTAAAGGAGGGAGTAAAGGATATGAAGAAACATATAGAAGACTTGGTGCAGTTGGGCCTTCCTTCTCCTTTTCTTGATAGCAACACAGTTCTAATGGTTGATGAGATCAAGCCTCTGTTGCTGGCCAGACAGAATGATCAATCAGTTTTCCAGGGCCTAACAGATGCCTCATCGGTATCAGAAGTGGAAGCTGTTTTGATTCCTATGGCCCAGCTTGATTTCCAGTTGAAAGCAGCGGTTCATGTTTTGTAAAGCTTTTCACATAAAGACATGATCAACCTGGATTTGGCTTTCCAGGACTTGCAGAATAAACAAGGTTTATCTGATGCTGAGTGGTCTGTATATCAGACAGCTTTACAGAATTTGTAGGTTTTGCTGTATAGATACATTTTTTGGGATTCTTTTTAAGCAGGCTCAAAAGTCCTCGGGGTCGCCATGAACTGTAGAGTAAAATACTCTATAATTTTTATTTTGAGTTTCAGCAGTGCGGGTCTAGTTTTGTTTCAGAGTGCTTCAGTTTTGCAGCAATGGTTTTGACACACAGCGCGGGCACAAAGCGCGGGCGCGAGGGTTTTTCATTTTTGAAAATTTTGCTAAGTCCTAGAATCCTGCGGAAGTTGCCAAGTGTCAATACTCGAGATATATTATATAGTTGCTAAAGGTTCCGCGGATGAAGCCACGTGTTCCTTTTGAATCCTGCGGAAGTTGCCAAGTGTCGGCATCCGAGGATCCGTTTTATAAGTTTCAAAGCCCTTTTGTAAAGTAAGTCTGGCGGGCCCCCTTTTACGTTTCTCCCGGTGCAGCGGAAACCACCACGTGTCAGCAGCCGTGATACTTTATAAAGCTTCTCAGAGTAGCAGCGGAAAATGCCACGTATCTTTTTGCAGTAAGGTGGAAGCCGCCAGGTGTCGGCACCCTTTTCAAGTTTCGTCAAAGTTTTAAACGTTCCTGTTGAATGTTTCTTATAATGAAGCGGGCCCCTTTTTAGAGTTTTGGTGAGCGCGGAAGGCACCAAGTGGCAGAAGCAGAGGGTGTTACTAAAGTTTCCTGAAGTTTCACGGAAGGTGCCGCGTGTCCCATAAAGTTACAGCAGAAAGCTCCAAGTGTCGTCTTCCACAAGATCCTTTTGTTTTCAGCGCTAAGTAAAAGACTGTATGGAGGGCCCCGCTAGTATTCCTGTAACTTCAGCAGAGTGTGCCATCTGTCACCATCCGTGTGATCCTTATAAGTCCGTAATGTTTCTATTAAGTTTCTTGGAGTTGCGCGGAAAGCGCCAAGTGGCAACGTCCGCGGAGGTTTTGTTAAAGTTTCTAAAGTTTCTCAAGAGCGGTGGAAGCCGCCACGTCCACAGTCTCTTGTGTAAGCGGAAGGCGCCATCTATCCCTTTTCTTTTTGAAGCTGCTCAGGCGCAGAAGTATGTTGGGTCCCAATTTTAATATTTCTTGAGTTTCAAAGTTTGACGGACCGTGACAGGTGGCAGAGCCCGAGCACTCTTAGTATAAGCCACAATAAAGACTCAGAATAAAGCGAAAAATGCCATGTGTTTTTGGAAGGGCCACGGACGCTGCCAAGTGTCAGATTAAGATATTTCCTGAGGAAGAAGCAGTTTCTTAAGTAAGTCACGCGGAGGATGCCAGGTGTTTGTTTCTAATTGATCTGGAAAGATGAAGGAGTTTCAAGAAAGAGGCGCGTATGAGTGCCAGTCGTTTCAAGGGTTTATAGTCGCAAAGACTATCAAAAAGCTGCCACGCGTCTCTCTCCGATTCAAGTATGTGGGGTTACATGTATCTGTTGCAGCCAATGAATTTGCAGAGTGGCTAACTATTTCTGATTCGAAGGACATCCTCTGTCAGATACCTTCAATTAACTACCAGTTCGGTTAGGCCGTTGAGATTTTTGATCATGCGGGCGATCTTTGGGCCAATTGCATGCTATAAGTACAGGTTCAGATCACCGTGCCAGGGATATATATACAATATTGGAGATAGAGATTTTTTGCAACACAGATTGTTGGAGAATTTTGAGGATCTTTTGTAGTGGCCAGTAATATCATTTGCCTTTGTTCTATTTCTTGATTCAGAAAGTTGGTATAACTGTGCATGATTCTGTGCCTTTTATGTAACTTGAACATTAATAAAGACAGAGTTCTGTGCCCTTGCTGATATTTTCTATGTTATTATAAAGCATTCTGGTTTGTGAGTCTTGGATTCTATTTGTTTAATCTGTTACATTGATCATGCAATTTTGCTCTTTAATGTGACTGAATCTTAAAATAGTTTCACTGTACTTAAGTGTTGAGATACAAAATCATATTCAGGCGCATCGCCATAGTTTTAGCTTCCTTGTTAGTTGCATTTGTGATTCTATTTCATTTTATCCTTTTTCCCAAACACATTTTGAGATAAAGAAGAGCCAGCTTCTTTAAAACCTGGAGGTCACTCTGAAAAGCATTCCCATGTTTCAAAGTTTCCCATGTTGGTGTTGGAAACAGCGCAATTCTGAGCATCAACAATTGGCATGGCCCTTCAACTTTGTTTTTGTAATCTCAAGACTTCTTCTAGATCCTCCACCTCTTCATAATCGAAATATTCCTCCATATCATTTATCCAATCAACAAGCTCTTTCATAGTCAGATCCTTAGAATAGGTAGAAACTTCAATCCTAGGCATCTTTCCAATCTTCTAAATGACCCTCAATACCTAACTTGCTTAGGATCTCCTACAACATCTTATTCTTCTTCAAATGGCTCTTCTTCTTCAACTTCATCTTCACTTTCTTCTCTTCGTCTTGGCTCAAACCCTCTTCACAGCTCCTTTTGCAATGCATCGATTTGCCTTTGTAGGGCTCTAAAACCCTCTTCTGTCAAAGCATTTCTCCCACCACCATAGTTTCTTCATGGAGGCATCCTAATCTTCTTCTTTTCTATTCAACCCACAACCACAAGTCCTGGTGTAAACTATCACATTCAGCGATCTATCTACACACTAAGGAACTTCTTATTTGATACCACTTGATGAAGGAGTAAATCCCAAAACACACAGTAACATAGATTGCTCATAGAAAATAGGATTGTCCTTTTATTAAACTAACAATGTATTACACTATAGAAATTGGAATCAAATTAGAGGATAAAATCCTTAACAGGTTGCAACACATTACAACTTCCTTTTCTCTAGATTCAGGAACCTTCTACCTTCTATAAATTCAAATCTACTAGGGTTTTCTATTTTATCTCCTTTTCACAACCCACCACTTTCCCCCCTTATCTACTACCCAAAATATTTTCAAAAAATGGTCATAAATAGCCCTTTTTGGTGACTTTCAGCCAAAATTTTAAAATTTGTAACTCCCTCCAAAAATAACCTAACTTCCGGGAGCCATAACTTTTGATCTGGGTGTCTGATTGATGAATTGTTTGATGTGTTGGGAAGCTTGTGAAGATATATACGCCCTAATTACTTGCTCCATTGATTATGCCCATTTTCGAGGTTGTATGGGGCCTCTAAGTGCCTCAAAATCAACTTTGAAACTTTTTCAAGGGTTTTTAAAGAAATAGAAACTTTAATATCTTTCAACCCACAAATGATCTTTGGCCAATTCCTTAACCAAAGGTTAGAGTTTTAAATTCCAGAGCTTTGAGTAAATTTTTGTTTCCATACATGCTCAAATGCAAACTTTCTAAAAATAGCAGATTGGTTGGAAAATTTGAAGGTTCCAAATCATTATTCAAGAAAATGGGTATTCGAAAATACAAAAATTGAAAAGAACAGAAAATAGAATCATCATTTTTTTTGGTGATGCAAGATTTCCCTTACACCATTGGATGCTCCTGCATTAGAACAACATCCAGAATCTACCACAAATGGCCGCAAAATGGATGTAGATCATAAGGCTAACTACAACTAATAGGAAAAGACATTAATTGTAAGGGACATGTCTGTAATGTAACAATATGTATATAGTAGACTAGTCTAGAGATAGAATTAAGAAAAGAAGTAAGAGAGATTGAAGTAGAACATTACTGAAGGAGATTGAACATCTGATATTGTAATACATAATATATATAAAGAATATTCTAGCTTAAGATGCTTAATTTTGTATGGTTGACTTGTGTATTATGAGTTCTTAGTTCAGTTTATGTACCACATAATGGTAATTATTACCACACACCTTCTGATGATTCTCTTACTATAATTACTCAGGTATAAACACAACATGCAAGAATTTTAGACTTAGAACTTTGATCTATGACTCCACTTTTCTTTCCAGCAATAATACTAAATAAAGATGTAGGGAAAAAAGGTATGGTTAAAGAAACAATGAGTAGAATCAAAGAAAAATAAATTAGTTCCTTAGAAATCCATCATGAGGTAATGATTTATGCTGAAAATTCTACTACAATAGTAATAGATGAGTTGTTAAATGATGTTGAGGAAGAAATGGATGTGGATCTACAAGATGTGGATGTGTTTACAAGGTTGTAACAAGAGGAGGGAGAATTTAGAAGTGGAGAACATGCTTGGCAATTACAAGACAAACGTGCATTAAGTAATGTTCTTGTGGTTGTTTCTTATGCTTGTATGAAATTTTGTTCACCCCTCATGCCCCATAGAAGAACATTCGTTTCACAAGGAGAACAAAGTAGTTCATGTTAGCAAAAGCTAATAAATATATTGGATACATGAAGGATGTTTAGTTGTATAATAAGTGGGATAACAAAGAGGAGTGGTGGCTTGTGTTAAAGGCTCTAAAGTGCAAAGGAAGGCATGGGAGCTCATATGTAAGTTCATTTATATCAACATAGTCTTTGAGTTGCAATCATATAATTTTGATAATGAGCAGGGGCTCACAATTTTGTTACCCTAAGAGTTTGATTGAAGGGAATCACATCACCACTCCATGAACAACCTATAATCTATCTAATGACTTTCAAATTCCTTTTGACACATATTTTTCTACACATATCCATTTAACCTTCCCCCACCACATTTATGTTTGGCCCAAGAGAGTATAGGGGTCAATGGTTTTAAATCTACTAGGGGTGATTTTCTTCATGAATGCAATGGATTTTACCACTCAAATTGAAGATTTCAATGAGAATGGTGGATGGGTACATTTGGGATAGTTAATTCATTATGCAACCATTCCTTTGGTGCTTAAATAATTTTAGGAAGGACTTTTGGTAGTGTAGGGGAAGTGTGTGCAATGTGTAGAAGAAGGCAGACATATACTGAAGTGAATTGTTGTAGTAGAAAAAAATAAGAATAGCTAGTGGGTGTGTGAAAATAAGGTAAAAATAATTGGTTTCATTTTGTGTTTTATGCTACAAGACAGACAAGAGAGAGAGAGAGGCTTTGGAGGGAGAGATGAGAGAGTGATGTTAGAAAAGAAGAGAGCACATGATGAGTATTTAGGCATAGCAAAGCAACAAAAACAAGGTGGTATGTAGTCCTTTTGTAAAGGTTTTATTTTGTCTTAATGCAAAGATTATCTAATGGCAGACACTGGTAAAGGAGACCAAAGGATGTTCTTGTCGATAGAAATAAGTTTGTGTCCATGTGTAGGCTTGGCAATTTAGGGCAAAATAGGGAAGGCCCAATTTTCCCAAATATCTAAGAAATATATTCTATCATAAAAGGTAAATAATTGTAATTTTTTGTTTTCAGTTAATACAATGAATGGGAACTACTTGTTTTAATATTGTCAAATGTTGTGCATGTGGTGTATCTTCCATTGTGTGTACAATTTGGGCTCAATTCTCATTAAATGATTGATTTCCTACTTGTGTTGATGGGTGGTTTCTTATTTTGGAATATTGGACAAGTGTATATGTTCATGTGTGTATGTGTTGTTTGACTTGCAAAATAGGTCAGAGTGTGAGCATTGAAGGTGAAGCCCAATAAAATAGATACTTGTAGCAACTATGACGTTGACTTGGTGTGTAGCAAATTACCTACAACAATGTTCATGTGTTTGGAGAACAAGCTAACCAGTCAATTTTCCTTTTAAGTAGAGAATGGGTCTGTGGGATGTAAGTCTAGAATACGGCATCATAAGGGTGTGGCATCATCACCACTTAATCCTTAAAGAGTCTTCTCATCAAGATTTGATGAGTTACCAATTGTGTAATCAAATCTTGAGCTCAAAAATAGGATCTTCATTTGGATCTTCATGGCATTCTCTACCTCTCAGCTAATACCAATCATCTCTACAAGAATAATGAGAAAGAAACATGTAAGATATTTCAAGATATCAATGCATAAATATTAGAGAACAAATCACAACATCAATCTCATGAATATAAATAAACATAGGTTAAAACCTTGATCCTCATTGAAAAGGGATAATTGTTGTAAAATATAAAAAGTAGTACATCTACTTTTTACATTATATTACATACAAGCTGGAATGCAAAACATGAACTTACTAAAAATAGAAGTACAAATTCCATAAATAGTTACAGAGCAAGAAAAAGAAAGAAAAGAAGAACATGTCACGAAAGGATGGGAGTCTCAGTCTAGGATGGGAGATTCATCTAGTTTACACACAGGACTAGAATTAATATCTAGCAACACCATACACAAAGGAATCAAATAAATAATGCATTTAAATGAAAGATAATGAATACAATAGAAAGACAAGATGAAAGGATAGAAATAAGAAAACTCTCATGCATTTGAATCCTCTTCTTCCACCTGTACAACACATAATAGGAAAAATGTTTGGGCTTATTTGGGAGTTTACCTCAGTCAAACCCCTGCTTTGGTTTTTCAACCTCCACAGCAACCAAGGTAGATAGTTAAAATAAAGTTTGTGTGTTCTTAATCTAAGTGTGTCTAGATCTAAGAACAATGACTAAATGAAAACAAGTAGGATGTGATAATCCCAAGGTAGTCAGGGGCACAACAGAAATAAATATATGCAATAACAATAAACAAGAACAATATCACCTTCAAGGGCTTGAAGAATCCGAAGAGAGAAAGAGAGCTTAAAGATAATGTTCTTGAAAGTTGTAGCAAGTTGTAGAGAGCTGTAGAAATCTATAGCATGCAAGCAGTTGGAAGAAGGAACCTAGAGAGAGCCAAGAGGAATGTCAAAGTAAAAGATAGATTCAAAAATGGGAAGAGGAGGGAAAAGAAAGGAGATAGCGAGTTGTTTGGAAGATTCCCGAGGCATTACAACTGACCACCAAAAATGACAAATGGAAAAATGCTCAGAAACGATCACAAAACACAAAAACTATCATAGGACACTAGCGTGTCGCGTGGATGTCTGTGCATAGCACTAGTGTCTAGATAGTTTAGGCTCAAAATAGAAAGACACAAGAACATCACATGACTAACACAAAAGTGACAATTGAACTTAATGAAAACATAATACTAAAAACAAGGCCTAAGTACCATGGGAGGGAAAAAGGCTAATGTAAGGGCTAAAATGAGCCTACAAACAAAGGGAATGGACACTAATGGAATGCCAAAATATAACATGAATTTTAAGGGTATGCAATTTTTGACGCTACACTTGTAAAACCAACTTAGTCTTGATTTTTGTCAAATACCTATTGAGATTTATCATTAATTGTCTATAAATGTTAAAAATAAACACATGTACATTGCTACCATGGCATTCAAGCTCAAAATATAGCATAAAAGCCAAGCCTAGGTGTTATAAGTCTAAAAAATAGGTGTTTCCCTATGATATTGCCTTCACACCGTAAAGAACCAAGGCCTAGGTGGTTAGAACAATTGTAGGACCCTAAGAATCAACCCCACATGTGTGGGCCTAGGCAACATGGGAGATAAGTGCCTAAAATTAGCCTTGACAACTATTGAACAAGACCAAACCCCTATGTAATAGCTAATAGCAACTAGGATGGGTAGAGGAGGGATTTACAAAAAGCAGGAAACCATCAAATTTAACCTCAAAGGTAATGCAAAAATAGATCTTAAAGATCATGTTACTATGGCACAAACAATGGTGGAGGTTTAAAGGCCAATATCAAATGGTGGAGATTTGGACTTTGTTTACAAAATTGCCTTCCCTTCAAGGAGAATTCAATTTTTTTAGCACCATGATAATTTTAGGACTGTTTTATGATACTTTTAAGGGTTTTGGACAGCCAAGAGGGTTTGTGAGAGTAAATAGGCTTACAATAGGATCTTCAAAGTAGTTGTAATCCTGAGATAAGTCCCACCTACTCTATAAAATAGCTACAAACCCTTTCTAAAAGAATTCTATAATAAACTAGGGGTTTAACATGAGATCCAACCTTTGTTGACATGAATATAGGAGATCAAAGACTAAAAACAATGTCAGATTGACTCAAGACCTTCCAAAAGCATTATTTACTAATATGATCATACATGAAGCATGACAACTTAGATACAACACACATCCTAAGACCTTTGTAAACCAAGATGAAATTTGATTGCCAAAGGCAATATGACCTTGAAATCAAAGAGAGTAAGACTTTAATCTATAAGACACCCAAGCAAAGAGAACCAAATCCAACTAGGAGTCAAGAGAGTCTAAAAAAATAATGTCAAGCATACAAAAAGGGAGTAAAGGTCAAAGACAACTAAGCAAGAGTCATCAAACATAGAAGGCCATACCACTTGTATCATGAAAGATAAATTAGAAAATCAAGTCCAATACGATGTTAGGTCCCTATACACCAAAGAAACATATCCTACTAAGCTTAACCAAATGACCTCTTATGACCTAATCAGGACTCCAAAACTAAATATTATGCAAACAAGACCTAAGATCGTCAAAGAAGACCTCATCCAAAACTTGAAGAGCAAAAAGAGGGTCCACATTTTGCTAAGGCAAAAATGGGTGTGTTGGTGAAACACAAAACATACCATCAAACAGTTATTATATTTTAACTTTAACCTTAGGTCGACATAATGGTGAATATTACCTTTCACATGTAAAAAGGTAATAAATTGCATTGATTTTGAAAACAATAATATTGTTCACATAATATAGCCAATAGAAATTTTAATAAATTGATTATTTATATATATATATATATATATATATATATATATATATATATATATATATATATATTTTTAAAAAAAACTGATAGACGTAAATATTATAGATTTTGGTGAAAGTATTTTAATTCTACCTTTTCATCAGTTGGTATATTAAAACTATTAAAAAGTAATCCTACCTACGAACAAAAACTATTAATATCATCATGATATCCACTTTAAGAAAATTGCTTGCAGCAAGGGGAACCCATGTACCCCATTCAAGAAACCCATTAAAATGGATTTATTCATCTCCTTGCATCTTCGATGGATTTTGTAACAGACACTAAATCGAGGGAAAGCTTTGGTCGGCTTCATTAAGGAGTCGAGTCTTACAAATATGATCTGTGTAGCGTGGTCCTGCTGCATATCACTTATTTTTGCTATGTTTATTCTGCATTAAACTTATCATAAAGATAATCAAGCTATGGAGGTAGTTTACATGACTGCAGTAGCCACTGTGGTAGTGACTATGGTGAGCATCATGGGAATATATTTCAGCAGAGGGCCGCTAAATTGGCCGGTAGTGGGTATGATGCCTTGGTTGCTATGGAATTTGAGCAATATTTATGAGCAGAGCGCCAAAGTGGTACTTGAGAATGGTGGGAGTTTCATATTTAGAGGCCTCTGGTTGTGCAGAAGCAATCTGTTTGAAGTAGTCACCTGCACTCCCGCTAATTTAGAGTATATTCTGAAGGAGGAGTTTAGCAACTTCCCTAAAGGCACCTATTTCAAAACGGTATTTTTTGACATATTTAGCGACGGTATATTTAACTCAGATGATGAAGTGTGGAAGCGCCAAAGAAAGCCCGCTGTGATGGCAGTAAGCAGCAGCAATTTCAGAGAGAGGAATTTAAGTCTGGTGCAGAAATCTCTTAGGCAGAAGCTTTTGCCATTTCTCGAGGAAGTAAAAGATAAAAAAGCCTCCGTTGATCTGCAACATGTTCTTCTTAAGTTCACTATGGATAATATCTGTATGGCTGTTTTGGGGAGGGAACCAGGAAGTGAAATTTTTGCTTCGGCCTTAGATGACGCCACTGAATGCTGCACTTATCGGTTTCTCTGCCCTTCATCTCTATGGAAGGTTATGAGACTTTTCAACGTGGGTTTTGAGAAGAGGATGGGCACAGCTGAAGCAATAATAAAAGACTCTGTAGGAGAAATGGTTAAGGCTAGAGTTAAGGAGATGGAGGAAGGGAATGAATTGCAAGGAGACATTTTATCCACCTTCATCAAATTGGAAGGAGAACAAGGACGCTCTCCTCCTCAACGTTTGTTGGAGGTATGTAGAGTTAATAAAAAAACATTTTGTGTATTGCTGAAGGTATGATTATCAGTGTTGTATGAAATGTTGACATAAGGTATTCAATTAGTCAGATTTGTTTCGGATGATTTTTAAATGTGTTGGACCTTGATCTCTAGTGAGTTTCTTTTTATTTTTTTTATTTGGCTGCTCTAAAATATCTAAGTATGTTTATATTTAACTAGTAACAAATAGAAAATAGAACAGTTGCATTTATCATTGATTCAACAAATAAAGGTTACAATTTATAGAGATTACAAAATCATAACAAAATTCTATAAAAATGGATTTGCACTTGACACCTACCTCAACTAATTGATAACACAGTAACAACTATTGACACAACTACAACATCTAATTGCTCATACACCTACATCTAACAAATTGTTAACAGCGCATATAGGCAAGTTGTCTACATGCACAACAGCTCACTGTTATATTTATTAATGTTGGAGCATATATTCCAACACCTCCTCTTAATGCTACAACACTAAACTGACTAACAACATTAAAACCAGAAAATAAATTGTTCATAGCTCTTTGAAAATAGTTCTTGGACCAATAAGACTTCTTCAAGCTACTCCCTATTCCAGGTATAGTCTCCCAACTACAATCCAAGTTCCCAACATCATTGGACACCATTTGCACATGAAGTGTCTCATTACCCTTGTAAACGTATGATGTTGAACTTCCAGATTTCAAATCTCCCCTGAACTATTGGACATCAATCCTCACATGCATGTCTCATAACCCCAATGAGGTATAGTTTGCACGATCCACAAGCAATGGCAACCTTCTCTTTCTTCATCTTCACGCCTAGAAAATCTTCAGCTCCCTGGAGGCACAAGCCTTCTTCCAGCTCCTTAACTCTAGCCTTCACCATCTCTGCTATGGAGTCTCGTACTATTGCTTCAGCCTTGTTCAACCTCTTCTCAAAACCCATGTTGAGAAATCTCATAACCTTCCATATAAATGAAAGGCAGACAAAACGGTTAGTGCAGCATTCAGTAGCTTCATCAAGGGCCGAAGCAAAAGTTCCACTTCCTAGTTCCCTCCCAAAAACAGCCATACAAATGTGATCCATACTGAACTGAAGAAGGACATGTTGCAGATCAACCGAGGCTTTTTCCTCTTTTACTTCTTTTCTACCTATAACAAAAATATTAAAATGAAAATAAATACTTTTGCAAACTAAACTTACACTACTCTCTATAGGAATTAGCTCTCAAGATGCTCTCATATTCTTGAGCACTCCAATGGTGGAGTCACACCCAAATCAGTTCTGATACCAAAATAGAAACTAAAACAGCTGCATTCCTCATTGATTCAACAAACAAAGGTTACAATCTATAGAGATTACAAACTCATAACAAAGTTTTACAAAAGTGGATCTACACTTGACACCTAGCTCAACTAATTGACAACACAGTAGCAACTATTGACACAACTACAACATCTAATTGCTCATACATCTACATCTAACAAATTGTTAACAGCACATATAGGCAAGTTGTCTACATGCACAACAGCTCACTGTTACATTTATTAATGTTGGAGCATATATTCCAACAGTAACAATGTATTATGTTGTTAATTATTCAATATAAATTTATAATATTTTAAAACATAGGTTGAAATTTTGAAAGTATATAATCTATGGATGGATAATGGTTACCTTTTAGACTGTTATGCCTTCAATATACTTTCTATTATGTAAACACATACTTTACTTAAACATCATTCGCTTCAATGGTCAATACAGAATTTACACCTCATCCATATTAAAAAATGGTAATTATTTGTCCTATTTTTATTTTCCAAATTTGACATTTGACTATTGAAGTGGATGATGTTTAAAAATAGCCATAAACACACAACATTTAAGAAGCCCTATTTTTTCTAAATTGTCTTGCTGCAGATTTTATTAATGTATTCATTTTAAGTATTTTATAACTTGTCTACATAAGTTGATAATATTTTTTCAACTGTAGGGATTAACCATGAGCATACTTTTTGCAGGTAAAGATACTACTACTGTGGCAATGTCATGGTTCTTCTGGCTTTTAAGCATGCATCCACACATGGAGGAAAATATGAACTGACTTGGTACATCTTTGTTGTTATGCCATAGTATTTAAAGACATTCGAAATGCAATTAATTAGTATTTAGAAAATAAATAATCAAGCAAAAATCATTAGAGCACACTTTGATTTCTAAAGGACAAAAAATCACATTTGCATATAGGCCATGTACATGTTGGTGAATGTTGTCTTTGATATTGCTCATCACCATTAACTTGACCCATCAATTGCTTGACATAGGAGAACACACTCACTTATGGAGTCAACAACCTCCTCAAATGTCTTAAACACCACCTTGACAAATTCAACTATCTAAAAGGTGAAGGCAAGAAAAACTTCAAGCACGCATTGTTAGTTTAGATCCACCTATATCAAGATCATAGGGATCAGGAAAAAACTTACGATGCTTCAGATTGACTTGTAACATCTTTACCCCTCGAATTTATGTTTTCATACCCCCTCTACATACTCTAGTATAATTAGAATACCTCCCTATTTTTACCAAGTATCCTATGTACATATTTTTGGTTATATTTTATATCCCCTTATTATTTCTACTTTATCTACCAGTGTTGTTCAGAATGTGACTCAAACACAACGTGAGTGAGTCAAACTCTAATGCAACACATGAACCGTATCCTTGCTATGGGTGACCTCCTAGTCACTCCCACTCTCATGGCAAGAGCCAGTTGAGTTGAGGTATAACTAGAGGGTTGTTCTATTTGTGAGGTAGTAGAGCATTGTGGATCATGGTTGGGTTGTTCATGTGATTTGTAATTATGTATGTCTTATGAATGTTTTGATGAAAGCATTCAATAGTTTTTGTTATTGTTATAATGATATGACCCAAAGGGTCACTTGTCCTAAGCCTAGCTTGAAGACAGTTATGCTTGTATAAGATGTGGATGTGATCTAGTCTCCTTTCTTCATTTTAAATACATTGTTCTATGAGTTCTTGGTGATCAATGAGTCATTGTTGTTGTTCTTTGGCTTCTCTTATCTTTTCTATGTTTTGTTGAAAGATTATTGGTTGAGGGAAGTTCTTCCTAATTTCGTCTAGGATGAATTTTACCCAATCTTCCCTAATGCCTAGGCACATCAAATGCTAGACAAGAGGGAGAACATTTTTTGCATTGATTTTATCAAGTGTGTTGAATGTGTTGACCTCGTGATGAAATCAAGGGTTTGACTTCATCACTTATTTTGTTCTTTTATGTTTTCTAATGTTTTTGGTGTTTTTATGAATGCAATCCTATATGAATGCAAAATAATTTTTTTGATTCCTTTTTGTAAATTTCAAAATGATTTAATTATCTAGAAAGGGAAAATGAATGCAAACTATATGATTTTCATATGCAATCTAAACTATGTTTATGTTTTTGTGGGTCAATTTTCAAATATAATCTAATGAAATTGAAAATTACAATTAATCTAAATGCAATGAAATGAAATTAGTCTAAGAATGCAATTCAAATGCAAAATTACTCTAGGAAAGAAAATTAAATCTACCTATCAAGAGAAAAGCAAGCAATGTGTTACTTTCCCAAGAGCAAGATTTGATCTAATTAATTATAAAACTTGAGGAACCTATATAAATTGGGTGTCAATGCCTATTGTGAGTCCTCAAAAGTCCTTTTGGCAATCGTTCCTCTATAGCTACAGGGTCCTCCTCTTAGCAATAGAGACAAAATAGGGATTTAAAAAATCAAGTGGCTATGAGATTTGAAGCTATGAAAATTCAAAAAAAGTAATTGATTTGAGCATATAGATTCCATGAAAGAGCCAATGGCTTGAGCTATGAAGCTATGAATGAAAATAAGAGGCACACAAGGTCCTACAATGAGCATAAAAATGCTATGGAGACAACTATTTGCAAAGGAAGAAGAAAGAATGCAATAATGAATTTGCCTCCCCAAATGTATATAGGAGGGGATATTTATAGGGTAGAAATCCACATCAAAGGTGGTGATGATTGGGGAGTTAACATAAATGATTGAAGAGTGATATAGCTCTAATTGGAAGTGAGCAATGGTTGAAGAGAAGATCACAAAGAATGAATGGAGATTAAAAAAAGATTGATCAAGAGATAAGAATAGATTGATTGGAAATCAAGAATAGACTAACTAGGAGTCTAGAAATAGTTAGGGGAAGTGAACAATTAGTAATGCATGAAGGAGCTCGTCATTAAGAGCTAAAAATGGACCCAAACTAGCTAAAATTAGAAGAAATCACACATGGAAAAGATGGCAGGGTTGCCCCTTTTAGTAGGTAGGTCACCCCTAGAGACTTAGGTTAAGTTATGGGGTCTCCCAAGGAGATGTTGGAGACAATAGGGAAACCCAGAGTTACTAGTTTGAACAAGTGGTTTGAAGGTGGAAAAGTGGACTTTGAGGGCTCAAAATGGTTTCCAAGGCCTAAAACGAGGAAGAACATGCATGGAAAGTTATTCACTCCTTTTAGCATGGTAGGTCACCCAGAGAGACCACACTTGAGCTGCATGGTCACCTAGGGAGACCATGAAGTCAATAGGGGTGACCTAGCTAGAAAGGTTAGGATAACAAGATTGAAGGGATAGGGGACTTTACAAGGTCAATTGAATGGTTATAGAATAATGAGTATTGAAAAATCTCCTTGGGGGAAATGAATTTACCCTCTTGGCAGGTGGACTGCCATGTCACCAAGTTTGGCAAGCGATAGGGGTGGTTTGTCAAACATGGGTTAGATGGATAACAAGAAACTATGTAGGACCTTATAAGGTTAGCATGAAGGTTAGGGTGGCACAAATAAAGACAAAAATAATCAAAAATGTGTCACCAAGAGAGAATTGTTTGAGAGGTCTATATAATTTATGCTTACATATACATGATTAGGACTATAGCTCGTCATCGAACTACCATGTTAGCCTGTGTGCCTTTTTCATACTTACACAACCAAGGGCACTTCCCACACCTACATTTGATTCAAAATTAGTTTTGACTACCATCCCATATTAAAGCCTTAACATAGAAAACCTAGATGAGTTATGACAAATATGCCATCTTGCAAAAAAATGATTTAAAAGCACTCATAGATCTCAATCCCCAAACCCTTTCCATATCAACTCTAACAATGAATTCCCATAATAGTAAATATGTCAATTATCATATAAATATTAATCTAACTTATAGTGGAAGGGTTTTAGAGATACCAATGATTCTTCTAGGTAGGGTCATGGCATTACAACAAGGTGTCCAATAATTAGTTTTAAAAGACTTGGGTAAGATTGCACTAAACCTACACAACTTTGGTGTGACCATTGTTTCCTTTGTTAACTAAATTAAAGTTGGGATTAAGGAAGCAGTCCTCGGATTATTAAGCTAAATGACATAATTTACAAGACTATGTGGTGTAGAAAAAAGATAACTTCAAAACTCTAGAAATACCAACATAATGAATGACATTTCTTTTAGTTGACATATGCAAAGTGATATGTACAGGATTTTTAATGCCACTTATAAATGTGGACCACCCTCCTTCTATGCATGCTTCCCAACTCTTAATACGTATCCATATCACATTAATTAAATTATCCCCATTCACCCTAATATTGAAGTGAATTATTGGGTCACAATTTGGTTATTTAAAAAACCCAATATGCATGCATGTGATAAGGTATTGCTTTAGAGATAAATTCTTAGGGTATGGACCTCACATTTACCTTAAAAATTCCATAGAGATCCAATTTATAGGCTTTAGTGTTTTTTATAAAAGGTCACCTACATATCAATTTTCCCAACGCTTGCTTTCATTCTCAAGTCTTAGACCACAAAATCAAGGACTAGACTCTTATGCCTAAGTCAACCCCTTAACTATTATGTGTGCCCATTGTGTTAGTAACTCAATAAGCTAGTCTATAAACTATGGGTGGTAAAAAGTCTTTTATTCCCATGTAACCCAATACCAAATCTTCTATGTATCCATAAACCTAAGATCGCCATGATGACTGATCAAAATGCAATGGTTTTGGCCTCTTAACCACCTCCTGCTACTTCCACTAAGCTAGTTATAAAGAGTGTTGGCTATAAACATTTGATGGGGGACTTTGATTATTCTCAATGAGTGCTCAAGCCTCTAGGTGCTCTCACATTCCTTCTAGTGAGGAAGAATCATCAAGGGTAAATTATGGTGGTAAACACTACTATATTTCACACAAAGACTATATCCAACCCAATCAATGACCTTTCCTAGGTAACTAGTTGGAAGGTTTAGCATATGATGACAATGGTCATTTAGAGCATTCCATGGAGGATCCTTCCATATGAATGTTATCTACTAGAATATTAGAGGCCTTATAGAAGCTTCCCACAAGTTCTTTTTATGAGTTACATGCTAACAGTAGGGTCCATTTTATATTATTTATTTACAAGAAATTAAAATTACATGTTTTTAATTCAAGCCATTTTGAGGTTTAAGCCTCAATCTTTTTAGCTTGTCACCTCACATGATGATGGGCATAGTAGTGCCTGCATATTGATTGCTTCTATTTTACACTCCACAATCATTTCTTTAGGGGAGGAACCCAACCATTGTTCCATGTGGGAAACCTTTGGCATTAATGGGAGAATATTGTGGATTGTAAATATTTATTCCCCTAATAATGGCCCTAAAAGAATGATGTTTTGGCATTGGACTATTAACAACTTACTACTTTACAATTGGCTAGTTTTTGGCAACTTTAATATGGTGGAGTCTCTCAAGGATGAAGTTAGCTTCTTGCTATTACATTGGTGTGTCAAAGAGCATGAAGCATGGTATTGTTTCAAATATTGTTGGGGATTAGTGGACCCACATTTTTAATGTTGGTATTCCATACCAGATACTTAGTTGATACGGACAAACTTACAAGCCTATCAAGATAGAGTTCTCAAACAACTTGATCATGTTCTCCCTTCTAAACAACATTTGTTCAACCATTTCTCTCATAATGGTAGCTTTGTAATGCTATAGATATAGATCATTTTGTTTGACCATAGTCCTATCACTTTTAAGGTTGAGTAGGTTTCTATGCTGCTAAAAAATTAATGCACTCAATTCTTTATTAGCACATCACATCTGACACATCCTAGTATTATTCATCTCATTTCTAGTGTTTGGAACTTGGAGTTACATCCTTTCTACTCTACTAATTGTAATGATTGATGATTTTATGCAATTTCTTGCACCACCACCTTCTTGCACAATTTTAGCATGCAAATTTCCCATGTACATAAACATATAAAGTTTGTGTGTCTAAGGAATGTTCTTATATGTCCTTCTATCTTGAAGGAGATACTTTTAATTCACAATTACAAATATAGGCTACTAAACTATGTCATCAAATCAACATTGCTAACATTTATAGGGAGAAATGAGATCAAGTTTGAGCTCTCTTTTATTGGCTCAAGATGGGTGACAAAGCCTCTAAATATTTTTTCAAATCCCATGTCTCAAGAAAACCCTCTCACATATTCAAGCTCTCAAAATTGAGTCAAGAAGACATTGCTCTCCACCAAATATTTTCTAGGCATTCATAGACCATTACAAGTTGGCACTATTTCAAACTTATAATAACTATTGGGAGCATCATTATGCACCTCAACAATGTCTTGATGTTGTTCCTAACTATCTTAGCTAGTTGACCAGTTCAACTTGTGATGCTCAACTCACCTTGGAGGAGCTATACAATACACTTATGAGCATGGTTAATAATTAAGTTTCAAGTTTAGATTGATTTTCTTGTGAATTTTATAAACTACTTGGCACTTCATGGTACTAGAATTTCTCCACATATATAGAGAATCTCTCCATACGGGTTCCCTTAGGTCAATGATAAATCATAGCCTTATTAAGTTCATTCCCAAAGCTAGGGATCCAAAGTTCATCTATAGTTGGTATCTTAGCACATTGCCCCATGTGTCATATAAATTTCTTGCAAAGGTTCTTTCATCATTTATTTTCCTCCATTGTTGATCTAAAGTAGAGGTCAACTATATTTAAAGTTACTATATTCTTGATAATGTCATTGTCATCTAAGAAGGTATGGACTAGGCTCAATCCTCTAGAAAACACATTATTTTGTAAAGATTGAAATTGAGAAAGCTTATGAACACATTGAATGACCTTTCATTCTTGCAATGCTCAAAGATTAACCAATTTTTTCTCTAGGTCATCCAAACTTTATTTGTAGATGATTCCACTTTCCTATATGTCAATAGGATATTGATCTGGGGCCTAGGGTTAAAAATCTAATGGGTAAATCTATAGAAATAATCTATATGAGTTGTGGTCTATGTGGAAACTTCTTCATAGAATTAAAGAAAACTAATAAAGGGAGATATATTGCACTAAATAGTGAATTTATCTTTATTCATCTATTTGTTCCATACATGAAATACCCTTGAGAAGGGTTTATGACTACTTATCCTCTACCTATTAATTGATGTCCAAACTATATTATAGAGATATGAACATATAATTTTCAATGATTCCTATTGTGGAGACTAAAAACCAATTGAAAGTTGAACCATCTTCTTGAGAAGTGGAACTATTCCATTGATTATTGTCTCATCTCGTAGTGGTTATGGAGTGCAAATGATTATTGATGTGTTCCTAATGAGCTAGAATGTGACTTGGCATACCATGAGCCTCATAGATGCCAACTTGGTTTCCACATTGACTATTCTATTTGAAGACTATAAAATGATTCTCAAGATGATGCAGTGAGTAGATCTATGAACCAGATGCTATAGTCCTACCAGAAGGTTTACTTGACCCTATTGGAGATATGGTAGAAACCACATGTGATTTATTGACGCATCATTGCTATAGAAGTGTTTATCTCTTTACAAAGTGTGTTGCATGATATGTGAAGCATTTGTTGGAGAGTAGATATGAATCTTTGTATTCCCTAAAGCATCTAGGAGGTGCTCTTCTATACTACAAACCTAAGAAGTATCCCTAAATAGTTGTTGCAAGCCATGAGGATGGTTTGGGTGTCATTGTAGGTAGCTTTTTTGGTGAATCCTCTTCAATTAGTCACCCCTCCTTGTGAAGCAATAGTCCCAATTATGTTGAGTCTAGGAAGAAAGTGCGAAGCCTTAAATTCTATTGTTTAATGAAACATTTGGCTTGCTTGGGAGCTATCTCTTTCCAACAACTCCGTATATAGGCATATAAATGTTTTGGGTAAACATGGATTCTAGAATATAATCTATCTTTACTACAAAAGGTCATTCTTCAATTAGATGTGATTTGAAGAATGTTGAGTATACATAGCTATATGGAAAAACCATCCTTGGAGTTGGTGCAATAGTTGTTGAGCATGAATTCACTTCGAATTTGGTAACTATTCTTTCCTACTATCACAACTACACTATGAGCATTTGTGTTGTACATACACATATGATTATGTGGGTATCAATGCCAAAGAAATATTTTATACATCTCCTTGGCAATATATAAAAAATCTTTCTTCCTAAATAAGATGAATAGAATACGTGAAGTGACAGTAAAGAGTGAATTTCATACCTCAAGGGTATTGTAGGAGCTAAGCCACCCTAGTTTGTAGATGTGGATGAGGTGTGGTTGGGATATTACATTGTTGGTAGCTTCAATATCACAACAATTTTGGAAGAGATCAGAATCTTCAGACAACCACTATCAATCATGAAGTTCAATGGTTATCCTTTAGCCCACATTTTTTATTAGAACAGTGGCTCTAATTTAACTTCCTTAGGTAAGAGTGTTGTTATTTTGGTGATGTGGGCTTGGATGTTATCTTCTATGTCAATGATTCCATTAGTGAAATCATTCATGGAAAAGTAAGAGTTTATCTAGTCAATCTAATTATCTAAAAAAATTCCATCAATATTACCCTCAAACACTAGCACGTCTAGGTTTACTTAAAATTTGGCTAAAGGTTATGCTTGATGATGGGGCCAATGGGACCACCCTTTCAAGGATCTTTAGAAACTAGTTGAACAAGAATTTTTGCTAACCAATGAGTGTCTCTTCAATCTATCTCTTGATCATCACATTATCTCCTCTTGTTTTGGTTTGGTCATCTTGGAATGGGTCAACAAGTATTTTAATGGATCTTAGGGTTCTATATCAAGACTCAAGTACTCTAACTGCATCCATAAGTACATGTAAAATATAGAGAAAACTACTTTGAAATTACTTATCTAAGGTCCACAGTTAAAATCATGGTGGACAACTCTCCATATGGAAGTCTAGATGAGTTATGGCATATGTAGAAGCTTATTAAAAATAAAAGAAAACAAACACATATAGATATAAAATTAAAGAGTGAATATATTTTTATTCATCTGTCTATTTTTTACATGGCATACTCTTGAGAAATTTGAATGGTTGTTTATCTTCTACCTATTAATTGATGTCTAAACTATGTTATAGAGATATGTATATATAGTTTATAGTGATTCATATCATAGAGACCAAAAGCTTCTATGAAGTTGAACCATCTCCTTGAGAAGTGGAACCATTTCCTTGATTGACTTATCATCCACTAGTGGTTTTGGAGTGAAAATAATTGTTGATACATTATTGATGAGCTAGCATGTAACTTAGTGTACCACAAGCCTCATAGGTGCCAACTTGGTTGTCATGTTGACTATTATTTATAAAGATTGTAGAATAATTCTTAGTATGTTATGGTGAGAATATCTATGAATTAGACATTGTGATCTTTCCAAAAGGTGTAATAGACCCTACTACCATAGGCGTTTCCTAGCCTACTTGATCACACTTCATCTAATTCAATGATTTGATTGATCCAATACCAATATATTGTTTGACATATGCTTGTGATAGCTTGTAGGATCGCTCGACAAGGGGAAACAAGTATAGGTTTGATAGTGATTTAGATCATTATTTTTCATTAACTTGATCAGGTTCTAACAAAGAAATGTTCATTTGCATGGAAGGTACACCACAACCACATGAATATAATGGTTAAAGAAAGAGCACTTGGTAGGGTACAAGACATTGGCCATATTGTGTTGTTGACCATGTAATCATGGGTTGACTATTTCTTCTTTGTGTCCTCATAAATATTATGTAAGTCTTGTTCATGCATTATTGATTGTCTAGATACTTTGATCTATTCACTAAGTCTGGTTCACATTATCCTAATTTCTAAGTTAGTCTAGTCTTTGACTATTATATATCTATATATCCCTTTATTCATATTTAATTAAGATTGAATTATATGCTTAACTTTCCAAAAATCCTTGTTTTATGTCTTAATTTGTATTATTTAATTCTAAGTTAAATCTTGGGTGGACTGCTTATATATATATAAGCCCTTCAGGGCACAACGTGGTGGTGAGTTCACTTGGTTTTGGTGATCACCACCCAGGTTCAAATCCCTGCTAGGCCAACGAGCTCGTAGGCTTTGTGCCCTCGCTGGGCTACCGTGCTCACAGGATCCTCCGATGGGCTGGCGTGCTCGCAGGCTGTGAGCCTTCGCTGGGAAAAATGAGCTCACAAATTTGAACTAAGGGCGTTAATGCCCGAGTGATAATGCCCATTGGGGACAAAGACCCCCCAGTTGTGGTCTCAGGCGGCAATAAAGCCATGGGAAGAGATCCCCCGTAAGGGTCTCTCTAGGCCCGGACCAGGCTAAAAATCCAGGTCTACCCAAACCAAATAAATATATATATATCAAGTAGTTGGTTTTACAGATCCAATCTAGGATTTCTTATGACGAGGGATACTTCTCACTTGGAGTGGTAGATAATCATCCTTTTTTTTTTGGTGCAATAGTGACTAATGCAACAGTTTGCTTACATAGATACCGATATATAATATCTATATATATTTATATATAAATATATTTAATTAGTATATCATGAAATACATATATATATATACATATTGATAAATGTAATGACAAGTGTATAATTAGTAGTAATGTTTTTATATAAAATGGTTAATATAGATAGGAATTGATAATCCTTATCCATATCAACCATTTCATATGTCATTCATTCGAATGAATTCCATGGTATGTTAAAGCTAAGGTTTTCTCAATTAATAACCACTTCTAGGTGGTGGAAGATAGGATTTAATGACTGCTAGTTAGAGGTTTAAAGGCCAAGATCAAATGGTGGAGATTTAGACTTTGTTTACAAAATTACCTTCCCTTCAAACTTAGAATTCAATTTTTTAGTGTCATGATGGTTTTAAGACTGTTTTATGATAGTTTTAAGGGTTTTGGACAGCCAAGAGGGTTTGTGAGAGTAAATAGACTTACAATAGGATCTTTAAAGTAGTCATATGCCCAAGATAAGTCCCATCTGCCCTATATAATAGCTACAAACCCTTTCTAAATGAATTCTATAATAAACTAGGAGTTTAACATGAGATCCAACCATTGCCGACATGAATATAAAAGATCAAAGACTAAAAACAATGTCAAATTGACCCAAGACCTCCCAAAAGCATCATTTACTAATATGACCACACATGAAACATAACAACTTAGATACAACACACATCCTAAGATTTTTGTAAACCAAGATGAAACTCTGATTGCCAAAGGCAAAATGATCTTGAAATCAAAGAGAGTAAGACTTTAATCTATAAAACACCCAAGCAAAGAGAACCAAAACCAATTAGGAGTCAAGAGACTAAACAAATGTCAAGCATACAAAAGGGAAGTCAAGGTCAAAGACAACTAAACAAGAATCATCAAACATAAAAGGTCATACTACTTGTATCACAAAAGTAAATTAGAAAATCAAGTCCAATAGGATGCTCCAAAGATACATCTCTTACTAAGCTTAACCAAATGACCTCTTACAACCTAATTAGGACTCCAAAACTAAATATTATGCAAACAAAAGCCAAGAAGACATAATCCAAAACTCAAAGAGTAAAAAGAGGGTCCACATTTTGCTAAGGCAAAAATGGTTGTGTTGACGAAGCACAACACATACCATCAAACAGTTATTATATTTTGGCTTTAATCTTAGGTCAAAATAATGGTGAATATTACCTTTTGCATTAAAAAGATAATAAATTGCATTGATTTTGAAAAGAATAATATTGTTCAGATAACATAGCCAATAGAAAATTTAATAAATTGATTATTTATAATTTTTGAGAAAAACTTCCAGATGTAAATATTATATTATAGGTTTTGGTGAAAATATTTTAATTCTACTTTTTCATCAGTTGGTATATTAAAACTATTAAAAGCAATCCTACCTACGAACAAAAATCATTAATATATTCCTTCAATCATTGATATCTACTTTAAGAAAATTGCTTGCACCAAGGGGAACCTATGTACCCAATTCAAGAAACCCCTTAAAATGGATTTATTCACCTCCTTGCATGTTCGATGGATTTGGTAACAGACACTAAATCGCAGGAAAGTTTTGGTCGGCTTCATTAAGGAGTCGAGTCCTACAAATATGATCTGTGTAGTGTGATCCTGCTGCATATCACTTATTTTTACTATGTTTATTCTGCATTAAACTTATCATAAAGATAATCAAGCTATGGAGGTAGTTTACATGACTGCAGTAGCCACTGTGGTAGTGACTATGGTGAGCATCATGAGAATATATTTCAGTAGGGGGCCGCTAAATTGGCCGGTAGTGGGTATGATGCCTTGGTTGCTATGGAATTTGAGCAATATTTATGAGCAGAGCGCCAAATTGCTACTTGAGAATGGTGGGAGTTTCATATTTAGATGCCCCTGGTTGTCCAGAAACAATCTGTTTGAAGTAGTCACCTGCACTCCTGCTAATTTAGAGTATATTCTGAAGAAGGAGTTTAGCAACTTCCCTAAAGGCCCCTATTTCAAAACGGTATTTTTTGACATATTTAGCGACGGTATATTTAACTCAGATGATGAAGTGTGGAAGCGCCAAAGAAAGCCTGCTGTGATGGCAGTAAGCAGCAGCAATTTCAAAGAGAGGTATTTAAGTCTCGTGCAGAAATCTCTGAGGCAGAAGCTTTTGCCATTTCTTGAAGAAGTTAAAGAGAAAAAAGTCACGGTTGATCTGCAACATGTTCTTCTTAAGTTCAGTATGGATAATATCTGTATGGCTGTTTTGGGGAGGGAACCAGGAAGTGAAACTTTTTCTTCAGCCTTAGATGACGCCACTGAATGCTGCACTTATCGGTTTCTCTGCCCTGCATTTCTATGGAAGGTTATGAGATTTTTCAACGTGGGTTCTGAGAAAAGGTTGAGCGTAGCTGAAGCTATAGTACGAGACACCGTAGCAGAGATGGTGAAGGCTAGAGTTAAGGAGCTGGAGGAAGGGAATGAATTGCAGGGAGATATTTTATCCACCTTCATCAAATTGGAAGAAGAACAAGGACGCTCTCCTTCTCAACATTTGTTGCAGGTATGTAGAGTTCATAAAAAACATTTTATGTAGGTTTATTAGTGTTGTATTCATTTTAAGTATTTTATAACTTCTATAAAAAATTTGATAACGTTTTTCCAATTGTAGGGATTAACCATGAGCCTATTTCTTGCTGGTAAAGATACTACTGCCGTGGCAATGTCATGGTTCTTTTGGCTTTTAAGCATGCATCCACATGTGGAGGAAAACATAGTCTCTGAACTTTTCCAGATTTTGAATTCAAAACACTTGAGCAGTGATAACCATGACTATGATAAGGTGGGCATATTTGATTGGAAAGAATTGAGAGGCATGAACTATTTGCAGGCTGCTTTGTCCGAATCTATGAGGCTTTACCCTCCTGTTCCTCTGCTTTACAGAGAAGCAGCAATTGACAACGTTCTACCGGATGGAACTCCTGTTAAGAAAGGCTCAAAGTTTATTTTACTCACTTATGCCACTAATAGAATGGAAAACATATGGGGAAAGGATGCCCTTGAATTCAAGCCTGAGAGATGGATTAGTAAAGAGGGGGTCTGTATGAAGGAGTGGGATTTCAACTATCCTGTGTTTAATGCAGGTCCTAGGTTATGCATTGGGAGAGAACTTGCCTATGTGAATATGAAATGCATGGTTGCCAATATCCTTGCACGGTATAGAGTAAAAATTGAAGCTGGTCATCAAGTGAAGCCTAAGATTGCGGTCACTCTAACCATGAAGCACGGCCTTAAAGTCACCTTGCACACCAGAAATGATATTCTACACTAAAAAGTGTCACTATATCTATTTGCCGCTGAAACTTCTGTTATTTTTCAGTTAATAAAGCTTTTTCATATATATGAAAAAGCAGAGGATAGCCATTGGGTAGCATCTATTATTAGTCACAGTACAATCTATAAAATAAAGTATGTAAACTCTATTGTTCAGTTATGCAGCAGGAAAGATCTATTTGGCGCACTTATAATGTACCATATAATAATTTATAAATTATCTATTCATGTTAAGAAGTTCAGGTTGCTTGTCACAACCAATTGTTCTTATTTACCTTTCTTTACCGTAAATCAAACGTTGCAAACGTAAGTGTAAATTTAAATATGCAAGTGAATTGATTTATTTCTAAAACTGGTGTGTTTTAAGACAAGCCAGCTTGAAATCTTTGCTTGACATGTTATTTATTTCAACTTAAAAAAAAATTATTTCAAGAAAGCTTAAATTTTTTTGAGGTGAAAATAGCATACCATGGATGTCATTTCCCATTTAGTTTTATGCCTATTTTGATAGGAAGGTCTTAATATAATAATATCATTTAGTTGTATAATCTTATGTTTGAGCTATATAATCTTATGTTTAAGCTGTATTTAATCTTATGTTTGGTTTAGATCATGTCATGATTCTTACATTTTTATTTTACTCTTGTTTACACAAACTTAATACATTTATCACTTATCTATTTCTATCTTATTTTCATATATTTGCTCATTAATTAGAGATTGTCACTTTATTCTTGTGGTCTATTTTTGAGCAATGTGGGACCAATCTAGTTCAATTCCAAGGAGTGTGAGAATGACCCCAAAATTCAAATGTTTAAATTCAAATTCAAAATTTCCCACTCCTTTCTACCAAACGTTATGAGCTAACTTGGGACATCTTTGTGTACAATTTTGTTATGTCAAAATATTTAGAGACATTCAATGTACAATTAATTAAGATCAAGAAAATAGATGATCAAGCTAAAATCATTATTGCAAACTTTGATTTTTAAAGAACAAAAGAATCACCTATACAAATAGGTTATTTGCATGTTGGTGATTGTTGTCTTTGATATTTCTCATCACTATTAATCTAACCCATCAAGCGGCTTGACCTAGGAGAAAACACTTATCTATTAAGTCAACAATCTCCTCAAAGGTGTTCTTAAACACTGACTTAACAAAATTAGCTATCTCAAAGTTAAAGGTAAGAAGAGCTTCAAATGCACATTTGTAAATTCAAATATGTGAGGAACGGATCAAATCCGTATGCCACATCAAGATTGTGGCAATTGGGATGGAACTCATGACACTCAAGATCAACCTACAATATTATTTCTACTAGTTTCAATTCTAAGATAGTCACCAAATATAAATCAATAATTTTGTGATAGTGGCAAATTAATTCAGCATGGCATCATCATTCTTACATCATCAATTTAAGAGCTAAGCCCATGTATCCTCTCATTTAGTTGTTGTATTTATTTCAATTTGATAATCTTTCCCAAATTTAATTTTAGTCTAGATTAATTTATACTTAATTAATTACATGTATTTATCTACCCTAAATGATTACATATATATCTGTAGTGTTGAAAATTTGATTTAATTAATAAGAAGTTTATTTGTTTTTCAAGTTAAATGTTTTTAAGGCATTGTATGCACAAAAATCGCATCAAGCCAACATGACAGTCTTATAATGAGACAGTGGTCACAGCTCATGATCGTCGAAGGTATGATTTTACCTCTTCCCAGTAGTTTCACACCTTGATGACTTTATTTTTCATTTTGTCACCTTTTCCCCCTCTTGTTTTGTCTTTCTTTCCACCTTTCCTACCTTTTTCATTACCTAGCTGACCCCCTCATTCTACCTATTTAGGGTCACCCCTAGTCTCTTCAAGGTCACCCCTAGTGATCCTGGGTCACCCCTAGTGATCTTGGGTCACCCATGTGACTCTAACTAGTAGAACAAGCAACCCTCTCATTTTTCATTTGCATAAAATTTCATATTTTTGGCTTTATAACTTGATTTTTAGCTCATTTTAACTCACATTTTTTTGTGTTAACTCACTCGTTGCCTCTTTTTCTTTCCATTTTGAACTTATTATTGTATTTTATCTTTTTATCTTGATTGAATTATGTCTTTATGTATCTCTTTGATTTCATATTTATCTCTTTGCCTATTCATGGATGGTTTCTTCTTTTTTCTTCAGTTAACTCCCCCTTCTGGTTTTATCTCTTTTCTTATATTCCCTCCCATTTTTGCCTATAAATACAACCATTCTCTTCATTATTTTTCATGCTCAAACCTTCAATTTCTCTTCTCATCTTGAAGTTGCATCACAAGCTTCTTGAAATCTTTTACCGTTAAGCCTTGAGCCTTTTGCTTTCTCACATTCAAATTTAGTTATTCTTTAAGATTCTTAGCTTCTATACAATCCTTGATCCTATTGCTTACTTGCTTTATCTTAGTTTATTCTCTCATGCACTCTCTATTGCTCTTGGTTACCTTTTCATTTTCTTTGCATTTTCAAGCTTCTTGTAAGCTTCTACACAAACTTTGAGCCTTTTGCTTATTATTCTTAGTTTAGATATTTTCTAGCACAGATATCTCTAGAAGATTTATCCTAACCAAGCTTCTCATATAGGCCTCAAGACTTTTCTTTCTTTTTAAATAGCCTTACAAGCCCAGAGCTTTCTCCATTTTGATTTTCCCACAAGCCATAGAGCTTCTTGATACTTTGATTTCTTCGCATTTTTTTCTTCTTCCTATCATCAAGTAAAGAACCCCACTACTACAAAAGAGGACATTCAAATATTAGTTGGACCTCTAAGGATGATTTGTCTAGTAATGGTGCAATTTGTATACAAGTTATTTTTACATTTTATCTATAGTTAGAAGATAGTTTACATGCATAGAAGTAAATTTCCATTTCATTAAAAAAGAGAAAAAGTTGTTTTTTACCAAAAAAAAAAAACATCTTATTCTTCATTCGACTTCTATATTAGTTGCATTTCTTTTTCTTCCTCACTATGCATTTAGAAAGAGTAAATTGCATTTCTTTAAAAGATTACTTCATTTTTTTGCAATCATTGGTTATCTGCATTTAAAAGAGGTAGATTTGCAAAAGAAAGTTATTTGTAGAAGTTTATTTCTTCATTCTTCTTTGTTACAAAAGATTACTTTCTCTTCCACATCCATATATTAGTTTACATTGAAAAACTTGCATTCAAGAAAGTAGATCTGCATTTCTTCTTCAAAAAGAAACTTGCTTTAGTATAGGGAAATATTATCTTTTTATTACATTGTTCTTTATTTTCAACTATTGTGATATTCAAAGTGAAAACACAAAAACATAGTAAAACTTGTTGGTGCCTGCATAAACATTCAGGTTTCAAGCATTTTAATTCGCAGGCATCTTTCATAAAAATTCACAAAATTCTAAGTCTTTCGGCCTTTGCAGTAGAAAAGTGTAAAAAATCTGTTGTATGCATGTCACTTTGTATATACAAGGCTGTTTGTATATACATGCAGGTCAAATGTACATTGGCAGGCTTGCAGAATTCTCAATCGGCCTTTGAAAAATGGAAAAAAATTGGTTATATGCATTTCGCAATGCATATCGGGCTTAAAAGGGGTGCATATACATTGGCGAATCTATCACAGATTCCCAAGAATATTCTGCAATTGTATATTGAGTTTGCTTGTATATCGGGTTTGTACGTTTAGACATATAACGGCTACATACAATGGAAAAGATGCAAGCGGATATACAACGGCTAGATGCATGTGTGAAGGTAAATGTATGTCAAAGATACATGCAATGAAAAGATACAAGGGGTCTTGTACATCTAGCAATATATAAAGCAGGAGATACATATGGTGGAGTCTACCTCACATATAAAGTGGAACGTACATGCAATATACATTCGCTATATGCAAAGTGAAAAGTGCAAGGGGGCGATATACAAAAGGTGGGGCCCACTGATTGCATATTTTAGTGATTGTATGTTCGCACATACAATCAAATATGCATTTGCAAATATACAAGCTGGATCTAAAATGAGCATGCATTCCGGTTGATAAAAGTTGAAGTCCGTTGTTTGTATGTATAATCTGCTTGTTTGTTCGCATTGTATATGCGACATACATTGGTCATATACAAAGGAAGAACATGCAACCCGGATGCGAAAAGGAAGATGTACTGTGGCGGATAATGGTTTAGGGTCCGCAACATGTATATTAGGTGCTTGTATATGCCGATATACATTGCAAATATATAAAGGTTAAGATGCAAGCTGGACCCGAATATATTTGCATTTTGTTCTATAAGTGTTTGGCATCTGCGGCTTGCATGTGTATTGTGCATTGTATATGTTGATATACAATTTGAAGTGCAATGAGTTAGATACAATCCGGACCCGATTGAAAATCAAATGCAGTGAATAAAATTTGGGGTCCACTTCTTGTATGTGAGGTGCATTGTATATGCTGAGATGCAAGGTAGAGAAGATGCAACCCAGACATGAGACGAGAATATGTTTTGGCAGATTTCAAGTTGAAGTCCACGGGTTGCATGTTATGCGTTGTATATGTGATATACAATGAAAAGATACAATGCGGATTCCAAAGGATGTTCCAGTCTAGCAGATAAAGTGTTGAAGTTTGCGGCTTGCTTGTATGTGCATTATACAATGTGATATGGAAAAGGGGGAGATACAAGCCGGACCTGAACCTAATTTCAATTTGATTTAAAAATATATTTGGGGTCCGCACTTTGTGTGCAGGCAGTTGTATGTATATGCATGTTCTTTTGCATATATAGGGCGAAAAGAGGCAAAATACATGTTGCGATGGTGGAAAAGTCAGCGATGGAAGCACAGGGTGCCTACGTGGCACGTTCTTATTGGTTGGTGACTTTTCAAAGCATTTTGATGCCATAGATCTCAGCGATAGGAAGGAGAATGACGGCCCTATTTTGAGCACTTGAGGAAGGAAGTATTTTCTATGTATCTGTACAAGTTCGAGCAGGAAACTTCATAGCACGAACCATTGCTGCATCCCGCGGGTAGGTTGGCCATTTATGGCAACAGTGCAGAGGTATGGGTTGAGTTGACAGGTTAATCACCTGATTTAGGAAGATCTCCATGCGGCGGTGCAGATCCCGATCTCACCTGTTCCCTTCCTTCTTTCTGCTTGGAACATTCAATGATTTGAACACCATTTTGTGGTGCGCTGTATTTGGCAGGAATTTTGAAATGCAATGTAATTAATACTGAGTACACATTCCTGCTGTATATGAAGGACTGTGTTACTCATTTTCAAGGTTGTTGAAGACTTGGGCATTTTTGGGGGGAAAATAATGAAAGACAAAGCATTTTCTTGGCTATTTTATCTCTTTTGAAGTTTATGAGTTGCATCTGAATGCACCTTGCACATATGTTCAGTTTCATGTCATATTTATATGAAAAATGCTTCATTACATGTGTTTATCTGTCTATCTCCATTTGTTGTATGCATTAGCTTCTTTTGAGTTTGGTTGCTAAGGGTTTCTCAGATTCTGGAATACAGATTTATGTATTGCATGCTTAATCTTTTAACTTCCATTCAGGGAATGGATTAAATTATTTTAGGTTGAGTATGGAGAAGATTGTATGTCAGCTGGGATGTATGTAAGTAGAGACAGTTAAATACTTATCCTTGGGTGGTGTTTGTAAGGCAAATACTAGTCCTAACCCCTTGAAACTTGAATGTCAGTTGCAAGCCACTCTCCTGTATACGTCTAGTTGACTCCTTGCCCTGAGATAGGCACCGATCTGCTTCTGGATTAGTAGTTATGATCCAAAACCCCCTGTCTTGCATCCAAAACATTAATACAAATCCTTTAAAATTTCCAACCTATTAGTTGTAGGAGTAGAAATAGGATCCCTGCATACTCTCTTCCTAAATTAGTCAGATACGTCTAATAAAGCTGCCAACTTTGTGATTTATCACCCAAATCTTGGTCCATACATGAGAGTATTCTGCCTGTTCTAAAAAGCTAAATCTTTCTGTCATTGGGCGAGTCAAGTTTAAATCTTTAGCTAATAGGGATACCCCCCTTGGTGCGGCAAAACTAGAAGTGAAAGGGAGGCAGCTCACGCAACCTCCTATATTCGTTGGCCGAATTCGCCTATGCATAGGAACTAGACAACCCTCTACCGATTCGGACACCAATAGATAGCGACTCTGCTGGGGAAGTAATGCCATATCCATAAAGGTATGAGTCTAGAAGATTGAAGAATTAGACCTAGAAGTGCTTTGTCACATCAAAAGAAAAAATTTATGTGTGACTCTGCTGTGGGAGAATCCAGAAAGAAAAGAAATGAATTTTTAGCTTCATGTTATTTGAAGCTTATTCCTCTGCCAAGGAGGTGGCGACTCTACATATAAGAACCTGATAAAAGACACAAGATGTGTTAAATTTTCATTCTCTCAGTCAGGAAAAAGGAACCTATCAGTAGCTGCAACATATCCAGGTATTTGTATAAATTGTAAAAAGATTCCCTATTTGGTGAAACAACACTGGTTGAAAGGGAAATGTTAGTGAAAGATTGCATGCTTTTGTAAGAACCTGGTTTGTATTTCAAAAGGAGTATGCAATATTGTTAAAAGACTCATTTAGAGGACTTTAGGAAATTAGAAATAACAATTTGTATTTTAAAGGCTTAAGGTCATTGTTGTGATTGAAAATCTGAGTTGAGAAGGGGGTTGCAAAAACACATAAAGATGTATTATCAGCCCATGCACCCTTGTGAGGTGTCAAATGCAGTAATGTATAGTGATCAATCCCAACCATATAATAAGAGAAGTTTCAGCATTGACAGATATAGGCCCATAAATTTCAATGGCATTTGTGGTTATCCAAAAGCTTTTCCATCTAAAATCAGAAAGTATTTGCCCAAATTCAATGGTATAAAGGATGAATCAACTGAAAGACACTTGTAGTAGTTTATAAATGTTATAGATGATTTTGAGGTTGACCATGAGGATGTAGTTATGAGATTATTTGTTCAATCTCTGGATGAAGATGCAAGGGACTAGTTCTCCTATCTTCCATCTTACTCTGTCAGCTCTTGGCAAGATTTTAAATCTACATTTGTAGAACAATTTGGTGAAAGAATATCTGAATATGCAGTTATAGTGATTTTATGTATATTCATATTGAAGAAGATGAGTTAATTCTAGCCTTTAACCTTAGATTTATGAAGGCATTGAATAGAATACCAGAATGTATGAGACCTAATGATGCATTGTGCCTAGTTGTTTATTTGGGAGCATTTGATAAGAAAATGAGTTATAGATTGAGAGATAAGGAGCCCACCACATTGCATCAGGCACATCAGTTTGCAGTAGATATTGAAAACAATTGGAGGTATGGAATTCAAAAGGGTTATTTCTCTAAAAAAATTTGCTACCCTAGGGCCACCAATCTCGATAAAGGATGTAATTTATATGTTGAAAATGAATGTCAAAGTACTCACACCCCTGTTATCCCTGTTTATGCATCATTCCAAGTTGGTGATGACTCTGCCATGGAGGAGGATGTCCTGATTTGCCCAGCAAGTGAAGTTGACAATAATGATTTCTCAAGTAATATTTGCATACCCGTCCTAAGCAAGGAGCATTCATGTTTAAATGATCTAGTTGTATAAGGTTGTAATCATATGGATCAAGAGTCAATATCAGTTTCATCAGGAAGCATTAGAGGGCTAGAGAATGATGTAGATAGTTCAACTTCAGAAGGCATTGAGGTAGCAAAAATTTTGTATGTGGGGCAATCAGATGATAGAGATGATATCCATGATCAGTTCATGGATCAGGTTTGTTCTTCTTATGACTATGGGTTTGTCAATGATAAAAAAGAGGTGGATTGTCATGAAGAAGAAACAGAGGCCTTTGCAGTAAGTATGAATCCCCTTTATGATGAGCCTCTAGATGCATTTGATGTTGTGAGTCATGACCTTCATTGGTGTAGAATTAACCCTTTGTTTGAAAATGATGATACTGATTTGCAAACTGTAGATAGTGAATGTTCAACTTTAGATGTGCCAAATATGTGCAACAATGGGTGTATGGATCAGGATTTGTTATCACTGTCAATAAGTGATATGAATGGCAGTGAGGGTCTCATGTATTCTGAGTGTTTTCAATCTTTAGATCAGCTAGATGAGTGCCTGGTAATGTGCAGCAGCCAGGTAGATAATGAGGGTATATTGTTTGAGGAATATAACATAAATATGTTTCCTAAAGCTGAAAAATGTTCTGGGATGTATGGTTATATGTCTGATTGTGAGATACAGAGTGACGGAGGCAATGCTGACAGAGGCAACTTTTCAAAAATGGTAAAGCATGTAATTAACAAGATCAGCATGTGGGCATATTATTTTAATGTTTTCAGCTATGGTTGGGGTTATTCAGAATGGAATCAAGCATTTGACAGGACAAGGTTGTGGTTCTTCATTTTTGGCTACCCAAGGCCGCCAAAATAATGTTTGAAAATATAATTTGTGATGCAGGTTGGTGCAGTATTTGACTCTGTAGCCCAATGGATAAGGCCCAATCTATGAAACCAGAGATTCTGAAATTCTTTCCATGCCTGCAAGAGGCATGCGTCGCCAAACAGAGCCAATGTTGGTGCTTGCATAAACATTCAGGTTTCAAGCATTTTAATTTGCAGGCATCTTTCATAAAAATCCATAAAATTCTAAGTCTTTCATCCTTTGCAATAGAAAAGTGCAAAAAATCTGTTGTATGCATGTCACTTTGTATATACAAGGCTATTTGTATATACATGCAGGTCAAATGTGCATTGGCGGGCTTGCAGAATTCTCAATCGGCCTTTGAAAAAATTGAAAAAATTGGTTATATGCATTTCGCAATGCATATCAGGCTTAAAAGGGGTGCATATACATTGGGGAATCTATCACAGATTCTCAGGAATATTCTGTAGTTGTATATTGAGTTTTCTTGTATATCGGGTTTGTATGTTTAGACATACAATAGCTACATACAATGGAAAAGATGCAAGCGAATATACAACGGCTAGATGCATGTGCAAAGGTAAATGTATGTCAAAGATACATGCAATGAAAAGATACTTGAGGGGTCTTGTACATTCGGCAATATACAAAGCAGGAGATACATTTGGTGGGGTCTACCTCACATATAAGGTGGAACGTACATGTAATATACATTCACTATATGCAAAGTGAAAAGTGCAAGGGGCCGATATACAAAAGGTGGGGCCCACCGATTGCATATTTTAGCAATTGTATGTTCGCACATACAATCAAATATGCATTCGCAAATATACAAGCCAGATCTGAAATGAGCATGCATTCCGGTTGATAAAAGTTGAAGTCCATTGTTTGTATGTATAATCTGCTTGTATGTTCGCATTGTATATGCGACATACATTGGTCATATACAAAGGAAGAACATGCAACTCGGATGCGAAAAGGAAGATGTAATGTAGATAGTAGATAGAGTGGGAATAGTAGGGATAGTGGTAGATATGACAGGTGTAGGATAGGGGATTGGGAGTTACACTTGTTGCAAGAAGGAAGGTGGAAGTGGAACAGGGGATGACTATGGAAGTGGGATGGTGATAGGGATAGAAAGAGTAGGGTGAACTACAAAAATTGGGATGGTAGTTTGGATGAAGGGAGAGGTTGAATGAAGTGATGGGTCAGAGGAAGGTTGAGTTGGAGGTGGAGCAGAGGTGATTGG
This sequence comes from Cunninghamia lanceolata, assembly GCA_027924645.1. Lineage (NCBI taxonomy): Eukaryota > Viridiplantae > Streptophyta > Pinopsida > Cupressales > Cupressaceae > Cunninghamia > Cunninghamia lanceolata. Next base: position 14,888,160 of record BSBN01000972.1, on the reverse strand, counting down.
GATAGCCTTTGAGGTAATGTCCTTCTTCTTCTTCCTAGTCAACTATGCCTTAGGCTCCCACTCTTCACCCTCTTCTATTGGATCTTGCTTCCTCTTGTATACCTTTGGTTGGGAAGGGGGAAGTCTTTTGCTACCTCTCATCCTTTGTGTTGCAGTAAACTAAACTTTATTTTCTTTACCTTTGCTCTTTAGAGGGGGAACTTCTTCTTCTGTGCTTTCCTCATCTCTTTCAATCTCCTTCCCTTTAGCTTTTAAGGCTTCCCCTTCTTCAGGTTGCCCTTCTTCAACCTCCTCTTCAATTTCTGGTTTCTTTTTCCTCTTGGACTTCTCCTTGGTGTAGGTTAGCTCTATCCCCGAGCAACCAATTCAACCATCTTATTATCTACCCATTTCTTACTATACTTGATATTTTCTCTCATTAACTCCTCCAAGTAACTTCTTCCTCAACCCAATTAGGTGGAGGGATGGGATCATTGACCACCGCATCATAATCCTTCTTTTGCAAAATTTTCCCATCATTTGAGACTTGGTCAAGTATTGGATATATATTAAACAATTTGATGTGAAAGGCCAATAGCCTAGAACATCTTATTTTCTTAACTTCATGTTCATTAGAGAAATTTGCCCAAAAATCCTCCAGATGAGGGATATGATAATACTCCTTTCCTACAAGTTGCTCCAATTTATGATTGGGATCAAAATGTGGCCTTACATTGTAGAAGTGGAGGTGGTATTTCTGGATTTCTGCATCTGAGTCCTTGGCTAAAGGAAAAGGACATGAAACAAACCATTTCCAACAATTAAAGGGAATGGGACCCCAAGTCGGTGCTTGTCTACTAGAAGCTATTGTAATTCACAAACTTGCCTAGTAAGTTCTAACAAGATGATTTTAACAGTAGGGTACTTAGGCAATTTATATGCAAGGCTTGTGAATCCCTCTATTCTTATGTATGAAAGTGTTAGGAACTAGATGAACCAACATCCATATTTTTTTACCAACTCCATTGCTAGAATTGAGAGCCTCTTATTCAAATCTCCCTCTAGCATTCTAGTAATGTACATGGTAAAAGTATCGTTGACCCTCTTGTAATGGTTGAGAGAGTTTTCTAGTTGTAGCTAGGGATAATTGTCATAAACTTTGACTTGCCCTGCTCCATTTCTAATGGTTCCATTTCTTGTCAACCCATGATAGTGAGCATTCTTGGCCAACATATAAATCATGTAGGAAGTCATATAGAACTCCTTGGTGACTCCTACTTGGGTGAATTGTATGTGTAGGTTGTCACTGATGATCTTAGCCTAGTGTATCTTTTCAATCCCATTCAATACCTCTACAAATTTGAACATCCACTCATGAAAAGTAGAGGCAGTGGATAAGCCCATCACTTTACAAGTATCAGAGTCACCAGATCATTGATTTATGTTTTGAAGTCACTTCGGTAAAGGGTTTTGGGGAGCTTTGAAACCGTGGGATTGGAGGTCTTCATCCACATAAAATTTATGATTCTCCTACATTCCTTAGGCCCCTAGTTGTAAAATGTTAGTCCATCATATTTAGTCAAATCAACCATGATTGGATAGACTAGGATGGCAAAGGCCTCAACAAGTGCTTAGATTGAAAGATCAACTAATATTGTGCCATCATTAGTTGTTATCCTTCTTGAGTCATGGTGGTAATGTTGAGTGCATTTCATTATGGGGTCTAGGTAGTGGGCAGAAGTAGGAGATCTTACTACTTGAGCTATTCCATTTGTCACTAATTTCTTCACTCTCTCTGTTAAATTTGGGCCATACATCCTTTCCCTAAAGTCTTCTATATCAACGTGTCCTAAATCAATGTTTGACACTGAATTCTAGACGAAAGTAATCTTGGAGGGGGGAGACACCCCTTTGAATTCATACTTCATATCTTTGACTATGGACATTACCTTGCAAGACAAGATCCATAATGAATTTTCTTTTAAAACTTACTACATTCAGTTATAATGACTTTTGTGGGGTTTTCCTACCCAAAAGGATATCAAAATTTGTAAAGATGATTCAGTTAAATGCAATAAAAACATCACAACATTATCTTTTGAGAAAGAATTGAAAGCTAAGAATGTTGAATATTCATGCAGGGCCCTTGTTATACTTGGGATGGAAAGGGAGATTTTGCAATATCCAACAGTAATAAAGATCTCCACAATTCCATATTTACCCAAGGTTGCAAGTGTTTTATGGAAAATGATGTTGAGAAGGATGTAGGACATATGTGGAATTTCCTCTTATAAAAGTTCCAATATCCTTAGGATTTCTATAATGGGGACGCAGGGATTTGTGAGAGAAGTGAATGCTGGGTGAGAAAGGCAATCATAACATTACAATACATCCATCCTGACAGTGAAACTCTGCGATAGAAAGTGAATGCACATTTGTGGGAATTCGAGGGTCACTTGGATTTGCAGAAAAAGATGGTGGAGGTGGGTATTTCCACATCCTTTACATAATTCTGCAAAATACAATTTGTGAAATCTTTTGCAGGAGTTAAGAGGAGAGTTGGACTTGCAGAAGAAAGCATGAGGGAAGGATATGTTCGCCTCCCTTACGGAGCTTCACAAAGAACTCAAATGTTACTTTTGTTGGAAATCTTTGAAAGGTCCAGATTTTACGAGATAAAACCGAGGAGGTGGAAACATCCATCCTCCCTTGTGGATTCCATAAGAAGGGTCTTATGATTTGTGGTACGATTGTGCAAAAAATTAAACCCATGAAGGATCTATCACTATTAATGGAACAACCATGAGTTCAAACCATCCTTCCTATTTGGGAAACTTTGTAAAGATATAGAAGGGGGCTAGTGGTAGGTTTTACAATGAAATATCATGTGAATATGAGGGGCCATGATTAAATTAGGGCATAGTTTCAAACCATGTACAACACCTAGGGAACGATATCAATATGCCAACATCTTCCACCTTGAAAGGACTTCGATAAGACTTTGCAATGATCATATTTTGAAACTAAGGTGAGATAAGAAGTTTGAAATTTCTGTCATTTTCATGAATTTAAGGTTTAATTTGTGTTTTGAAGAATAAAGAGGGTTTAAGGTCTTACTTGATTGGTGGCTGACCGAACAGAGATGGAGTTGCAATGTTTTGTACCATAGCACATGCATTGAATGAGTCCATAGGAGATATGGAAATGGCTACAAGATTATTTGTGAAGATCACATGAATCTGGAATTCTAAAGTTCGTAGATGGAGAAACAAATACTTGAGAGAAAATTATGGAAAAATGACTATGAAAACTGACTCAAATACTTTATAATTCCACTGGCTAATAGCCATTAATGCAGGGTATGTGTGACGTCTTCTGCACATCATGGATACGCAAAAAAGAGAGGTCTTGTAGGATGCACATGGAACTCTGCGAAGACTCAAGATAACCAAAATATACTAAGTTTGCAGAGTTATATAACTAGATAGGTGTTACATCCCTATTTTCTAACTTGCTTTACTTTTACTTTTTACTTGGGCATAAGTAAATTTGTTGTGATGTTATAGACTTACGACAGGATATGACATGGAATTATATTGTAAATCATTTATGAAATTATGGAAATGATTATGTTATTGTCGATTTACTATCTATATGATGAGATTTGATTTACTAGTTGAATTTATCGAATAATGATGCACTAATCTCTTATTGTTTGATGACAAGTGAAACAGGATTACAGGTTACCGACTCTCAGAGAAGAGAGAGAGAGAGAGAGTATCTTTCGAGAAGAGAGAGATAGACTTTGGATTACGAGTGGACAATTTGCCAAACGAGTCTAGTGATAAATGATAATGTGAACCAATGAGTCATATGAGGTAAGTCTTGTCTTGCCAGTTTTCTTTCGAATCTAATCGACAGGTAGTCGATATCTTGATTATCATCTAGTCAAGTTGATGATGAGTTGACATAGTTGTTTGCGAAGTAAACAACATCAGAGCCGTAAAACAATTGAGTTATTCTTCTTGAGTCACTTGAGGTTTTATTGTCACCTCTTAAATGTCAAGACGTTCCCATCAAGTTAGATGATGCTAATATTGTCGACGTTTAACGTCAATAGATGAACCTATTTGTGGTGGATTTGTGGATCATGTCTCGTAGTCGAAAGATGCGAGAAGTCTTTTTGTGCGTCAAACGATTTAGAAAACTTGTGTTGCGTTATGCCCAATCCGTCGTGATTGCCGTCAAAACGCGTTAATCATGTGTTGTGAATTGTTTCCCTTTTGTAAATCGACAGAAAATGAATGTGAAGTCGATTTATGCTATAACTGTTTTGGTCATCATTTGGGAGGATATTCCAAAATCGTTTAGTCGTAATTCGGCTAACGGGATGTATTTTTTTCCGCCAGTTTGCTTGATGTCGGCTTCTTGTCGAGTCAAGTGGTTTTTGCCCAAGCTCTGTCGGTTGGGACGTCTTCCATTGCGAATGCATCCTTTCCCTTCGAGCTTAAGACTTGAGTTATCATAAATCAAACCTACACCTTCTTTATTAAGTCAGTTTTTACTCCTCTCTTTTCAAACTTGGAGACACAATAAGCATTTATTATTTCATCACCTTGTATGAATTTAACTCCTCTAATCATGTTAGTTCCATACTCAGAAGTTAGGAAGCCTTCTTGTGCGAGTAATGGATGAGGTTGTTGTGCCACGTCACATTATAGGAGTCTTCTTCATGTTTAGTGGTCGCGGTTGTTGAGGGAGATGGGTGGTTGCATCAACTGACCTCCTTTTTCTAAGGCATGGAACGGTGAGTGAATGCTAGGGGATCCTCGTCATTGTACGCGGTGAGAAAAGGGGAGTTTCGGTGGTTATGAAACGGGAAAATAAAATCGTGAAGGGAGGGGATTAATCTCCTTCACCGGGGACAGGCGATAGGATTACGAATTTCATTATTGCATTGAAATGGCGATCGTTTTGTTCTATGTGTTTCACTCTCTTTCGAGATGTAGACTCATCTAGTGGTACTTAGTATGCAAGGTATTGCGGTGGGAATAAAGGTATAACCGTTGAAATAAATGTGGATGCTCCATCATCGTGGAGGGAGCGGTTGTTATGGAGAAACCAGAGAAAACACAGTGGAGAAGGCAGTAGTGAGGGGGTCGTTTAGAAACAAAAAAACTGCAGAAATGTCAATGGGATCCTCTTTACTATGGACGGTAGGAAGTTATACTGGGGAGGATAAAGTGGAATGGGGGGAAGATGCATTTACTCATTGTGAAGAGTGCAAAAAGGGCGTGGGTTCTGCTGTTGAAAAGGGGGAAGAAAAGCTAGAAACCACAGAGGGAGTTTTTGGTGATTATGACTTTTATCTCAGGATAACTGTGTCATTTTTGGGAGTATGAGCGAGGGGTGATCTATGTTTTGCTGTGATCACTTATGTAGGAGATCAGGGGTCGAAGTTTAGAAACTACGGAGAGAGGCACCATCCATTTGGTGGGGGGGCTTCGCTGTGCACGAGGAGGGAGTAGTGAAGGTTTAGAAACCGCAGAGGGGGAGCATTGTTTTGCTTCATTGTGCACGGTAGGAAGAGGAGGTGAGCTAGGATTTTATGCAGAGACTATTGTGTTAATGTAGAGGAAGACAACAGTGTTGTTGAATTGAGGATAGAATAGCTACCACCATTTGGAAAGAGATCTTGTCTTGTGGAAGGAACAAACGTAAAGCAAGAAAATAGCAAAGGTGACCATGGGATAAGAGAGGTTAGGAGCAATAAGTGAAGAGATAGAGCTCTTCAAAGGTGTTCAAGACTGTCAAAGAATTCTAACCAGGTTCTTCTTTTAATATGTAGTCTTCTTTTACTTTATGAAATGCACGTCTAGATTTCGACACTTCTAAATATCTTTCGGTAGATAACGTAGTCATCCATATGCGTGATTGTATGCTAGATATAGACAGAGATTTTATGTCGTGAAGTTTCTGTGTAAGTAGTACTTTTCATGTTGAATGTGTATGATATAGAATACCACTTGCAAAATAGTATTCCTGTACTCTTATAGAACCACGTGTATATACTTATATTAGTTGTGTCTTTAAGGAATCACATTATTTCTACATAAACTTGACATGGACAATGTTGTCAAGCTTGTGGATTTTATTACATTTCTCTTCTATTGCTCGAAATGAAATAGATGGCCATATTCAATGATAACATAGTACATGAACAGTACATGAATGAAAGAGCAACTTTTCAACATAGAACTAAGTGGATAGTAAATAGAATTATTCTATCATCCTTTTGGGAATCAAACTAAACTTAGGAGAAGTTTAGACTTGAAATTGAACCCTTAGCATTATTATATCTGAGGAAAACTCAAATATTTTAAACTAGTCAACGTTTGTGAGATTTAGACGACCTCGTAGTCGGATAAAGACTAGAGGATAATTTCTTTCTTACAATATATTGCTTTTCAAAACAAGTTTATTTGATATTCCATTGTGTTGGAATATGGAAGATAAAACCCTAAGTAGATATAATTGAGGTTTAGAGATGATAGACTCTTGAGTCTCATAGTACAAAATACTATTACTAGTTCAAGAAGAAGAACTATGTTTATCTTGGATATGTATTATTGTAAATAGTAGCATGTTATGTACTCCATTAAGGTACCCTTTCGACCAACCTTTTTGATAGTCCAGAAAGTACTGGTGGTCGATAAAACCATGTCACATGATGGCATCTAATTAGCCATGATTTGGTAAATTATTCTAAATGAAAGTTGAGTAACTTGGTTAAACTATGAAGTTCTAGACAAAACTATTTCTTTATGACAATACTAGACTCTAGAACCAAGAATAGATAAAAACCTTCAAACAAGGAATAGAAAGTCAGGAAGTCATAGATTCCATATTGTAGTTGCAACAAGATGTTCTTTTTGAAAGACTAAAACCTAGAATGTTGATGATTATACTAAGGACCCACTCTTTCAAGGAAAAGATTGATAAAGTCTTAAGTAATATCTATGTTGAAAAGTAATTTCGGAGACATAGTGGACTACTCCTATGTTTCAAGTTTGAAACTAGTAAACCAACTCGTAGTATCATATAAATGAACTTGGATTCTGAGTTAAAAATAGAAGACTAAAGGAAAGTTGTAAACTTAAACTCTTTTCTTGATTTTCCATTTTCATGGAAAAGGAAATACAAAAACCCTAGAGTGACCCAGTAGGGTAAGGTTATAATTATACCTTTTGGGGTTACAACCTGTTTAGTGGATTATGTATGGGTCGACTAAGAAGTTCGCGAACCCTAATTTAATAAATGTTCATAACTATCTTTTTGAAAAGAGATTTGCTATTAGTTGACAATGTTTAACCTTAGGTAGAGGAAGCTATTTGTTGGTTACCAATCGACTTGAGAGATAAGTCTTAAAGCCTCGGGTATTGCAAGTATGCAAGAGGTACCATTAAATGGTTAGTCAAACATTAATTCATTATACCTCTTATCATAACTTCTGTTAAGCTATTGCTTGTTGGCAAGAGGGTAAATCTTTAATGTTGCATAGATGCGAAAAGAGATACCTAAGAATGGATAGTCTTTCCATAACATTTATAGAGCAACGACAGTGTCTTGTGAATTCACCTAAGTCAGAAAGACTAGGTTTGAATTAGGCAAAACTCATCAATTGAATCTATAGTTAACCTAGATATGGTAATTATTATATTAAGACATTGAGATCATTATTTAGATCATGAATGAAGGGTCTAGTGCCCTGACTATGCGTAACTATTCTTACTTGCAAGAGGGTAAGTGCAAGAAGATGGGGGGCCAAAAAGGGGTCTTAAGTGGCCACTTTTTTTCTGAAATCAGGAAATACTGGCCTTGGATGAGAAATTGAGCATAGTTACACTCAAAATTTAGAGATGCAACCAAAACAATGTTCGTAGTGCTCCGAGTCTACTTTCTAAACTACTATTTTGTTTTGAAAATGGCATAGATTAAGGGGTTCAAAAGAGGGAGCCACAGAAATTGGTGTTGTTTCTGTCAAAAAAACATAACATAGCATGTTTTGTGGCTCCCTCAAAAGGTCAACTTTTTTTTGGTATTTTTAAAATCGCTTCGGTGAGAAATTAGCTAATAGCATGTAGTTTATGCCCGATTTTTCTGATAATTTTTTGATGAATATTTGATTTTTTACTAATTTTTAAAGTGGACACATCCTAAAAAATAGAATTTTGGCCGTGCTACCCCTATAAATTTTGAAAACTAATTGAAAATCATTTTTTTATTTTTTTAATATTTGTAGAATGGAGTCTAGTTTCTAAATATGTAATTTTTTTGAAATTTGAATGAATAGTTATTTTACAATGAAAAAAAGACCAAACAGTGGTTTTTGCATAAAAACGGACACACAAACAAAAGAAATTAAAGATGAAAGGCTTAACATTGTTAAAATGTGAAAAAAATCACATCGTCAAATAGCTAAGAGAAAGCCTAACATTACCCATGTGTTCGATTTGTTCAACCTTGAAACACGTGCAAATCTGAGGGTTAGCACGAACGAAATTATGTGAAATTTTGAAGAATACAGAAAAACACGTCTGTGACTGTTCATAAGGCACTCCAAGCCTTTGGGTTGGAAATCCAAAGCAAATCCCAAGCCCAAGGCTTGGGATTCCCAAAGCAAGAAATAACGCGAGCGCGTTATAACGCGCTCGCGTTATTTATTGCGTTACATTTTTCCCGCAAGCCTGTCTTTTCCCATGTTCGACATAACGCGAGCGCGTTATAACGCGCTCGCGTTATGTCCCACTCAAATTTTTTTACACTCAAGGCTATTCATCATAGGGTTAAGGCATAAAGGATAGAGTTGAAAGGTTTACGGATAAGGGATTAGCGTTTAAGGTATAGTATCGAGCCCGTTGAGGGTCTAGGAATAAGGATAGCGTTTAAGGTTTAGGGATGAGGGATGACAGATTACGGTTGAGGGTCGAGGGATCAAAGTTAAGGGTTGAGGGATTAGGGTTTGACATTAAGGGTTGAGGGTTGAGGTTCAAGGGTCAAGGGTTTAGGGATAGGGTTTAGGGTCGAGGGATTAGGGTTAAAGTAGAGTGTGGAGGGTGTAAGGATTAGGGTTAAAGTAGAGTGTGGAGGGTGTAAGGATTAGGGATAGGGTTGGAGGGTTTAGGGATAAGGGATTAGGGTTTAAGGTATAGTATCAAGTCTGTTGAGAGTTTAGGAATAGGGATAGCATTTAGGGATTAGGGATGAGGGATTATAGTTGAGGGATGATGGATTAGGGTTGAGGGTTGAGGGATTAGGGTTTAGGGATAAGGTTTAGGGTTGAGGGTTTAGGATTAGGGTTTAGGGTTGACGGATTAGCATTTAATGTCGAGGTTAGGGTTAGAGTGTTGAGGGTAGAGGGATTAGGGATAGGGTTTAGGGTTTAAGGTTTAAGGATTGAGGGTTGAGGCTTTAGGGATGAGGGTTTAAGGCTTAAGATATAGTGTCAAGTGTTGAGGGTGTAGGGATAGGGTTTAAGTTTTAAGGGTTAAGGGTTGAGGGATATGGATTAGGGTTTAAGGTATAGTGTTGAGGGTCGAGGGATCAGAGTTAAGGGTTGAGGGATTAGGGTTTGACGTTGAGGGTTGAGGGTTGAGGTTCGAGGGTCAAGGGTTTAGGGATAGGGTTGAGGGTCGAGGAATTAGGGTTAAAGTAGAGTGTGGATGGTATAAGGATTAGGGATAGGGTTGGAGGGTTTATGGATAAGGGATTAGGGTTTAAGGTATAGTATCGATTCTGTTGAGGGTGTAGGAATAGGGATAGCATTTAGGGTTTAGGGATGAAGGATTAGAGTTGGGGGATGACAGATTAGGGTTGAGGGTTGAGGGATTAGGGTTTAGGGATAAGGTTTAGGGTTGAGGGATGAGGGATTAGGGTTTAAGGTATAGTGTTGAGGGTTTAGGGATAGGGTTTAGGGTTGAGGGATTAGGATTTGACGTTGAGGGTTGAGGGTTGAGGTTCGAGGGTCAAGGGTTTAGGGATAGGGTTGAGGGTCAAGGAATTAGGGTTAAAGTAGAGTGTGGAGGGATGACGGATGATAGATTAGGGTTGAGGGTTGAGGGATTAGGGTTTGATGTTGAGGGTTTAGGGTTAGGGTTGAGAGATGAGGGATCAGAGTTAAGGGTTGAGGGATTAGGGTTTGACGTCGAGGGCTGAGGTTCGAGGGTCAAGGGTTTAGGGATAGGGTTGAGGTTGAAGGGATTAGGGTTTAGGGACAAGGTTTAGGGTTAGGGTTGAGGGATTAGGGTTTAAGGTATAGTGTTGAGGGTTTAGGGATAGGGTTTAGGGTTGAGGGATTAGAGTGAAGGGTTGAGGGATTAGAATTTGGCGTTGAGGGTTTAGGGTTTAAGGTATAGTGTTGAGGGTTTAGGGATAGGGTTTAGGGTTGAGGGATTAGGGTTTGACGTTGAGGGTTGAGGGTTGAGGTTCGAGGGTCAAGGGTTTAGGGATAGGGTTGAGGGTCGAGGAATTAGGGTTAAAGTAGAGTGTGGAGGGATGACGGATGATAGATTAGGGTTGAGGGTTGAGGGATTAGGGTTTGATGTTGAGGGTTGAGGGTTTAGGGTTAGGGTTGAGAGATGAGGGATCAGAGTTAAGGGTTGAGGGATTAGGGTTTGACGTCGAGGGCTAAGGTTCGAGGGTCAAGGGTTTAGGGATAGGGTTGAGGTTGAAGGGATTAGGGTATAGGGACAAGGTTTAGGGTTAGGGTTGAGGGATTAGGGTTTAAGGTATAGTGTTGAGGGTTTAGGGATAGGGTTTAGGGTTGAGGGATTAGAGTGAAGGGTTGAGGGATTAGAATTTGGCGTTGAGGGTTTAGGGATAGGGTTTAGGGTTGAGGGATTAGGGTTTGACGTTGAGGGTTGAGGGTTGAGGTTCGAGGGTCAAGGGTTTAGGGATAGGGTTGAGGGTCGAGGAATTAGGGTTAAGGGACAAGGTTTAGGGTTAGGGTTGAGGGATTAGGGTTTAAGGTATAGTGTTGAGGGTTTAGGGATAGGGTTTAGGGTTGAGGGATTAGAGTGAAGGGTTGAGAGATTAGAATTTGGCGTTGAGGGTTTAGGGATAGGGTTTAGGGTTGAGGGATTAGGGTTTGACGTTGAGGGTTGAGGGTTGAGGTTCGACGGTCAAGGGTTTAGGGATAGGGTTGAGGGTCGAGGAATTAGGGTTAAAGTAGAGTGTGGAGGGATGACGGATGATAGATTAGGGTTGAGGGTTGAGGGATTAGGGTTTGATGTTGAGGGTTGAGGGTTTAGGGTTAGGGTTGAGAGATGAGGGATCAGAGTTAAGGGTTGAGGGATTAGGGTTTGACGTCGAGGGCTGAGGTTCGAGGGTCAAGGGTTTAGGGATAGGGTTGAGGTTGAAGGGATTAGGGTTTAGGGACAAGGTTTAGGGTTAGGGTTGAGGGATTAGGGTTTAAGGTATAGTGTTGAGGGTTTAGGGATAGGGTTTAGGGTTGAGGGATTAGAGTGAAGGGTTGAGGGATTAGAATTTGGCGTTGAGGGTTTAGGGATAGGGTTTAGGGTTGAGGGATTAGGGTTTGACGTTGAGGGTTGAGGGTTGAGGTTCGAGGGTCAAGGGTTTAGGGATAGGGTTGAGGGTCGAGGAATTAGGGTTAAAGTAGAGTGTGGAGGGATGACGGATGATAGATTAGGGTTGAGGGTTGAGGGATTAGGGTTTGATGTTGAGGGTTGAGGGTTTAGGGTTAGGGTTGAGAGATGAGGGATCAGAGTTAAGGGTTGAGGGATTAGGGTTTGACGTCGAGGGCTGAGGTTCGAGGGTCAAGGGTTTAGGGATAGGGTTGAGGTTGAAGGGATTAGGGTTTAGGGACAAGGTTTAGGGTTAGGGTTGAGGGATTAGGGTTTAAGGTATAGTGTTGAGGGTTTAGGGATAGGGTTTAGGGTTGAGGGATTAGAGTGAAGGGTTGAGGGATTAGAATTTGGCATTGAGGGTTTAGGGTTTAAGGTATAGTGTTGAGGGTTTAGGGATAGGGTTTAGGGTTGAGGGATTAGGGTTTGACGTTGAGGGTTGAGGGTTGAGGTTCGAGGGTCAAGGGTTTAGGGATAGGGTTGAGGGTCGAGGAATTAGGGTTAAAGTAGAGTGTGGAGGGATGACGGATGATAGATTAGGGTTGAGGGTTGAGGGATTAGGGTTTGATGTTGAGGGTTGAGGGTTTAGGGTTAGGGTTGAGAGATGAGGGATCAGAGTTAAGGGTTGAGGGATTAGGGTTTGACGTCGAGGGCTGAGGTTCGAGGGTCAAGGGTTTAGGGATAGGGTTGAGGTTGAAGGGATTAGGGTATAGGGACAAGGTTTAGGGTTAGGGTTGAGGGATTAGGGTTTAAGGTATAGTGTTGAGGGTTTAGGGATAGGGTTTAGGGTTGAGGGATTAGAGTGAAGGGTTGAGGGATTAGAATTTGGCGTTGAGGGTTTAGGGTTTAAGGTATAGTGTTGAGGGTTTAGGGATAGGGTTTAGGGTTGAGGGATTAGGGTTTGACGTTGAGGGTTGAGGGTTGAGGTTCGAGGGTCAAGGGTTTAGGGATAGGGTTGAGGGTCGAGGAATTAGGGTTAAAGTAGAGTGTGGAGGGATGACGGATGATAGATTAGGGTTGAGGGTTGAGGGATTAGGGTTTGATGTTGAGGGTTGAGGGTTTAGGGTTAGGGTTGAGAGATGAGGGATCAGAGTTAAGGGTTGAGGGATTAGGGTTTGACGTCGAGGGCTGAGGTTCGAGGGTCAAGGGTTTAGGGATAGGGTTGAGGTTGAAGGGATTAGGGTTTAGGGACAAGGTTTAGGGTTAGGGTTGAGGGATTAGGGTTTAAGGTATAGTGTTGAGGGTTTAGGGATAGGGTTTAGGGTTGATGGATTAGAGTGAAGGGTTGAGGGATTAGAATTTGGCGTTGAGGGTTTAGGGATAGGGTTTAGGGTTGAGGGATTAGGGTTTGACGTTGAGGGTTGAGGGTTGAGGTTCGAGGGTCAAGGGTTTAGGGATAGGGTTGAGGGTCGAGGAATTAGGGTTAAAGTAGAGTGTGGAGGGATGACGGATGATAGATTAGGGTTGAGGGTTGAGGGATTAGGGTTTGATGTTGAGGGTTGAGGGTTTAGGGTTAGGGTTGAGAGATGAGGGATCAGAGTTAAGGGTTGAGGGATTAGGGTTTGACGTCGAGGGCTGAGGTTCGAGGGTCAAGGGTTTAGGGATAGGGTTGAGGTTGAAGGGATTAGGGTTTAGGGACAAGGTTTAGGGTTAGGGTTGAGGGATTAGGGTTTAAGGTATAGTGTTGAGGGTTTAGGGATAGGGTTTAGGGTTGAGGGATTAGAGTGAAGGGTTGAGGGATTAGAATTTGGCGTTGAGGGTTTAGGGTTTAGGATCAGGGTTGAAGGTCGAGGGATTAGAGTTAAGGGTTGAGGGATTAGGGTTTGATGTTAAGGGTTAAGGTTCGAGGGTTTGATGTTGAGGGTTGAGGGTTGAGGTACATTTCGGTGTGACATTTAAATTGTCTTGCCGATATACACTGTAAAGGTTATTTTGTGGACTTTCAAGGATTTTTTCACCTGTGTTAATGTTCAACTTGTTTCGCTCTGCATCAAGGGATTACGGTTTGACGTTGAGGGCTGAGGTTCGAGGGTCAAGGGTTTAGGGATAGGGTTGAGGTTGAAGGGATTAGGGTTTAGGGACAAGGTTGAGGTTGAGGGATTAGGATTTGACATTGAGGGTTGAGGGTTTAGGGATAGGGTTGAGGGATTAGGATTTGACATTGAGGGTTGAGGGTCAAGGGATCAGAGTTGAGGGTTTAGGGTTTAGAGATCTATAGGAGGACAAAACGCGAGCGCGTTATAGCGCGAGCGCGTTATAACGCGAGCGCGTTTTGTAATTCTACTAAAACGGTAAAAAAGTGGTTACCCCCGTGATCGAGGCCCACATGCTCTGTTTTCTTACTGATTCTGCGCGTGCTCCGACAAAAAAGAAGTGCTTTCATGCTATTGGGAAGTTCACATGCACATTTGACACATTGTACCACCTTTGCATGATCTTTCCACCACCTTTTCTGCTTTGCCAACTTGAGAAGGAGGAAATAACATAGTTTTCAAACCAAATTTGATATATATCTATACAAGTTTCAATTTTTGTAGTATTGCAATGTTAATTTTGATTCAATTTTAAGAATTTAACATTGAAAAGGAAGCAAGTGGTGAAAAACTCAAATTGTTGAGGAGTTTGATGCAAGAAGATAAAAACACTACATAATTGGGTACTCTCTCCATTCAAATCTTCGTTTTTTAGGTATGTCAAGTCTTTACATGCATGTTCTTTACATTTTCCTTATTTCGGATTGAATTACTTTATCATGCATTATCATACATGTTTAAAATAGACACATTTCCAATCAAGAAAGCAACCTACAATCTCACATGATGCCATGTATATTTTCTACACTTGGGCTCTTTAATAATTATGTGTAATAAACAAACCTTAGTTCATACCATGATGTCAAACTATACAAGAATAAATCCTTACAACATAAAAAAAATACAATCCCACTATTATCATGTATTCATTTCTTAAGAACTAATATTGGTCTCTTTATCATGCTACAGACAAATTCTCCGTCATGCCGAGGAAACGATCAAGAATTAAACCAACACAGGAAGAGATAGAAGCTAAGAATGCAAAGAAAGCAATGGCTATGAGGGAACTTCGTGAGAAAAGGAAATTGGACACGATAAATGAAGACATACCAATTGAAGAGGAACCACAACCATCACAAAGAGATATGGTATTGGCGGCACAAAGAGAACGAATGCAAAAACTTCGTGGTACGAGAGATTTAAATACCATAGTTGGAGACACATCCTTTATCGCAAGACAACATGTAGGGACACCATCTACCACATCTCAAGTTGAGAGTACATCATCACTCACATGTGATGAAGGAGGTACGCCATCGTTCCCACCTCAACCTCAAGGTATGTCATCTATTCCATCTTCGATCGAAGGTATGCCATCTAACCCATCTCATTTAAATATTGATGAAATTCCTAATGTTGAGATGAATTTACCTAACTTGACACCACCTAGAATTTTGCATAGAAAGCCAAAGTATTTGATTAATATTGATGAGAATATTTTGCAGCCAATGGAAGGTAAGATTCCAAAACGCACTTGTAGAAGATATGCTAATAAGATTTGGAGATTGTTCTTTGAAAAGTTAAATGAGACTGCAAGATGTCAACTATTCGTTGAAATGATGCGAAGTATAAAGTATAGGTCTATCATGAAGATTCTTGGGTTGAGAACATCAGAGGCTTCAAGTGAAAAATCTATTGTCAAGAATCTAATGAGTGCGTATGAGAGTGTGGGTAACACCTCACGCACAAAAGATAGTAATGCAACACGGCGTGTGATTACATCGACTATAGTAAGTAGTCAAACGAGGAAAGCTCGTCTTATTAGAAAGACAAGTCAAAAATTGAGAATTAATAGGAAAACTTTATCAAGAGCCGTTGGAAGACGCCAAAGAATTGAGGACACTAATGCCAATGAATTATGGGCGTTCTCGGGGAGACTACCACGAAAAGATAAACCAATTGTTGAAGCATTGAGGTCACTAATTGAAGACTTTTGGAAGAATTACACAAGGGTATCTCCGAATCAAAGGGATGTGGTAAGAAGGAGAATTGGTAGTCAGAACCGCGAGCCACATCCAAAGCATTTTTTGGATGAGACTCAAACACAGTTTTATGGTAAATTTCTAGAGAAGTATCCTCAAATTAAAATTTGTCAAAGATATTTTGAAATGCTAAAACCTTTCTATGTTAAGATAAATCACACACGCACTACTTGTTGTTGTAGATTACATATTGAATTTTCTAACCATTTTGATGCTTATAGGTCTATATGTTTAGATATGCATACTAACAATGATTTGCAGGGTTGTGCCATATGTGCCCCACCAACATCTTCAAGAGATTTCATATCAAGAATTTTATGTGAAAGAGAGGAAGGTCAAATATTCTACAAGAAATTATGCTTGGATGGCACATGTCATCGTTGCGGTGGCTTGCAACATTTGCCAATATGTGAACATATGGAAATAACACATGCGGTTGGAAATGAACTAGTAGAATTTGGCAAGTATAAAACAGTGGCATACAATACAAAAGATGGTAAAGAAGCAAAGAGGTGTGAATTAGTTATTGAAAAGATTCCAGTGTATCAGTTTATGCCTATATTTCGTGACAGCATAGTGTATGAGTATGCAAGACATGCCCATAGAGCTCGATGGTTGGACTTGCAATTCAAGTTATGCAAGGACACATTTCCAGTTGGTAGCATTGTTTCAGTCGTCGACTTTGCAGAGAACTACAGTCTACAGCCACAGCGTGAGGTGCAATCACAATATTACAACTCCACACAGGTTTCTATATTTGTGCACATCGCATTCATTCATGCGAATGATAGTACAGAGGATGACAGAAAGATCATAAGGGAGTATCATTTCTATATTACTGATGATCGCACGCATTCTACGGAGTTCGTGCAAGGTTGCTTTCAGGTGTTCTATAATGATTTGGCTAGAAGGGGCATATCGTTCAGTCAGCATATCATATGGTCAGATAATTGTGCATCACAATTCAAGAACTCGCGGAATTTCTATTGGCTGAGTAGGAGGCATAATTTTACAGGTATTCAACATATGTGGAACTTTTGTGAGGCCGGGCATGGAAAGGGGGAGCATGATGGTGCAGGAGCATGTATCAAAAGAGCCATAGCACGAGAAGAGTTAAAGTATAAAGACAATGCAAAGTTGACAGATGCAAAATCGATTGTCGAGTGGTGTAATGCTTCCATGGGTCCAGGTAATGAAGGTAAGTCTTTAGTTCGTAGATTTTTTTGGTTGATAGATGATACTAACATTGCACCATATGAGGATTGTTGTACACTGACAGGATCAAATGAGATGCACTCTTTCAGAAGTTCAATTGCAGGTTCATGGAGTATCCATACACGAAAGATGTCATGCTTTTGTTCTTCCTGTACAATTCAAGTCTGGGATGAGTGCGAGTCAAAGGAGTGGGTTGACGAATGGCAGTTAAGTTATCTTAGCCCACTTGACACGTATCGACCCCCGACGGCACTGGAACTAACACAGATGGAATCGTCAGTTGACTTTGACCACATATCAGATTTAGTTCAACCAGGTAATATAGGGCACATATATGCATCTAATTTCATCTAGTTCAACCAGGTAATGTCATCTTACTTTGTAGTGTTTTTGTAATGTTGACTAATTTCATCTAATTTGCTACACATATCAATGTAGGACACGTATATGCAGTTATTGCAGATGAAGATAATGAAGAGGGAACAGATTATTACTTATGCCGTTGTGTTGAGGCCAAAAAGAAATTGGAGGCCCCTGTTACAGATGGAGAAAACATCGAATACCCTACAGGATCAGTGGTTATTACTGGAACATGGCTTAGAAGGTACCCACATAAGAGTGTTAATATTTGGCTATTTCAGGACTTTGACATGCATCGAAAGATTCTTCATTACTCGAACCTTGTCGTGGCATCCAATGTTCATTTGATAAAGTATCGGGGTAGACCTTTGAACAAAATATTGTGGAAGGTGCGTGAGTCTGACCATGAAGCAATACTTGACACAATAAAGAGTAGAGCAGATCCAGATGGTTCATTGGATTAATTTGTAAGTATTCACATTGATTTTGTAAAGTTATGTTACATTGAGTTGTAAGTATGCACATTAATTTGTAAGGTTTGTCTTTTTTTATTTCCTCCTGCATTTTTACACATATGTACACATTTTTCCATCATCATGTTATGCATTTTTGGTGTCCTGCTCCTGATGCGACCAAACTCATAACTCACCCTACTAGACACCATTTGATGATCTCTCCAACACTCTGGATCCAGGGCGCCCAATCATGATGATGACCTATATACCATTCTCCCAAGGCGCTCATAATGAATGAATGATAAGGAGCGCCTTGACCTCTATAATCAAGGTGATTTTAAGTCACTTTGAGTCATTTGGGGTCAGTTTGAGTCTTTGAGTCATGTTGCAAAAAAGTGTCAATGTTGTCAAGTTGCACAAAGCAACCTTTGCATTTTTGGTGTCTTGCTCGTGATGCGACCAAACTGACTGTTCCAACGCGTCCGAATGGGTACATTTATGCTAGGCATGGTCCTATTTCTCACCCAAACATGTCGAAACAGTCGGAGCTACATTGTACCGACGATATCCCTGAAGAGTCCAAAGTGAAAAAAGGCAGCAATCTTTGACGAGATGTTACTCGAAAATTATGTCACTTAGAAACATTCCGTCTGAGGCAACGGGATCACGTAGAGTGCCTCTACAATAACCTCTCTCGGTTTTTTATAGCTCTGAGGCATTTGCCCGTGGTGAAAGGTTTTCTGCTGCCCCAAAAATCGTCAGAAGGAGGCAGTGTAAAGTTGCAAAGGGGTGTAACTTTCGTCCTGCTCCTGATGCGACCAAACTGACTGTTCCAACGCGTCCGAATGGGTACATTTATGCTAGGCATGGTCCTATTTCTCACCCAAACATGTCGAAACAGTCGGAGCTACATTGTACCGACGATATCCCTGAAGAGTCCAAAGTGCAAAAAGGCAGCAATCTTTGACGAGATGTTACTCGAAAATCGTGTCACTTAGAAACATTCTGTCTGAGGCAACGGGATCACGTAGAGTGCCTCTACAATAACCTCTCTCGGTTTTTTATAGCTCTGAGGCATTTGCCCGTGGTGAAAGGTTTTCTGTTGCCCTAAAAATCGTCAGAGGGAGGCAGTGTAAAGTTGCAAAGGCGTGTAACTTTCGTCCTGCTCCTGATGCGACCAAACTGACTGTTCCAACGCGTCTGAATGGGTACATTTATGCTAGGCATGGTCCTATTTCTCACCCAAACATGTCGAAACAGTCGGAGCTACATTGTACCGACGATATCCCTGAAGAGTCCAAAGTGCAAAAAGGCAGCAATCTTTGACGAGATGTTACTCGAAAATCGTGTCACTTAGAAACATTCCGTCTGAGGCAACGGGATCACGTAGAGTGCCTCTACAATAACCTCTCTCGGTTTTTTATAGCTCTGAGGCATTTGCCCGTGGTGAAAGGTTTTCTGTTGCCCTAAAAATCGTCAGAAGGAGGCAGTGTAAAGTTGCAAAGGGGTGTAACTTTCGTCCTGCTCCTGATGCGACCAAACTGACTGTTCCAACGCGTCTGAATGGGTACATTTATGCTAGGCATGGTCCTATTTCTCACCCAAACATGTCGAAACAGTCGGAGCTACATTGTACCGACGATATCCCTGAAGAGTCCAAAGTGCAAAAAGGCAGCAATCTTTGACGAGATGTTACTCAAAAACTGTGTCACTTAGAAACATTCCGTCTGAGGCAACGGGATCACGTAGAGTGCCTCTACAATAACCTCTCTCAGTTTTTTATAGCTCTGAGGCATTTGCCCGTGGTGAAAGGTTTTCTGCTGCCCCAAAAATCGTCAGAAGGAGGCAGTGTAAAGTTGCAAAGGGGTGTAACTTTCGTCCTGCTCCTGATGCGACCAAACTGACTGTTCCAACGCGTCCGAATGGGTACATTTATGCTAGGCATGGTCCTATTTCTCACCCAAACATGTCGAAACAGTCGGAGCTACATTGTACCGACGATATCCCTGAAGAGTCCAAAGTGCAAAAAGGCAGCAATCTTTGACGAGATGTTACTCAAAAACCGTGTCACTTAGAAACATTCCGTCTGAGGCAACGGGATCACATAGAGTGCCTCTACAATAACCTCTCTCAATTTTTTATAGCTCTGAGGCATTTGCCCGTGGTGAAAGGTTTTCTGCTGCCCCAAAAATCATCAGAAGGAGGCAGTGTATTAAGTCAGGATGAAAGCCTATTCACTCTAGGCGCCTGTTTTTGACCAAATCACACATGCGCCTTGAACAACTCTGTCTTCAAGGCGCTTTTCTCTAATCTCTGTAACTCTCCAAATCCACTAAGGCGCAAATTTTACCTCTTGGGCTCAAGATATAGGTTCTTCATCCAAGGCGCCAGAATGGTCCAAAGGCGCATTTCACCTCTAACCTCACCTCTGACCTTACTTGGAGGCGCTAAACCTCATCTCATTGCTCTCCTCCATTACAAGCGCTCACTTACCTCAATCTTGGGCGCATACCAACATCCCAACATCCAAATCACCTAGGCGCTCAAAACCTTCAAGACTCAAGGTGCATTTTATGATCAAACAAGGTATCTCCTGAACAAGGCGCTCATAGTCTCATCAGGGCGTTAATCATCATCATGAGCACTCATATTGTTCTAGGCGCACAGTTATCTCTGGAATGCTCAAGGCGCACATACCCTTCTCTAGGCTAGTTTACACTTATTCAAGGCGCTCATTCCAAACTTACATGAACTACTCATTACAAGACGCACAAACTAGATGATCCTAGGGCATAAGGGCGCTCATAGGAGTTGTTATGTGTCATTTTGGCCAAGGTTTTCTGGAGCAGTGAAGACATTAGGAAGGGGATGATCGTTTGGATAGTTTTGAATGCTTTATTTCTCCTTGTTTAAACTAGGCGCTCACTGAGGATTGGAGTAGCCTTTGCACCCTCACATCACGTTAATCGGCGTTTCAGAGGCAATCATAGTATAGGAAGATTTGCGCCTTGAAGAAGAGAGTTATCTGGTGAGTGCTTAGGAGTTCTGGCGCCTAGGGGAAAGGTCTAGGTAGAGCGCCTTCAGACTTTCACAGTGAAGTGCCTTAAGGAGTTGGATGATGTTTTTAGCGCCTTAAGGATGATGATGGAGCGCTTTGGAGTCAGGTTAGTCTGGAGCACCTTAAGAAGGTAAAGCACTTCAAATGTAAACACAAGTGTTTTGAGCGCCCTAATGAGAAGTTGTCTTGGCACCATAAGTTGTTCAAACGAAGATATGCGCCTTGGATAGTTACAAAGACCTAATTTAGCGCCCAAGGTTGGAAGACTCTTTGTGAGCGCCCAGTGTTTGAAAGCTCTTTGTGTTTGGTGCATTAAAATGAATTTGGCACCTAAATAGTATTGAAACACTCAACTGAGCGCCTAAAGCCCATGAGAGAAGTGATATGCGCCTTGATAGGAATATCATGGAAGATGAGTTTACTGAATGGCGCCTTGAATGACTTGGTTGATTAAGTGTTTTAGCACCTAGATATGGGATGAATCATTGAGCGCCTTTGGTTGAGATGATGTCAGCACCTTTGAGATTATAACACCTTGGAGTCAAGTTCGAAGGAGCACCTTGAGAAGGTAAAACACTTCAAATGTTTTCAAGGAATTGGAGAAGTCACTTAGTGCCTAGAAGGAATTCCAGAGCAAGAGGGTTGGAGCGCCTTGAGCTTCAAGTCAGATATGCGCCTAGACCTCTACCCTTTAGCAAGTTGAAGCCCTCTGAGCCTTGACAACGTGAGAATGCCTTATAGTGAATATGCGCCTTGGGCAAGGTTGAATACAAAGTTGAGGAGTATATCATAATGAGTAAGTGCACTGTAGGGTTAGATGATAAAGACTAGTGCCTTGAGTGTCTTGGTCAAAATTTTGACGTGAGAAGTCTTGCAAGATCAAACCCTGGAGTGCGCCTTAGAGAGAACCTATTGATCCTTTGCTTTGACAAGATTTGGGCGCCAGAATGATCCTTAATAAATGGAATGTATCTACACCAATTTTGCGCCTTTAGGGAAGTGATGGTGGCCAGAATGATCCTTAATCTCATGTTTGTGCGCCTAGGTCTAGAAGCAAGATTTGAGCGCCTTAGGATAGGGTTTTTTGCACCTTGTCTTGGAGAGTGAATTTGCGCCTTGGATGATGTTGAAGCGCCTTGGGATGAAATGCGCCCAAACTTATAGAGGGCCTTCAGTGAGGGAGTTGAAGAGAGTGCTTAGAGGAAGGATAGCCTTAAGATCAAACTAAGTACTTAGAAACCTAAGATTAGCGCCTTATTTGAAGTTATACACCTATTCTGGCGCCAGAGAGTGAGTTTGAGTGTGAAGAAGTGAATGTCTGCGCCTTGAAGGGGATACAAAGGGAAGATGATGTACCTTGATGGGTTGATGATGGAAATTTGCGTTTTGGAGCTAAATGTGCGCCTTCAAGGAGATAGTGCATAGAGGTACAATGAATCTTCCGGAGAACATGGATAGACAACTAAGTCTCCAACTTGAGTCTTCTAAGTGAATTGGATAATGAAGAGAGTCTAGTCATTTTGGGCGCTAGTATCAGGATGAATCATCCAAAATGGGTGCCTAGAACTAGAAGGCGCCAATGCATGAGTTCAAGGATCCTCCATTGGAGCGCCTAGCCCAGATGGCTATAGATTGAAAGTTTTAAAGCTAAGTGATGTCTCTTACGTGAATTCCTAGCCCAGGTGCATGTGTTGGGAAAAACTCTTTGGCTCTGGCGCCTAGAATTGGGAGCTTTGTAAGATGCACCAATTGATGAAACATTTCCATTTTGCGCCTAGAATAGAACTCTCTCACATAGTTGAAATTGACTTGATAGAAGGAGATAAGTCTTAAGGACTAGTTTGGCGCCTCACTTGCCTATCTCACCTTTGAAATGTGCTTTGGTTGATGATCATCATTGATGGAACCTAGTGAAATGTAAAGCTATTTGCATCTCCAGAGGATCAAAATTGGATTAGGAGATCATCCTTGCAGTTGAGATTGACAGAGAAGTGTTAAAGGAATCACTTCAAATGGGCGCCTAAGCTAGTTGAGGCGCATATCAATTCCACTGTAACTCCAGACTGACGCTTAGGATCCAGTCATCTCCTAAGGCGCAGTTCCATTCACCCATGACCTCGCTTGGCGTCTAAAACTTGGAAACTCCTTTGGAAAGCTCCTGTTGCGCCTAGAAGATGAGTTTGGGATATCAACTTGCAAAAGGCTTAGAAACTCTTCAAAGATGTTAGGCACAATCCCATGGCACTGGAGCTCAGTTTTGGCGCCTTCAAGGAATAGCACATGAAGGAACTTGGGAGGTCAGGTGCTTGTAAAAGGGAACACCTTGGAACATCTTCCAGGGGTTGAAGTAGTAAGAAAACATCAAGTGAGTCTAGGCGCACTCCCTTGTGTGAACAGTTTAGCTCTGGCGCCTAGCCACAGAGTGAGCCAGAAGAAGTAGTTTGGACATTAGAAGATAGGCGCTCATTCTACAATGAAGCATTCCACCTTCCTAATCAACAAAGACTTGCAAGAATTGACAAAGGAAGCTAAGGCGCACCTTCTACTTGTTTCCACCTCCAGAATGCGCCTAACCTTGAAAGGGGGTTCAAAGATGTTTGTTAGACCTTTTCACTCAAGGCACTCACCTTAGGCGCACTTTCTAAGTCCTTGTCACCTCAAGGAAACACCTAGTTTGGAAGGCGCTTGCCCTGTTCTCCACTCCTTTCAATTGGCGCCTAGAACACAGAATGCATGAAAGGAGCGCCTAGACTCCAGAGGGCTGATTTGGGCGCCTAGCATTTAAAACACTTTCATAATGATGATGTTTTGGCGCCTACTCTTGGAAACAATCCAGAGCATCCATAAACTCTAATTGGCACCTGTTGATGGTTGTTTTTTGACAAGTCAACAATAGAGTAAAATACTAGGTATTTAACTCTCTCTTGAGCAAAGCCTCTCGGATGCTGAACTAAGTGATCAAACGAGATAACTCCAAGGTTCCTTCTAATAACGTTTTAATTTCAGTAAGAGACAGCTCAATGATTTAAGTATGATTCTGCTGTTAATCAACAAAGGGACTTACACAATTGTTCATGTAACTTGTTGTTTCAAAGACTCTGGAAGTGAACACTAGGGAATCTAAGTACTGCAACTGACGCGTAAGATTTAGCAATGGACGTTCTGATCCTAAATCTAACTGATTGATAAAAAAAGGCAAAAGATATAGGGTTGAGAAATACTAATCTAATCCTAAATGGAAGGACGTTTACTACTTAGAGTGAAGTCGAACCAAATCTTGTTTTGCCAAGATAAAACAACTACACAAGAGAGGTGCTATCTTCAAAGGTATGCAAGATGTTTAAATCAATTATGCTCATGAAAATTCAACAGGCATAAAGATCAAATTGACGCTCAACTGTAAAGATTTCACTACAAGGCAATAAAACAACCTTTCACCAACTAACTTATACTTAAAAAGAAAACTTGTAACTTAACTTAATATTCGTGTGAAAATTGAAACCATGCAAACACTCAGAAATATAAATAGAATCACCAAATCAATGAGTCCTTTATTATCTCAGAGAGCTCTTACAACAATTTCAGAATTTCCAACCGTTACAAATGAGAGCAATGAGAGCTCTTTTATAGTCCTCAAAGGAGAGAAGGGTCAAGATTGATCGGCGAAATCAGCGGATCAGATCAAGCCACATCACAAGTAGTTACAACAAACTATACTTTATTAAATGAATGAGGTTAACTTTATTAAATACAGGAGGTTACTCATATTAAATGAAAGAAGTCATGAAAGAGAGAACAAAGGCACGCTTTCCAAGAGGATAAGGAAGCCACATCATCAAGGTGAGTACTATGTAGTAGTACTATGAGATACAACGAATCTGGACACAATTTGAATAATATCTTCCATTGGTACACTTGTCGCTGCCTTAATGGATCCTTCTGCCACTGCTACATCTGCCTCATAGACTCCAAGTGTCTTCTCCCAGTCGTTTATCCAAGACTTATTTTCCCCAAGACGATATGCAAGTGTGAATATATTATCTAGTTGACTTTCATCAAGTCCATCGTATTGAAAGTAGAATGCCTTAACTTGTTGCTTCATGTTCTCAATAGTAACATTTCCATAAGGATTACAAATCTTTGTCAAAGCAGTATATATATGATTTTCTGTTCTTAGAAGAACACTTCTTATCCTGGACATATCTACTTCAATCTTATCAACTAGTTGCCCCTTGTTGTGAAAGGAGAAATACCAAGTGACAAAGTCATGTGGAGTATCTCTGTCAATCACCTTATTATGAATTAAATCTTCTACTGGAGCTTCCATTAAACTTTTGAGTTGTGGCATATATTGCTCTTTGATTGGTTTGAACTCAGCACAACTTTCCAATAAAGCTTGGACTCGACCTTGGAGCTTAATGACTCTGTCATACACTTGCACAATTTCTTCAAGGTAAATATAGGCCTTGTCTTCTGTCTTTTCTATCCATCCCTTCATCATCTGAGATGAAGTTCTCATGTCCTCAACTTGGGATACTGTTTCCTGTGGAAGAATGGAAGGAGGAATTGCAGTAGCTTCCTTCTGTTGAATAGGTTGCATGACCTGTTGGATGTAATGCTTCAATGTACTAAAGTCTTGTTCAACTTTCATCCTTGCTTCTCTTTCTTGTTTCAACATGCTTCTCACATTATTCACTGCATCTTGTAGTTCCTCATCGACTTGTTCCCTTGTGATTGGACCCATGCCAATTGTAGTCAAATTATAATCCTCAGGTGCCATGTTTTCTATCTCCTTGTCACTTCTAGGAACAGCTATGTGGACCTCTCTGTTTCCAGCAGAATCTTGAGTGATTTTAGAAAGGATCGTTGCTTTCTTCTTCTGATTACTCTTTTGTACGTTTACAAGCAATTCCTCAACTGTAGTAGGCTGATAAGTCTCTACAATTATACTTTCTTCAATCCTTTGTCTCAACCAAGGTGGGAAAGTAGAAAGATCTTGTTGTCCATGATCGTGATTATGTTGAACACGAGCTACTTCTTCATCAGATTCAGCTTGTCCTACCTCATCCTGACCAAGATCATCATTCTCTTCTATTATGACAGTGGGGCTTGATTGGATCTCTTCTGATGGAATCAAGGCAACTTCTTCTATTACTTCTATCTCTTGTATTGGATTTTGAACAATTGAAACACCTTCTTGTGGATTAGATGAAGTAGATGGATTACTCTTTTTCTGAGGTCTTCGGCTTGATTCCCCTTGATCTTGACTAGGTCTTTTCCTCTTTCTAGCTGAATTATTGCTTTGATCATTCCCACTATGTTGTGGTTGGCTATGTGTACTATGCTGCTTTGGTTCTCCTTCATCCATCTTATTGTAGGTGAGAACTTGACTTTCAGCACTCATTTCCTGCAATAGTTGATTGATACACACTTGTGTCATGGCTAAGACCGGCTTTATCAAATCTTCTTCGGATGCATCTCTCTTTGACCAATCAATTGTGTAAGGCAAATCCTTTATCTTGTCAAATTCATCTATTAGCAAAGTATCATCCTCGGTGAACTGGTCTGGAATCCTGAATACTTTGGTGGCTCTGACTAAATCCCAGTCGAGTCTCGAACTTTGAAGAGTTCGGAGATCATCTTCATCTTGGGCACTGGCCCAGTGGTCTTCCAACTGCTTGATATGTTTGAATTCTCTGTTGTATTTCCAGCAAACTTGGAAAGGGTCAAAGTTAGGCCTCTTGGTGCCATGAGTTTGCAAATGGTAAGCTTGTAGCTCTATTTCAGAATACTCAGCTGCTGATAAAGATGGACATTCCAGATTTTGTCCAAGACGAAGTGGAAATTGGATTCCTCCTTTCTTCTTCAACTTCTGCAATCTGATGAGTTCTAGGAGTTGTCTTGTAACTTCTAACATTACCATCCTGTTGGTTGGATACCTTGGCAATCTGTATGGATATGATGTGAATCCTTGGATCCTTAGGTAAGTGTACCTTTCATGCTGAGTATACCAGTGTCCATATGCTGAAATGAATTCTCTTGCTGCATTAGACAATCTTTTATGAAATTCTCCCCTCAGTTTCTTCATTATGAACATGGCAAATGCATCATTAAACCTTGTATAATGATTAATACTCTTGAGGTGCAACTGAGGATAACATTGATGTGACAAGTATTTGTTAGGTCCAATGCCGACTTCTCCTTTTTTGGTTAAACCTGAGTAGACTTCATTTCTGGCAAGAAGGTACACTATATAGGAACTCATATAACAAGTCTTAGTCTTAGCAAAATTGAGGAACTGCTCATGTATACTTTGACTGATAAGTCCAGCCCAATCAATCATTTTCCCTTTAAGAACTGACTTGATGAAAGAGTACATCCAAGGCTGAAAGGTAGCAGATTGAGGCATTCCTGTCATTCTGTTCAAAAACATGATTAGATATCCAATTTCCGGATGAAAATCTGACTTATGGAACTGTGGAGGATTATTCATATTGAACTTCATGGCTGGATTGGCCATCCACTCTCTCCTTATCTCTTGTAACTTTATCTTGGTGTCAACATCATACTCCTGCTGACCTTGTTGTTTTGAGATGCTGATCATCCTCTCTTTGGTTGGAATGTTGAAAGTCTCCTCAACTGCTTCCTTTTGCAAATAGGCCAGTATCGTTCCATCCTTGGCTATGATTTGCCTTGTATTTACATCATACTTTTTGACACATTCGATGATCATTTCCGGACATGGCAAAGCTGGCGGAAAACAAGCAGCTTCAATGGCTCCACTCCTCATGATGGCTCGAGCGAGGCTTCCTCCGTTGGGTTCTTCAAGGACTGACTTGATATCCTCCAAGTTGCTGCTTCCCATATTTGTATCGCTTACATTCGTCCACCTTGAGACGAGCTTTGATTCAGGAATCTTCCGCTTGGCATCCATCCGGATCTTGGCTTGTCGTTCCTTGGAAGTCATTGCCATTATTCTGCAGACTTGACGCGAATAAGTGATTGCAAACAAAATCTAGATTTTACTTCAGCAACTTTAGTGGATTAAACTATGAAATTTTCCTTTAAAATTATGAAATATTACTATTAAATTTAGAAAATCTATGAAAAATCATAAAAATCCACTTATCCTTCTAGAATTTTATCAATATTTGAACAATTTCAAGGCATCTAATGAAAGAAAAATAAGAAAATCAGATCAGAAAAAACTCAGATCAGACTTACTTGATGAGCTGTTTTGTATTTGATACCTTGCAATTTGATTTCCCACTTGACAAAATTTGATAAAATCAAATTTATCTTCTAAAATCAACTTCTTGTGGCTGCTCCTTGAAGAAAATTCTGCTCTTAGAGAACAAATCTGCTCTTGAAAATAAATCAAATGAAAAAGAAATGAGGCACATATATATAATTCACTTTACAAAACTTTTCCTTCTCTCTAGGCCGACCTCATGCACAAACATTTAATTTAGTTTTGATCTTTATTAAATGAATGCCTTTTCACGTTTTTCGAAGGCAACAATCATTAAATATTTGTAACTTCTTTTTGTTAAACGCATTGGTTAAAGTCTTGATGATCTTCTACTTGTTGTTGGACGTATCTTCTCCCTCCTCCAAGCGCATGGGATGAGGAATTCAGATTCTCTTGGCATTTCGCATTGGTTAAAGGTCTTCGAGGCCTTCTTTGGATTCGCACTTGACTATCTTGTTGAACCTCGCATTGGATGATGTTTTAATTGCTCAATGAGGTGGTGCATTGGATGGGGGGTAGAGAATCTTCTCAAGATTTTCGCATTAGCTGAAGTTTATAATTCCTCTTCTCATTTCGCCTTAGATGGGATAATGGAGTCTCCTTCTTGGAATGTCATGTCCTGCTGTCTTGAAACTCTAAAACTTACTTTCAGCATTTCGCACTAGATAGTCCCTTGATGATCCTCCTTTCATGTTTCGCATTAGATAGAGGCTTAGAATCCTCTGGCTTCAAGTCGCACTAGATCAAGTTTAAAGAATCTTCAAGTGATTTCGCATTGGTTCAAGGTATAGAATTCCTCTCAAACATTTGGCATTGAATAAAGAATCGAAATCCCCTTAACACTTGGCGCTTTGGATGAAAGATTGAGTTCTTCTTGATATTTCGCATTGCATGAAGGATTGAAATCTTCTTAGTGCTTGGCGCATTAGATCATTAATTATGGAGCATTTGATAGATAACATGAAGTCTTCAAGTCTTTTGAACTTCTAGAATTCTTCATCGTCAAACATAAGTCCCCCTCTTAACATGGCGCATTAGATCATGTCCTAAGACTCCTTAAGGGAGTAGCACACTAGTTGAGTGATTGGGATCCTCTTTGTTGATAGCGCATAAGATAGAGGATTAAAATCCTCAAGACATTTGGCGCATTTGATAATGTTTTAGGACTCCTTAAGTTTTGGCGCAGTGGATAGTGGACTTAAATCCTCAGGAATTGGCGCATTAGACCACTAGTTTGACATCTTCAACATGAAACTTCATTCTTTCTTTAACATAGCGCATTAGATGGAGGACTAGAATCCTCAGGGATTTAGCGCATTACTTAGGCAATTTGATTTCTCCTTCTAGATAGTGCATTGGTTAGGTAATTTGATTCCTTCAAAATAAACTTCAACCATCCCCCTTTATGTTGGCGCATTGGATGGGCAATTAGAGATCTTCAAGGAATGAAGTTTCGTTTTCCTCTTGTTGAGCGCTTTGATTGGGAACTTGGAAGATAGCGCATCAGATGCTAATTTTGAAGTCTTCAAACTTGGACGAATGTAATGACCTTTGTCTTTGGCGCATTAGATAAGCTTGTAGGATTCTCTTAGAATGAATCTCTTACCTTGATGTTGCATATTGGATAGTCTTGCTATTGGCGCATTGCTTCAAGTTTCCAGATCTTGTGAATAATGCTAAGGGTCGTTGGAACTTGTAGAGTTTTCCCTAAAAAAATCGCATTAGATCAAATATAACGAATCCTCTTAGAGTGTGAGCGCATTAGATCAAGGTGTAGGATCCTGTGGAGTTGTCGTTCTACCTTAGAAGAGACCTCATGATGTTGGCGCATCACTTAGACACTTTAGATTCTCTAAACTTGATCGCATTAGATGGCTTTGAAAAAATGATCTTGAAATCAATTGAGCGCATTACTTCAAGTTTTAGAATCCTCTGAACTTGTCTCTCTAGGAAGTCGCATTAGATAGGGTCTTAAGAATCCTCTGGAGTGTGGGCGCACTAGATGGCCTTGTAGGATCTTCTGAACTTGTAAACATTTCTCAAGTCAAAACTTCACATTTCCCTCTTCTTCCTTGGTGGCGCATCACTTCAAGAATTGAAATCCTCTGACATTTTCATTAAAATTTGCTCCAAGATTTGCTTTAGACGTGTCTTTTTCACTTTCGCACTAGTTGGAGGCATTGAAATCTTCATCTCTTCCTCCGAAATGACCTTTTAGTCTGGGCGCACTAGTTGAATGATCGAAATCCTCTGATATTTTCGTACTGAATGAAGGATTAGATGGGCGCACTAGATCAAGTTTTCAAATCCTCTGGCTCAAGTATCTTCTCTTTCGTGCTTTTGCGCCCGGATTTGCGCCATCTAAGTGTCCAGTCGCATTAGATCAGGATTTTGAATCCTCTGACTTCGTCAAGTATTTTTCAGGATCGCGCGAGTAAAGGTATATTGGAAAATATATTTAAGTATAAGTTTAGAGATTGAATTTCTTATACTTTAAATATTTTTCAATATACCTTTCAGGATGTTTGAGATAGGTCCCGAATCCACCGGTTTTAAGATGCAAAATATAGAATTTGGAGGATTCACCAGATTTCAGACTTAGCCATTTTTCAGGATTTTCAGGATTTCAGGCTCCAGTCTTAGTCTTCTCAGGATCTCAAACATTCTGAAGGATTAACCTCAAAACTCAATGTCTAGATAGGATTTGATCATTATTGTAAGTTTATCTACCCTTAATCGTGAACCAAAGATCATAGGCAAGGAAATTGTTACCTAGCCGGCAAAGGAAAACGAGTCAGGACATCATTAAAATCTCGTTGGAAAACTCATTGAAAACTCATTGGAAACTCACTGAAAAGCTCAGAGCTCAAAAAAAAGGGGGGTCCCTATTCCTAATGGGGTGATGTGTGATTTGGTCACAACATCTGGCGACTCCACTGGAGGAATGTTCCTGAACATTTCTAAAACAAAAATGCAAAGCTCACTCAAAGAATATCAAATTATCATCCTCAATCGTAAACTATGCAAAACGAGCTTAAAAGGGAAAGGAATCATAAATTGGATCAAGACACGACATCTCCTGATGTGTGATTAAAGATTGATTTCAATTAAAACAACTTCTCAAATGTGCTAAAGATAAACAAATATCAAGCTTCAACATTTCCATGTACACCCACACACGAGATCAAATAAACACGACTACTCAATCAAAGAATCAAAACCAATTGCCAGCGCGACTATCCATATCTGAGGTTTGAAGTGCAAGCACTTAAGTTCATTCCCATCCCTTAGAAACCAGGATCGACTAAGCTGACCTGTATCAAGCTAGGTAAATTCATGAAAAGCGAATGGACGGATAAATACATGGATGAAGAGGGCAAATGATAATATGCAATGACAAGTAAATGATATTAAATGGAATGGTGATGGAATGACAATGAAAATGCAATGAAACAATGTGGCTCTATCATGACGCCTGTTTGCCAGGTTTTCGCCAAGATACTTATTCATGGCGCCCGTTTGCCGGGTTTTCACCAGTGAACGAAAAAAATTTTCTCTTTACTATTTTTTCTTTTTTTTTTTTTTTTCTTCTTTTTTGTTTTTTTTCTTCTTTTCTTTTCTGATAATGATGACCATTACACACGGCGCCTGTTTGCCAGGTTTTCACCGAGGTAACGAATGATAAGAACTCAAGAGTCTGATTCTGCGAAGGACGCGATAATCCACACATAAAATCATGTCAAGTTGTGATACTGACAAATGTTGGCAGGAAAGAGTAACATGATGGGGTGAAAGGGTATTATAAAACGGATTATAAAACATGAAGGGAACGGATTATAAAACGGATATATGAAAACGTATTCAACCATAAACCAAAGGAATAACAGGATATGTTGAATAGCAAGAAACAAATATGGACGGTGAATAAGGAAAATGAAATGGAATGAAATCACGATCAACGTTTGTTTGTATCAACCTAAACTTCGAAGCTTGCAAGTGGAAAAGGGAATGTATATAGGGAACGGGAATAGACGATTTAGAAATTAAGAATGATAACTTCATGACCTTCACGAACTTAGAATATCTTTGGGATTTTGGTTCGTGAGATGAAATAATTTGGGGATGGAATGGATGGGTGGACTGGATGCGGTAGCCTCGTTGGATTCGGCTACAGGTACTTAGAACTTTATTTCTCAAGCGTTTCTTGACTTGAAAGTACAGCACGAAATATCTTTTGAACATGCCTTGTTTAGGAATTATGGCATTTATATAGAGATTTTTGGATTTTCAGGAATCTCTTTGCTTAAAAGGTAAAAGCATCCAAATATTTATTTTATGGAAAGATGGGGGAATGGGCGGAAGGAATTGCAAGCTTCTCATTCAGACGACACTCACATTCATCAATCATGATTAGGAGAGGGGTGAAAAGGATAAAGGTGTGGATAGTAATGTGATTTTGAAAGCGAAATGGATATATGTAGTAGATTTGAAATGGAATAAAGTGGGAATACCAACATTTGATTTTATCCTGTACAGTGGATAATGAAAATACTCCAAGTACTTGATTTCAACTTCAACTTGTATCCTTCTGGAGTATTATGAACACAGAATCATATAAATGATGCAGTCATTAGACTCGAATTCATTATTGGTTGAAAATGCGATGTGGACGGAGGTTTTATTGTATTGAAATGAAATGGATGGACAATTTTATTGTAATATGAGATGTGGTAAATGGGATGACGGATATGAAAGTATGCAAAATACTTTATTATGGAATGGAAATGGAATCATGAATTACCTTATGATTTTCACTTGACCCAGGCTTACAAAGGCTTTCCTAGGAACTTCGGGATCATTAAGATGTGTAAGAAACCTCAAAATACTTCAGTCAATACCGAACAACTGATTCGTTTCCTAAGAACAAGCAGTCACGCTATCTAATACTCGCGATGGAATCCACGGGAAATCCATCAATCATGACTTAAGTTTCTCAAAAGAACAAATAAGAATTCGTAAAATTAGATTTGACATTTTAAAATATTACGTTCAGAAGATAATGGTGTCAAGACACAATATATGATTAATGTCCCAGTCAAGCTCAGTGCTCGCTTTGTCAACAATTGAAAACAATAATCTATCAATCCTAAGAGTTTCGTGAATAAATGTTTAAGAAATGAGCTAACATATCCTAGTGAAAGTATACCCAATGTGTCTTTGGATACACACCACCTTGTCAAGAATTAAAACCCTTCAAAAACAACTACTCTAAAAACGAAAGCAAAACAAAAACAACTAAACTATGAAAAGCAAGAAAAATTCTTGAGTCAAATGACATCAAGACAAACAAATCTAATCTAAGAAAAAACAAAATAACTGAAAGGAAATCCTATCTAACTATGTACAAACCAGTGTTCCGAAGAATTCATGGCTGGAAATAGTGCTTCAAAAACTGCCCATTGACAGGCAATGGAATATCTTCTCCGGTCAGAGTCTTCAATTTGAAAGCGTTCTCTCCTAGGATCTCAGCAATCTGATATGGGCCCTTCCAGAGATAATCGAACTTGTCGTGATCACCTCGCCGTTCGTGTGCTTTGTCCCAATATAAAACTAGATCAGAAATTCTGAAGGCTTTCACTCTTGCCTGTCGATCAAACCAACGCTTGACCACTCCTTGATGTTTCATAAATTTATTTAAGGCAATGTCTCGTTTTTCTTCCAGATGCAGGAGCTGTGATAATCTTGTCTGTACTTGCTCATCTTCATCTAAATACTCTTGCATGAATTGCAAGGTTGGAATCCTCAATTGTATTGGAAAGATAGGATCCTGCCCATAAACCAGGTGATATGGCGAAGTACCCAAAGAAGACTTGACTCGAGTTCTGTCTGCCCAAAGAGCGAACTTCAACTGTGTATGCCAGTCTCTTGGATTCTTATCCAGTAATTTCTTTATTGCATTCAAAAGGTTCTTGTTTGTGGACTCAGCTAGGCCATTTCCCTGTGGATAATAATTCGATGAAAATTTCAGGGTTATGCCATATTCAAAGGCCCAATTTGAAAATCTGAGTGATGAAAATGCAGGGCCATTGTCGCATACAAGGGCACTTGGACAACCAAATCTGGTAATTATGTTCTCTTCTAAAAACTTGATCACTACTTCGGAAGTACAAAACTTCAAAGCATGGGCTTCTGTCCATCTGGTGTAGTAGTCTGTAGCAGTCAAAATATATTTATGCTGTGCGGAAGATGGTGGGTTTATCATACCAATAAAATCTAACCCCCACTTGGCAAAAGGTCTGAATTCAACAACTGGCTGTAAAGGCATAGCTGGGTTTCGTTCTCTTGAAGCTGCTACTTGACAAATATGGCAAGTTTTGATATGCTGATGAGCATCTTGAAACAATTTTGGCCAATAGTAGCCTGCCCTTAATATCTGATTTGCCGTTGCCAGCTCACCGCCGTGGCAAGTTCCGAACTTATCATGAAATTGTTCCATAATACTTTTAGCTTCGTTCCTCCCAACACACCTTAGGTAAATACCTTCATGATTCTGTCTGAATAAAACTGATCCTTGCAACATGAAGCGTTTGCTCCTATATCTCAATGCTCTCCTCTGTGTTGGGCTCATATGTTCTAGACATCTCTGAGATAGTAGGTAATAAACAATATCATCGTACCACTCATCTGGTGATACTGCTTCAAGTACGTAAGCTTGCTGAACTAATCCAGGTTCTTCGAGTGCTATAGTCTGAGTCAATGCTTGTCCTCTAACCAACTTCATTGGTTGAATTTCGATGTCGTATTCTTGAATAGTGGCGACCCACTTGCCTCTTCGTTCGCCTAGTTCATTTTGCATTAGTAGTGTTTTAACTGCGGCATCTGGAACTATAGCATACACTTTACTCCGCAAGATATAGTGCCGAAATTTCTTGATAGCCTTTACTAGAGCATACGCCTGTTTCTCCACTGCGGGATATCTCAGCTCAGCATCCTTAAAAGGGGCACTCATAAATGCAACGGGGTGTTCATCTTTATCATCTACCCTCTGGGTCAAAATCCCTGCACAGGTGTGATCAGATGCAAAAGAATATAAATAAAACGGCTTCAAGTAGTCTGGACTGATGAGGACGGGAGCCCTAGCAATTGCTTGCTTGATTTCTTCAAATGCTTTCTTTGCTTGAGGAGTCCATTCAACTTTCGCATCCTTCTTTAACATATCATTCAATGGCTTAATAATTTCTGCAAATCCGGTAATAAACTTCCTGACGAAGTTGATCTTGCCGAAG
Source organism: Cunninghamia lanceolata (assembly GCA_027924645.1). Taxonomy (NCBI): domain Eukaryota; kingdom Viridiplantae; phylum Streptophyta; class Pinopsida; order Cupressales; family Cupressaceae; genus Cunninghamia; species Cunninghamia lanceolata. Next base: position 14,852,838 of record BSBN01000972.1, on the reverse strand, counting down.
AATGACTTTAATTCCTTTTTACTGGCAGGCATGCTAATTCTCTTAATGGCTTCTATCCGATCTGGATCAATAGAGATACCGTGTTCTGATATGACATGACCCAGGAGCTTTCCTTCTGTCACCCCGAAGATGCACTTCTTTGGATTTAAGGAAATTCCATATGTTCTACAAGATTCGAAAACCTTCCTTAAATGCTCTACATGATCTGCTCTGACCTTTGAGAACACCGTAAGATCATCCATATAAATAATAATGCATTTTCCAATAATATCTCTGAAAGCAATATCCATAGCTCGCTGGAAAGTGGCTCCTGCATTGATTAAGCCAAAAGGCATCCTTCTGTATGCATAAGTACCCCATTTGGTAGTGAAAGCGGTCTTCAATCGATCCTCTTCTTCAACCATGACCTGGTTATACCCTGAATATCCATCCAGAAAAGACATCATCTGGGAACCATTTACAATTTGCAGCACTTCGTCCAATGAAGGCAAAGGATAATTATCTTTTTCTGATGCTTTGTTCAAGTTCCTGAAATCAACGCATAGTCTTATTTCTCCATTCTTTTTTCTAACTGGAACTAAATTGGCGACCCACGTCGAGTGTCTGATCGGAAATATGATCTTTGCCTGCAGCAGCTTCTTGACTTCTTGATAAATAAGTGGCTCCAATAAAGGATTGACCGGCCTCTGCCTCTGTCGGAAAGGTCTGCTTCCTGGCTTGAGAGGGATAGTATGCGTGATGATGGATGTATCGTATGTTTTCAAATCATCATACCCCCAAGCAATAACATCGTGGAATTCTCTCATGCTATTGAGGATGTTTTCTCTTTCTTCCGGTGTGCAAACTTTCCCTATGAATACATTTTTTACATCTTCGTCGGTTCCCAGATTGACGGCTTCACATTTGTTTCCATCTTCGTTATGGTGAGGAGGAGTGCCCAACTTATCTGAATCGAAAAGTCTTTCTAATTCAATCATACCCTTTGGGATGTTATTGTCCTTCAGATTCATGATCCCATCTGGATCAAACTCAGCTTCAACTTCACTTTCGTCAATGACCTGGGTGGTGAAGATACCTGAATTAGTCAAAAAATCCAGTATATGTTTGTCGTCATCAAACACTTGAAAATTTGTGATATTATCTGGTACTGATGGTACTGATGTTAGCTCCACTGTGAACTTTTTTAATCCCTCCATAGACAATGGCTCAAGGGAACTTGAGGCCTGTGCTAGGGCATTAGCTACTCGATTTGTTGACCTGTAAATTGACTTGATGTTGAAAGCATCGAAGTCTTCAATCAAATCCCATACTCTGTTTCTGTACTTCTTTAATCTCTTGTCATGGCACACATATTGCTTCCTGACTTGTCTGACAACTATTTCTGAATCGCCGAACACATGCAAAATTTTAACTTTCTTCTTTATGGCCAAGAGCAATCCGTGTACGAGAGCTTCATACTCGGTAACATTATTTGTGCATGGGAACTGTAATCTTAAAGCTGATAAATAAGCTTCCCCCAGCGGACTGATCAATTCAAAGCCAGCTCCGGATCCTTGCTTAGATTTCGATCCATCAAATCTTAGAGTCCATACTTGATTATCTTCTGAATTTGACATATCAACACCTTGATTTGCTTTTGTAGGTTCAATTTGGGTACGTTCTGTTGCTGATGCCAAAGTGCTTGCTTCATCTGTAACGGCTGTATCCCGAACTGGTTCTTTTAGTTTCATCATACTGGGGATTTCCAAGCCCATGGCCTCTGGAATTCTCTTTCTAACTTGTTCTAAGGCCACTACGCACATAGAGCAGGAGAACTCGGAATGGAAAGCATTGTGTATCCTACACCAATTAGGTAGCAATAGATCTTGAACGGATGCGTGACTTCCCAATTCTACTCCTTGCTTCACATGTTTCATCACAAAATTCCGGAAGTTTTCAAACATACCTTCCCCTTCTTCATCTGATGATGCGCTGTGATCACTTTCTATGAGGACCTCTGTCGAATTATGAAACATTAGAATCTCTTCGACCTTAGGCTTGTAGACACCTAAATCTGTCTGTACAAAAAGGATCTCATTGTCTTCACCATATTCAGTAATCATCCATTTGAGACGTGGAGTGCTATCTATCCTGATTTGATTAGGCAATCCTTTCCATGATAGCCACATGTGCGAAAAGTCGGTGGAGACGTATCCGTTGAGCTTCTTCAACCAATCCCTGCTTAACAGCATCCCGTACCCTTCAGGTATGTCGACTACTGAAATATCAATGTAATGCTGAATCCTGGGATCAGCTGCTAACTGCATGTGAATATTATGTAGCTCTCCAATAACTGGAACTTCGGTCTTGTCTAATTGAGTAACTTTCTTATTTGTCTGCTTTGGGATGAGGCCAAGTTTCTTGCAAATACCCAAAGGCATCACGTTGCTTGAGGCTCCTGAATCCATTAGACAATTGTGTAACAATTTGCCAAACATTCTAACTGATATCAAGAAAGGAGGCTGTTCATCTTTTCCTTGGTAGAAGACGACTGATTTCTTCTTGGGGGCACTGTATCGGTCATTTACTGGATCTGAATTGACTTGTGAACTTTGAACTTTCGGCGTATTGTTATCCTTTGCAGGCTCTTCCTTTACTGTAACTGTCTTACCGTCTGTTATACTGGATGATTCCTGTGCAATGAAAATAGCATTTGTCTGGCCTTGTGGGTGAGGTGGCCTCATTTGAGTTGGATTTGCATTTTGACCTACATATGCTCTTGGTACATTTGAAGTAGATGGACCGGCTGATCCTGTGGTGACTTGCACATTTTGATTTCCACCCTTTGAGATGGTATCATCAACACCTCTTAGAAAAGCTTCCTTAATTTCAGGTACTCGAATCAATTCTGTCAATGGTAAGTTGATTTTAATCTTCTTGAGTTCTTCAACAACACATTGACTCAATCTCTTTAAATCCTCTTTAGGAACTTCCTTCCTGACTGGATCGATCCTTGCAGAGACATTCTGTTGCTGAACTTCTTGTGCTGGGACAACGTTCTGAACTGGATTTCGCTGTCTGTATTCGGGTGCATCCCTGGGATAGCTTGGATTGTTACTTGCATTTGGATTTGGCGGAGTGTGCAAGTTATTAGGAGGAGTTGATGTGGTAATAGGATCTTGTGGTCGGTAATTCCGCTGATAAACTCTTTGTGGTGCATTGCCGGTAGATTGCTGAAAGGCCTGAACTTCATCTGCTTCTTGGGTTTGGAAATCACCCTCGAATGGCGGAGTGTAGTATGTATCCTCAACTGGTTCATTTGCAGAGGCTGGCGGGAATCTTCCGCTATATTCTGTCATATCATACTCCATCATAGGTGGAAAAGTAAAATCTTCAATCATCAAAGCTTGATCATACCTCTGCGTGGGCACAATTTCATATCCGGTGACTGGAGGATTCTCTGGTACCTGTGTACCATGCATTTCCTGTTGAAAGATGTCAGCTGCTATCTTAAATTCGGGACATTGAAGTTCTGAATGCTGATTGGTGTTATGCAACCGGCACCATGTAGATAGTGCAGCTTCTGCTAAAAATACTTTCTCTGCAGGTTTTGGGTCAGAAGCTGGTGGATTATCGAGTGGTGAAGGAACTGTGCCGGTGTTCGGTGCAGTGTTCCAAGTTCTATTCTGTCGTTGAAAGCCTTGATTATTTCCTCTAAAACCTTGATTGTATCCCTGATTATATCCTTGATTGTATCCTTGATTGCCGCCTTGGTTTCCTTGGTATCCACCCTGATTGCCTTGGAAATTCTTCTGCAAATAGTTGTTCTGATTTCGTAAATGTGTAACTTCAGTAGACAATTTCTTTACCTGGTCAATCAGCGCTTTCATTTCATCTTTCTCCTCATGAGCCTTTGCAGAAGATGAAGATCCTTGCAAATACACTGGCTTTTCCGGTACAACTTGTGAAATTGGCACTCCTGGATGTAGGACTAATTGATTAGCAGGAGTGGAAACAGGAACTGGATTCATTACAGGTGTATGTTGAGCCAATGCGTGATTGATTCCCTGAATCTGGTTTGGCATTGCCATATGCCCTATGTGATTAAGTGGCCCATGCGTGTTCATACCCAAATCTGTGTTCACCTTAACGGCTTCAGCATATGCTCCTGTCAGAGTGGTTGGCGGGGTTGTTGCTCTTTTCACGAACATAGAAGTAAGGCGATCCAATGCAGCGTAATAAATCTCCATCGCCATTACTGGAGTGATATCATAGGGAGGTTGCAATCTTGAATATGCTTTATGGAACCTGTGATTAAAAGCGGCAATAGGCTCGTGTTCCTGTCTTCGGACTTCGATGAATTGCTTATAGAGTTCTGCAGGAGTGATGGGAATCTTGAATTTCTCCAAGAAAGCGGTTCTCATCTGTTCCCAGGTAGTAATAGATCCAGCCGGTAGATTGACATACCAAAAAGTAGCATCTCCTTCAAGAGAGTAAGGAAATAGTCGGCATGCCACATCTTCCTCTTCAATCCTTCGATTTACTAGAGTACCTTCAAAGATCTTAATATGCTCTTCAGCTGTCCTGCTTGGATCGTTGACATGAAATTTCGAACAGAAGTGTTCGGGATTCTTGGGCATATCATGGTAATTAGTGAAAGTCCCCAGGGGTGAGACATTTCCCAAAGGCCAAGCTTGTGCTGGTGCTGCCATTGGAATGTTGGGTTGTCCTGGACCTGCTTGAGTAGCTCCTTGCTGAAGTGGAGTGCCTGTGGTGGTTACTTGGACGTTGCCCTGTTGAACAACTCCCTGATTTTGATTCTTCGGAGGTGGAGTTTGAAATAAATTTGAAATATCACCCCCACTTGGAGATCCTTGGCTGGATGAAGTCCCTTTCTTTCCTTTCTTCGACTTTGACGGGAACCCCAACTCAGAAAACTCCTTGGATGCTCCTGGTGCAGACCTTAGAATTCTTTGGTGCCTCTCTGGCGAGAAAGAACCAATTCGCTCCAGGATGTTCTTCCTTAATCTGAAACAACTTGTAAAGGCCCTCCTTCTAGCGCCAAATATGTTGATGGTTGTTTTTTGACAAGTCAACAATAGAGTAAAATACTAGGTATTTAACTCTCTCTTGAGCAAAGCCTCTCGGATGCTGAACTAAGTGATCAAACGAGATAACTCCAAGGTTCCTTCTAATAACGTTTTAATTTCAGTAAGAGACAGCTCAATGATTTAAGTATGATTCTGCTGTTAATCAACAAAGGGACTTACACAATTGTTCATGTAACTTGTTGTTTCAAAGACTCTGGAAGTGAACACTAGGGAATCTAAGTACTGCAACTGACGCGTAAGATTTAGCAATGGACGTTCTGATCCTAAATCTAACTGATTGATAAAAAAAGGCAAAAGATATAGGGTTGAGAAATACTAATCTAATCCTAAATGGAAGGACGTTTACTACTTAGAGTGAAGTCGAACCAAATCTTGTTTTGCCAAGATAAAACAACTACACAAGAGAGGTGCTATCTTCAAAGGTATGCAAGATGTTTAAATCAATTATGCTCATGAAAATTCAACAGGCATAAAGATCAAATTGACGCTCAACTGTAAAGATTTCACTACAAGGCAATAAAACAACCTTTCACCAACTAACTTATACTTAAAAAGAAAACTTGTAACTTAACTTAATATTCGTGTGAAAATTGAAACCATGCAAACACTCAGAAATATAAATAGAATCACCAAATCAATGAGTCCTTTATTATCTCAGAGAGCTCTTACAACAATTTCAGAATTTCCAACCGTTACAAATGAGAGCAATGAGAGCTCTTTTATAGTCCTCAAAGGAGAGAAGGGTCAAGATTGATCGGCGAAATCAGCGGATCAGATCAAGCCACATCACAAGTAGTTACAACAAACTATACTTTATTAAATGAATGAGGTTAACTTTATTAAATACAGGAGGTTACTCATATTAAATGAAAGAAGTCATGAAAGAGAGAACAAAGGCACGCTTTCCAAGAGGATAAGGAAGCCACATCATCAAGGTGAGTACTATGTAGTAGTACTATGAGATACAACGAATCTGGACACAATTTGAATAATATCTTCCATTGGTACACTTGTCGCTGCCTTAATGGATCCTTCTGCCACTGCTACATCTGCCTCATAGACTCCAAGTGTCTTCTCCCAGTCGTTTATCCAAGACTTATTTTCCCCAAGACGATATGCAAGTGTGAATATATTATCTAGTTGACTTTCATCAAGTCCATCGTATTGAAAGTAGAATGCCTTAACTTGTTGCTTCATGTTCTCAATAGTAACATTTCCATAAGGATTACAAATCTTTGTCAAAGCAGTATATATATGATTTTCTGTTCTTAGAAGAACACTTCTTATCCTGGACATATCTACTTCAATCTTATCAACTAGTTGCCCCTTGTTGTGAAAGGAGAAATACCAAGTGACAAAGTCATGTGGAGTATCTCTGTCAATCACCTTATTATGAATTAAATCTTCTACTGGAGCTTCCATTAAACTTTTGAGTTGTGGCATATATTGCTCTTTGATTGGTTTGAACTCAGCACAACTTTCCAATAAAGCTTGGACTCGACCTTGGAGCTTAATGACTCTGTCATACACTTGCACAATTTCTTCAAGGTAAATATAGGCCTTGTCTTCTGTCTTTTCTATCCATCCCTTCATCATCTGAGATGAAGTTCTCATGTCCTCAACTTGGGATACTGTTTCCTGTGGAAGAATGGAAGGAGGAATTGCAGTAGCTTCCTTCTGTTGAATAGGTTGCATGACCTGTTGGATGTAATGCTTCAATGTACTAAAGTCTTGTTCAACTTTCATCCTTGCTTCTCTTTCTTGTTTCAACATGCTTCTCACATTATTCACTGCATCTTGTAGTTCCTCATCGACTTGTTCCCTTGTGATTGGACCCATGCCAATTGTAGTCAAATTATAATCCTCAGGTGCCATGTTTTCTATCTCCTTGTCACTTCTAGGAACAGCTATGTGGACCTCTCTGTTTCCAGCAGAATCTTGAGTGATTTTAGAAAGGATCGTTGCTTTCTTCTTCTGATTACTCTTTTGTACGTTTACAAGCAATTCCTCAACTGTAGTAGGCTGATAAGTCTCTACAATTATACTTTCTTCAATCCTTTGTCTCAACCAAGGTGGGAAAGTAGAAAGATCTTGTTGTCCATGATCGTGATTATGTTGAACACGAGCTACTTCTTCATCAGATTCAGCTTGTCCTACCTCATCCTGACCAAGATCATCATTCTCTTCTATTATGACAGTGGGGCTTGATTGGATCTCTTCTGATGGAATCAAGGCAACTTCTTCTATTACTTCTATCTCTTGTATTGGATTTTGAACAATTGAAACACCTTCTTGTGGATTAGATGAAGTAGATGGATTACTCTTTTTCTGAGGTCTTCGGCTTGATTCCCCTTGATCTTGACTAGGTCTTTTCCTCTTTCTAGCTGAATTATTGCTTTGATCATTCCCACTATGTTGTGGTTGGCTATGTGTACTATGCTGCTTTGGTTCTCCTTCATCCATCTTATTGTAGGTGAGAACTTGACTTTCAGCACTCATTTCCTGCAATAGTTGATTGATACACACTTGTGTCATGGCTAAGACCGGCTTTATCAAATCTTCTTCGGATGCATCTCTCTTTGACCAATCAATTGTGTAAGGCAAATCCTTTATCTTGTCAAATTCATCTATTAGCAAAGTATCATCCTCGGTGAACTGGTCTGGAATCCTGAATACTTTGGTGGCTCTGACTAAATCCCAGTCGAGTCTCGAACTTTGAAGAGTTCGGAGATCATCTTCATCTTGGGCACTGGCCCAGTGGTCTTCCAACTGCTTGATATGTTTGAATTCTCTGTTGTATTTCCAGCAAACTTGGAAAGGGTCAAAGTTAGGCCTCTTGGTGCCATGAGTTTGCAAATGGTAAGCTTGTAGCTCTATTTCAGAATACTCAGCTGCTGATAAAGATGGACATTCCAGATTTTGTCCAAGACGAAGTGGAAATTGGATTCCTCCTTTCTTCTTCAACTTCTGCAATCTGATGAGTTCTAGGAGTTGTCTTGTAACTTCTAACATTACCATCCTGTTGGTTGGATACCTTGGCAATCTGTATGGATATGATGTGAATCCTTGGATCCTTAGGTAAGTGTACCTTTCATGCTGAGTATACCAGTGTCCATATGCTGAAATGAATTCTCTTGCTGCATTAGACAATCTTTTATGAAATTCTCCCCTCAGTTTCTTCATTATGAACATGGCAAATGCATCATTAAACCTTGTATAATGATTAATACTCTTGAGGTGCAACTGAGGATAACATTGATGTGACAAGTATTTGTTAGGTCCAATGCCGACTTCTCCTTTTTTGGTTAAACCTGAGTAGACTTCATTTCTGGCAAGAAGGTACACTATATAGGAACTCATATAACAAGTCTTAGTCTTAGCAAAATTGAGGAACTGCTCATGTATACTTTGACTGATAAGTCCAGCCCAATCAATCATTTTCCCTTTAAGAACTGACTTGATGAAAGAGTACATCCAAGGCTGAAAGGTAGCAGATTGAGGCATTCCTGTCATTCTGTTCAAAAACATGATTAGATATCCAATTTCCGGATGAAAATCTGACTTATGGAACTGTGGAGGATTATTCATATTGAACTTCATGGCTGGATTGGCCATCCACTCTCTCCTTATCTCTTGTAACTTTATCTTGGTGTCAACATCATACTCCTGCTGACCTTGTTGTTTTGAGATGCTGATCATCCTCTCTTTGGTTGGAATGTTGAAAGTCTCCTCAACTGCTTCCTTTTGCAAATAGGCCAGTATCGTTCCATCCTTGGCTATGATTTGCCTTGTATTTACATCATACTTTTTGACACATTCGATGATCATTTCCGGACATGGCAAAGCTGGCGGAAAACAAGCAGCTTCAATGGCTCCACTCCTCATGATGGCTCGAGCGAGGCTTCCTCCGTTGGGTTCTTCAAGGACTGACTTGATATCCTCCAAGTTGCTGCTTCCCATATTTGTATCGCTTACATTCGTCCACCTTGAGACGAGCTTTGATTCAGGAATCTTCCGCTTGGCATCCATCCGGATCTTGGCTTGTCGTTCCTTGGAAGTCATTGCCATTATTCTGCAGACTTGACGCGAATAAGTGATTGCAAACAAAATCTAGATTTTACTTCAGCAACTTTAGTGGATTAAACTATGAAATTTTCCTTTAAAATTATGAAATATTACTATTAAATTTAGAAAATCTATGAAAAATCATAAAAATCCACTTATCCTTCTAGAATTTTATCAATATTTGAACAATTTCAAGGCATCTAATGAAAGAAAAATAAGAAAATCAGATCAGAAAAAACTCAGATCAGACTTACTTGATGAGCTGTTTTGTATTTGATACCTTGCAATTTGATTTCCCACTTGACAAAATTTGATAAAATCAAATTTATCTTCTAAAATCAACTTCTTGTGGCTGCTCCTTGAAGAAAATTCTGCTCTTAGAGAACAAATCTGCTCTTGAAAATAAATCAAATGAAAAAGAAATGAGGCACATATATATAATTCACTTTACAAAACTTTTCCTTCTCTCTAGGCCGACCTCATGCACAAACATTTAATTTAGTTTTGATCTTTATTAAATGAATGCCTTTTCACGTTTTTCGAAGGCAACAATCATTAAATATTTGTAACTTCTTTTTGTTAAACGCATTGGTTAAAGTCTTGATGATCTTCTACTTGTTGTTGGACGTATCTTCTCCCTCCTCCAAGCGCATGGGATGAGGAATTCAGATTCTCTTGGCATTTCGCATTGGTTAAAGGTCTTCGAGGCCTTCTTTGGATTCGCACTTGACTATCTTGTTGAACCTCGCATTGGATGATGTTTTAATTGCTCAATGAGGTGGTGCATTGGATGGGGGGTAGAGAATCTTCTCAAGATTTTCGCATTAGCTGAAGTTTATAATTCCTCTTCTCATTTCGCCTTAGATGGGATAATGGAGTCTCCTTCTTGGAATGTCATGTCCTGCTGTCTTGAAACTCTAAAACTTACTTTCAGCATTTCGCACTAGATAGTCCCTTGATGATCCTCCTTTCATGTTTCGCATTAGATAGAGGCTTAGAATCCTCTGGCTTCAAGTCGCACTAGATCAAGTTTAAAGAATCTTCAAGTGATTTCGCATTGGTTCAAGGTATAGAATTCCTCTCAAACATTTGGCATTGAATAAAGAATCGAAATCCCCTTAACACTTGGCGCTTTGGATGAAAGATTGAGTTCTTCTTGATATTTCGCATTGCATGAAGGATTGAAATCTTCTTAGTGCTTGGCGCATTAGATCATTAATTATGGAGCATTTGATAGATAACATGAAGTCTTCAAGTCTTTTGAACTTCTAGAATTCTTCATCGTCAAACATAAGTCCCCCTCTTAACATGGCGCATTAGATCATGTCCTAAGACTCCTTAAGGGAGTAGCACACTAGTTGAGTGATTGGGATCCTCTTTGTTGATAGCGCATAAGATAGAGGATTAAAATCCTCAAGACATTTGGCGCATTTGATAATGTTTTAGGACTCCTTAAGTTTTGGCGCAGTGGATAGTGGACTTAAATCCTCAGGAATTGGCGCATTAGACCACTAGTTTGACATCTTCAACATGAAACTTCATTCTTTCTTTAACATAGCGCATTAGATGGAGGACTAGAATCCTCAGGGATTTAGCGCATTACTTAGGCAATTTGATTTCTCCTTCTAGATAGTGCATTGGTTAGGTAATTTGATTCCTTCAAAATAAACTTCAACCATCCCCCTTTATGTTGGCGCATTGGATGGGCAATTAGAGATCTTCAAGGAATGAAGTTTCGTTTTCCTCTTGTTGAGCGCTTTGATTGGGAACTTGGAAGATAGCGCATCAGATGCTAATTTTGAAGTCTTCAAACTTGGACGAATGTAATGACCTTTGTCTTTGGCGCATTAGATAAGCTTGTAGGATTCTCTTAGAATGAATCTCTTACCTTGATGTTGCATATTGGATAGTCTTGCTATTGGCGCATTGCTTCAAGTTTCCAGATCTTGTGAATAATGCTAAGGGTCGTTGGAACTTGTAGAGTTTTCCCTAAAAAAATCGCATTAGATCAAATATAACGAATCCTCTTAGAGTGTGAGCGCATTAGATCAAGGTGTAGGATCCTGTGGAGTTGTCGTTCTACCTTAGAAGAGACCTCATGATGTTGGCGCATCACTTAGACACTTTAGATTCTCTAAACTTGATCGCATTAGATGGCTTTGAAAAAATGATCTTGAAATCAATTGAGCGCATTACTTCAAGTTTTAGAATCCTCTGAACTTGTCTCTCTAGGAAGTCGCATTAGATAGGGTCTTAAGAATCCTCTGGAGTGTGGGCGCACTAGATGGCCTTGTAGGATCTTCTGAACTTGTAAACATTTCTCAAGTCAAAACTTCACATTTCCCTCTTCTTCCTTGGTGGCGCATCACTTCAAGAATTGAAATCCTCTGACATTTTCATTAAAATTTGCTCCAAGATTTGCTTTAGACGTGTCTTTTTCACTTTCGCACTAGTTGGAGGCATTGAAATCTTCATCTCTTCCTCCGAAATGACCTTTTAGTCTGGGCGCACTAGTTGAATGATCGAAATCCTCTGATATTTTCGTACTGAATGAAGGATTAGATGGGCGCACTAGATCAAGTTTTCAAATCCTCTGGCTCAAGTATCTTCTCTTTCGTGCTTTTGCGCCCGGATTTGCGCCATCTAAGTGTCCAGTCGCATTAGATCAGGATTTTGAATCCTCTGACTTCGTCAAGTATTTTTCAGGATCGCGCGAGTAAAGGTATATTGAAAAATATATTTAAGTATAAGTTTAGAGATTGAATTTCTTATACTTTAAATATTTTTCAATATACCTTTCAGGATGTTTGAGATAGGTCCCGAATCCACCGGTTTTAAGATGCAAAATATAGAATTTGGAGGATTCACCAGATTTCAGACTTAGCCATTTTTCAGGATTTTCAGGATTTCAGGCTCCAGTCTTAGTCTTCTCAGGATCTCAAACATTCTGAAGGATTAACCTCAAAACTCAATGTCTAGATAGGATTTGATCATTATTGTAAGTTTATCTACCCTTAATCGTGAACCAAAGATCATAGGCAAGGAAATTGTTACCTAGCCGGCAAAGGAAAACGAGTCAGGACATCATTAAAATCTCGTTGGAAAACTCATTGAAAACTCATTGGAAACTCACTGAAAAGCTCAGAGCTCAAAAAAAAGGGGGGTCCCTATTCCTAATGGGGTGATGTGTGATTTGGTCACAACAGCACCTAATGTTGACAAGGCGCAACTTCAGGAGGAGGTCACCTCAACTTGGCGCCCAAGTCAGAAAAACCTGTAAATCCTTCAAATATGCGCCTACCTTGTGAGGTGATGAGTTGAACATTCCAAATCTTCAAATGTTGCTCAAATAAGGAAGACATTGTAACATCAAGGCTTCAAGGCCTGTCCTTGTATTTCCATTGAATGAGTTGTACTTCATGCTATTGAAAGCATTTTCCATGTAATAAGACATTGCAAGTTGATTGAATCAAGTAACAAGACAAGTACCCAACTCTAATGTTGTTTCATTCAAATAGTTATCTTGATGTATATCTTTATGTTATTGAAGTAGTTGATGAATTGTTAGCAAGTAAAAGTGTTTAAGTAAGGAAAATTTTTCGTAGAACTAGTTGGGTATCTTACACTTACACCATGCCTATCCATCAAACATCACAATGCAATCAAAATCCTAACAACATGCCCATGATCCAAGATCAAGTGCAATCATGCAAAGATATTATCAATCACAAGCCTATTAAGAATGAACTAGAGTCTTCTAGTACCATACTTTTCCATCAAACACCATCATGTAATCCATGGCCTATCAAGCCTATCAAAGAAAATGCAAACATCCTATGTAATACAATCAGACTTTAAATATTTGAAGTAGCCATCTACAAATATCCATTCAAAAGTGGATTTATAATGCAAGTATGGACGCCATCAATAAAAAAGATTTGTATTAACCAAATATCCATATACGCATACATCAATATCTGTCGATATAAGTATAACATATATACAAAATAGCCATATAGGCTTACAAGAATGCCATATAGGCATACAATGTCAACTATGTACAATACAAAATATATGTCCACAAATGCCATATAGGCATACAACAGAGGAACACAATAAAAAGTCATTCCCCTCTAGCTGGTGAAGAGAATAAATCACGAGCAGCCTTTGATCTTCTAGGGGATGGAGACATGCATGTGGGTGGTCTACTACGAACCCGAGGGCTACTTCTCCTATTTAGTTCTTCCTGCACCTTTACCTGTTACAAAAAAAAGTATAGATATTAATATATAGAAATTACATGTTATAAAAAAATGAAACATTTAACAAAATAATCACTTACCGCTAACATATAATCTGTCTGCTCGCTTGCCTCAGTAGAAGGAAAAGGCCCTGGTGATGTCATGTCCTATAGAAACCATCCAGATAGAAATTAAACTTCAAATCAATAATCTTTTGATTTTTCAAAAATAGACAACTATAACAATGAATGTAAATTGAAATTTACTAATCTGCCTCATACCCCTGTCAATGCCATAGAGCTATGAATTGCAGAGGCCACACCCTGCTCCATTGCCCTATGAACATGGGGAGGTGTATCCGCAGCCTGCATCATCTGGAAATAAAACAACATTATTCAATTACGAAAACTATAATAGTGATGCAAATCATGGCTCCTAACATACACACACGCTCATCTAAACATGGAAGTACACACAATAAAACACACAAATCACATACAAAAATTTAGTAAGTACAATTCATTCATTAAACTATTTATTTTATTACCTCCGTAAAGCTTTGAAGTCCACCACCGCTGGCAGGTGTTGCCATGAAATCTACAGTGTTAACCTATTCAACATCCAAAATCAGAAATTAGAATACCATTCATATAACGATGCTATTCACATGTAATATTTATAATTGTTTATTAGTTACATACCTCGACAGTAGATGATCTAGTGAAAAATGTAGGTGGAGAACCATTGAAAACTGCATCGACGCTATGACCCTGAAATTTCATTAAAATCATCAATTTAAATTAGTTAATCTTGTATTTCAAAAATAAAATTTAATAAATTAAATTCAATAAACTTGCTAATATTTACCTGAGTATCAAGGCCGAAAGTCTCACTCAGGAGGGTATCTGTCATCGCCATCTGCTCAGCTGCAGATGTAGCCTGTGCACCTGCGTCCTGACTGTCCATGGGGTCATAACCACAGGCTGACCCGCAAGCCTGGCAAGTATGCGGTGGGACCCTACTCCTCGCACTATCTCCCAACCCACTCTGTGTTGCAGGATCAGCATGCTCTATGATGCTCTGGGTCAAGGCACTAATCGACCTCAGTGTATCGACCTCAACACTCTCCTTCACAATGGAAGGAATAGAAACATGCTCGTGGGCTGGTCTGCTGATTACTCGTCTCACTACCCGCTGTAGGTCAAGACGTGCCCCTGGTCTATCCTGTGCTGAGCCCCCACCTCTACCCTGGAAGTCCCGCATATCAAAATAGTTTGGCACTTTATTGAGGACAAACTCGGAGTAGAGTTTCCTCAAAAAGTATTGCGGGACCTCATTGTTATTGCATGGAGGATGGTCAAAAACCATCCACCACCTCTGCCCGAAATTGTCCCTTATCGCTTGGTTGTTGCACCAATGGATAGGGAACCTCTTGCATGTAATGGGTGGAGGTTGATTTGTTTGTGGGTTTGTGAAAATTGAACACAAGTCTACTTTTGTAATTTGTAATTTTTTGACATCTTGATATGACAATTTATCTGCATAGTAATCTCTAAACTCTCTCTTTTTATCGGTCCAACTAGTTATTTGCTTGCTAATTGAATTTACATTTGATAACATAGACTCAAGAGATTCGGCAAGCGTGGACCTATGCAAGGTTGAAGTGGAAGGATCTTTCAACCTTGCAATTATATCTTCAATTTGTTTTTTGTTGTTTTCAATTTCCCCCATTATATTATCTTGTGTTCCAGGGGCATGTCGAGGAATGAATGGAGGAGGTTGTTGTTCTGCAGGTATTTCTTCCTCAAGATTTTGTGGATTTTGAGGAGGAGGAGGAGGTGCATTAACATTTCCTACAATTAATAAAATATGCATCAAAAATCAACACAAAACCTACCTATTTAGGAAGAAATTCAAACAAAAAAACAAAGATAACTCACCCCTTTGGCGTGCTCGACGTCGCGGCGGCATTTCGGCGATGAATCGACAAATCTTTTGTGTTGAACGGTGTTTTGTAGAACGCGAGCGCGTTTTTGAAGGGTTTTAAGCCGCGGGCGGAGGAAAAACTCACAATGAAATGAACTAAAATGAAATGACAGCGTTTTTTTTTTATATATGAAGCGCTTTATAACGCGAGCGCGTTATAACGCGCTCGCGTTATGCCTAAATTTTTTTTCAAAATTTTTTGGCCACTTTTTGGCCCCCCATCTTTTTGCACTTACCCAAGAAGTGATTTAGATTCCTAGACTATAATGCTTAACCTGGTTAAGGTTATCATCTTAGTCGTAATTAATCTATCCTTATATATTATGAGACAATAAGTCGTCGATCTCAGATATTGCGATGAAGCAATGAGAGTCCTCATAAATAAAGAAAGTTGAACGGGTCTATGGATTATAGATAGTGTAAGAAAACATGTATGGGTCAGGAAGACTCGATTGTTCAAATGCCATAACTTCTCAAGTTAAACATAATTGACCAAGTCGAACTGTAGGAATATGATAGTATCCAAGTCGAGTTGGAGTGGGTGAACATTACGACAACGTTCATTGGGAACGTCAATTTATATTGAAAACTATGGCCATAGTAATGCATATGTCTCTGCATGCATTGTCAGTTCACTGTATCTGGATTGCACATCCTATCGAGAATCATACTTAGCTAGAGGGTATCTAGGGTTGTATGATAGATAGAGTTGTGTAAGATACAACACTATGTACTCGGAAAGGCAAATTACCACTGGTCACCTTGGTCTATACTTCTCGTGAAGGGAAGGGCCACTTCCGGTTAGGAAGGAGTGTGGGAGATCGACGGTCTGTGGTTGGAGGTAAATCACTGGAAAGATACTCTCTCTCTAGCAGAAGACATGCCAAGGCTTGCGATAAAGATGTCAGATTTCCGGATGCAGTATATCTCTGAGACTTGTGTTTATTGAGACTAAGTAAAACAATATCCATTTCAGGTATTTGTAATTGATTTAGTTTTGTAAACATTGTACTTGAGAAAGACAATAAGGTTGATTGCATTTGTAATGAGATATCTTGTAATTGTTGTTACTCGACTATATGTTGTATAAAAAAAAATTCACTGTCTCATTTTCACCTTGTACATTTACTTTATGGTGAATTTTTGGTTTTTACTATGTTTCTAGAACGTGGTTGTTACAATAGGATTGTTGGGAAAGAGGTATAGGTCTGGACATATCTTAGGATTTTGGAGATGCAATAACATAATAAAGTTCCGAATTTCCAACTAAAAGAACACTTAGGACCAGCTTGCGGGCAAACGGGGTTTGGAAGGACTGAAATGTTCCGTGATAGGGTATCTAGATCCAACTTGAAAGTCTGCATCTTGATCCCTATGAAAACTCCACAATTCCTATTAAAGGTACAAACTTGACTTCTAACTAATGCAAAATTGATTAAAATGCCTCTTAAGAGATCCAAAATAACAAAATCATGAAAATAACCATCCAAAGTATTTCTGGAAATCACTTCCTGAGCCAAGAGATTAAAACTAAGACCTAAGGCAAAAACAAAGCAAAAGAAGGGGGTCCACATTTCTCGAAGCAAAATGGGGCATGTGTGCAAGGCACAACACTACCACTTCACTTATCCCATCAAGTCAAAATAGTAAACTCTCCACTTGTACTCCTGTTAGGAATTTGCGGGTCAAATTAAACCAATTCCACATAACCCAATAGGAGAAAAAGATGCAACAATAACCATAATGCAAAAATCAAATGAACAATCAACAAGATAGCACAAAATATACCATGGGAAAACCCTCAAGGGGGAAAAACTCAACCTCCAAAAGCATCCACACTCATAAGTATTATTCAACAATAAAGATATTACAATACATGCCATGAGTCTCCATGAATACCTCTGAATCCATCAAGCACCTCCAATGCATCCTCCATGTGTCCAAGCATGAATCCACACATCACCTGCCGTGCTTCACAATATGCACTTATATGAGAGAGCTCGATACAATGGCAACCTCTCACAAACCTCCAATCCACCTACAATGAAATGACCAACCCTTACCCAAACCACTAACCATGTGCTTGCTTTTATAGACCAAGCTCACACAAATACAACTTGTGGTATTGGATAAAACCATGTGCCCCAAAACCATGGATACACAAAACCATTAGCCTATAAAACCATTGACCCCACATTTGACTATTGGTACTAAGTTTTCCCAATTAATCAAATAATACAAATAAATAATTAATCAATCTATGTGCCCCACACACATAAAATAATTAACCCAATGTTACATACAACTTATACAAGTGGTAACAAAATAAAATAATACAATATTATGCAAGGTGTACAACACCTATTTCCTAACATTCTCCCACTTGTTGTATAGATTGCATAAAAGTCAATCTATGAAATACATCATCATAGGCAAACATGAAATCACATGAATCTCCAACATGCTCTTGTGCTCCATCAAGATACCTGCAATAAAATCAAAGTGACCACCATCTCAAGAAAGAACTCCTCTCATCTTCCAACGTGCCACCTATGGAAGAAAAGGAACATGCCAAGGTGAAGATGCACCAATCCAAAGAACACAAGCACCAAATCCAAGTGATAACATAAGGCTCCAAGCTGTTGTCAAAGGTAAAAAAACCCACATGGCTGGAAATAGCACCCACAACATATGCTAATACATCCAACCATCCATACCTCATAGGTACCAACAACATCAATAAACTCATGCCAACAACATATCCAACCCATATACTGCAATCACAAGCTCCATGTATAAAACCTGTCAATGAAGAACACATACATCCAGGAACTCCCACTGCATGGGTAATGTCAAATCTAAAAATAGATCCAAGGCATACCAAGTCTATCAATCAACACTTGAAACAAGGTGTGGCTAAACAACAAGACAATGTAGTATCAAGAACAATCACAATGATCCACACATGCATGATAAATCACTACATACTCTCTCACAACATGTCACCATAACTCTCCCAAGCCCAACTGTATCAACATGATCCTCCAGGAAGTAGCCATAAGACAAAGAGAGAAAACCTGTAAATCATAATGTCCTTCTACAAACACCTCAGAGTGCTAAGTTGTGTCAAGTATGATCTCCTCTACAACCCCAAATGAAAAGCCTTAACAACACCCAACCATTCAATCTGATAAGATCAAATGAACATATGTAACATGTAACCAACATGGATGTAAGCCTCTCTAATCAAGGTAGATCAAACTCATAACCATTCCATAACTAGGAATAAGCCCAATCACATCTCCTAAACTCCTCATAATGAACATCATAAACCAAACCATATGAACAAGGAGATAACCATGCTAACATCCCTCAAATAAACCCTCTAGAACCAATAACTATAGCTCAAGATCCATATCTATGAGAAGATAAAGCATAAAGCAAAAATACATCTAAAAGGATGGGCAATACCTCATAGATGATAAACCTCCAAGTAGACCAAGAGTGGGGAATGAGAATGCTCCTCCAGGATACACCAAGCCATAATGACTCTTTCCAAGAACAATCTCCTCTAGGTCCATAATAAACTCATGTCCATATCTAGGTGTAAGGCTCCTTAGTATCTGTTAAAACCTCCAAAGAGTAACCATCTCAACAGGTATCTCTAATCTTAAGAGAACTCCAGCCTCACCTAAGTCTCCAAGTATTCATGAGCACCTCCATGATCAATCCATGCTGAACTCCAAATGCAACACTGCACTATCATGAAGCTTTGAAGTAAATGACCAAAGTATTCAATACCAAGAGAACCAACAAGATCACTATCAATGCTCTCACTGCACATCTGCATAATCAAGAAGCCCATCATGACATCATGATCTAACCATCTCCTCTAAGAAGATCATATGCAATGATGCACACATCATATCTGAAGAGAACCTATATCATGTCAAAACTCTAAAACATGATCAAGAGTCCATCAAGACACAATATCAAGGTATGTGCGGGATCATGATGGGCCAAACAATACCTCTAAGTGGCAATGAAAATGCTAAAAAAAAGACCAAGGTAACTTCATGAGAAAATTCGAATGGGTTACCTACATAATTTGAAAAAAATGTAGTAATAAAATTTGTAGGAAATTGAATGTAGTTTATGGGCTACTATTTTTCTTTTTGAAAAAAAAATTATTTGGTGAAAATTGGATATTTCAATGAGGCACTACTTAAATTTTTGAAAAAAAAAAGTAGGTGTCATTCCGGCCAACCTAAAGTATGAGAAAAAAAATCTATTTTTTTTTAATTTTTAGATACAAGTAGAGGACACATGCCCAGATGTGACACATATTTTTATGAGTTTTTTTTGTAAGTAAATAATTAGTTATGAATTTTTTTACTACAAGATTTTAAAAATATTAAAAATTAATTTTCCAGCCAGCCTAACTTGGTCAAAAAAATATGAAATGCAAATTTCTTTTTTAGACCTTTTGCTAATGAAGTGTAGAGTGTGATGCAACTTTCAGATTTGAAAAATGTCAAACGGTTTGAAAGTTATGGATGTTTTTCAATCAGTGTGTCTCTCAGGAATTCAAACATAGTGTAGGTAGAAAATTATTAATAATTACCTATTAAAATTATAGTCAGACATATATTATATTTTTAGAATCCTGACAGTGTCCTGAATATACCCTTTTGATTTTATCAAATTTGGATAAAAAAAATCCATCAGCATCAAGGGTGAAGTTGAGGAAAATATGTAAAATTATATGAATTCTTCATTTACGTTGAAAAGCCAGGTTTGGATTCCCAAGCCTAAATTTTGGGGGGGAAACTTTTTAAATCAAAATAGAAGAAATGGATATCCGTTTTCAAGAAATGGATATCTGTTTTGGGAAAACAGATATCCATTTTAAAAAATGTTTAAAAAATGCATTTTTCCAAAACAGATATCCATTTCCAAGGAACAAATATGATCTGTTTTGAGAAAACTTTTCAAGCCTAAAAAAGTGTTTCACGAATTTGGCTAACACTTTCATGTGATTTTTTCTCCATTGCCACTGTTTGGCCCGTCATGATCCTACACATACCCATCAACATCTCTAAACAAAGGATCAACATGTCAAGCTGACAAATCATAAACTGACACCTCAACCAAAGACTCAAAGAAGTCCTCCATGGTAAATCAAGATGTCAACATCTCCGATCATATAACAATGGAAATCAAGATGTCAAAGCACTCTCACTGAAATACGAATCATAACCCAAGAGCCTCTCCAAGACACCCACAACCACTACAAAAGATCATCCATCACTAATGATGAATCCACATCGCTGTCAAAGATCCCACTGAATCGTGATACTGAGCTATCCATGATAACAAAGTAACCATCTCCTAAATGAAGATCATCGATGGCCCTAAACCAATCAAGGAATCTCATTGTAACATCAACAACTCTTAAAAGGTAGATTAAACCATGATCTCCAAACAAGAAGATAAAACCATCATTGTCAAAATCTCACATAAAGTAATGTATTCAAGCTCTCTATGACATTGTGATAAACATGCTATAAGTCCCAACAACTGACTATCTAGGCACTCTAATTGTCCATCCTCTTATCCCAATGCAACATACCAATATACAAATGACCACATACAAGGCCAACTAACAAAGTCTGCATAAACACTGAATCAATCTCGTGGATATAGACAATCCACATCCAAGTCATTCCACTGTAGCCAAGGGGTAGCTAATCCATAAAACTACATAACTCATAGGTCCAAACAAATGTAACATGCAAACTCATCATCACACTAGTAATATGCAAACTGAGATATCAAAGAAGACAACATGTAGACTCCAAGACTCAAACACCAAATCAACGCTAGATTAGATTTGCCAACAAGTCCACAAATGAGTAACCATAGTCAAGGAACTAATCAAGCATCCATGAGATAAGAACAATCCCCTAAAACAACACCACAACACCACATGTAATCATGAATCAAACATCATAGCCCATACCCGTCAATCGCATACATGATCATGTCGTGGTAATGCAAAAGTGTACCTACATATGCATGACACCATAATCATCATCATTGTTGTATCTGTATTGAACTTCCACTGAAACGAGACTCCAAGTCTCACACGCGTATCAACCATGTCCTCAAACCAGAAGACAACCTATGTATCTGTCTCCATCAAAGTCCAAACTTTGAAAACACCTGTAAACCTATATTTGGAAGCACCAAATCTGAAAACTTGTTATACCATGCTGATGGTCTCATAACAACATGCATGCCCACAAGTTTGTGCCCAAAAATCCATCTGAATGCACTCGTAAATGCACTCTGAATCTCAGTGTCCTGCAAGTGATCAAACAAGTACCATGATCTTGATTTTACAATGACATTTCTATAGTTTGAAACACAAAATTTTAATTTTAAAATTTTTCTTTTCACAAACTATAGAAATGAATACAATGCATGGATTTTTTAAAAAAATTAACCAGCGTACCTCTACAGTCGTACGACCGTACTTGGGGGAGCTAATTTATTTTTGCCTTTTGCTTCTATAACCAAACATGGGCATATTATATGTTTTTCTTTGTCTCTCGGACCTCCTGGACTCAATGGTGAAGTCTATTTTGTCCCACAAGGTCATATGTGAAAATTCATCCTCAAAATCCTCATGAAGCCAAACTAAGAAAACCCTCTTCAACCATGATTTTTTAATCACCAGATCTACAATATGCACAACAAATCTCCAATACCTAAAACCCCCAATCCGCAATACAACCTACACAAAACCTTGCAATGCCCTCAATCCTTACATGCATTGTCATGGCTTCCAGTTTGCACCTGCTTTACACACACAAGGGTTATACACATCCAGGGAGCTCACACCTCCCTCAACCATATACATGATTTTGATACCACATGTTAGGAATTTGTAGGTCAAATTAAACCAATTCCACATAACCTAATAGGAGAAAAAGATGTAGCAATAACCATAATGCAAATATCAAATGAACAATCAACAAGATAACACAAGATATACCCTGGGAAAACCCTCAAGAGGGAAAAACCCAGCCTCCAAAAGCATCCACACTCATATGTATTATTCAACAATAAAGATATTACAATACATGTCATGAGTCTCCATGAATACCTCTGAATCCATCAAGCACCTCCAATGCATCCTCCATGTGTCCAAGCATGAATCCACACATCACCTACTATGCTTCACAACATGCACTTACAAGAGAGAGCTCAATACAATGATAGCCTTTCACAAACCTCCAATCCACCTACAATGAAATGGCCAACCCTTACCCAAACCACTAACCATGTGTTTGTTTTTATAGACCAAGCTCACACAAATACAACTTGTGGTATTGGATAAACCCATGTGCCGCAAAACCATGGATACACAAAACCATTAGCCTATAAAACTATTGACCCCATATTTGACTATTGGTACTAAGTTTTCCCAATTAATCAAATAATACAAATAAATAATTAATCACTCTATACATGTCCCACACACATAAAATAATTAACTCAATGTTACATACAATTTATAAAAGTGGTAACCGAATAAAACAATACAATATTATGCAAGGTGTACAACACCTATTTCCCAACAACTCCTTGTAATTCTTTTAATGACTAGCACTACTTCTCTTCTAGGCACTTCTTGTTCCCCTAGGAGTAGATTTACTTGCAACTATTGTTGAGCTTTTTGCTTACCTCTTGACTTAATCTCAAATGGAAATGTACATATCGTCACACTTTTTAGGTTAAATTTAGTACTTGCATATGGATGTCTAATACAAATGTTAATTATCAAATTTGCTTGGAAATTATTGTATTACAAACTTCTAACAGGTGATAGTATCAAATTTCTTCAAATTCAACTATTTCAATTCCTATTTTATGTTTAACGAGAATATATAAAACATATATTTTAGGATTGTAGATTTACACATTACCACTAAAATGTGATTCTCACTATCTTCCCAACTATCTTCAACCCTCCACTTATTTAGAAAACTACTTTAATGGATATTGGTACTCATAAAAGTCGTCTCACATGATCTTTGTATCAAATTATAATTACTCATATTTGGAAACAAAAATGTAAAGCTATCTTTTCTATATCATTTTCTCCCGAGAAAAAATTATGATTCAATTACTTTGTATTGACATTCAATATAAGGTATATATAATATTCACCATAATAGCCATTACACTTGCTGCTAACCAAAAACTTGGCTACTCACTTGTACCACATTAGAGAACAACTCTTCCATTTAGAAATCACTCAAAAAGTATTTTACCATGTAAAAAAGATATTCCTTTACAAACGAATAAAACATGAGACCCCGTGAAGGTTGTCGAATAATCTAACAATGTATGGACTAAAATAAGTTTTATATTTGAAGGCATAACATAAAACCCCTTTTGTTATAGAAAGAGACAAGACCATATAAATCACATGTAGAAGCGCAATGGTCCCATCAAACATAGTGGACTAGATGTTTCCATTACATCTATCAATTTTTGACTTTGTAATGGAAAAATGTCACAGGACTTCTTTATTGAAACTTTTTCTATAGTAAATGTGGGACACCTTTGGTCAAATTTTGCTAAAATAACTATTTTGAAAGTTTTTAAAGTATAATAGGATTGTAGTTTAAGTGTTGAGTAAATTGATGAGCATGATGGTATGTTATTTGATTATACCATATATTAAGATTCAAATTGTGTCCTTGGCAATTTTGGTGGAATGAATACTCTTATGTTCTTTGATTATACCATCTACTAAGATTCAGATTGTGTCCTTAACAATTTTGGTGGAATGGATACTCTTTCTCAAATGACTGCATTACATTATATAATAATAATAATAACAAGACCGTATAATTATATTTAAAATCGTATAACTATATTTAAACATTTTTATTATAAAAAATAAAAAACAATCAATTTTTTTAGGATTTTGAACGGGTCTCAAATTTAAAATTTGAAAATAATTTATCCTTCACAAAGCACCTAAAAGTGGAATCTAACCCTCAACGTACCTCGTTCAAAAATTTGTACTTAAATTGATATTGAAAGGAATTAAACTCCAACACTTCTGGCAAAACTCCTGTAATTTAATTCTGGGTGCCAAAAAAACCACTAAATGAACATAAGGAGACTGGACGTCGAAAACAGTACGTCCGTACGTACTACTTGAGAAGCAAATCCCCTCCAAATACGTCAGATAACCTGTCGACGATTAAACCCAAATTTTCTTTCTGCAAAACAGATTTAAATATTTCTTAATGTGAAAACGATGTCTGAAAGGATGGCCTTTTAACATCAGTTTGTATTAGATTTAACGAAATAAAAAAAAAAAAAATTAGTTAGAAATATTAAATTGAAAAGTCTGACAAACTCTGAGCTGATATCATGATTTTTCCTAAACCCCAAATCCCCCAGAACAAACAAACAGAGAACTTCTTTCCTAATTAAAACTCTATCGGTAATTGTGTTTTTTTGTTCAGTTCAGCCCATAACAAAAAAAACTGCAATTCAGAGATACCCATAATTCAGAGCAGAGCACGAAGCACGTATTAAAAGAAAAGAATTAATTTCTGCATATTTGTCTACAAAAGTTGGGAGAATTTATTTTGGAGACCAATATCCTTTGACAGATTTTACAGATTAAAATTGAGAGAATGTCTAATGGAGGAGCATTTGTCAGACAGAGGTACAATACTTCTGGATATTCGTCAAGCGGTGGAGAGGAATTAGAAGAGGAGGATTCAGCTGGGTCTCCAGTGGCTTGGGCACCCTCTTCTTCTTCTTCTTCTTCCAGGATTAATGGGTGGTGCCACCACATTGAAAATCTTCTGTGGGTCGCTTCTGCTGCCTTCATTTTTTACTATGGAGACTTGCATTCCAATTTCTTTTCGCTATTGCTTCGAGACAGCCGAATCAGGCGGTTGGTATTATTCTTTTGTTCATGTTTTAATCTGCCTCGCAGTTTTTGGGTCATCTTTTCCTTTGATTTTTTTGCTAGACTGATGCTACGTAATGACCAATTTTTTTCCTGCACTTCAATATGTGAGCCTTTTTTGATGTACATTGCTTTTGGGTCATGCCATTGACTGCACACATGATTGAAAAATAGCTACCAGGAAATGGGCTAGGCATCAGAACGATTAACTAGTTCAGGGCTTTGCCATAGCGGGAATGCTTTTCAGAGGAAATTTACTAGACAAATGGGTTTGATCTCGGTTTATTTTGTTACCACTCTAGGCCGTTTTTCCTGCCCTTTTTTCTTGATAAATCTTGCTTGAGGCGATGAGCTGTAGGATAAACTTTTTGGAGTGTATTCTGTAATCATTGCAACAAAACCTCATCACATGTTTGCAGGAGTTATTGCCGTGGTGGGTTTGAACCTGGGTCGTAAGCAAGCTAGTATACCATTATTATTATACAGCAACCCTTTGGATATTTTCCCTTTTTTTTGACATGCAATTTGGGAGGGCATATTTTGAGCTTTGCTGACGAAGAATATTTTGAGTTGTTATAGGCATATCATAATTCAAATTTAGATCCCGCATCCATAGCCATGCTACCAGAGACAAGAAATGGGAAATGAAACAGAAATAGGCTTAAACTGAGAAATTGGGGCTTCAAGTTAGAGGGGAAGAAACATATTAGATATTTTTAGATGTTTGCAAGAATCATTAAATTACCTTGGCTGAAGAGGTATTAATGTCATCACTTTACAAAAAAGTAAAAAATCAATTAATGTCACATACACAAATATCATATCCAGAAACATTGTGCATGGGTAATAAACTACAAACAATATTTGCTTAGGAGAAAGACATTACTTGTTCCATACCTTCAGTTTCAGTATTATAAGATGACATATTTCTATCTTCATATAAAATATACAGCAGAAAATTTAAGAAACAAGATGAGACTGATTGATCAGAACAACAGTTCAAAATGCAATCACTATGGAGAAATGTTGAAATGATTACTGGAGAATGTCAGGATCAGATTTTATTTTTTCTAAATGCTTGTTTTTTGGTTCTGATTTGGCTGTCCAATTGTCGCAGGCAAGAAATAGTCTAAGAAACAGCAATTTCTGGTGAAAACCCTTGCCATTCCGTTTCTGGTAATGCAGATTCTCAATATGAATGGAGAAGCTGCTTGGATTCCTACAATTAGCTAGATAGATCCTGCTGATCCGAGATGTTCTGCTTAGACTCTGGATGCTCCATGCTACAAGTGACTTTGCAATTTGATTGCCTTTACCCCAGAAGCTGCAGACAGATACTGGCACAAATCTCATCGCCAACATTTTTTGGCCTTGAATATGAGGAAAATGGATTGTTGTTGAGGTTTTGAGCATTTTCTCTTTGGCTGTGATATCTTTTAGTATCTTTCTCAGTGCCCTTTTTGGATATTGTCTTCCTGTTGACGATTTTTGCTTGCATTGTTAATTGGATCTGACTATTGTTCTTGACCCATTTGTGTCAATAGCCTATAGGGTATGGGTCAATCCTCTCCCCAGGTATGCAGAACTGAGACTAATGGGCTTTTAGTGCTCACAGGGCTTGGGCCATTCCTCCTTGATTAAGTGTAATTCCTAGGTAACAAGGATTGTCTAACCTCCAATGGTT
This sequence comes from Cunninghamia lanceolata, assembly GCA_027924645.1. Lineage (NCBI taxonomy): Eukaryota > Viridiplantae > Streptophyta > Pinopsida > Cupressales > Cupressaceae > Cunninghamia > Cunninghamia lanceolata. Next base: position 14,825,763 of record BSBN01000972.1, on the reverse strand, counting down.
GGTCCATATTTTTTGGCCTTGAATATGAGGAAAATTGATTGCTGTCAAGGTTTTGAGCATTTTCCTTTGGCCGTGATATCTTTTGGTATCTTTCTCAGTGCCCTTTTTGGATCTCATCTTCCTGTAGATGACTTTTGCATGCTTTGTTGTATGGATCTGACTAATGCTCTTGACTCTTTTGTGCCAATGACCTGTTGGGTATGGGTGAATCCTCTCTCCAGGTATGCAGAACTGAGAGTAATGGGCTTTTAGTGCTCACAGGGCTTGGGTCATTCCTCCATGATTAAGTGTAATTTCTAGGTCACAAGGATTGTCTAACCTCCAATGATCAATCCATATTTTTTGGGCCTTGAATATGAGGAAAATGGATTGTTGTTGAGGTTTTGAGCATTTTCTCTTTGGCTGTGATATCTTTTGGATTTTTCTCAGTGCCCTTTTTTGATCTCGTCTTCCTGTAGATGACTTTTGAATCCTTTGTTGTTTCGATCTGACCATTGCTCTTGACTCTTTTGTGCCATGGCCTATTGGGTATGGGTGAATCCTCTCTCCAGGTAGGCAGAACTCAGACTAATGGGCTTTTAGTGCTCACAGGGCTTGGGTCATTCCTCCTTGATTAAGTGTAATTCCTAGGGCACAAGGATTGTCTGAACTCCAATGGTTGGTATATTTGCTGCTGGAGAATTTCTCCACAGCTGAGCTTCCAACTTGGGCTTCCTAATAAAGCATGGTTTTGCATTTGAGCCTTGAGCTTCACCAGCTCAAAAAGAAAAGGAAAAACAGAAAACTTTTTGTGTTCTAGTCTATGTTATTGGATCTGCTAGGACCTGGCGCCCTGGCGCCATACTCGGCCCGGATGGGTCTGGGACTGGGCCTGGCCCCTGGTATGCCCTGGGCATGCCCAAGGCACATCACGGGCATCCTGGCCACATCTGAGATGTACACGGGTGTGTTTGTGGCACTTGGGCCTCTCCCTGGTCATACCCACCGAAAAAACTTAAAAAGGAATGAAATTTTGACCAAAAAAAGGAATGAAATTTTGACCCAAAAAAAATGCATTAAAAAATATTCAATCATAATATTTTGATCAATGCCTGCTCCTTGCCAGATTTCTGATATCACCAAATGCTTGGCTATAGCTAAAAATACATTCTTCAATCCTCTGTGTATTGATGAAAATGATGAAAAAACCTTGTGTGGCTATTAGCTTGGCCAAGTGAAGGAGAGGGTTTACGTGGCCTTGCTTGTAGACAGAAGAGCGACAAACTGATCCCTATTTGTTCCACCCTGACCCTAGAACCTGTTTGGTAAAAGGTACTATTGGCCAAACTGCAACTCTACTGCCATAATTCCATAATCCTGAAGTAGGGAGAGCAGGAAGCGGCACCACTATTGTTTGTGGACAAGTGAAAGATAAGGCCATGTCTGCCATGGTAAACATGTTGATACTATTTTATTTGGTATTGAAGGCTATGAAATACAAATGCTCATCAATACAAATACATATTGTTTCGGATAAATATGTGAAGTCTATTGTGTTTGAACTTTGGTATTTCAGATACATTTGGAAATACAAATGCTCATCAATAATATGCATATAAATTTTGAAGGGTTTAGTTGCTAATTTTATAATTTATAAAATCATAAATTTATTTATTGTTAATTTGTTATCTATATATATATATATATATATATATATTGTATTGCCAAACACAGCTGTACTGAACTTGGGGAAAAAAACTGGTGAACTGCCAAACCCAAACCGGCAACATAGTTTTTAGTTTGATGGAAAAAGCACTAGACACTCCCATTGTGTACTTTGGGCATGTACTTTGGTGCAGTTGCTTCATCCATTTTAGTTGCTAGTGGGTTTCAGTATTTGCTAATTACTACTAAAATCTGCCTGTTATTTGGAATCTTGGCCAGATGTGATTCTGTTAGCATCCTGTGAATGTTAAAATTTATCAATCTAAATAATATTCTGTGTGAAATAAAGGAAAAGGTATTAATCTCTTGCTTAAACATATCTTACTGACTGTACAACAGTCAATTGAAGCTTAGTGGATATGAAAATGAAACCAATTAGTCCGAGGATCTGTCACACTCAGAAGCAGAATGCCAAGCTGCAGGTGTACTGGTAGCTAAATTTAAGATGTTTGATTTTTTAGCTGGTCATTTCTGAGTTACGTAAATGTCTATTCTTCTGGACACAAATTATAAATGTGATGACACTGTAATTTCTGGGTTAAATAAGTTTATGGTCTTCAAAACAAACTATTGATTGACAATAGAATTTAATGGATGTGGGGCTACATTTGCAACATTTTCAAGCATTATACATTGTTATTAAAAGTGACTTCAAGAGCCAGTTTTTTCATTCTCATAAATCAGATTGGTCCAGATAAATTGCTGCACTTTAAGCAAAATAAATCAAAGTGTTGCAAGTATGTGCAGTCGGTGTTGTCATTGATGTCAACAAACTTTTGTTGTCATTGGTGTTAACTGTGTCAACCGTGTGAGTAAGAAATGGTGCAAGAGTATGAGTAGTTAGTGTTGAGTGGATACTGTCTTTGATGATGAGGAACAGAGATAAGGTTGTTGCAATAGTATGAGCTGTTTGGTTAAGTTGTTTTGCTAAAGATGATTTGGTTGCTTTGTAGAGGTGCTGAAGATGTTGAGAATATGTTTCTGTTGGTTGGTTTCCAAATGCTTTTGAGAAAATTTGATTATTAAAAGAAACAGTGTGTTGAAGTGGCATTTTGGTTTATAGAGTAGCGTTTTGGTTTTGCTCCACATTTCCTCTATGTTGAAGATTTGTCTTTGCGGTTTGAATATGTTGTTCAGAGATGTTATATTTCGATTTTGGTGTTTTGGTTCGTTGTGCGGAGGAAGTTGTGTTCACAAGTGTGTGGACTGTGTTTTTGAGTGTTGTAGAGGTGTTTGGGAGAAATGTCTTTGCTCTGCATTTCTCTGCAAAGTGGTTTTAGGTCTTGCGGTTTTGGAATTGTGCGTTTAAGGTTTATATCTTTCTTCTATTGAAGTTTTCGTGGTTTGGTGCTTAGGAAGTTGATTTCTAGAGATACAGTGTATGACAGAGATAGTTAAGCATGCTAGATAAACAGGATAAGGTTGTGTAGCAGGTGAAAGTTGTTGCGGAGGAATTTCTTGGATTTCAGGATGTTTCAGGATGTTCATGGAATACTCTAGATTGTGTTGAAGCCTTACATGTGGTCTGCAAGATGTCGTTGGGTTTGAGGAAGCGTGCACTTAAAAGTTCATTGTGTTAACACAGGTTTTGCCGACCTTGGGTGTTTACACTAATTGCGGAGGTGCTTCGGTGATTGTGAAAGTGTGAAGTGGCGTGTTTGGATGAATTTAGGTCCGAGCTAAGATGTGTTGTGGTCCGCCTTCATTCCTTTCCACCGTGGGAATGTTTAGGTCCAGACCTAATTTGAACCTTCTATGTTAAGGTGTGTTGCCGACCTTGGAGAATGTTCTCAAGGTTGAAGACAATATAAATAAGTGTCAAGGGATTGTGATCGTGTGCGAGTGTGATGGATGTGATGTGACTAACAGGGTGGTGAATGTGTGGTGCAGTACAAGCCTTCATGTGTTAGACTACTGGATGTAGTGAGCAGAAGGTGTCTACAATTCTTCAGTGATGCTGCGGAGGTGATGTTGGTGTTGTGGTGAATATTGGTTCAGTACTTTGAGCTTCATTAGAACTGTACTCCTTGCATAAGTTATATGCAACTATAACAATTCAACTCTGGCAGTGAGCCACCTCTTCTATCTCTTTCTTTCAGGACATTGAGTCTTTGGGCAGTGAGCCTTTTGTAATTCGATGTTGATAGTACTTTTTATTGTGAGCTAATCCTCAGCGTGGTTTTTCCTTTTTTGGGTTTTCCATGTAAAATCTGGTGTTCTCTTGTGTATGGTGTTGTTATGACTTAGTTTTTGTTATATGCTTTTCATGCTTAATCATCATAACAGTTTAAGAGTAAATTGAATCATTGTGAATCTGTTTGTGTGTGAGGGTTTTGGATTTTTAATTTACAACTAATTCACCCCCCTCTCTCAGTTGTCTCCAGGTAGATTGTTTTATGCTCACAGCTAAATTTTATTAGTGCAGTCTGTATGTTGGAATTTTCAAGCGCAAAATGAAGTTTTTTTTTCCTTTTGGCTGCATTTGAATTTTAGGCTGTGAGATCAAACCTTAGAACAAAAAAGAATGTTCCTTTTTCTCTTATTCTTTCCTCCATTGTCCTCTCTTTCCGTATGTGCATCTATATATGTATGTGCATGTGTCCGTTTCCTTCTCATAGGTTGTGATAACTGAAAATCCTAAAAACACTAAAAACTGCATTTGGATTTTAGGCTCTGAGATCAAACCTTAGGTTAAAAAAAATGTTCATTTTTCTCTTACTCTTTCCCCCATTGTGCTCTCTTTCCATATGTGCATCTATAAATTTATGCGCATGTGTTTGTTTCCTTCTCATAGGTGGTGATAAATTAAAATCCTAAAAACACTAAAAATTGCCAAGACTACTAAAACAAATAAGAGTTCTAAAACCACTAGAATCCTTATAAATATTAAAATCTTAAAAAATCCTAAAAATATTAAAACTTAAAAAGATCGTAAAAAACCTAAATATTGTAAAAATCCTGAAACCCCAAAACCTTAAAAATCCTAAAACCAATCTTAAAACCTTAAAAAAATCCTGAAAATCCTAAAAATACTAAAATCCTACAAATCCTTAAAAGCCTTAAAAAACCAATAAATCCTAAATACCCTAAAAATGAAAAATCCTAAAAACCCAAAATAATAAAAACAATTAAAATTTAAAACAATAAAAAGCCTAAAAAATACTAAAACCCCGAAAAATCCTCAAATATCAATTTTTGAACATTGAGGGGAATCTCTGCAAGAAATAATTATCCAAAACTGTCCCTCCTAGACTTATATACAACTGTATTCGTATGTGTTGAGAAGCCAAAAATTACATTGGAGTTATCTTTGCCATGGAAGGCAACCACAGTAACGTAGGCAGGCCATCATGATTGACTGCAAGAGATGCTTTCCCTTTGCTAGGGTTCTTAGTTTTGTTTTTGTGCATTTTGGTTGATGTTTAATATCATTTATTTGAAATAATGTGCTTTCAGTAAAAAATGGAGTTCACAACAACAGTTAACAGTTTACTTTTGGGAATTTCTTGTTTGTTTTCTGTTTAATTATCAAATTCTTTTCCATATTATGCAATGGCATTATAATCTTGTAGTTTTCTTTGTTACTCTTGTACAAGTCTTTTTCTTTTCTGCTTCCTTTCCTTCTGGCATTAGCTTCAAAAACTTCTCATTTTTCATTTTATTATTTTCGATCATATATATTTCTTCTATTAGTCCTTGATGCTATGATGTGTACAATGTTCGAAATCTCCATTTGGGTAATTGCACAGATGATATATGGGAATTATACTTCCAGCATCAAGGAATGGATGTAAAACAGTGATACACATCTTAACTCACAATTCTACGTATAAGAATAATTCAGTAAAATTTTCCATAATAATGTCCATACAAGATACAAACAAAATGGCAAGTAAAGGGGTACACAGATGCCTCTACTTATGGTAACAAAACAGGTTTCCTGGCTTATTGTTAATGGAATTAAAAGTAACTAATATGCTCTATTTAAATTAAAGCTTCAATCCCTTGTAGACATCCTAGAGTTCATAGCCTGAGAGGGTAGTACAAATCCTTAAAGCTTGAATCCTGCCAATAGATTAAACATCTAGAGACAACAAACCATGTATCATACTGTTACAGAAGGTGCTATGCTATACACGACCCATAATCCTTAAAGATCCGAACAGGAGAAATGATTAACAATGACCCCTTATGTGTGGCCTGGTCAAGACATCAATTGTCCAATGGTTACCATATCATCACCTAAGCTATAGCAGCTATCCTAAGTGACGATTGTGGATCCCTGGATTGCTTGTTTTTACTCCCCCTTCTGTTTGGGACTGGGGAGCCTGTACATCCCAGTCATCATTAGTCTATAGATAACATTGGCCCTGTAAAATTGTGAGTACTTGTTTCAGATACCTAAGTCTAAGTTTGAAGCAGTGAGTACCTCTTTGGTGGAGCAGTTACAATTCAAATATTAAATCTATAAAATTAGTGTTTCTTGGTGCCACTCTGGTGGAGCAGTCACAGTTTGAATATTATTTCTAAAATTTTCTTCTGCACAATTATACATACAAAATTAGTGTTTATTCACTATATTATCTAGAGTCCACGTACCATCAATGCAAAAAATAAATGCATGTCATTGAATATGCAATGGGCATCTTGTACTGAAGTTGCCTATGGTGAGCTAGGTATATTGGAAGATGTGTACATGGATTCAAATGCAGATGCTCCCTTCAAGAGGCTACTATCTTTGCATCCTAATCAGTTTAGTTGAGAAGGGTGATTGTGTCCAAAGGCATATGAAAAAATATCCTGCAAATTTCTTTTGTGCAAAGCAGCTGAGTGCCAGATGAACTTTAAAGACTGTTGATTTGTTCAAGAAGAGAACCCTTTTGCCTTTATTTTTATACCATGTAAATATTTTTTCTTGCATGTGTATTTCTAGTTTATCCCAGGTTTTTGGTTGAGTATGACTTAAGTGCTCTCCTTTATTTATATTACATACTAGTATGGACTGCTTAGCTATAGGACCATGGCATTACCTATAAAGCAACTCCATTTGTTTCTGTCTTCTCAGAGCAGGAAACTGATTCTTCTGTTAAAACTTAACAATCACTTCCCTGTTCTTTTGAGTGCTTCCTGGATGAACCTTGACCTGAACCAGGAGTGGCTACTTCTCTACTTGAACAATCACTTTGCTGTGCTATTCTTTCCTCTGCTTGATAGTAAAGAGCAACAATTTTTCTTCTCAGCTTCTTCAGAGCAGCATCTTTCTTGTTCACTATCCCATCTATAGTGTTTGAGTCTTTGGAATAACAGTTCGGTCTGCCACTGTATCAGAACTTAGTCAGTCATCAATGGCCTAACTAGGATATCCAATAATGATGATGCTAGAGTGTTTGGAAGAGAATGTAATGCCTGCTTTCAATCGACATTAGGGCTTGACCACCGAGCTGATTGATTGAAGTGCATGAACGAGATGGAGTCTTCAGCTCTATCTCATGGGTGGGTCTACATTCATCTTCATGTCATAGCTAGTGGGAGAATGAGGTTATTCACTTTAGAGGTTGAAGATTGAGGGCTTTCATGGCTTTTGGGTCCACAACTAGTGATCGAGGTTCTCCTTAGCGTCCTAAAGTCAGCCAAGAGCATAAATGTGGGAGAGGGAAAACCTTGTTCTAGAAAGCTCGCCATTGATTGCACCCCAAAACTAATACATCACCCTACCAGCCTCGTGGCTTTTCCTTTTGCCAATCTAGAGCCCCTTCTCTCAACATTCTTGAGAGTCGGTATCTTGGCTGTATATATGCTAGATATGGGATATACTATACCTGGATTGAGGAAGCTGTATGCCTAGAGCATTTTTTAGCTAATTTAGAGATATGGAATCTTTATTACAATCCTCTTCACCTCCCAACTGTTTGGTGTGGAGTTTGATTAGTCTCCAAGTGGGAGATTGTTGGTATGTGGCGACTGATCATTTTTCCCTCTTTTTTGCCCATTCGGAGTCGGTTGTTAATTTTTGTTAACCGACAAAAGAAAAACGACATTGTAAAACCCTAATTCTAGAAGCTTCCAAAAAGCTTGTTATAAGCGGCTGGGATGTATGTTGTGGGTGTGGAATTCACGAGATTGTAATCTGTTTTGCACTGGATAATAAAATCATTGAATGGCTGAGTTTCTGTGGATGTAGCCCATATGGGGTGAACCACGTTAAATTTCTGTGTTGATCTCTTTTGTGTTGTTCTTCATTGTTATATTTGGGTTATTTAATCTGCATATAATTGTTAATGTTTATTGCTTTGATATGCCTGAACCCTAACACCAACACATTCTTTTTTGATGAATAAGTCTTATTTCACTTTTTATTAACCATAAAGATAATAGTACAATATTCACAAAAAAAGCAGGTGCTAAGAAGGCACACCCTCATAGTCTAAGCAGGACAACCTCCAAAACAAAGATGAAAGTTCAACAAAGGGCTAAGCCTGAATAAAAATTAAAAAAAAAACCAAGAAGCTAATGCAACACTAGTAGAAGGGGAGTCTTTATCATCTGGTTTTCCCCAAATGTAATTGTGGATAGAACTGTCATCAATTGGTTCCCAGCTAGTAAGAGCACCCTCCTCCTCACGAGTGTTGTCAAAGGGTTGTTGAGCACAGACAAGAGAGATGGCCAACTCTAGGTGAGGAAACTTGCCAGAGTCAGGCCAACTAGGAGCACCATGCCCACAAGAAGAGGTGGAGGGTGGTCGTGAAGGTTGAGATTAGTCACGAGCTGCATTGTCTCTATTTCTTGGAGGTTGAGAGCCATGGGACTGAGACCCTCGATCTCTTCTAGCAAATTGTCCGTGACCTCGCCGAGAAAGGGAAGATGTAGGTGGGACTTTGGCTACAATGCATGGAGCATTACCCCAGCGATCCACAAGCGCCTGTAAGTGTGCCACTTCAAGTGCAACTTTGCTAGCTTGCACATGAATCTATTGAAGCACATTAGAGCAAATCATGGCTTTAGCATGTAAAGAGAAATGAACATTAGCTGAGCAACTTGAAAAGAAATTTGAATTTTTATCTTTCCAAATATTGAAGAGAATTTCCACCTTGAAGGCATGCCAAATCTAGGTATATTTGAACGGGAGACAAGGCTAGTCTTCTAACAAGACCATATGCCACGAGAAAGGATTAGGTTGAAAAGGCCTGAAGAAATCATGTATCCAATTCCAAGCTTCTTGAGCTTTGGTGCAAAACTATAAAAGATGCTTGAGAGTCTCAAACTGTCCATAGAATGGACAAGGGTTGAGAACTCCTAGATTAATCAAATGAGAACTGAGAGGAAGACCTTGATAAAGAATGCACCATGCAAAACGAGCCAATTTAGGCGCAAGAACGGTCGACTAGATAGACTGGAATCGGCGTTGCCAAGTACCAAGAGAAGATTGAAGTTGCCAATGATGGTTTAGAAATATGATGTTTCGATAGTCCATAATTTGTAAAAATAATTTTTGGATTAAATTGTGTTGTGTTTTGTTGAATCATTGACATTTTGGATCATACTACATGATCCATCTTTAGGATGAGAAGAACATATTGGAATATTGCAGGAGAAAACTATTATAAATAGAAAAGCAAGGAAAATTGAGAAGATAGAAGGAAAAAGGTTCACAAAAAGAAGATTAAGGAGAGAGGAAGGAAATAAAATTCAAAACTATTGATAATAATCCAAAATAAAGCTTAAAAAAATTAAAAAAATTAAATATAAAAGGAAAAAAGAGCTTAAATAAATATAAGATTACATAAAATATATAATATAAAACTATATATAACAAACCGAATAATTAAATAAATATATAATTAAAAAGTAAAGCAAACAAAATTTATTATATATAAAAAGTTAAAGCCTATATATATAAAATATTATATATAATATAAAATTCTATATATAATGGACCTGGAAATTAAAAAAAATTAAAAAAATAAAAAAATAAAAAAATATATTAACAAATAGGTGAATAATATTTAAAACAAAAGGAAGTTAAAGATATATAATTATATATAATGGATGAACACTTATTATATATAATTATATATGAAAATATAAAAAGTTTTATTATAATATAAATTAAAATAATAAAAGAAAAAGGGGGGAAGAAAGAAATTTAAAAGTAAAATAGAAAAATATATTAAATAAGAATATGGAAATTTTCCAATATGTTCTTCTCATCCTAAAGATGGATCATGTTGTATGATCCAAAAAGTTGATGGTTCAACAAAACACAACACAATTTAATCCAAAAATTATTTTTACAAACGATGGGTTAGCTAACCAATCATAGGAAGATGAGGTGAAAGCCACAAATATCCTTTACAAGGCTTGTAATTATGGAATGGTATATTAGGTTACCATTTCCAATCTTTCCACCAAGGCTTGAAAGATCTAACCCCAATTTTGTGAAGCATATGGGGAGGAATGGATTCATTAAAAGTCTAAAAAATCTCCTAGTCTTGGTTGGATAGCCTGAATTTCATTTTAACTTCTGGCCAAGAAAGAAAATTCTTGGTAGCTCTATTAATAAGATTTGGCAAAACTCTAATGTCTCGTTTGAAAAATTTCAAAGCATGGATCCATGGAACCTTAGCTAGAGGGTGGTTTTGACTAGAAAGAATAGGAGACCACCAAATAGACTGTTGATTGATTGAAAGGCCATTGCGGAAATTATTCCCCGCCCAAAAGAGCCATGGCTTAATAGCCTCTTAGGCTTTCCAAATGCTCTTGATAACAAAAGTTCCTTGAATCTGAACTGGATCCCTCATAGTGAGGAGAGTATAGAGATCAAGGCCTTCCCAAGCTGGTCGCCCAAAAGGGACACTAGAAAGAATACAATGTCTGATGAGAATTTTCCAGGCTTCATTTGCCTCCCGAGCCTTGAGAATCCATTTAGCACATAGGGTAGTATCTTGCCAATGGATTGAGAGCAATCTGTAGTATCCCCAATGGGATCTGCCCTAAAATTCTTATTTTTGTTTTCTGAATTCTGCCCTAAATTTCTGCTTTTTAGTTTTCTGCTCAAAACCCTAATTTTTGATTTATTTTCAGAAGTATAAACATTCATAGGCAACCAATAGACATGCTCCAAACATCCATAAAATGTATGCCAAATATGTATAATCATTAACACAGATATCAACCATGAAAATCAACCATCCAAAGACCAAACATGTACAAAACAAATCTGATTTCTGATTAAATAAGCCTTCTGCTCCAAATCTGAATATGCTGATTTGTAATTACATCAAATCCTTGGGCTCAAACATGATAAATATAGCCCAGATTTCTGCTCCTATAATGTTTAACCTAAATTAGGTTATACATACCATGGAATAGCAAAAATGACATCAAAATAATGAAGTGGCTCTCCTAGGGAAGTGGTGCTCAACCTAGGGCATAAACCCTAACCAAACTTTGTCCAAGACTCCTCCGAAAGGTGGCGCTGAAATCTGCTCCAAAATGATCTTCAAATGCTGCTCCAAAATGATATGGCTTAAATGCTCAAATCCTCCAAAGTGTGGCGCACAAGTCTAGGGTTAAAACCCTATTGCCAAATGAATGCAAATGCCCCAATGAAATCTCCTCCAATGCTGATCCAAAATTTGAATATGCAAATCTGCTCTTCTCCTCCACAAATCTCCAATGAAGTGCAATTGTGGACTCCATATGAATCCACCTTCAAAGTGTGATTGGGTTTTCGTCCAATCCACTTATCTTCCTTAGGCTTTTCGTCCTAGGAAGGTGTTGAATCAAAGATTGCAGCCAAGAGAGATAAATCTCAAAGAAAGGAATATGAATGAATGATGATGGAAATGCCTTCAAACAATTTATATTTATACATGCTTTTTCACTCCTTCCTCAAGGCCAACCTAGCCTTGGTATTTCTTATTTTATTTCCCTCTCCTAGGGCCGACCTCTAACCACAAGGAAAACACTTTATTTTATTTTTTTATTATTTTCCATCTTTCCATCCTCCAGGGGCGAACCACTTGGGCACATGATAAAACATATTTTTGACCTCAAATGAAGTCGTCCTCAAGGAAAAATATCATAAATTATTCTTATTTTCTCCAAAGGAGGCAATTTCCATATTTTTTCTATTTTTCATCCTCCAATTTGGTCGCTTCACCTTAGGGCAAATTATTTTATTAGTGATGACTTCATCAAAAATACCACAAAAATATGCCAAGTCATCTTCCATGCTCATTTTGCCCTACAAAATTGGCTAAGTATGAAAACTCGCCAAATAGGTCATTCCTTAAGCCCTCCGACTTAGCCTACGGGAATGGAAATAGGCTAGCCAACTCCACTAGGTGATCACTCCGAAAATGGGGACATTACACAATCCTAATCCAGCACCATCATGGGGAAGACAATAGAATTCCCAAGCAACACGATGAAATCCATGATGCCCATCACTATAAGCCCAGCGAAAATCTCTAAGCAACTTCTTGATTCTTAAATATGAAGCCTTTGAAGGCACCCAACAAGAAGAATAATAAACATGAGTGATAGATAAGACTTTAGAGCAAATTTGGAATTTACCAGCTAGAAAAAAAGGCTTGGTGATCCAATAGCTTAATTTGTTCTCAATCATTTCAATAACTACTTGGCATAAAGTAGTAGGAGAAGCTTGAAAAGCAAAGGGAATGCCCAAAAAATGGAAAACTTCCCCATGCACAATCCAATTCCAACCAAAATTATCTAACTAGGTTTGGGAAGAAATGATTGCTTGTAACATTGGGTCTTTTGCCATTGAAAACTCGAACCAGAGGCTTGACAAAACATCAAGACAATGAAGAGCTTGTTTGATATTATTTTCATCCTCAATGAGGGTGAGGAGGGAGTCATTGATAAAATGACCATTAACTAGTTAGCTAGAAGAGTTGGGAAGAGCAATCCCCTTAACCAAGGTTTGAGAGACCACATTATCCAATAAGTAGCCAAAGCCTTCAATTGCAAGCACATAAATTGTTGGGGCTAAAGGGCAACTTTGACGGATGGATTGAAAAAGACCAAATGGCTTGGACTGTTGGCCATTAATGGTGATCCAAGTTGAGGCATCAAAGAACAACATTTGCATGGATTGAATGAAACGAGGTCCAAATCCAAGCTCCTGAAGCATGTCAATAATAAAAGACCATTCAATGTGGTCATAAGCCTTGGCAAAATCGATTTTGATGAAAAGTGCAGTTGTTGAGAGTGTCGAGTCCATTCCATCCCTTTCCAGACAACAATAATGTTATCAAGAATGTATTTAGATTTGATGAACCTAGTTTGTTTAGGGTGGACCAGCTGGGGTAGAAGAGGCTTGAGCTTAAGAGAAAGAGCCTTGGCAATAATCTTGTACGATACATTCAATAGCATGATTGACCACCAATTACAAATTTCTTCAAGGTCACTAGCTTTAGGTATGAATTTGATATTTCCTTTATTGATTAAATTGCCAAAAGACTTGGTATGAAAAGCTTCCAGGTAGACCTTATGAATATCTCCACCCACTGTGTCCCAAAAGGCTTTATAAAATTCTCATGGAAATCCATCCAAACTAGGGGCTTTATCATTAGACATTGAAAAAACAACCTCCTTCAAGTCATCTTTGGTGATATGTTGATCACAAAGAATATGCTAGGAATTGGAAACTTGACAAGGAACCACATTAAGGCATTGCTGCAAAGCAGCTGACCGAGCCGAAGCATACTCCCGAGAAGCAAAAACTTGCTCATAATGTTGGACAAAGGCCTGTAAAATATTAGGAAGCTCATGAAAGAATTGCTTGCCTTCCTTGATTTGCTTGATGGTTTGAGATGTATGACAAGTGTGCAGAGCTTGAAAGAATTCCTTTGAGACCTTGTCTCCTATCTTGAGCTAGTGAAGCCGAGCTTTGATTTGGGCTCCACGCGTAGAATGAGCATCTGCAACTTGCTTCTGGTGGCAGAGTTGGGCAACACAAAGTTGAGTGGCCAAATCAAAAGGCTACACCTCCAAAGCAGTGGTGGCTTGGCAGATCTTTGAGGTGGTGGCCTCTTATGCATGTCAGTGAAAACGAACCAGCTAGCGTCCATAAATTTGAAGGAAATGGGAAGTACGACTAACGACATCATTCCACTAGACTATCCATCCTATCTCATTCATGGGACGTGGCTCCAAAATCCAGAAATGTTGAATATGGGTTGATGTGGCCTTGTGATTGAGCAATGATGCGTTTAAAAAAAATTAAGCCTTTATAGCTTTGGGTTTGGCAAGTTGCCACTCAATACGAAAACATATTGGAAAGTGGTCTAAAAGGACAATGTTCGACAGAGGCTCCATTGGCAAGGAGTAACAAGTGGCAAAGGAAAAAAGGATTGAGTTGACAACATGGCATGATCCAAGGGCTTGAGTACCCTATTAAATGGTGAGTTTTGCCATGTTAAAATTGCTGTGAATTTTTGAAAAACTCGGCATTGAGTTTTTCTGTGAGTGGGCGACTTTGGCTCGTGGTTACTACGAGTAATCGCAGTACTTTTTATCATTGACCTATACTATTTGGGGTTAAGTGCACAAGTGTAATGGAGTATTAAGAACCAACCACCCTAGCTGAGCATTGTGTCAAACTGTCTTCTTGTAGACTGCTATTGTGGACTCCCTTCATCTTGGCCTCTCCACACACAACCATAGATAGCAAGGATTCTTGTACCTTAGTCTTCCTCTCCAAAAGATTGAAATAGCTGGTGTATCTAGTCTCTAGAGGTTGGAGGAATTACTTCCTTGGAAATAAGCTAAAAAGTGCCAATAAGGTGTGGTAATTATAGATAAACATTTCACACTCTAGTGTTTGACACCACTTCCTTTGTCAGTAAATGCATTGTTCAATACTTGCCACAACATGAGGTCCAAAAACGCTGCTTTGGACCATCAACCCTACTGATCTGTTCACATGGCTGCATTTTTCACCACCAACACCACATTGCAGGGCCCAACCTTGTCTATCGCATTTCAAAATATGAGATTGCAAATCCACATCCTTGCTTTCTAGAATCTAAACAGATCGATAGTTCAGAAAATATGGCTTTGTTGAACATGTAATGATGATCTCAATGAGTGGAAAAGGACTAATATCTTGCAACCAATCCGTGAAAATGGATCACCCTTTCCTCACACATCTGCCTCGTCTTCTGCCTATCAAGTTAATCTTAGGCTGGTGTTTTTTGAATTTTGTGTTCTCACGGAGGCATATGTAAGGGCCCTACAAAACATGCCCTTTAAATTGCCTCTTTAAAATAAGGAAAAAAGGCAACATGGAATTGGAGGCCATTGGAAGGATAATTTAGCAATTGCATTATAGATTTATAATTTTATAAATCTCTTCACATGCGCACAAGTTGTACATTTCTGTTAATGTGCATGTGGTCTTGATTTTATCTCTAAAATAATCCTCTCCCCTCCACTAACTTCCCCTTTCTTACTATTTATGTCAGTAACATGAGAAGACTAGAAGTTATTGATAATCCTTTTGATAGTCATACCCTTTGAATATACCCGAGCCACTTCAGCCCTCTCTTCAAGGATTATTTTTGCACATGGCCTCACTGCTCCTCTATATAGTTGTGTAAGAGGTGAGCTCATACACTGATGTGGTTCTTTAAAATCAGTATTGCAGATTTGGCACTAAAATTTGTGTGTATTGTTGTGACGTAATCACACATCGCCCCATTGCAAATGGGGGCCCCCTTTTCGAGCTCCGATGTTTTGCCTTCAGTCTTGGATGATGTCTTAGGACTTTTTATGATGGAGTCTGGCGGTGATCTGGAAGGAGGTGTCTATTATGACAAGCTCAATGCAACATGAAATCTTGGCGCCTTGATAGAAGTTGATATCTTGACCCTCAAAGTGACTTGAACTTAGGAAATATTGCAAGAAAGGGCTATAATAACCCAAGGTGCCAGTATGCTCTTGAAGAGACTTAAATGTGCGCTTCCATTAGAACTAGCCTCAAATCATCTTAAACCAAGGCGCCTTGCTAGAAAATGGTGTTTTGACCCTCAATATGCCTTGAACATTGAAGATCTTGCAAGAAAATGACTAAGTAGCCTAGGCGCAAATCTCCATCTGTAGGACCTCTAAAGTGCGCCTAGACCTGGGTGGGAGAGAAACATCATCTAGGGACCACAATTTGCGCCTAGGAATCAACTTGAAATGTTTTACTTAGGAAATTTTGGAAGAACACCAAGTGTAGTTAGGCGCCCATTTTCACCTCTAGAGTCCTCATTTTGCGCTTAAGGTAAGAGCTAGTGAAATCATCATTGGCACTGGCAAATTGTCTTAGGGAAAGCTAGGCGCATTGTCACCTGTGAAGCATCATTTTTGCACCTTGACATGAGTATGCATGAACTGAATGTCTAAATCTATGATAGATTGTGCCTTGGGAGGTATCACCGTCTTTGAGCGCCATGATTGGTTTAAGTCCACAAAATGCTCATCTTAAAGCTAGGCGCATATTCTCACCTGAACAGACCAATTTTAGCGCCTAAAAGAACATTGAGTTTGAGATCATAAGTGTTGGCGCCCAGGAGTGAAGTAGTCTCTTAAAGGCTTTAACAAGTATTTGAAACCACTAAATGCCCAAAACAAGCCCAAGTAAGTCTAGGCACATTTTCCTATCTCCACAACCCTAAAAGTGCGCCTAAGTCAAAATATGCTTGATTTCATGAGTTTTGAGTAATTAGGACTTCCCCTTGAGCTTATGAACTGTTTGGATTGATGAAAGTTGAAGAGAACACCTATTTGCATCAAGGTGCATTTCATCACTTGGAGAATCATCAAAGTGCGCCTAGGCAAAAGGGGACTTGAAACCTTGAAATTTGATGTCACCTTGAAGCAATAAGTCCTCTAGACATCAATACACTCACTTGAAACCATTAAATTGAGCAAATTCACTCATTAAAGATGAGGCGCACCTTTACTTTTGGACAGTCACCAAAGTGCGCCTAAGCAAAAGGAGGCTGTTTACCGCAATATGGTGTGTGTCACAGAATATGAAGTAAACAGAAATAAGTAGTAGTATAGTGCATCATACGAACATAACAGAATTACTCAGAACGGACCATTGTATTCATCATTGATTCATAGGAAATATTACAATGTTCATAACAACAACATACATATTTCACTATGACTCCAATGTCTGCATATCAACTATTGTCAAATCACCGATCCTTGACTACAATGCATTGATGATTTAAATACTCATGGCCAAGGTTGGTTGTGATGCCAACCGTTGGTACCGACTCCAAACTACCCGACCCGTCGGTTGGTATCGACAACTAATTATATCATTTGTTTACTTAAACTATTTTGCTGTCTACATCTATCCCCCCCTCAAAATTGGTCGTCTTCCAGACGACATTCACATCAAAATGACAAAATTATGACAAAACTCCTAAACATCCTACTGAGAGTGGGGAGGTTGGGAAGACGTCCCTGAGTGTACTGACGAGGTTGGGGTGGCTGATCGCTGTTGTGCTTGTAGCTTCCTTGCTTCCTCGGTCCTTTGTCGCAGCTAGTGTTGGGCTACTAGCTCCCGCTCTCTTGCTGCCTTCACCATGTGACCTGCTTCCATTACTTGTGCTTTAGCCTTTGTCACTTCTGCCTCCTTTGCCTCAAGCTGTACTCCCATGTCCTTCATCTTAGCCTCCATCTCCATCAACTTGGCCTCTAAGCCTGATGCCCTGGCCTTTTCTATTTCAGTGGCCTCTGTCTACTGTGCTAACTGTTTGTGAGATCTCTGCATATGCTCAGCCAATTCTTTCTTCTTCATCTGTAGGGCTGCCTCACTCTCCTTTTTCTCCAACATCACCTCTTTTTTCTTCATCTCATAGAATACTGCTTATATGCCTTCTTTATGGTGAACAGGGATTCTATGACCTTTGCGTCTCTTCCCCCTACCACTGGCCGTGACCCTCTCCATCGGTCATGCATGTCTCTAGTGTCTATCTCTGGCCATCCTCTCCCTGTGAAATGCCGAGCAAACTCCTCCTCACAGCCCAGCTGTACAAAGTTCTGATTCTCCTTGCCTCTTGGGCCACTACCTGTGATCGTCCCAATCTCAGCTGTTTGGAGATCTCAGCTATCTCCCCCATGTAATCTACCGCATTCTCTAGGTCCTCCATGTACCTCTGAATGGTACCTATTGGGTCTGAGGGGTCGGGTCTGGAAAGTGTGAGGGTCAATCCCTCCTCCTCTGGCGAAGTGGTTACTGGAGTGGTCCCTGGGGAGCTCATAACGTCCATGGAAGGTCCCCCCTATCTCCTGTGTAGTCGGTATTGGCTGTGGTAGAATGCTTTGCTGAGTGATCTGGCCAGTAACGCTGAGCTGCTCTACGTTCTTTGTCCCCCTTGGTGTGTTGCCCTCCTGACCCTCTGTCACCATGTGTAGTGGGCTCAGCAACGGTACCTCAGGCATGTCTACTGTTAGGCCAATGTCACTTAACCAACTATCTATTTTGTCCTAAGGACCTCTTGCCGATGTTGATGGTAACTCTACTTGAGATGTGATCAATCCCCCTACTGTGGAGGGCTCCACTGGTGAGGTCGGGCTGACTATGCTGGTTGTCACCAAAGGTGTGGCTGGTGATGGTGTGACTCCTGCTGACAATCTTATCCTGACTGGCAATGTGGCTGTGCCTTGTGCCTCTGTACTCTGTGAGGGTGCCGGTAATGTGAATGATGTTGATTTGAGTTTTGGAAGTACCAAAACTCCTTTAGGCTGCCCCCCTTTCTCTGCTATTTTCTCTATCTCTGTGGGCTGTCCCACTTTTGCTGCTGATGCTGTATTCTCCTCAGTATCCTTCATGGTGGCCTCTCTCACCACACTCCGTGTCATTCTTTGTGCAGGTATTTCATCTATGGATGAATCACTTTCTACTATTGGTGACTGCCCCCTGTCTTCCTCTTCTTCCTCCTCTTCCTCTTCCTCTTCCTCTTCTTCTTCACTCTCGGTGGATGTTTCCCTTTGCTTCCTTTTCCTCTTTGGCCGCCGTGATGGCTCTTCCCCATGAGTTGTATCGAGGCCCTTCCAGTATAAGGCTGTAGGCCACCCCAGCTCTATCTGTGATATCGGTTGCAGCCCACCCCATTTGTCCGTTGGAACCTGGGTATGGACAACATCGAGAAAGAGGGCAATGGCGTGCTGCGTCATGTAAAATACCTTGTGCCGCCTTCTATACACTTATACTGTCTACAGAGGCTTGGAACTTTGAAATTTGATATCACCTTGAGGTAAGAAGCCTTCTATACACTTATGCACTAAATTGAAACCGTAAGTTGAAGCATTGTCATCACCTAAGTAAGTTAGGCACACTTTCCCACCTCCAGAGACCAATTTTGGCGCCTTGGAAACAAAGTGCATGTAAACATGAGAATGAGCGCCTAGGGATGTAGTGTTCTCCTGAGAGTTTAAACAAGTATTTGAAATCATCAAAATGCCAAAAAACAAGCCAAGTATGTTAGGCGCACTTTTCCACTTGTTCAACCAAAAATGTGCGCCTCAAGTTGTAAAGGCATGAATCAACGTTGAAGGGTCTTTACTTGGTCAAAATGAGCATCCTTAAGCATCGGTATGAGTTTGAGATCATATGTTTACACTAAGTGGTTAGGCGCACTTTAGCCTCTGTAGAAACCTGAATCAGCGCCTCAAGAAGAATGCATAAATTCACATCACTGAGTGAGCGCCTTGAGGAAGAGGAACATTCTAAGACGTTTTCAATTGTTTGGAATCATAGAAGTGGCAAATATAAGGCTAAATGTGCTAGGCGCACTTTTGCATCTCCACAATCATCAGTGTGCGCCTAGGCTAGAAAGGTGTTCAATGTGTTAGAAAGTGTTCAAAATGATTCCTATGTGCTATGAAATTGAATATATATCAATATTTTAATATGTGGCTTTCTCTGTGTTGCAGGAACATCGATGGAATTAAGGAGTCATCTAAGGAGCAAGGCGCCTAGAACCACCTTCAAGTAAGGAGTGAAGTTAGGAGGCAGTCACTTCAAGAGAACACTTCGAGATCATCATGCCGAAACACTTCATCATCTACATCAAGAGAAGGCATTCATCCATCGAGCTTCAAGTTCTTCCTCAATCTTCAAGTCTTTGAGAAGTCTCCTACTCCAAGTCATGAAGGAAGCATCATCATCTACACTACTCTCCATGAGGAAGCATTCACAGAAGATCAACATATATCCTGCCAAAGAGAAGAAATATCACAGAGTTAGGCAAATGAGCAACATGTATCATACATATCCGACTTACAAAAGACACAAGGCAGAATCAACAAGGATACATTCTCAAACATTCAAGTTCATCAAAGCAATCACATTCGAAGACATCACACAGATGATGCAATTTAGGAATATGCCCAAAAGCAAATTGAATAAACTGTTGGAATCCATAAGAGTTATTGAGGTGGCACCTACGTGGCATGCGCATCATCACCAAGCCAATCAAATGTTGCCACATCATCCTTATCTTCTTGGAAAACATGCCTTCATTACCTCTCTTATGTACTAAAAATAGCAATTTGTTGTAACTAACTGCCGATGTGGCATAATCTAGGCCATTGGGTCTGCCAATCGATCCTAGCCCTTCATTGTAATTCTGGAACTCTATATAAAGGCCTTGTTGCCTCATTTGTAATAGTTAGTTAGGCAGGTAGAGTAGAGGAGTAGAGTAGGAAGAGACTCAAAATTCTCTGAGAGTACTTGAAAATTGTTGTAAATATTTCTCAAGATTAATGCAATGATATTGGAGCATTGGAGCTTGGTGCTAAGTGTTGTTTTGTGGAATAGTATGGTTTCTTGTATCTTGATGAAATTTAGAGATGTTTCTAAGTAGATTAAAAGTAGAGTAGTAGCTCATTGATGTAATGCATGTTTGTGTTGAATATTTGATCAACTCCTAACTCATGCTTTTGACATTCATCGTTGGTGGAGTGTTGTGTAAAGCTAGTCTGAGCTTCATCATAATTTGCTTAAGTTCGATTGTGGATGCTTGTTTGAGCTACGCCATCCAATGGGTGCTTATATGAGCTTTCATGATTTGAAAACCATTCGCTAACCTTAAGAGATTGCACCTACTCCATGTTGTTGTAGGCATTCTTGGCGAAGTGGAGTTAGGTTTATTTGAGGAGTTTGTCTATTCATACATCATCATTGCTTCATTGACCTTAGATTAGATTTCTCTAAACCCTTATCTTTTGATATTTCTTTTAAGTTTGATTGAAGAAGTTCCATTCATTCACATTCAAGGAGCAAATAATTACATTCATGTTCATGAAGGAGGAATTCAACGTAAGTCCCTTTGTGATTGTGAGCAAGATCACATTCATTCACTGAGTCTATCCATGTACAAGTCAAGACCTGATATCAAAGGAACCTTGGGGCATTCTTGTTTGATCATATAATTTAGCATTCAGGAAGCTTTGATCAAGAGAGGATAGGATACTTAGTATTTTATTCTATTGTTGTGTTGTCACAAAAACATCAACATGTATTTACTGATTTTTTTTTCTTATCCCTGTCTAATATGGTCACAAATGGAAGGAACCAAATTGGACCCATTTTATTTCTTAAACTTGCTAAGCGGAATTTAAATTGGTTTCTACTTCGAGTTTAACTTCCACCCACCCGTCTCTCTGTTTCTCCCATTTGGATGATAGGTGTATTATCACTATATAAACCCTCACTCTTGCTCATTTGTGGTGTGGAAACCAAAGGAGAATTTGAAGAGGGTAAATTTAGTAAATAGATTTGCTCATGGGCCTACCGCTTGTCTTTTCACAAATTTGCTGGTAGAATCCTCCCAATGGTTGGTGCTTGTCATTGTTTGCAGCTATAGATTTTCTCAGAATCTATGAACTCTAGAATTAAGATGATGACCCTAGTAGGCTTTGGGAGGTGGTGTGAAACAATGGTGGTCCCTTGTGAGCACATCACCTTGTCTTTTTTAATCTCTATATATATTTAATTTGTATGGGGAAACTAGACATTGGGATACTTAATCATCCGCAAGATGTTTGAGAGACATTGAGGTATTCATTGAGCAGTTTGAGGGAGATAGGATTGTATGTGTCCCCATTTTTGTGGATGCCCAATTGTCCCTGGGTGGCTCAAGGGATGTCTAGTTATCCCCTACTTGTCTTGGGAACATTTGGGCATATTCAGTTCATCGATATCCAAGGAAGCTACAAAAATCATTTGTATCTACTTCGTTGGTGTGATGGCTAAAAGCTACTTGAAGCAGTTCAAGATTTTTTTTATTAATAATAGCTAACAGTTACCCAATTGTGGCCCTGCCACCCTGTCTATTTTAATGTGTAATTTTAAAAATTTGTATGGGGCAACTAGATGTTAAAGATGCTTGACCATCCTTGGGATGTTTGAGGGACATCAACGTGTTTATTGAGCAATCTGTGGGAGATAGGATGATAGGCATTCCCAATTTTTGCAGATGCCCAATTGTCCTTGGGTGGCTTAGGGGATGTCTAAGTGCCCATGAGCTGTCTTGGGAACATTTGGGCATATCCATATCTTGTTTGTATCCAAGGAAGTTGGAGGAATCACTTGTATCCATTCCTTTGGCATAATGGCCGAAGAAAGCTGGTTGAAGCAATTCAATATTTTTTTATTACTACTATCTAACAATTACTCAAACGTGGGCCTGTCACCTTGGCTTTTTTAATGTATATTTAATTTTTTTTTTTTTGCCTAGGGCCACTAGATGATGATGCTTAAACATCCCCAGGATGTTCGAGGCACATTGACGTATTCATCGAGCAATCTTGGGGAGATAGGATGGCAAGCATTCCCAATTTTTTTGGATGCCCTATTGTCTATGGGCATACGGAGATTTTTTTAGCCCCATATTGTGTGCACAACCCGAGGGCGTATTTTGCTTGTTCAAGACCCCTTTGGAGTGCAATTTTTTGGGAGGGCATAACTTTCGCATACGAAGGCCTTCCTTTGCAATTTCTTTTTAGAAACTATGTATTTTTCTGAGCTCTTCATTGTGGTGCAGTTGGATTCCAATTTCAGAGCCTCCAATTGCAGATTTTTAGTGGTTTTTGTTCGGGTACATTCTTGCATTTTTGGTGTTCATTTCTTGCAAGGTTTTCTATTTGTGCAGTTTTTTAGTTGATTGGTTTTGTTTTAGCATGTGGATTTTCTTGCTAGTGTGAAACAACAACAAACCAAATACAAAACACATTTATCTCTCTACACAAAAACAACTTTCTCTCTTCTCTATCTCTGTCTTCTTCCGGTTATCTGTCATTAAGGTCATAAAGTCGGCACGAAGGAAAGTTATAGCATTAGAGGGGTGATCAGGCCTTCTAGTTCTCATGTACCTTTGTGGTATATATAGTCTCTGAATTGCTCTCTGTGAGCAAGAATGCCATTAGACAAACTTGAGACGTTTTTGTACCATTTTTTTACAGTGCCACTCTACTCTCTCTTTCCATTCTGCTTCAATGTATCAACAGGTATATCAGAAGGTTTGGTATACAGAGAGGATTGCTCTTCTGTGTCATAACTCTTCCACATACCAACAGATAGATAGGAAGGTGTTGCATATTAGGCAGTTTGGCTGCTGGGGACAGGTATATTGAAAAGCATGAGTGATAAGGGTTTCTTTTGGGAGGGATAAGGGAAAACCTTGAAAACATTGAAACCTGTCAAACTTTGTACATAGCATCATGGATTAGTTGGTTTTCATGGGTAGTGAGAAATGGTTTGAGTGGAAACAGGGCATGACTACTCGTTTGCTAGAGAATGCATATTAAGACATTGTAGTTAGGATCCAACTACACTTCAGTTGCCAAATGACAATGTAGTGAAATATCAACATGGGTTGAATTGTTAGAGAGCAAAGGCAATGTTGATGCCCCAATTTAAATGTAGCTCATCAAGTGTGACACTAAATACAGGATTTGGGAGGATTTGCAGATGTATAAGATTAGTGACCCTTGTCAGTTAGTCAATTTGAGAATGGCACTAGGCAATCTTAGGGTTGAGGATGAGCACACTATCCTTGTGTATCTGAATAAGTTTGAAGAGTATAGGGTCAAGCTCGTGGCTCTAGGAGAAGACTCATGGAAGGATGACAAGTGGATGTACACCCATGTTCCGAGGAATCTTCCCGGTGGAATACAATAATTTCTTGACTCTCATGTGGGATGATACTAAATTGAAGAACACATCGTGGGAGGATCTCAAGGAATAGGTATTGGCTAAAGAGTAGAAGTTGAAATGGTTGAATCTAGTTGGCACAACATCACTACAAGCCCTTGTGTAAAGTATGCATTCCATAACAAAAGTCACTGAACTAAATAATCCAATTATTTACATTAACCCAAATAAAAAGAATAAATCTTATATATATATATATCAACAATAATGACATTACATCTTTCAAAAGCACGTGCTATATCCAGGTTAGCACAATAAAACAATATACAATATCCATCTTAGGGTCTCTTGCCATCAAGTCATCTCAAATAATAACAAGGTACAATAATCAAGTACAAGTAATGAATAATAAATCAATCACACTCTCTAGCCGCCACCAACCTACATGGTCATCCGCAAGCCGAGAGACGGGAACATGGCCCAGGGGCTTCTCCGCCCAACCATGAAGCAATTACACTTCCCCGAATCCCTTCATGACACAAAGGAACTCAGACCTGCACGAAACGTCTAGCAACAGGAAACAATTGGCAAGAGGGAACACCCGATGAAATTTGATGTCTAAATGCAAATCTAAATGATGACATGCAAATATCTCACAACAGGATGTGCCAGAGAAATAAATATATATATATATATATATATATA
The DNA here is from genome assembly GCA_027924645.1 of Cunninghamia lanceolata. Taxonomy (NCBI): domain Eukaryota; kingdom Viridiplantae; phylum Streptophyta; class Pinopsida; order Cupressales; family Cupressaceae; genus Cunninghamia; species Cunninghamia lanceolata. The sequence continues at coordinate 14,801,162 of BSBN01000972.1, read as the reverse complement.
AAGTTTTGCTAGACAATCTTTCATCTATTTCAATGAACACATGGCTTGGCCCAAGCACTTAAAATAGTTATGGCCTTTTCCTGAAAAGAGGAAAGCCTTCTCTGTCTACCCACATTCGGCATCCTAGCTCGAGAAGTAACCCCAAACACACACACAAGATAAACTACTTTCTTTCAGAGTAAACTAATTATTTTCTTTTGCACAATCAAAATGAATTCACTTTCAATCAAATAATTCTATTGAAAAAGCTTAAGCATAAGTTTAATCAAGATACATAAATAAGACATAAATGAAGATAACTTATTCCATTCTTAGTTACCTCAAAAAAAATCTTGTGTCTAGATCTTTTATCACATTCTTTTGCCTAGATACAACTATACATTCTTTACTTTTGCTCAACTAATGAGGGAATACTTTCAAGCAATAAAATCAATAAAGAGTTTCACTTATTCATTCAAGATACATACAAAAACCTATAAACTGGTCATAACCTTTATCCCACATTTCAGACATTTTCTCACCATAAACATATCTACATCTAGAATTGCATAGCCGCAAGCAAGTTAATAATTTCATACAATCAACTGATGACAAGGATTTATGAAGGTATATATATAAATATAGTTTAACAATGCTATATTTGCCAATTAAAACATCTTTAAGCATAAGAAGGCAGTCTGAATAGATATATCCTATCTCTGCTATAGGGATACATTCAAGTTACACATGAAAACAATAAAACTAGGTATATTCTTTATCCCATATATCTTTCATAAATATCCCATATGAATCTAAAGTTATGAATTTCAATCCACAAGTAAGTTTATAATTTCTCTCAAATAAGGTCGCAACAAGGATTAAAAATGGAATACAATTGTTTGACATCATTAGGTTTGCCAATTAAAACTCCATTCAAAGGCATGAGTAAAAAGGTAGTGTTGTGATGTTTTCACACATCGCCCCATTGGAAATAGGGACCCCCCTCTTCTTGCATTTAAATTTTTAGGTTTGGTAATGGTTTTGCCTTAGTCTCGCTAGGTTCTTGCTTAAAGCACATGGGAAATTGAGGAAACTAACTGAGAAAATGACTAAGGATCGGGATCCACCTGGCCAAGAACCGACTCCGGAGGGTTGAATTCAAAGGAAATGGATAAAATTTCTAAGGAAAATCAATCCTTATCTACCTTGGGCGGAATTCCAGGACCATAGTGGATTAGCACCCAAGATGGGCGGAAATCTAGGACCATAGTGGATTGGCACCCTCTTGGAATGAGATTCCTGATCAACATCCCAGCTCTGCCCAGGAGAGAGAACCCTTGAAACTTGTCAAAATTCAATCATTCCTTCGTCATTCCCTGCTAAAATTCCTGAAGTTTTGACTCAAAACTGGAAGGATTCCTTCATTCCTTGACATAATTTCTCGCCAAAATGATAAAAACTCCTTGTCAAATTGGGAAATCCTTGTCGAAAGTGCGGATTCTTGATTCTGGAATGGAAATTCTTTGTCAAAGCCTTGAAATCCAGTGAAATCCAGTTGAAATTCTATGAAATTGAGTCATGCTAGATCAGGGCGTATATCCTCTTGCCTACTAGATTTGTGCTCTAGGAGGAAAATCCTTCTCCTGCCTACAAATGCGCCCTCCTAGGGCTGGATACCAGATCCCTCAAGGATTTGCGCCTAAAACACAAAATCCTCCACTCACCTCCAAATGCGCTCCTGATAGGAAAATCTAATTGAACATGGGAAATGTGCCCAAGAGCAAAATCCACATCTTCATGGAAAATGTGCTCTTGGATGAAGAATCCACTGTCACTTGGAAAATGCGCCCTGGAAAAGAATCCTAGGAGTTGTCAAAATTTCATCACTCCTTGTCAAAATTTTATTATCCCTCGTCAAAATTTCATCATTCCTTGGCAAAATTCCTGAATTCTTGACTCAAAACTTGAAGAATTCCAGGACAAAATGAAGAATTCCTTGTTAAATTTGGAAAATCCTTGTCAAAAGTGTAAATTCCTGACTCTAGAGTAGAAATTCCTTGTCAAGCGATGAAATTCCCTCACAATTGAGTCCTACACTCCAAGCGCAAAATCCACTTCACCAAGGAAAATGCGCCCAAGCGCAAAACCCTCATCCACAAGGAAAATGCGCTTTGGTGGAAAGAAAAATCCAAGACCCCTTGAAATATGTGCTCAAGTAGGAGGAAAATCCAATACCTTATGGAAAATGCGCTCAGAAAAATCCTCATCCACAAGGAAAATGTGCCCTCCTCTATCCCGCTCAGCCTCTCAAGTGTGCCCTGTCTCCAGGCCGACCTGGAACCAAGAAAAGGACAAATTCAATAAAAAATCTAAAGGGAAAAGTGAAATTCTTTGTTTGGGTCGGCCCCGTTTGGGTTGATTGAATGGAATTCAGTATTTAAACATGTTTTAAGCTTCATTTTTCCTCAAGACAAATCCAAATCATTTTAGAAGAGTAGATTTCTTCTTAAGAAGGGCGAATTTGTGAAGAAGTATTTTTCAAGCATTATTTTATTCATTTCTTCCAAAGTAGGTCAAGAATTAGATGAAATTTTTATCCCGCATGTGTTAATTTGGCAAGAATTTTCACTAGAGGTGATTTATTATCCATCACGCCATTGTTTTTACTTGAATTGTTTAATTTTCCAGGTAAATAGCGAATGTCAAGACCGGATCCACCTCAAGGCAAGCTCAAAAGCAAGACATCCTCAAAGGAGTATTTCCCGAGTCCAAGATCTCTTCGAGATGGAGAAACGTTGGCGACACCAATTTCGGACACATCAACATGGACGAAATCAAAAGGTGAATGTACGGAAGCAAAGGACACTATCCCTCGAAGATCGCCAAGAAGATGGTTCGTAATGGAATTGTGCAAGCCGCTTGTTTTCGTCCCACCATGCCGTGCGTCGAGTTAATTGTGGAATGCGCCAAGTATTATGTTCCTGAGCAACGAAGGATTATAGCTCCCGATGGCAAAGTATTGGCGTACCTTTCCAAAGAGATGATTTCAGAGGCGTTAGATATTCCTGTCTACAGTTCCACCATCTACAAAAGCAAGGAAGCTGCGTCAAAGATGTATGAGTCCGGAGCGGATACTTGTGCGGAGATTATCAATGCTACATGGATGGAAAAGAAAAGAGCTCATCATTCCAAGATGCCGAAGAAGGTCCTAAAGTCCGACTTCAAGCAAGAGTATGGAGATCTTGTCGTCTTATTAAACAGAGTCATGGGATGCCCTTAAGCATCCACCTTTGAGCCATGGATGTTCTACTTTGTCGAAGAAATAACAAGCGGAGTGAAGATGATTGATTGGGCTCGTGTGATAAGTGACAACATTGATGAACAATTAAGGAATTTGGAGCAATCAAGGACCTTCTACATGAGTTCATATGTGATCTACATGTTGGCGAGAAATTATAGATACGAGGGATTAACATGTAAAAGACAAGTTGGAAATGGCCAAGGACAAGTCAAAGTTTACGACTGTTACCCACAGTTGCACCTCCAAAGCATTGCCCATTACAAGAGATTCAATGGTGCATTTTCCATGCATATCGTAAGAACACTTCAAGGAGGAACTCATCAGAGATGGTTGCAGGAAGCCATGAAGAAATATGGTTCTTGGTTCATTCAATTCCCAAAGTTTACTTATATCAGGTTGCAAGGATTTTCATCCTATCCATACAGACTCCCAAGGTATCCCACGGACAAGATGATATTGCTCGAAGTGACAAGACAACATCAGCATATGACAAGGTCTAGAAGAAGAAGGCTGGAATAACATTCCTGATCTCAATTGGTAAATCTATTGAAGTGTGTTCATCTATCCATGCCGCAGAGAAACCCATTGAGGAATTGCAATTCTATAACCTTGTGACCCACAATTCAAGAAAACACTTTGATCCTCTCAATGCCATCCAGATAGTTTATGGAAGAAAGTATAAACACAAGGAACAACTTGAAGATCATTGGGTGAATGCGGTGGATGACTTCGAGATAAGGAAAAGAATGTGTTCCAGGTTATCTTTGGACATGAGTAGAACAACCGGAGTATTTTTTGTTCCAGATCAAGTCAGGGAAGATGGGAGGCGAGTTCAACATTTCTTTGAAAATGAGAAAGATAAACCTCTTCCTGCACTCAATTAGGCCGAGCAAGAAGTCACCAACTTGGATGTTTTGATGGCACCAGTTCTGGAAAGTACCAAAAGATGGATAAGTCAGCAAGTTGATAGGTTGAATAAACATAATATTCACTTGACTTATGACTTGATGGGAGATTTGGAGTCACAATCTTTCGAGGATGAAATGATTGAGGAATCACATGAAAAGGGGAATGAACCAGAAACATGAAGTTATGATGCAATGAATAAAGTGACTGACAATCCACCTACAAAGAAGGCAAAGCTTCTAAGAGATTCCACTAAAGAACCAACACAGGAGAAGCAGAAGATGAGCATGCTTCACTCAGCTAGTACTTCTGTTCATGAAGTCAATCTATTTACAGATGATAATGTACCATCAACTGTGAAGAATGAGGAGCACGTGGAAAATGAAGTGGTCCCAAATCTGCAAGATAGAAGAAGTGCAAATGAATCCATAGAATCCACTCAACAAAGGTCTTCTAATCCAGTTGTGGAAACTCTTCCTAATTGTCCTCCAAGGAATCCAAAAATAATCCATGTTGAAGATATATTTGAAGACCAAGACCTGGAGTTCCTAGATGAAGAGTTCGATGAAGGCATGATATCCGCTCTACATGGAGTTCATGAACATCCAGAACCTGATGAGAGTGAAGAACCATCCACAAGACCTGAATGGTTGAAAGAACAGTTGAAGAAGAAATCAGTTGTGGAATGTAGTCCAACTGTTGAGCTAGATGATTTCCTAAGCAGGATAGGCAAGACCGTGGAAAAGAAGAAAGCAAAGAAGTACTCAAAGATCACAAGAGGAGAATTCGGGTCTCGCCAAGTTCAAGTTGCAGTCCCAAAGGTAGACAAGGCTAAAGAGGACATTACTCCTGAAGAGTATGATGTAGTGACGATTGATTTGGGACCAACTACAAAGAAACAAGAAATGGAGGAGTTGGAAGATTCAGTGATGGCAATAAAAGAAAGGCTAAGGAAAGAAGAGGAAAAGAAGAATCAGTTGAAAAAGGAGAACGATGAATTGAAGCATTATATTCAACACTTGATGAATCCTCTCTAATCAGTTCAAGGGATAACTGCTCCGCTTGTCAGTCTTTCCAAAGATTCACTAGCCGAGTTGGAAGAAATGAGGTCAGTAAGTCAGGCAACAAAAGGATGGATAGGAAGCGTCTTGGAAAGGGCCAACGGATTCGTGGACGATTTGATCCAAGTATATGAGAGAGTTGTCACACTTATTGATAAAAAATTCAAGTAATATTAGATTCATGTCAAGAATTCCGCATCGTCAAGGAGAAGACCATTCCATGATTGAAGGTCTTGATGAATACTCCAAAGCAAGTCTTGGTGGATGGTAACGTAATGCAATCAAATCAAGCCTATGACTTTCTTCGTGGGCATTGCGCTCTAGTCTTGAAGAGGGAAATGATTGAGAAGATGGAAAGTGATGCCACTCAAGCAAGGAAGGTAATAAAAGAAATTCAGGATAAAATCTTTGTTTCAATAGAGGCTTGGTTTGATCAAGAGATAGGAGAAGATGGAATGGTGAAGGTGGAAAACTTGAAGGATAAGATGCGAAGCATATATTTCAAAGCCACAAATCCTGTCATTGAAGGACATTTCGAAGATGCTTCAACACTCTTGACTTTCATGAGCGGGATTCAGGAATTGGAATTGGATTGGGAAAGCATTCTTGCTACCTGTGATGTTGACTTGGCGATCATGGATTACACGATGGAGAGTGTGCCAAGTGTACCAATGGATGAGCTAGAAATTGTCATGTCCAGATTCATTGAACTTGCAACAAAGGAACGAGATAAGGGAGGCGCCCTTCTAGAAGATGCTTTATTGGAATCCTAGTCAGCATGGGACGCCTTGGAATATGTTGTTGCTATTTCATTGGCTAGAATGTTGGTAGTTATAACTATTTTTTATTAGGGTTTTGTTGTTTTGATCTTGGCCATTGATTTCTAGAATCAATTTGGGCCCTGTTGTGACCAAATCACACATCGCCCCATTGCAAATGGGGACCCCCTTTTTTTGAGCTCCTGGGGACCCCCTTTTTTTGAGCTCCTGTACTTTGCATTTAGTTTTGGATGATGCCTTAGGTTTGTTTCCTCTGCCAATCCACCAAGAAGTCTCTCTCCTGGAAGTTTTGCTTTATAACTAGAGGTCTCATGAACTTGCAGTAATGAAGAGTCTTGATCAAATTCCATCCAGTTCATGAACACTGAGATCAATTTTGATGTATGTTTGAGATCCTGAAAATGACCAAGTCTGGTAGCCTGAAATCCTGAAATCCTGAAAAATTGACTAAGTCTGAAATCTGGTGGATCCTTCAAATTCTAGATTCTACATGTTAAATCCGGTGGATTCGGGACCTATCTCAAACATCCTGAAAGGTATATTGAAAAATATTTAAAGCAACTTATACTTAAATATATTTTTCAATATACCTTTACCCTGAGAGACCCCGAAAACGACTAAGTACCCCCAGAGGATTCAAAATCTTGATCCAGTGCGACAAAAGACAAAGGTGGCGCAAAATCTTGGCGCAAAATCTTGATAAACTGCGCCGCTTTCAAGAAGATCTCAAGTTGATGATCTCTTGCGCCTAATCTAATGCGCTAAGGATAGAAGAAGATGATGATCTCGAACCTTTCATCTCATGTGCTCATTTTGAAGGAAAATTCGACTGTTGAAAAGAGATCAAAAAAGATAAGGATTTCGAATCCTTCATCCAATGCGCCCAAACCAAAGCGACATGATTGAAAAAGTTTGAAGAAGCTTTCAAATGCCTAAACCAATGCGCTTAGAAGGAGGAGAAGAATTCAGGTTTGTAAGTTATAAGAAGAAGACTTTAAACCTTTAAACTGCGGCGCCACTTTCAAGAAGACTTGATTTTGCTATGATAATGATAACAAGTTCAGTAGGTAAGAATTCAAGACCCTCAAGTGATGCATCAGCCCTTAGAGGATTTAAAACACTTAACCAATGCGCCATATGTTAAGGGGGTATAGTACATTTTAAGGAGAGATCAAATATCTGATCTAAAGCGCCACAGCAAGGGGAAATCAAAGATCTAATCTAATGCGCCGGTTATATAGAGGATCCACAACCTTGATCTGATGCGCTTCATCCAATTCTCTTGAGGGAAGATGCTGGTTGAAGGTTCAAATGCAGAAGAAGATTTCAAAACCCCAAATTCTAAGGATGAAGTGAATCTTGCATTAAGTTTAAACTTTACAACCTTTTGAGGAGGATTCAAACCTTCCAACCACTGCGCCAGTTATATAGCAGACATCAGAAGCTCAATCTAATGCACTCTAAGGAAGAAACCAAAATACTCATCTGCTGTGCCAAAATCAAGTGGAGATCAAAAGTGTCATCTAGTGCGCTCAAGGTGGAGAGGGCTGTTCCAGGTGTCAACATGCAAATTTTAATAAATTATAAGGAGAAATCAATTTCCCAATCCAATGCGCCAATCTTGAAGGTTATTTTAGTTCAAATTTCTAACACCTTTCTAGAGGATTTGAAATCTTGAAGTGATGCGCCACTAGTGGAGGATGACTTAACCCAAGTTTTAAGGCATATTTCTAGAGGATTCAAAATCCTCATCTCATGCGCTTGAAGTAATGCGCCCTTAGGAAAGATGATTTTGGATCATATTATAAGGAGAACTCAATTCCTTAATCCAATGCGCCACTCATGATTGATGCTCAATTTAAAGTTTTAGGATTGCTTTCATGTAAAGATCAAATTTCCCAGCCAATGCACTTAGGATTGGAAAGGTTAGAAATTGATTTATAAATATTATTTTGTGTTGTAAGACAAAGGATTGATGTTGTTTCTTTCTCTATATTGTAGGAGTGTGAATAATGCTAAGGAATCATCAAAGAGCTAAGAGCTAGAATCACCTTCATGCCAGGAGTGAAGTCAACAAGTTGCAGTATGTAAAGAAGACATCAAGTAGCTGTTCTAAGAAGTCACTTCAAGGATACCCTATTTGATCACTTCAAGTATCAACTACTTCACCTTCATCAATCATAGCTTCAAGGGCATCCTTCATTATTCTTGTGTTGGAACTCTTCATCAAGTGGCATCATGTTAAGTTCATCTAGAAGACATCCATCTGAAGGACATCATCTTCATCAAGACTTCCTAAGGCATCCAATCAACTTCAAGTTCTTTCAAGATTCAAGATCAGCATGTAGCCGCTTCAAAGTTCACCTTCATTCAAGGAGTAAGGAGTTACCTACAAAGGAACCTTTCATCATCTTGCCACAATACTTCATTATCATCTTCATCATGTCAAGGGCACTTCACACATTAAGATTCAGGACTCATCAAGCTTCAAGTCTCTTTGAGAAGTCAGTTACTCCATATACAAGGAAGCATTTCATCATCGACATCAAGTTCAAGAATGCATCATCATCCAAAAGGCGTTCATCCATGGGGTTACACTTCATTAAATCATTCCAAGGACACTTCATCCATTCAACTTCAAGACTCTCCTGAATCAACAAGTCCAAGAGAGATCATCTACTCTATATCATGAATCAAGAAACATCATCATATACATTACCCTTCAAGAAGGATCATCCAGAGAAGATCATCATGTATCCTACAAGAAGAAGAAGCATTACAAAGTCATGCAAGTGAAGCAACATCTATCATACATCCAGTTTACAAGAAGATGAACAAGGCAAGATCAACAAGATGCCTTCCCAAACATACAAGTTCAAGAGCAATCACATCGAAGACATCACATACAGATGATACAATTTAGGATCCATCAAATAAGCTGAAGTGGCACCTAGGTGGCGAGTACACCTCATCATCCAGTTACAAATCAGCCACATTGATTCAACTACATTTAATGTATCATTTAATAAAAGAAGCCAAGAGGACGCCTATGTGGAAGATGCTTTAAATGATTTCATCTTATTCTTATCACATTGGAAAACGTGCCTTCATTGCCTCTCTTTTGTACTAAAAATAGCAAGTTGTTGTAACTACCTACTGAGGTGGCATGATCTGAGCCCTTGGCTACTTAAATGATCCTAGCCATTCATTGTATTCTAGACACTATATAAAGGCCTTGTTGCCTCATTTGTAATTCATTAGATTATAGGCAATAGTTTTGTAAAAGTAGAATAGGAGAGACTCTCGAAATTCTCTGAGAGGACTTGAAATTGTTGTAAATATTTCTCAAGGTTAATGCAAAGACATTGGAACTTGTTTGGTGTTAAGTGTTATCTTGTGGAATCACATGGTTTCTTGTATCTTGAATTGAATGAAGAGATGTTTCAAGTAGATTAGAAGTAAATTAGAGCTCTTTGATGTAATGTATGTATGTGTTGGATATTTGATCAACTCCTAACTCATGCTTTTAACATTCATCGCTGGTGGAGTGTTGTGTAAAGCTAGTCTGAGTTTCATTTGCTTAAGTTCGATTGTGGATGTTTGTTTGAGCTGTGTCGTCTTATGGGTGCTTATATGAGCCTTCATGATTTGAAAACCATTCGCGTAACCTTAGGAGATTGCACCAACTTTATGCAGTTGTAGGCACCCTTGGCGAAGTGAAGTTAGGTTTATCAAAGAGTTTTTATATTTATACATCATCATTGCTTCATTGACCTTAGATTAACCTTTCTAAACCTTTTATCTTTTTATTCTTCTTTATCATTGAAGTCTTGTACATATGTCATCTACACTGAAGGAGGAATAACTTAAGTGTATGAAGAAGTCTGCGTAAGTCCCTTTGTGATTATCAGCAAGATCACATGTAATCACTGAGTTAACCCATCACGAATCATAAATGAGGAACCTTGTAGTTACTTCACTGGATCACATAGTTCAGCCTTTGAAGAGCTTTATTCAAGAGAGAGTGGGATACTCTAGTGTTTTACTCTATTGTTGACTTGTCAAAAAACAATCATCAACAGGCCCTTCATTGTAAATTTTGAGCTCTATTTAAGGCCCATTCGCCTCATTTTGTAAAGGATAAGAATAGAAAAAAAAGAACAAGAGAGCAGTTGTTGCTAATCATTGCTATAGTAGTTACTCCATGTGAGAGCAAGAAACTTTGAGATATTGGCAGATTGTTGCAAAGGCATTACCAAAATCAATACATAATCATTGAAGCTTGGTGTTTATGGTGTTCTTTTGGAATGTTAGCATGGTTTTCTGATTTCTTCAAAGCAAATCATAAGCTCCAATTTTAGATCTGTTTCATTTTAAGTTTTGTTTAGATCAGTTTTCATTAAGTTATAATGAGGAAAGATATTGTTGTTGATGCATATTGAAACCCTTGTGTTCATACCATTTGTGATTTGTGGCTTGCAGATTACAGTGTATGGTTAGTCTGAACTAGTTCAAAGCTTAACTTCGATTACTTGCTGCATATTCATCTCCATGTTTTATGTATGAGTGATCTGAAAATCGTCATAAACACCTTAGAAGATTGCATCATCTTTATGTAGTTGTTTCATGGAGAAGCAAAGCATGGTTTGGTTTCAATAAGTCAATAGTAGTCTTTGCATCAAGTAGATTCCTAAACCCTCATCCTTCTTTCGCATTTTGTTTTTAGATCTTCATTAGGATTAGTTTTCAAGAGAGCGTCATTGTGAAATCATACGCCTCTTCAGTAGTAGAACTTAGAAATTCCAAGTATTTCCCTTTGTGAAGGAAGCAATAAGTGTTGTGTATCGAACATTTGTGTAAGTCCCTTTGTGATTACTAGCAAAATCACATCATTCCACTGAGTCTATCCATTTGCATGTCAAGACCTGACATTCAAGGAACCTTGGAGTAATCTCATTTGATCACATAGTTTAGCATTTGAGGTTTCTTTGTTCAACAGAGGATAGAATACTTAGTTTTTATTCTAAATGTTGACATTGTCATAAAAAACACATCAATGTTGGGAATTAAGGTGTCTCAACCTTGGTAATTCCTTGCATTATTTATGTTTGTATTTATTAATTCATTGCCTATGTTGTAAATTAATTGTAAATTCCATATTGTCATATTGTGGGATGTGGAACGGTGATGTGTCATCCTACATGGAAGATGACAACTTGTAATTTTGTCCTCACATGAGAAGATAGGCATCCCACTTTGTGGTAGGAGTATTTTGTCATGTGTCGGCATCTTGGATGTTTTGTAAGGGAATGTTTGACCGAAACGGTTATGACAGATTCCTATGACGAAGTTATGACATGTAAGAGTCATAAATAGAAGCTTGTAAGACAGGTGGAGACATGTGTCATGAAGCATCTTTGGAAAATGCATATTTGGGCGCCCCGAGGTGGACTATGACATGTTGTAAGAGAATATGCTATTTATAGCTTGTGTATGACAGATTCTCTTACAGCTATAAGTTGTAACCGCTATGATAGATTCTATGACAGTCGTAAGAGTCGTAAGAGCATTTGTCATAGCCCATTTTGGAAATAGGCGACCTCTTTGGGATGGGAGCTGTGGACAAGTGTCAGGCACATTCGACAATGTTGACCAAGTGTCCTTAGGTGTGGGTTTTGGGCCATGAGGCCAAGTTGGACACCCATTCCAAGATAGGACCAATATTGTCTTGTATATTCTGTATATACAGGTGCTTGGAGAAGGAGATTTAATTACAGGTTTGACAGGTATTGTTATGTTGCCATTTTGTCTCTAGATACGAGTGTCGAAGACTCCTGAGAGCTTGCATTGCAAGTGTGTTGTAAACATTCTTTGTTTTGATAATACATTGTGCAGGTTTTGGAGTGTGGGGTTTTTCACCTGATAAGGGTTTTCCCCACGTATATCTTGTGTCTCTCTTCTTCTGTCTCACCTTCTCTGTTATGTGTTTGCTGCAATATCTCATGTTAATGGTTTAATGTTGCTGTAATAGTTAGGATAAATTTGAATTTGCACTCTCCTCCCCTCATTAGATTAGTGTAGGAAGCGATTTTCGCACACCTAGCTTCCTTTCAGTTGGTATCAGAGCCTGACCAGTTTTTGGTTCTAGCTGCTGGGTAGGAGTTTTTTGAGCTAATCTTAGGTTGAGTGGGAGTCTTGTGTAGAGTATTCTGTATCTTATTGCAACAAGGAGATGACAACCACATCTAGAAGGTTAGAGGTTGAGAAATTCAATGGCACTAATATCGAGTTGTGGAAATTGAAGATGGAGGACCTACTTGTTGGTCGTGACCTATGGGAAACAGTATCCAGTGTAAAACCCGCAGCAATGCAACAAGTTGATTGGGACCTCAAAGATCAGAAGGCTAAGGGTCTCATTAGACTCTGTTTAGCTGACTCTGTTCTATTGAACATCCATGAGGAGAAGACAACGAAGGATCTTTGGAAGAAGTTGGGTGATGTTTATCAGACCAAGTCCTTGGTAAACAAACTTTTTTCTGAAAAAGAAGTTGTTTGCTCTGAAGATGGAAGACGGAGGATCTGTTGCGGACCACATGAATGCTTTCAACATGATCATTGCGCAGTTGACATCTGTGGGTGTGAAAATGGAGGAGGATCGTTGCATGACCCTGCTTTGTTCTTTGCCAGATTCGTGGGATCATCTTGTAATGGCTATCGGAAGCACCACTACCACCTTCAAGATGGAAGATGTGGTGTCCTTACTGTTATCTGAAGAAATGCGGAGGAAGACATTCGAATCAACCAAAGAGGCTCTTGCGGTTCGTGGAAGACCCAAGGAGACAGGGAAGAAGAAAGACAAGAAAGCTGAGAAGGGTAGATCCAAATCCCATGGGAGATCCAAATCTCCTGGAAAGTCCAAGGCTCTTTGTTGGAACTGTGGTAAAACCGGGCATTTCCGAAAGGAATGCAAAGAGGAGAAAAAAAAGAAGAAAGCTCTTGATTCAGATTCTGACAAGTCACAAGATGATGGTGATGCCTTCATCGCAACCCTGGCCACCCATGCATCTGATGATGTGTGGTTGATTGATTATGGTGCATCATTCCACAAGACCTCACATCGAGATTGGTTTACCAAATATGAAGAGTTCGTTGGTGGAAGGGTGTAGCTTGGTGACGACTCTCCTCTGAAGATTGTTGGTCGTGGAAGAGTCTCAATCCGATTTCCTGATGGACGAGTGAAGATCACTAGAGTTATGCACATTCTAGGCCTTGCACAGAACCTGCTTTCTGTAAGTATGTTGAATGATGCAGGTGTGCAGGTTGTCTTTTCGAAGGATGGATGCAAGATGACAAGAGGATCTATGGTGCTTGCGAAGGGTACTCGGAGGGGTACTTTGTTTCAGCTGGAGGCATGCACTTCACGGTGCAATAGTTCTTCTGACTCAAGGAAACGAATTGCTGTCACTTCATCCCCACCATCTGAACATGCAGTGAAAAAATCTGTTGCAATCGGTTCCGATGGTTGTGCACATGCTTTGGAAGCTAAGCTTCCTGTTGAAAAGACTATGTTATGGCATTTGAGATATGGCCACATTGGTGAGAAGGGTTTGCATACCCTGAAAAATAAAAACCTCGTTGAGGGGTTAAATGATTGTATCTCGAGTTCAACTTTTGCGAACATTGCAGTTATTGAAAGCAAAACCGTGTTCAGTTTTACTCTAGTTCTCACAAGTCTTTTGGTGTATTGGATCTTATTCATTCTGATGTGTTTGGTCCTATGAATGTTCCTTCCATTTCAAAATCTGTATATTTTGTATCTTTCATAGATGATTATAGTAGAAAGACATGGGTTTATTTTATCAGAAGCAAGACTGAAGTCTTTAGTCGGTTTAAGGAGTTTAAAGCCTTTGCTGAAAATCAGACTTGTAAAAAGATTAAGTGTTTCAGAATTGACAACGGTGGTGAGTTTTGTTCGGTAGAGTTCGATAAGTTTTGCAAAGAGCAAGGGATTGAAAAGCATAAGACAACATATACCCCGTAACAAAATGGAGTTGCAGAGAGGATGAATAGGACACTGATGGAGAAGGCTAGGAGTATGCTTAGTGGAGCAAGCCTCGAACAAAAGTTTTGGGTTGAAGCTGTTGCCACTGCTTGCTATCTGGTAAACAGATCTTCTACATCAACTTTTGTTGGCAAAACACCTATGGAGGTGTGGTCTGGCAAGAAGCCTTCAGTAAGGCATCTTTGTGTTTTTGGTTGTGAGGCATATGCTCATGTGCCTAAGGAGAAACGGTCTAAGTTGGAGAATAAGGCTGTTAAATGTATCTTCATTGGCTATGGTGTCGGCGTGAAAGGATACAAGCTTTGGGATCCCGTGACTGAGAAAGTGTTGTATAGCAGAAGTGTTATCTTCAGAGAGCTAACACCCTCTTCTGTTGTTCTACAGCCAGAACAGTCAGAAAAGAAAGAAGCAGAACCTCAACCTTAGCCATTGAGGAGGTCTACACGAACAAGAAAGCAACTTGATAGGTTTGGTTATTCATTACTTGATTCTAGTTGTGCTTTTGCTTTACTTTCTAACGCTGATGAGCCTAGAACTGTGAAAGAGGCTATGGGCATGAAAGATGCAGGTTCCTGGAAGGAGGCCATGGAAAATGAGATGGCTTCTTTGGAAAAGAACAAAACATGGGACTTAGTGCCTTTGTTTGATGGACGGAAACCTGTTGGTTGTAAATGGGTGTTCAAAAAGAAATTCGGTGCAGATGGCAGTGTTGAAAAGTACAAGGCGAGATTGGTTGTGAAGGGGTACTCACAAGTGGAGGGAATTGATTATGGTGAAATTTTCTTTCGCGTTGCAAAGCTAACATCTATTAGATTTCTGTTATCTCTTGCAGCTGCTTATGATTTAGAGATAGAACAGATGGATGTGAAGACAACTTTCCTTCATGGTGATTTGGAGGAAGAAATCTACATGTCACAGCCAGAGCATTACATAGAGAAAGGTAAAGAAAATTTGGTTTGCAAGCTTAAGAAGTCTTTGTATGGTTTGAAGCAGTCTCCTAGGATGTGGTACTTGAAGTTTGATGCCTTTGTGTTGTCAATTGGTTATCTGAGATTGAAATCAAATCACTGTGTGTATTATAAGTTTGATGGTGATCGTATTCTCATTGTTGCATTATATGTTGATGATATGTTGCTCATTGAGAAGGGTAAGAATATGATTTCTGATTTTAAGTCTCAGTTGGCAGCACAGTTTGAAATGAAATATCTAGGGGGCAGCCAGGTACATTCTGGGAATGGAAATTATAAGAGACAGAAAAAATAGAAAACTTTAGTTAAGCCAGAGTAAGTATGTGAAGACCGTGTTGGATAGGTTCAGCATGGTAGATTGTAGACCAGTGAATGTTCCTGTTTCATTGGGGACAAAGTTATCTGCTAATGATTGTCCGAAATCTCCTAGTGAGGTGGAGGACATGAGCAGAGTACCTTATGCTAGTGTTGTTGGCAGTTTGATGTATGCTATAGTCTGCACAAGACTAGACATTGCCCAAGCAGTGGGAGTCCTTAGTTGATTTATGGCTAATCCTAGATGGGTACATTGGGATGTGTTAATGATTGTTTTTAGACAGGTCAACAATAGAGTAAAACACTAAGTATCCAACTCTCTCTTGAATAAAGCCTCTCGAATGCTAAACTGTGTGATCAATCGAGACAACTCCAAGGTTCCTTTTCTTATAATTCATAGTGGATGAACTCAGTGATTACATGTGATCTTGCTGATAATCACAAAGGGACTTACATTAGACTTCTTCATACTTACTTAGCTTATTCCTCCTTCAGTGTGGATGATGTATCAATAATAAAGAAAAGCAAAAGATAAGGGTTCAAAAAGGCTAATCTAAGGTCAATGAAGGAATGATGATGCGTGAATAGACAAACTCCTTGATAAACCTAACTCCATTTTGCGAAGGATGCCTACAACTACATGGAGTTGGTGCAATCTCCTAAGGTAAACGAATGGTTTTCAAATCATGAAGGCTCATATGAACACCCATTAAATGGCGCAACTCAAACAAGCATCCACAATCGAACTTATGCAAATAAGGCTCAAACTAGCTTTACACAACACTCCACCAGCGATGAATGTTAAAAACATGAGCTAGGAGTTGATCAGATATTCAATACATACATACACTACATCAAAGAGCTTCTAATCTACTTCTAATTTAGTTTTGAAACATCTCTCCACTTCATCAAGATACCAGAAACCATGTCACTTCACAAGATAATACTTAACACCAAATGAATTCCAATGTTTTGCATTACTCTTGAGAAATATTTACAACAACTTCAAGTCCTCTCAGAGAATTTCGAGTCTCTTCTATTCTACTCCTACAAAACTATATCTAATCTCTAATCTCATCATTACAAATGAGGCAACAAGGCCTTTATATAGAGCTCCAGTATTACAATGAATGGCCTAGATCAATCCAGACAGCCAAGGGCTCAGATCATGCCACCTCAACAGGTAGTTACAACAAATTGCTATTTTTAGTACATGAGAGAGGCAATGAAGACTCGTTTTCCAAGAAGATAAGATAAGATGGAATCTTTGGAGCATCTTCCACATGGACGCCCTCTTTGTCTTCTTGCTTGTTGAATGATGTGGCGGACTGTGATTGGCTTGATGATGAGTGTTTGTCACGTAGGTGCCACCTTAGCATATTCCCAAATTGTATCTTGTGATGTCTTCAATGTGATTGCTTGAATGAACTTGAATGTTTGGGATGTATCTTTGTTGATCTTTCCATGTTCATCTTCTTGTAAACTGGATGTGTATGATACATGTTGCTCATCTGCTTAACTGCGTGATTCTTCTTCTCTTGCAGGTAGGTTAATTTTCTTGTGAATGCATCTTCTTGGAGAGTAGTATAGTAGGAGATGATGATGATGCTTCCTTCATGACTTGAAGTAGGAGATCTCTCTTAGACTTGAAGATTGAAGAGTCTTGAAGTTTGGATGGATGAATGTCTTTGCTTGATGATATGATGAAGATGAAGTAGTACACTTGCCATGTATTCTTGAACTTGATGTAGATGATGAAATGCTCCAACTTGAAAGGGTCCTAATGTACCGGAAGAACTTGAAACTTTATAGATGTCTTTGGGATGCTTGATGATGATGAAGATGAAGAGTGCTGGCATGTTAAACTTGAAGTGATCACTTGGAGCAGCTACATGATGTCATCTCCAACATGGCAACTTGTTGACTTCTTTGAATGAAGGTAACTCCAGATGTTAGCTCCTTAGGTGACTTCTTAGTTGCAACACAAGCAAAGAAGCAACATCAAACCCTTTTGATAAACAATTGATTTCATAATACATAAGAATCATTTCAGGTATATAAGAAGCATACTTAAGCATTCAACAACCCTTATCCTCAAATTGACTTCACTTTTGATATCTCAATGACTTCAAACAATAGGAGATGACATAAAATGATGATATTTCTCAAAGAACCCACTCAAAAGGACTATCTTATGTAAGCTCTTTCTAGGCGCTCATCTAGGTGATCATGAATCATGCTTGCCTTCTAATAACCAAAATTGATTCCTTCTAACATGGGCGCATTGGTTGGCAATTTTGGATCCTCTAGGTATTGGCGCCTTGGTTGAGGTTTTTAATCTCTCTTTGAAAAATGCTTTGAAAGACACCACTCTACCCTCATCACCCTTGGCGCAATGAATGTGGCGCGCTGGTTAAGCATTTCAATCCCTCTTTGAAATTCATTGAAACCTTCACTTCATCTTCATGAACATGGCGCATTGGATGAGGCGTAAGAGATCATCATGTTGATAGCTTCTTGAAAAGTCTTATAAAATTTGAATTGAACTTAACACCCAAGTGGCGCATTGGTTGAAGGTGTTGGATCCTTGTCTTGAACCTCCTCATAAGGGCACGTTGGTTAAGGTTTTTGGACTCCGGTTGAACCTCCTCACATAAGGGCGCATTGGTTAAGGTTTTTGGACTCCGGTTAATGATCACTTAAAACTTGAAACAAGATACTTCATCCCTTCAACTTTGGGCGCATTGGTTTACAGTTTTGAGCTCCGGATAAATGATACTTTGAAACTAAAAGCTCACTCCCTAGGTGATGGCGCATTGGTTGGAGTTTTTGAGATCCAGATAAAAAATGTCTTAAACCTTAAGTCTAACTCCCTCCACAAGGTGGTGCATTGGTTGGAGTTTTTAAGCTCCGGTTGAAAATTCTCTTCAAACCATCATCTTCACCTTTTGATGAGGCGCATCACATGTGGCGCATCACTTGAGAGTTTTGGATCCGCATTGAAATGATGCAACCACTTCACATTCTGACGCATTACTTTGGGCGCAAGAGATAGAGATTTTGATCTTTCCTCCAACACTTCTTCAAAACTCACTTCACCTTGCCTTCTAAAATGGCGCTTTGGTTCAATCGCATTGGTTGAGGATTCCGTGCTCTCGTTGAATGTGGTGCGTTTCAACAAGATTTTGCGCCATCCTCATGTCTTGGCGTACTAGTCAAGGATTTCGCGCTCTTGTGAGTACTTAGCCATTTTTTTAGTGTCCTTCAGGGTAAGGTCTATTGAAAAATATATTTAAGTCTAAGAAAGAATTTCTTATACTTTAAATATTTTTCAATATACCTTTCAGGATGTTTGAGATAGGTCTCGAATCCACTGGATTTAACATGCAAATTATAGAATTTGGAGGATCCACCAGATATCAGACTTAGTCAATTTTTCAGTGTTTCAGGATATCAGGCTACCAGACTTAGTCATTTTCAGGATCTCAAACACACATCAGGATTGGTCTCAGAAGGAAAGCAAATGACTCTTGAATAGAACTAGACAAAGAACTCAAACAACCATTCCTCACTTAGGCAACAAACCACTGATTTCATCATGCAACCAACCTAAGGCATCATCCAAAACTCAACGCAAAGCATCACAGCTCAAAAAAAGGGGGTACCCATTTGCAATGGGGCGATGTGTGATTTGGTCACAACAGGATGCAGTTAAGCGAGTGTTCAGATATTTGAGGGGTACTTCCGAGTATTCCATTTGCTATCATGGCAATGCTACAGGACCCCTCCGCATTCAGTTTGTATTCGTGGATTTTGATTGGGCAGGTAACATTGACAGCAGGAGATCCACCAGTGCTTATGTGTTTACGCTGTTTGGTGGTGCGATTAGTTGGATGAGTAAGCGACAACCTGTGGTTGCTTTGTCCACTACAGAAGCTGAGTATATGGCTGCAACTCATGTTTGTAAGGAAGCCATTTGGCTTAAGAGATTGTGTTCTGATATTGGTGTTGATGCAGGTCAAATTACGATCAGTTGTGACAGTCAGAGTGCAGTTTGCCTTGCGAAGAATCCAACTTTCCATGCTAGAACAAAGCATATTGATGTTCAGTTTCACTTCGTGCGAGACATGGTAGAAGATGGGAAGGTAAATTTGGAGAAGGTAGATACTTTGAAGAATGTTGTAGATACATTGACGAAGCCAGTAGGCACAGAGAAGTTTAGATGGTGTTTGGAGTCTATGGGCCTCTCGGCCTATAGCAGTTAAATCCTGTTATTCTATTGGCTCTTACAAGGTGTTCGACAAGTGGGAGAATGTTGGGAATTAAGGTGTCTCAACCTTGGTAATTTCTTGCATTATTTATGTTTGTATTTATTAATTCATCGCCTATGTTGTAAATTAATTGTAAATTCCGTATTGTCATATTGTGGGATATGGCACGGTGATGTGTCATCCTACATGGAAGATGACAACTTGTAATTTTGTCCTCACATGAGGAGATAGGCGTCCCACTTTGTGGTAGGAGTATTTTGCCATGTGTTGGCATCTTGGATGTTGTGTAAGGGAATGTTTGACTGAAACGGTTATGACGGATTCCTATGATGAAGTTATGACATGTAAGAGTTAGAAATAGAAGCTTGTAAGACAGGTGGAGACATGTGTCATGAAGCATCTTTGAAAAAGGCATATTTGGGCGCCCTAAGGTGGACTATGACATGTTGTAAGAGAATGTGCTATTTATAGCCTGTGTATGACAGATTCTCTTACAACTATAAGTTGTAACTGCTATGACAGATTCTATGACAGTTGTAAGAGTTGTAAGAGCATCTGTCATAGCCCATTTTGGAAATAGGCGACCTCTTTGGGATGGGAGCTGTGGACAAGTGTCAGGGACTTCTACAATGTTGACCAAGTGTCCTTAGGCGTGGGTTTTGGGCCATGAGGCCAAGTTGGACGCCCATTCCAAGATAGGACCAATATTGCCTTGTATATTCTATATATACAGGTGCTTGGAGAAGGAGATTTAATTACAGGTTTGACAAGTACTGTTATGCTGCCAGTTTGTCTCTAGATACGAGTGTTGAAGACTCCTGAGAGCTTGCATTGCAAGTGTGTTGTAAACATTCTTTGTTTTGATAATACATTGTGCAGGTTTTGGAGTGTGGGGTTTTTCACCCGATAAAGGTTTTCCCCACGTATATCTTGTGTCTCTTCTTCTGTCTCACCTTTGTTATGTGTTTGCTGCAATATCTCATGTTAATGGTTTAATGTTGCTGTAATAGTTAGGATAAATTTGAATTTGCACTCTCCTCCCCTCATTAGATTAGTGTAGGAAGTGATTTCTGCACACCTAGCTTCCTTTCAATCAACAGGTAGGTTTATATTTTCCTAAGTTACTATAGTAACCTTGCTGTCTGCTATAGGAGCTCTATGTTGCAGGAAGTAAATAATTGTTACATGAATGAATTCATAGCCAAAGGATTATGATAATGTGTGCCATATGACCTTATTATCTGCTCTTAAATATATACTAAATTTGCTATTACCGAAATACAATACTATACCCTACAGGAACTAAGGCATATCTCCTACAGTTAAAAGAAACTACTGCTACAAGCATAAATTAAAGACTGCGATAGGAAAATTTGGTTGTCTGCTATAGGAGCAGAGTCTGCTGCAACAGGAAGAAAAAAAATTAATGGTGATTTTTCTAACTCCTCTCTGCCGTGCGTTTTTCTTTTTTTATCCTACCAAAATCTCCTCTAATAATGGCGTTTCATATATTTACATCATGCTTTTGATCTTAACTCCTGTTCTCTTCACTTTTGCATGCCCTTGGCGTCCATACAACCGATTTAATTTAAATATTTAAACTCCTTTATCAGTGCCGCTCCAATTTGCATGCAAAAGATTATTTTATATTTTTAGATTTATCTAATATGTATTTATTTATTTATTTATATCAATAATAATATATTTTTAATATTAAAATCATTCAAGATATTCTTTTCAAACAAGAGTACATAATATATATAAATAGGAAAACACTTTTATTATTTATAATTAAATAATATCATATATACAATTCTATTAAATATAAATCGAAAGAACATAATATTTACATGGCTAACAATGTAATTCAAAAGAACATTCCGTAGCAATGAAGACACATACTTAACTAATCATTTAAACATCAACACATTCATTAACCACATAATGCTCAACGACTAGTAACCATATAATGATGCATAAGTCACTCCAAAAATGCAATATGATATGCAACTATGTGAGTGTGTGCATTTATCAGGGTTATCCATCATGCCAATTCTTGCCAGGCGGCTAGAACATTTCTACTTCAACCATATTCTCGTCTTCGACATTCTACCTAAACTCAATCGCACTTAAATTTCCATTAATAGGTTAGTTCTTATAATCATAGCCGAAGCAAGACAAGATGTACATCCATAATCTTACCAATAATATTCCATTATTAAATCGACTTTCAAAATTATGCATTTATAACATTCACGACCGTTACTTTCACACACGTGGAATCACTCATAGTAAATTAATCATAGTAAAAAGTCCAATGATCTAATTTATAATAAAGTCCAAAACGAGATGTGGCACCTTGTTTCCTCATCAAAGGGCTCAACTATTTAGAAGAAGAAAAATTTCACAAGAAGAATGAGGGGAATGAAATGAACAAGAAACAAGAGAAATGATATAAGTAGCAAAAGAAAGGAAACAAGAATGTGGAGAACAGCAAAAATCAATCTTCTAAGCAAGTTGAGAAGCAGGAGTCAAGAGTATAAGGGCATTTGCTTTGGATGTAGAAAATATGTAGGTTATGGGACATCTGAATGTCTAGTTTGGCTGGCAAAACATAACAAAGTAAGAAAGAGAGTGGATGGATACTTTGCAGAAATTGCTTAGGCATTTACTTCAGGTGATTGTGATGCTACTGGCATGACAACATTGATTAGTGCTATTGAGAAGGGATCATATTGGATTCTTGATGTGGGCATGCATAAGCACATTGGCCATGACAAGGACAGTTTTGTGTCCTAGAAACAAGGAGGTAGTGATCAGAAAGTTGTGGTTGGTGATGGTTGTTCAATACTAGTGCTGGGTGTGGGTATTGTGAAGTTCAAGAATGGCTTCTTTGAAAAGAAAAATATATATTGTAAGTAGGTTGTAGTGGAATAGAGAGGGAGGTGTGAGAGTTAATGATTGTTCTTAGGAGCAGAATACTGAATGTTCTTGCTTGGTGTACACCCAAGAGACTTAAAGATGTAGATCAAATTGGAGATAGTGGATGAGGAGGCCATTAGACCTCAGTCTTGCTGGAGTTTTTTCTTAGAAGTCCGGTTTGTCCAGACTAAGCCTTGTGTCTTCCATTCTTTTGTTGCTTGCTCTTGTTCCTTCATGTTCAGTTGTTTATTTGAATGCTACAATAATTCAATCCTCTTTTAAATATATAACTGGTAAGCTTTGGTATGGATTCTGGAATATCCATCCTAGTTTATAGATCAAATTGGTACTAGAGCAGGCGCATCCATTGTTGGAAAGTAGTAGTGCCTGATTTTTCAGGTTGATGCCCACAACAAGATCAAGTGGGGAAGATTTCTTGCTTTTCCAAAGAGATATTTAATCTTGTAGTTGGAAGAAAGAACTAAGAACCATGGCAAGAGATGTAGGCCCTCTTGATGGAGTAGCAAGGTTCCTCAAGTTAGAAGTTGATGTAGCAAGCATATCCGAGTCTATGGAGATGTTGAAGAGCATCATGGAGGCTCTCATGGAGAAGTTGTGCTCATTGGAAGACACCAAGAGCAAGGAGAAAGCCCACTTTGAAGAAGAAGAGCAGTCCTTTGGCAAAACAAGTCTAGTGAAGATACCTTGGTTCACGACTAAAGCAAAGATTGAAATTCGATTCTTTGAAGGAGAGATAGATGTGGAAAAACTTGATCATTGGTTGTCACAAATGGAGGTATATTTCAGTATGCATTCTCTTAGCATAGAACAAAAGATATCCTTTGCTAGATTAAGAATAAAGAATGCTTTAACTTGGTTCAAAGTCTTTTACATTCCTTGGCTTTTGAGAAAACAATCTCCAATTAGTTAATGGAAACAATAAAAAAAATTGATTAAGAAACAATTTTATCTGATATGTCATAGAGAGGAAAAATCTAGTGAGTGGGAATTTTTGAAACAAAAAGGAAGACAAAATGTGTAGGAATACACTAGTGAGTTTTGAAGAACTGTCCAAATGGACAAGGATGTGCAAGATGAGGTTTTGATGAAGTTCATCGGAGGCCTTTATGGCCATCTTTAGAGGCCCGTATTATTCCCCAAATCCAAGGCATTGACGCATGCTCAAATTTTCACTACCTTGAGGTGAATGGTCCTCCTTCCTCTCCAAAGGCACAAGAAGTAGCCTAGGCCAAGAAGTTGAATGGCAGAATTTCAAAATTTGCAAGACATTGCAACCATTGTGATGTCAACGGACATGGGGATGAAACCTGTTGGAAGCTAAATCTAGAAAAGTGACCACATCAGAAGGGTAAGAAAAGTAAAAGAATCAAGATCCACTATGCCTACCTTTGGTGGAAAAGAAATTGAATGTATTTCAGAGGTTGATTCAAAACTATGCCTACCTAGGGACGAGCAAAGGCTCCATATCGTGGCTGTAACACTGCATTCTCTTGCTCAAAATCAGAACTGTGGTGGCTGGAAACCATCTTGTATCAGCGGCAAATACCTCATCAAAGACAATAGATGGAAAATGCATCCTCGTGTAATTAATAGCTTCTTTATGGGCCAATAGTATGTAGAGAAAACTGGAAATGTTGGTGACAGCAATTCTAAAATTTGAAACAGCACTCATCATGATCCATGGATCATAGTTCTTACTACCCAAAATCATACCAGCCGTGTTAAGTTGATGATTCTCACCCAAAAGCTCTTGATTTGCCAATACCTCATTGGGTAGCCATCTTTGGTGTGCCACAATGAACATATTCAAAATGGACCAAACATTATCATGACGAAGTATTTTCCCTTGGAGTGGATTCTTGATTATCTCTATGCATTGAGTGACTTGGTTTCCTTGAACACTCGCCTCCATTCTTTTCACTTCTACTGTGCTTGGGTTTCCATTCAACATGTCTTGGAGTATTACCTCCTTTTCCTTGAACTTCATCTCTATAATGTCCCTTTCAGAGAGATGTGACCAACGCATTCCAACAATTTTACTCACCTCTTCTAAGCTGGAGATATAATTTTACCTTGGACTTCAAGGGCTCTTACCATGATGCTCCAAGCCTTACCACTTGAAAGATGGTTAGGATCAGATTGCTGGTGGGCTGGAAGGTGGCTGCAACAGTCACATTTTGCTTAGGATTTCCATTCAAACAGCAATATATCAGCTGGAATATTGGCACCAAGTATCCCCAAAAGATGAGGCCTCTTACACACAGCATCAAGGCTCATGAAAGATATCATCCATCTAAAACATGAATTTATCAAAATGATCAATAGGAACATAATATCCTGGTTGCAAAACCGAGTTCCTTTATTCAATGTCAAGAAAGTAAAGGCTGGCAACCGCCCTGTACTAGCTGATAACACTTCAGCAATGGTCATTTTCTTGTAGCTCTGGTTCTGGCATACGAAGTTGTTTCAGATCAAGAATGTTAAAGTTGATGTACTTGTTGATTCTTGTTCCCACTTGTTGTGACCAAATCACACATCACCCCATTAGAAATAGGGACCCCCCCCCCCCCCCCCCTTTTTTTTTTAGAGCTCTGTGCTTTCAATGAGATTTTGATGATGTCCTGGCTCATCTTCCTCTGCCGATCCGGTAATGATTTCCTCTTCTATGATCGTTGGTTTATGATTAGGAGGCAGATGAACTTGCAGGGATGAAGAATTGTGATCAAATCCCATCCAGATAATGAATGTTGAGATTAATCCTGAAGTATGTTTGAGACCCTGAAAAGACCAAGTCTGGAGCCTGAAATCCTGAAAATCCTGAAAAAATGACTAAGTCTGAAATCTGGTGAATCCTCCAAATTCTAGATTTTGCATGTTAAATCCGGTGGATTCGAGACCTATCTCAAACATCCTGAAAGGTATATTGAAAAATATTTAAAGTATAAGAAATTTCTTATACTTAAATATATTTTTCAATATACCTTTACCCTCGCGACCCTGAAAAACCCCTGACTCTTCCAGAGGATTCAAAAGGCTCATCTAGTGCGACGGGGCATCTAAGTGGCGCAAAATCGCGATGAAAAGGGCGCTTTCAATTGCAAGATAAGATGAGGATTTCCACTTGATGAACCAATGCGCCCATCAAAAGCATAAAGGGAGACGAAAATGTTAAAGGATTTCAAGCTTTGAAGTGATGCGATTTTGGAAGATTTCCACGCCTTTAAGTAATGCGAATTCCAGAGGACTCCAAAACACTTAACTAATGCGAAAATCAAAAGCCAAGTCTTGGAGCGAATTTTAGAGAAAATTAAAAATGAAAAGTGTCTAGAGGATCTTCTTTACCTCAACCAATGCGCTAGGATATAGAAGTTGATTCCGAAATGTAAATTTTTGAAGAGAATCTTGAAGATTTGGAATGCCCCATCCAAAGCGCCACTTGGAGAAAAGGAGAAGTCTTAAGGTTTTGGAATTATGGAGGCTCTAGCTAGAAGATTCCGAGGTCTTATCCCAAGTGCCAAAAAACTTGAGGATTCTCCATTCCTCATCCAATGCGCCATACATGAGGAAGAGTAAGGTTTGTTTTGGAGATTTCAAATTACCTATCTAAAGCGCTTAACCTAGGAGCTGATCCATTATGCAAAGGTAAGAAGAATTCAAGTTGCCCATCCAATGCGCTAAAGGTGGAAGAAGGTAAATATTTCAAAAAACACTAACTTGAAGAAGACTTTATCATCTTGAAGTGATGCGCCACTCCCTTGCAAGTGAAAACAAGTACAACCAAAGTCAATTTAAGGGAGATGCTAGAAGAAATCAAAAACTTGATCCAAAGCGCCTAGAGGAAGAGGATTTGAAGGTGTGATCTAATGCGACTATCAAGAATCAAGTCTTAAAGTGAAATTCTAGAGGAATTCAATCCTTTGATCCAAAGCGCCACTAAATCAAGGTAGTCTAGGCAAAATTCAGAGATTTTCAAGACGAATCCAAAGTATCCAACCACTCCGCCACCTCATGAAGGGAAGAAGAGTCAAGTGTTGGAGGCTTGTAAGGAAGATCTCAATGTATCAATCCAATGCTCCGCTTAAGGATAAGGTAAAGTTTAAAGGTTTATCAAGGCGGAATCAAGAGAATTTACTTACCTCAACCACTAATCCAACGACAAGAAGATCTCTTACACCCTATCCGATGCGCTCAAAAGAAGAGGATTTCGAAACCCTCATCCAACGCGCCTAAAGCCTAGAGGGTTATGAAGGGAAGATCAAGGTATTTTCAATCACTAACCTCAAGAAGATTCAACGCCTTTAATCTAATGCGCTTGAGGAAGAAGGGGTAATAGGTATCAAAATTTCAATCTAAAAGAAGATCGTGGAAACCTCAACCAATGCGCCAATCAAAGGAAAGTTCGTAAACATTTAATTTTTTTTGCCTTGAAAAATGTGGAAAGTGCATTATTAAATGAAGAGCAAGCAAAATTAAATGATTTTCACTATATTAAAAGGGGTCGGCCTAGGTTATGGGGTAAAATGTTAAGGCAAATTCTATATATATACCTCCTCTCCTTTTCATTTCTATCATTTTCAAAGAGCAGAATTACTTTGAAGGAGCAGATTTGTCTTCAAGGAGCAGCAACAAGAAGGTTTTATAAAAGTACAAATTTGATTTTGTCAATCCAAGCAAGTGTTGGATCAGATTTCAAGGTATCAATTTAAAGGCAGCTTATCAAGTAAGTCTGATCTGAATATTTTCTGATCTGATTTTCTTCTTTTTACTTCATTAGATGCATTAAAATTGTTCAAGTATTGGTAAAACTTAAAGAGGATAAGTGGATTTTGATAGATTCCTTGAGTCTAGATAGCAATATTTCATAATTATAAAGGAAAAATCATAAAACTAATGCATTAAAGTGGCTGAAGTAGAGTCTAGATTGTGTTTGAAATTACTTATTCGCGTCAAGTTCGCAGGATCATGGCAATGACTTCCAAGGAGCGACAAGCGAAGATCCGGATGGATGCTAAGGGGAAGACTCCCGAATCAAAGCTCGTTTCAAGGTGGACAAATGTAGGAGACACGAATATGGGCAACAGCAACTTAGAAGATATCAAGTCAGTCCTTGAGGAACCTAACGGAGGTAGTCTTGCTCGAGCCATCATGAGGAGTGGAGCCATTGAAGCTGCTTGTTTTCCGCCAGCTTTGCCGTGTTCAGAGATGATCATTGAATGCGTCAAGAAGTATGATGTAGATACAAGACAAATTACAGCCAAAGATGGAACAATATTAGCCTATTTGCAAAAAGAAGCAGTTGGAGAGACTTTCAACATTCCAACTAGGGAGAGGATGATCAGTATTTCGATACAACAAGGTCAGCAGGAATACGATGTTGATTCAAAGACAAAGTTGCAGGAAATAAGGAGAGAATGGATGGCTAATCCAGCTATGAAGTTCAAAATGAATAATCCTCCGCAGTTTCACAAGTCAGATTTTCATCCTGAAATTGGATACTTGATTATGTTTCTAAATAGAATGACAGGAATGCCGCAATCTGCTACCTTTCAGCCTTGGATGTACTCTTTCATCAAGTCAGTTCTCAAAGGGAAGATGATTGATTGGGCTGGACTTATCAGTCAGAGTATACATGAGCAGTTCATCAATTTTGCTAAGACCAAGACTTGTTATATGAGTTCCTATGTGGTATACCTTCTCGCAAGAAATGAAGTCTATTCAGGTTTGACCAAAAGAGATAGAAGTTATAGAAGAAGTTGCCTTGATTCCATCCGAGGAGATTCAGTCAAGTCCCACTATCATAATTGAGGAAAATGATGATCTTGATCAAGATGAAGTAGGTCAAGCAGAATCTGATGAGGAAGTAGCTCGTGTACAACACAGTCAAGTTCAAAGACAGCAAGATCTTTCTGCTTTTCCACCTTGGTTGAGGCAAAGGATTGAGGAAAGTACAATTGTAGAAACTTATCAGCCTGCTCCAGTTGAGGAATTGCTTGTAAATGCATAGAAGAATAATCAGAAGAAGAAAGCAATAGTCTTTTCCAAAATCACTCAAGATTCTGCTGGAAATAAAGAGGTACATATAGCTGTTCCTAGAATTGACAAGGAGATAGAAGATATGGCACCTGAGGATTACAATATGACTACTATTGGCATGGGTCCAATCACAAGGGAACAGGTAGAAGAGGAACTACAAGAGTCAGTGAATAGTGTAAGAAGCATGTTAAAGCAAGAAAGAGAAGCTAGGTTAAAGGTTGAACAAGATTTTAATACATTGAAGCACTACATTCAGCAAGTCATGCAGCCTATCCAACAGAAGGAAGCTACTCTAATTCCTCCGTCTATTCTTCCACAAGAAACAATATCCCAAGTTGAAAACATGAGAACTTCATCTCAAGTGATGAAAGGATGGATAGAAAAGACAGAAGAGAAGACATATACTCACCTTGAGGAAATTGTGCAAGTTTATGACAGAGTCATTAATCTTAAGGATCGAGTTCAAGCTTTATTAAGAAATTGTGCTGAGTTCAAACCGATCAAGGAGCAATACATGCCACAGCTCAAGAGTTTAATGGAAGCTCCATTAGAGGATCTAATTCATGATAAGGTGATTGATCGAGATACTCCACATGACTTCATCACTTGGTATTTCTCCTTTCACAACAAGGGGCAACTGGTTGATAAAATTGAAGTAGATATGTCCAGAATAAGGAGTGTTCTTCTAAGAACAGAGAATCATATATATACTGCTTTGACAACAATATGTAATCCTTATGGAAATGTTACTATTGAAAACATGAAGCAACAAGTTAAGGCATTCTACTTTCAGTATGATGGACTTGATGAGGGTCAGCTGGATAGTATATTCACACTTGCATATCGTCTTGGAGAAAATAAGTCTTGGATAAATGACTGGGAGAAGACACTTGGTGTCTAAGTCAGATGTGGCACTAGCAGAAGGATCCATTAATGCGGCGACAAGTGTACCAATGGAGGATATTGTTCAAATTGTGTCTAGATTCATTGTATCTCATAGTACTACTACATAAAAGGCATATGATGTGGCTTCCTTATCTTCTTGGAAAGCGTGCCTTTGTTCCTCCTTCATAGCTTCTTTCATTTAATAAAGTGAGCCTCTTTCATTTAATAAAGGAGAGTTTGTTACAACTACTTGTGATGTGGCTTGATCTGGTCCATTGGCTTGGCCGACCGATCTTGACCCTTCATTCCTTTGAGGTCTATAAAAGGGCTCCCATTGCTCTCATTTGAGACAGTTGAAAATTCTGAAATTGTTGCAAGAGCTCTCTGAGATAATAAAAGATTCATTGCTTTGGTGATGCTGTTTGTGTTTCTGAGTGTTGCATGGTTTCAATTTTCAAGCGAACATTAAGTTATAAGTTTTCTCTGAGTTTATGTTAGTTAATGAAACGTTTCGTTATTGCTTCGTGGTGAAATCAGTAAGTTCATACCATTTGTAGTCTGCGGCTTGTAGATTGCAGTGCATGGTTAGTTTGAACAATTGAACATCAATTTGATCTTTATGCTTGTTGAATCTTTCATGAGCATAACTGATTTAAACATCTTGTACACCTTTGAAGATTGCACCTATCTTGTGTAGTTTTATCTTGGCGAAACAGGATCTGGTTTGATTTCACTTCAAGTAGTAAGCATCCTTGCATTTAGGATTAGATTAGTGTTTCTAAACCTTATACCTTTTGTCCTTTTTTTTATCATTCAGTTAGAATTAGGATCAAGAACCTCAATTGCTAAATCATACGCTATCAGTTGCAGTACTTAGACTCTCTAGTATCCGCTTCCTAATCATTGAAATAATCAGTTACTTGAACAATTGCGTAAGTCCCTTTGTGTTAAACAGCAAAATCATACTTAGTCACTGAGCTGTCTCTTACCGAAACCATTAGAAGGAACCTTGGAGTCATCTTGTTTGATCACCTAGTTCAGCATTCGAGAGGCTTTGCTCAAGAGGGAGTCAGATACTCTGTATTTCACTCTAATTGTTGACTTGTTGAAAAACAATCATCAACACCACTCTAATCTCATTTCTCAAGAGCTGATTGAAAATCTTGTTTTAGAGACAATTTAACACCCCAAGCAATATGCTTTTGGGTTGGATCAAGAAGGGTGCTGATTTGTCAATTACTAGGTAATGGAAATTGAAATTTGGTGTTAACCAGAAGTTTATTAATTAAATGTTTGTAGATGTTTCGTTGGATGTGTGTGGAGTTGTTCTTGGCAGTCCTGTTGATGTGTTTTTTATGACAGCAGCAACATTTAGAATAAAACACTAAGTGCTCTATCCTCTCTTGAACAAAGCATCTCAAACACTGAACTTCGTGATCGAGTGAGACTGCTCCAAGGTTCCTTGAATGTCAGGTCTTGACGTGCACAGGGATAGACTTAGTGAAATGATGTGATCTTGCTGGTAATCACAAAGGGACTTACGTGAAATTACTCCTTCATGGACATGGAATTCACACCCTACTCCTGGGATTTGTGAATGAATGAAAACTTCCTGAATCTATCTAGAAAGAAATGACAAAAGGAGAAGGTTAAGAGAAAGCTAATCTAATCCTAAAGACAATGAGATAATGAATCCTGCTTTGATAGACAAATTCCCTCGAACCAAGCTTCGTTTCGCCATGAGAGCAACAACTACACGAAACTAGTGCAATCTTCAAAGGAAATGAAGGATTTTCAAATTGCAAATGTGCATCCAAATACCCACAGCTGGCGCCAATTGAATGAACATCCACAATTGAACTATTGCAAGAAGAGGTTCAGGCTAACTTTACATTGCAGCTTACCATCAACAAACCACAAAAAGTATGAACAAGGAATTCATCAAATATCTTCACATGGATTCATCATATCAATGAATTGCAACTAAACATATCTAAAATTGCTTCGAATCATCCAAGAGAAATAGGAAACCATGCTAACATCCCAAAATAACAAATTTCACCAGGCTTCAATGAAAGTATATTGATTCTGGTAGTATTTTTACAACAATTTCACCATAGTCTCTCTAATGCTCCAAAGCTCCTACTCTATCAAGAACTAACTACTTCTAAGGAAGAGCACCTTTGATAATGGTCTAATGTTCTAATCCTTCTCTCCTCTTCCATCCCTTACAAATGAGGAGAATGGGCCTTTATATAGGCTTCAAAAATACAATTAGGTCAAGTCAAAACCCTAATGAGATAAGGCTGCCGCCACTCTGCCCAATGAGAAGAGGACACGTGTCCTGGAGGGCCCCACTTATCTTGTCCTTTGGTATACTTGGCACGCTCTGATTGGTTGATGGTGATGGAATGCCACCTCAACATAACCCAGGTCCCAAACAATTGTTCCTTGAGTGTGTTTTGGACTTGGAAATTCCTTCTTGTGTTGCACTTGACTTGGGTCCTTGTCTTTGGCGTGGAATTATTGGCATAATCCTTGTCTTTATGGTGTTGTGCTCGTTCCTCTTCTCATTCTTGGACTTCCAAGGATTGATCTTCCCTTCCTTGAATTTCCATGGACCGCTCTTCTTTCAACGCTAGATTCCTTGACACTAGATTTGAAGTGTATCTATTCCTTCTGTTGATGACCTGATGCTAGCCTTCTTGTATGATTGAGATGTCTTGAATAGTGAAGTCCTTCATCTTTCCTTGGCATTCATGTGTAGTCCTCTTGATGTTGGAAGCAGTCTCCCTCTTCGGCATTGGAACTCCCTCCTCTTTGCATCCACCTTGATCACCTTGGATCATCCTTGGACATCCTCTTCATGGAACTTATCCTGCACAAACAAAGGAAATTTCGAGTAGTTATGCCAAATAAAACCTTGAACGTAATGCAATTTCTAATATATTTGTGAAGAAAGATAGAAAAACACTAAGCATTTGCAAGCAATCACTTCCGAAATCTGTTTTTCACTTGGATAAATTTCACCTCTTCGTACAGAAATCAGACCTTTACCAGGTCAAAATTAAGCTGCTGCTTCAGAAATCAGTCCTTTACTAGGTCAAAAATGACTTGTTTACTCAGAAATCAGGGTTTTGTGAGGTGAAGACTAAGCTGCTCACTTAGAAATCAGACCTTTTCTCGGTCAAATTTGAGCTGCTATGTGAAAATCAGAGCTTTTACTAGGTCAAAAATGAGGTGCTTACTCAGAAAATCAGACCTTTTCTTTAGAAATCAGACCTTTTCCAGGGCAGATTTGAGCTGTTTACTTAGAAAATCAGACTTTTATTAGGTGAAAATTAAGCTCCTTACTCAGAAATCAGACCCTTTTGCTTAGAAATCAGACCTGTTTTTTGTCAAAAATGAGCTCTTTTACATAAAAATCAGAAATTTCTCATTTCAAATTTGGGCTGTTTGCTCAGAAATCAGACCTTAAGCAGGTCAGAACTGAGTTGCTTAATGAAATTTCCTTCCTTCTTTGATGAGAATCTGCCTCTTTAGTGAAGAAAACTCTGTTTTGAGGTGAAAGAAAGTCTGAAAATCTCTGTTATTTCTGGTTTTAATGGAGAAAACCCTGAAAATCTCTGTTTTTGATGGAAAAATGGATTCTTTGGTGGAGAAAACCCTGCTCTTTGATGAAGAAACCTGTTCTTTGATCCTTTAACAAGCTGCTTCTTCAGAAATCTGCATAAAAAAATGATGGAGAAGTATGTCCTTTGATGGAGAAAAGGATGAGTTGTGGGAAGGCTTGGCTTGGAAATGAAGAAAAGTGACTTGAAATGCCTATTTATATGATTGGATTCACTTTTTGGAGGTCAAGCTGCTCAAGCTCCTCCCTTGGCTGCCCTAGGAATGAGATTTGATTTTGTTTTGACTAAGCAGCTCAAGCTTGGCATTTGGTCAACCTAACACAAAGGCAACTCAACTTGGATAAAGATCTGATTTTTTATTATTAAGCTGCTCAAGCTCCTCTAGGCTGACCTAGCACAAAGGCAGCTGATTTTGAGTTGGGCGTGGATTTCCCTATGTCTTGGATTTGTTTTGCTAGGAATTCTCCTTTTCCTTAGGCGTGGATTTCATGGAGTCTTGGATTTTAATGCCTCTTGGAGTTTTCCTTGGATTTTAGTGCTTTTGGAGTTTGCTTGGGTTTACTTTTAAATTTCGTCTTTTCCTTGGATTTCATTCCTTTTGCCTAAGCGCACTTTTCCTTAGTCCATGGATTTGGATGTTTGGATTCTTAAATCCTTGGATTTGGTTCCTTGACATGCCTTTCTCTCTGCTTGGAGTTAGGCGCACTTTTCCCCATTCCATGGATTTCGTTGCTTGACATGCCTTTCTCCTTGCTTGAAGCTGCTTTACCCCTACTCCTAGGCATGGATTTCATTTATTCATGGATTTTGAGGTGTTTGGGATTCTCTAATGCATGCATTTGGTGTCTTGACGTGCCTACTCCTCTCCTTGGAGCTCCTTGAGACTTTATTCCACGGATTTCACTCACTGAGTTGCTTGCCTACGTGCTTGGAGGTGCTTATATGAATTTCTCCCCTATTGACGAGCATGATGAGCTAAGACATGAATTCCTATCTCCTTGACGTGCTTATTTCACTAAGCTGGACGTTGAAGTGCTTATCTCACGAAAGCAAGTCATTCTCTCTCCTAGAGGTGCTTGACGAGCTTATTTTTCGAAAGCATGTTTTTGCCTCTCCTTGACGAGCTTGTCTCACTAAGCTGGACGTTAAGGTGCTTATCTCACCAAAGCAGGTCATTCTCTCTCCTAGAGGTGCTTGACGTTCTTATATGACTTCCTCTCCTATTGACGAGCTTGTCTCTCTAAGCTGGATGTTGAGGTGCTATTCTCACCAAAGCAGGTTATTCTCTCTCCTAGAGGTGCTTGGCGTGCTTATATGATTTCCTCTCCTGTTGACGAGCTTAACGAGTTTAAGACATGAATTCCTATCTCCTTGACCGCTTGTCTCTCTAAGATGGACGTTGAGGTGCTTATCTCACCAAAGCAGGTCATTCTCTCTCCTAGAGGTGCTTGACGTGCCTATCCCATTAAGACATGTTTGGCCAAGGAAATTCTCGAGTTAGGGTGGGCTTAGAACCTTGGATTGGATCCAGGATTGAACGGAGACTTGTAGACTTATGGAGGGGACTTCATTCACCCTTGAAACTGCGGATAAAGGCCTCCAGCTAGTGGATTGATAGCCTATTCACTATGGATTCCTATGCTTTGAGTGAATGACTTAGATATTCTCCCCTGGGATGGTGGAATTGTCAAGAATTTGGCGAAATTTGGGCAAATCAACACTACCAAACCTACCGACGTAGAGAAAAACCAAAATCCTAAAGCAAAACGACGACGAAAGCTAGGAAAAAGAGGGGTCCCCATTTGCAATGGGGCGATGTGTGAAAATGTCACAACAAGTCCCTATATTTATTTGCCATTTATTACAGACAGGAAAACAAATACCACTTGGTCAAGGATGGTTAGAACATGATTTTGCAAGTTCACAAGGGCAAGTCCAAGCAATCTTAGATCCATAATTTTCAAGCAAGGAAGATGCTCAACAGAAGTGCCAGGATCATTCCCCTTGAGTGGAGGGAAAAAATGTTGGTACAGGTACTCCATTTTGTTCAAGTACTAGAACAGTTTAGACATCTTCAGATAGGTGGAGAGATTTTCAGGCTCTTGGTTAGAGTGGTGCAGGCTTCGTTGGCAACTAAGTCATCTGTTGAGGGAGTCATCCTGCATTTCCTGAGTTTAGACATCTTTTGGAGACCAAAATCCTCCGTATTGGGGAGGTGTGATCTGAAAATGGATCAGAAAATGAGTCAAGTTGAACTACAACTCCATGACAAAGAGGATCACAACTTGGAGGACACTTTCAATGAAGGAAGCAGGTGTTTTAGGGCATAAAACAGAGGTGTTTTTGGCTTTTGTATGAAACCTGCGGTTCTGATAGGGAGCAATCATGCAACCTCTGGTTCCAAAAATCAGTTGAAAGTGGCAGTTTTGGACTGTGACACAGAAATGACCAGTGGCGTTCCAAATTTTGAGTTTTTCCTCTTCGTTGTGTCTTTTCAACTTTTGTTTGGGCTTGTACAAGCATTAACTAGCAATGGGGGAAGCAATCCCCAGCATCCAAAAGGTGTGTAGGTTGAAGAATTCAGTCATAGAGTGGAAATTTGTAACTGCAAGTAGGCTGTAGCAAAACAGAAGGGGAGTGTGAGAGTTAGTGATTTTTCTTAGGAGAACACTGAGTGTTCTTGCTTGTTGTAAGTTGAAGAGGCCTAAGATTGTAATTTGGATTGGAGATAGTGGACAAGGAGGCTATACCTCACTCTTTTTTTTTGGATTAGGCCTCACTCTTGCTTGAGTTTTTTCCCGGAAGTCCAGTTTCTCCAGAGCAATCCTTGTGTCTTCCAGTCGTTTGTTGCTTGCTTTTGTTCCTTAATGTTCAGTTGCTTATTTGAATGCTACAATATTTCACTTCTCTTTTAAATATGTAATTGGCAAGCTATGTTATGGAATATCTATCCTTGTTTATGGATCAAAAATATATTTGATACGAAGTATCAAAATGTTTTATGAATTATGAAATATCTTATCTCTAACCTGAGCATTAATTTGTTCTTTGGATGGGAACTAGTCAATATGAAATTAATTTAAAGCAACAGTTCTGGGATAAAGTTCCTGAGATTTTATTGACTAATTTTCTTGTCAGATGCACACGAATTGCAAATTATAGAAGGAGTGGTGTATCACTGTATAGTCTCTGATTGTAATACTGTACATGCAGTTCTACTATTGGCATTAGATAGACCCATCTTTTTCAAGTCATATTTGAGGTATTTTTTTGCCTTTTTTGGTGCAGAACAGCATTGAATCTTGGGTTGTTGTGTGTAGCATGTGACACCATTATTTTTATATATCTAGCATTTTGGGTGAAAGACACGGTCAAAGTTGATAACAGATGGGAAATATCATCTCCTGCTGCTATCCTGACAGCAACTGTAATTGGACTCCTATCATTTTTCCTGTGAGTTTATTTTACCCTGCTGTTTTCTTTGTGCAATGTTTCTTTAATATATAGTAATTTTGCCTCAATACTTAAGTTTAGGTTTAAAATATCGTGTGCAACTTGAAGTCTGCATTAAAGGAAGTTATTTGGTTGGCTGTTATGCTCTGCAGACTTTGCTTGGCTTTATGGCCAATCTGGAGACTGTTAACTCTGCCACTTTTGGTATGATTTCTGTCCAATATTTGAGCTTGATTAACACAAAGGGCTTTTTAGGTGCTCGAGTCTTATGTAGCATGTCCTCTTGGTTGAACTCATGGTTTTCACTGTAATTAGATGCTATAATAGTCTTCTTTTCTTTGTGGCAGTTCACATTATTCATGGCTTTTGTGGTTATATCTCCATATATTCCACCATATGTAAAAATGAAACCAGACTCGGACATGCTTCGCTTGGATTAATGGGAATACTTGCTTGGAGTATACAATGAACAGTAGCTCAAGATTACTTTCTCCAACTACTGTAAGGAAGAATGAGGTGAAAGTGTGTGTCTAAGGGGATAATTTGTCACTTTATCTTGCAGAATATATTAACAAAGAGTACAAATACGTCACCTTTAACTTGTAGTGGCAGAATATAGTAACAGAGAGTACAAATACGTCACCTTTAACTTGTAGTGGCAGTGGTTCACTTTTCATTCTCATCCACGAGTGTGGATCAGAAGCTCCTCCAAAGCATGCAGGATACTAGACAATCCTTTCAACAAAGGGTGATTACATGTTGGATTTGTTCTTGTCTTTTATGGCAGTAGTCATTGTCTTCACA
Source organism: Cunninghamia lanceolata (assembly GCA_027924645.1). Taxonomy (NCBI): domain Eukaryota; kingdom Viridiplantae; phylum Streptophyta; class Pinopsida; order Cupressales; family Cupressaceae; genus Cunninghamia; species Cunninghamia lanceolata. The sequence continues at coordinate 14,763,770 of BSBN01000972.1, read as the reverse complement.
TGTTCTTTGGACCTAATTTTGTGATTTCTCATCAATCCAGAACATTTACAAGTCACACAAGCTGCCATAATTCCTAATTACTACACTTCTGTGCTTTTCATATCCGTTTAGATATTTTTCTGGATGGCACGGTTGACATGGTATTATGCTATGACATATGGTCATATTTTCTTGTTGATATGTTGTATCGGTTTCCCTCATTACTTTCTAGATTTTTTAGGCTTTTCACTTTCTACGCTTCATGATTTTTTCTAGTACTTTTCTTATCCATCCTTCGATAACTTCATTACTAAGAGGGAGCATTTCATAGCTAGCTGCAAACACATGTTCTTTGTTTTGAATTGCACCTTGCAGAAATTTGTCAAACCAGGTTCTTGGATATGAACTGCTTCTGCCAGAAGCTGCAGGACTTAATAATTGATTTAGGTTGCATGAACTAATACTGTTGTTTGCTCCTCTATAGTTTCTTTCTTCTGGAGTAAATGTTCAGTTATGGAGTATCAATTTAGAAACTGTCAAAACCTTTGGTCCTTGTAGTAGTGACAGACCTGGATGAGATATCAAGGCAGTTAAAAGATTGCATTAAAAAAAATTACAATGAATAAGAAAGGGATCATATTAGAAATTTATGTTTTATACCGTAAAGATGATACTTCAGCTGAGGAAAGTACATATGAGGAATAATGAGTGGAGCACATAAATAAGAAAATGACTATTATGATACGAAAGCAAGTTGTTTTATAATGACATGCAAGCACCTAATAAATTTTCAATTTAGCACACACCTTCCTTTCTGAAGTCTCAATTGAATTTCAGGTGTAGGACTTCTTGTTGCCATCTTAACATTTTCAGGTAATTAATTATGATTTCGAACATGGTTGAAATGATAATGACTATAGGCGTTTTTTAATTAAACAAGAGGTGAATGAGAGTGACTGAAAAATGAAAATTGAGATCCAAGTTGTCATCAATAACCGACATAGTGACTAGAGTGGTTGTACTCATAAAGATACGGAACATATTCATAATTGCTAGGGGAGAGCCCTTAATTGATGGTGTTGTGGCTTTATTAAAAATTTCTAAAGAGAATGGATGACAACAAATTGGATACACATGGAAGCATGCAAATATTGATTGAGGCTGTTTGCTGACAAGGGCCTGGAGTTTGTGTACTGCATTATGGGGTGGTCACTGGTTCTTGTATAGAGCTGAGTTTTTTCTATAATATATTGGACAAAATGGTTCCAACCACAGTATACTTGTATGTCACTTTGTTGGTAAGTTTTTTGAGTTCAACCATCTTTCCAGGTTAATCTAAGCCATGGATGAACTACTATCATTCATGCTCATGCTTGTGTCACCTTAGATTTGGGAAAAATAAATCTTTTAAGCCAATTCATGAATTGTATGTAGGAGCAACCAGCAAGCTGTGAAATCATTTCTTCCAAAGTTTTTTTTCACTGCCATGGCTTAAATCGACAGGTTTTAAATGTGTAATCTAAACAAAATTATAGTTAGCTGAAAAAAAAAAAAATCCCTAATCCGTCTCCATTTGGAATGTGTTTATGTTGTTCACATTCGACAAGTAATAAAATGGGTGATGGTGAATGAAATCTTATTCCATTAAAGTGAAACATTACCTATAAATCTATTAACACGAGGTGTTGGATTAATATATTTGGTGATGTGGCGTGGACAAATTCTTAATTTGTTTATTAAATCCGAAGTACGAGCATTTATGTGGTGACCCATAATGATAAAAGTTGGTAACATAAACTAAGCTAGGGTAAATATTATTGGAAAGACACCATAAAGGGCGACAATGGGTTTCTTAACTCGAACTTGCAAAAACAAAAACCAAACAAAAGATCTTTAACAAGTTAAGTGACTTTTTAACAAGATTGCGATATAACAATTCTTTAGATATATCGTTAATAGTAAATATATGTATGGGCTTTAATAGTAAGTATGACATTCCTAGCAATCAATTATGATTCGATATATATAGTTAATAGTGATGAATTTACGATCATAAGATTAATTTTGTAGGGAGATTTGAATATAAGAAACACTCTTATGAGTGTATTTCATTGTACTTAATAATTATTTCACATGTTTATATAGTTTAAAGATGAAATCAAATATTTTATTATTATTTTTGTTATAACTATGGAGGATGTTTTTGATGTCAAGGAGAATCATCACTTCTAAAAATAAGAGATGTCATATAATATGTATTATCATGCTCATAAAATATTGTCATACATAAAGACTTCAATTTTAGATAATTATCCTGTATATGAAATTTAATTTGATAGAAACCTTGGATGAGTTGCATGACTAGGGGATCGATAACATTTGATGTTAGTTATTTGAATATTGTTATAATCAAGAAGTAATTTTATCTTATATACCATGGAGAAGAGAAGTCTATTAAGGGGTAATACTTCTAGCTATAAAGGTATGTCCAAATGGGTAAAGACATCCAAGAAAATGACATTTTTTATTTTTTCGCAAATATTTAAGGAGGTTAGTATTTTCTCTAAAAAAATTAAATTTATTGGATATAAAATCACCTACTTGTAATGTGTGGTTGTCGCCTTTATATGTTGTCCGAGGAGCAAGCTTGGAAATGATAGCTCACTCGTTTCTATTTTTTTGGATCATTACTATATGTTTAGTAGGATGATTATTTATTTTCCTTGTAGAAACATGGCAAGTTATACATACTTATAAAAATCTCATATGATATCCTTAATAAGATCGTTAGATCATTTTTAAGTATTGTTATAACATATTATATGTTGACTTATTAATTTTATTATGGGTTTTTATTATTTCTGCACCAAAAATAAAATTTATTGACTGTATTACTAACTATGTTGGCAATGTTATTGATGGACATATAGCTCAATCCATGTCTTCAAAATATAGTGCAACTCCTATCACATGGATGGAGTAATATTTAAATAGCTATCTTTTGTAGCTTTTTAATCAAAAGTTGACTACAAAAGTCACTACAAAAGAATCAATGTGCTTAGGAGATTACTGGAAATGTTTTTAATCTGGGTGTTATTACAGGTCCCACTTTATTATATGATAAAGGTATTACTCTTACTCAAGACTCCTATTTTAAAAATAAAATACATTTGAAGTTCATGGGCACTTCTTTAAAAGGAAATTCCTTACATCCTAATATTATTTTTTAGTTTTGTAAGACTAATTATCAGATGATAGATATACTATATCAAGAAGATCCCAGCCACACACACACACACACACACACACATATATATACACACACAATATACCATTAAACCTCTGTGCAATACGAAATTCTCCAAATTCAAATCAATGTTTGGCCATGGAGGGGGAGTTGTTGATGAGTGCTTTTACACATTCAAAACAAAAGTTAAAATTCACAAAGGAACCTTAGCTGTCTTGAAAGATATGAAGAATTGACTAAGAATTCTTAATCTCAAGTTTCTGTATGGTCAGGTCTTGACCTTGTGGATAATTCAACAGGTTGATGTGAGGTTGTAATGTTCAAGGGGCCTTACACAAATTAAAGTAATATGTGGCTCACTAGACCTCAAATTATGCAAATATCTACAAATTATACTAGAATTATGAATTCTGTGCAAATATTTACCATTTATCACAAAGTTTCTCATGAATTTCAGTAAAACAAACTCTGCCTTTTAAATTTATACGAAAATTGTTAAAGATCACTGCAATTCCTCATTCTTTATTCAAATGTATGACAATTTCCTTCAGATTTTTGCATTTAAGCTAATTATTTATGATTTTTGGGGAAAAGCTGGGAAAGATAAAGTTAGAAAACTAGATTTTATCCACATACAATTCTCTAGTACTCAAGCATATAACCCTGTTTATCCTGATCAATTCAAATGCAAGTAAATCCTCATACATAAATCTTGAGCAGTATCACGAATTGACATATGGAATTGCAATCTTCAAGGGAAAACATATTAGAAAATACCTGAATCAATAACACTCTGAAGATAGACACAGAAAATTGACGTTTGTATTTACTAATATATGACAGCCATTTCAAATTTACAATATTTCTTATAACTTCAATCCTTTGAATTACCAGCAATAAACACTTACAAACACTTTGATAGATACACCAAAGAGACCAGACATTCCACGCACTCCTTAATACAGACAACATGCGAATTCCTAATGTTAATTTTGCTCAAAGCACTACTCTTCAGTCACCTCTCTTGCATACTCTGTTCACTTTTGAAACCTCCATGTATTCCTGTGTGTGCTATTACAAATAAAGGGGCTCAATTTATAGATTTAATTATCCCCAATACGGTTACAAATTCTTGGTCGATCAACGGTCCATATCTCAAATGCAACATCCACGGTAGAAAAGAAAAGCTCGCCAAAATGTCTAGAAGAATATTCCTCAGCGCAAAGGATGCCTTTGGAATCTTTCAAATGTTGAAATATCTTCAATTTTGATCTTCTCTGCTTCGGTTTCTTTTTCTTCCACCACGACCTGCCAAATCCTCTCTTGGTTCAATCTTCGCTCTCTCACTTTGCCTTTACAATTTTGTCGCTTTCCTGATAAAAAACAAAAAAAATGGAGATCATCAGTTAATTCAATAAATTGAACCGCCCCTTAAATTCTGACTCTACACATTACCTTTGCATAAATCAATGTATATCGCATACTGATATAAGCCATACAAATTCGGATGCCCAAGTTTATGAATTAAATTGAAATTACTTTTAGTTCCGCCTTTGTATCTCTCTCCCGTATATATCAATTTTGTATATTCAAATACAAACATAAAATTCATACAAATCCGGACCACACACATTTATGAATTGAATTAAGATTGCCTTCAGTTCTAGGTTTGTATATTTTCCCTTTGTATTACTTTTGCATATCACATACATACAATTCGCGATACATAAAACACATGTTTGACTTTGACTTTCTCTTTCCTTTTGTGTATGCATCCATGCAATTTAGGTTCGATTTAATTCTATTTGAAATCCGCGTTTGTATCTTGCGTTGTATATCAGATTGTATATCGGGTTGTAGATCGACCACCATACATACAACCGTAGACACCAAGGGTTCATTAACCATATTTGATACTTATTTCAATTCCGCCTTGTATATTTACCTTTGTATATGCTATACATGCAAGAAAACATACAAACCCGAACTTCAGCATACTATAAATTCAATTGAAAATCCCCTCGGGTCTGACAATGTATTTATGTACTTCATAAGCCCGATTTTAATTTTATTTGAACTCTGCGATTGTATCTTTCACCTTTGTATCTCTTGTGCATGCATTTTCACAAAGACTCCTTGTTACACCCCTGCAGATACCTGCTAGAAGTTTACAATGTTTTAACTTTTGTTTCACGTTTGAATATGCATCTGCATGTTAAATACAACCCTAATGCATATGACTGCGAACCTGAACCTCTCTGAAATGCATCCTAAAAAGTTTTCGGGTCCGGCTTGTATAACTTAAAATTGTATAAAGTGCGCTGCACATTATACCCTAAATTGTATATCCTTTTGACGTCCACGCACGCATACTCAAGATTTGCATATCTAATACAAGGGTTCATACATGCCCGAAATATACAATGCAACCTGACTGCAAACTTTAAATGCACCTTAACACAAAATGTTTATCGGGTATATATTGTATAAACGCATAATGCGACCTAACAAACATTTTGACCAAAACAATGTATTCGACATACAAGTAAAAATTTGTATATGAGATACAACCTTATTAAACAATTGAATTTTCTCCAAAAAAAATTCATAACTTTCAAAATATAAGGAATTTCCAAATGACAAGAAAAGTAACCCAAGCTCATTTTCAACACAGAATTCGTTGATTTCATCAATTTTATCATGCATTACGTTCATTATGACCTTCAAGCATCAAGTACCTTTTGCCTACACTGCCCCCCATACACAGAACCACACCAAAAGCAAACATCAAACAGGGGTCCTCATTTTGCCTCCAGGTAAAAATGGGGTGTATTGTGAACATCACAACAAGAGTTTGCATGCTAATAACACCTCTAGATGTAAGACCTAAGGCATAAAATAAGACCTAAGACATAAAATAAGACCTTAGACATTTTAACAAGTTGCCATTGAGGGGGCGAGAGTGTGTCTAACAATGGCGGCTCTAAGTAAGATCTAAAAGACAAAAATTAAGAGCTCTCGACATTATATATGGCTAACTCCTTGCATTATATGTAAGCCCTACAGGCATATTAAAAATTATTCTCTGTAAATCTTCCATTTGTAAAAGAATTGTATTATGTAAGACCTTTGGGCACTATGTAATGAATTTTGGGTAGGCTGGTTTGAAGAATTTCAGGCTTCAATAAAAACATTATAAGACCTCGCTTAAGCATCATTTTTTAAAACACTGGGATTATCAATTGTGACAAGATGACTTTCATGTAGTCTAGAATACATGCTCTTCATTTTGACATAGAAATTGACACGTGATGCCCCCTATTAACATTAAGGGAGAGTGTTAGAATATAATGTTATTACGGGTCATATACCCGTATAACATTTATATGTTGTTCTAAATAAGATTATTAAACCTTATGTTATAAAACATATACTATTTTATAATTAATAATATAATAACTATTAGATTATTAATTATTTACAAATGGTTGCTTTGAATGGGTGTGACTAATACCACTTCAAATATTTTGCCACCCCTTCTTTATTTAAGGACGTTCTCTCTCATTTGAGAGGTAAGTGAATTTGGAGTTTTATAGTGAATTATATCACTATGCACAAGAGGTATTATTGGCTTTGTGGAAGTATGTAAAAGAGTATAACCTCAAGTTTAGTCTATTTTTTAATAGACTAATTTTTGTAAGTGTTTTAATAAAATGGTGTTTTATGAGTTTTTTTACCCAAAAGGGTTTTGCCCATGTATATCTTGTGTAATGTGTTAAACTCATACTTGTATAATTCTTAATTATATTTATTTTATATTTTGTTCATAATGATTAGTATCCTAAGATTCTAATTTCTAACATGGTAGAAGTTGCAATAGCTATGATAAAGGACCCTCCAATGCATATCCTTAAGAAATAGAACTAGGAAATGAAAATGCTAAAGAATACCAATGGCCAAACTCACAAAGATGTCATTTGGAAAATTTGCTCAAGAAAACTAGAAAGATGCTAGAGAATGCTTGTGTAATTCAAATTGCATACAAGAGTGATTAGCTACTAGATGGAAAATGTTTAAGAGGCAATCAAAAGGCAATATGGTTGTTGAGATTCTTTTAATGGATCACATGGTGGTTACACATAAAATCATGGAAGCTAGTGAGTTACCAATCTGGTAGGAAATGGTCGTTGTATGACTATACTATTGAGGATGGAAGTGTTCTCGTCTAAACATTTGCATGCCCACACTAGCATCCAAGTACAATGTGACAAAAAACATGACAAAATGAAAACATTTTCAAACACATAGAAAAGACCTCTAAGACACATAAGAGCACACAAAATCAAGTTGGTACTAGGGATAGGGTCAAGGCCAAGGCTGGGATAAATGGTCCTACAAACATGCTATGAGAGACATACATTAAAAATTAGGTCAACTTATAATGTCAAAATTGTAGGGTATGCAATTTTTGACCTTACATTTCTTCCCACTTTAGTGGGCTTGTGCCACTAAGTGATAAAGCTATGCTAAAGTTAAAAATGAATAAAAAAAATAACATCATAAATAGAGGATACACAATAGTCGTTAGATGAGGAATTCATGCCCTTAGAATAATGTAATGTCCCCTTCTAGCAAGCCAAAATTTTCACAACCTTGTACACAATTTCAACTTGTAAAAGAGAACATTAGTACTCAATCCTTCTTATCTCATAATATAAATCATAATTATATTAAAATCAAATCTTATAATCATAACTTATATGCAATATGCCTTTCTCTATTTCACTTAACAATATCATCATTCCCTCTGGAAGAGTCTATTATTCAGGGCAATCATGTTAATCCAATCATTCACCCAACAAGAGAGGGTTCCTTGGGTACAATCTTGCCATAGGTCCATTGTCATTTCCTTTGATCTAGCATGACAATCTTCACCAACTAGAGTCAAAGGCCTATCCACTTGTCACATATTGTCAGTCTACACCAATTGGAACAAGGGCCTTTTTCCACTTGCCTCAAATTAGCACTCTTCACTAATTGAGTCAAGGGCCTATCTCCACTTACCTCATATTAGCACTCTTCACTAATTGAGACAAGGGCCTATCTCGGTTGTGTACTCTTCACCTCTTTAGGACAAGCACTCTTCACTTGCCTTGGAGGGTTAGAGCCTTAATACCTTGGTCAATTGTCAAACCCTTGGTCTCACTTACTTGGTGTGATGGATTAACCATGATGTCCATTAGTAATAAGTTACATTTTCTATTCAAACTAGCCTTTCACATCATTTCAGATTATTCTTATAATCATATATCAAATATATATTTTTTCATAATGATCATGCATCATGTAAGAATTCATACAACTATTCATATTTCTTATTCTATGATACAATCTATTCTTATTTTCTAATGAAATCATTTCTAAACTTTCTAGTCATAGTGATACTTCTATTCAATACTTATTACTTTCATTCTTTGCCAAATCAATATAAGAATTCAAATTTGAAATGTTTTATAACTATGGCTTAACATCTCATTATTCATATTTTATAACATTTGATATAGATTCATACCTTGATGTTGTAATACTGTTATATATCCTGTTTGATCAGCAGGTATGAATGCCTGATTTGTATATATGATGTCTTCTTTATTGAATCTCTGATCTTTATATTGAAATAAGGCGGCTCTTGTCGATTTGAATGTATGCTTCATTGCTATAAGGTTATAGACCCTTCCTATACGTATGATCTTTTCCTTGATTGGGTCCCGATCTGCAAGAGTATATATTCGATATGGTAATGATTGTCCTTCTTGAATGTGGATTTGATCAATTGCTTGATTTGATGATAGCAGACGTGTTATTGCCTATTCTTCTTTTCCAATTGCTAGATGATGTTTTTTGAATGGTCGATGATTCAATGATCCCCTTTTTGCTTTAGCCGATGCTCATTATATATATCTAGAGGATGGTGTCTCTTCAAATAGTTGTGTCTTTTACTAATTGCCACCTTCCTTAATGATATTGTTAGTTCCTTAACAATGCCGCTTATGATGATACATTGATGTTATCATATTTAAATTGATATTGTTAACTCTTTCTTATCCATCTGTGATCCTTAACAAATGGTTTATTTTATATTTTGTTTTATTCCATCTTTGTCTTATATGCCAAGTCAGCGCTCTTTGAGGTTCGTCTAGTTTTTATCACTAAGTATTATGTTATTCTTGTCTTTCTCTTATGATTTCTTTTGCCTTGGTGTATGAGATCGACCCTTGCTTATGTGGGTTGATCAAGACAACATCAAACTAGTCTTTCCAATCTTTAATTGGAAAACATCGAGACATGACAGATAAGACCTACAAAATAAATATGTTAAGCAAATAAGACTTGCAACACAAATGTATTAGACACATAGAACCTACAAAACAAATGTGTTAGAAAAACATAACCTGCAACACAAAATATGTCAGCAAATCATATGTAATCTAACACAATCACAATATTTAACAAGAAGAGGTACAAAACACACACACAATAAGAGACTAGGAAGTACACACAAATACATGAAGATAAATCAAGATTTTTCTAGTGTGTTTTGTTGCTAGAAAATAAAAAGGCATAATCCCAACGTGCTCTATTGTTAGGAAAATGCAGGATATTATTCAAGGTCTAGCATAAGTTTTGTTGCTAGGAACCATATGATACCTTCATGAATCACATGTACTAGTTTACTCTATTGCTAGGTGATCCATAAAGAGTATAAAAAGTAGCTAAGATGAGTCACATGTGCTAGTGTACTCTATTGCAAGGTGGCTCATATGCAAATACAAACCATAGATTACATGTACTAGCATGCTCTATTGTTAGGTAATTATGATAAGGGTGGCTAAATCCACAAGCTATTGATGCTTCTAGGAGCATGTTAAATGTGTTTGTGCATTTGCACATGTGAATGTAGATATATCCCCCCTTTAAAATAATTACACAAATCAAAGGTATGCAATTAATTTTAATGTAGAAAGAGGGAAGAAAGAGGATCCCTAGAAAACATATATTGGACCATATGCTCCTAGGATTAGTGATGTGGTGCCCCTAAGGAGAGGCAAGAGGATAGGATGTCACTGTAAATAGAAAAAATGGCATACTTGAAATTGTATCCAAGGAATGACATAAGCAAGAGTGGAGGCAATGTTACATATACATCAACAACATCATAAGAAAACACACACAAAGGGATCCATATGCATTTGGGTTAGTAAATGTTAAGGAATAAATAATCATGGGATAGGGATGGAATTGTTATCATTCCCCAAGGCACACAAAACTATGAACACAAAGGAATAAGGCACACAACAATCAGATAATGAAAATTTTTGGGTCAACACGAAAGGGGCCTAAATGTCCCAATGATTTGCATTGTCCCTACAATGTGATGAACGTAGAATAGACGACACGTAGAAAGAGAAATAGATACAAATAAAGGATTTTTACAACATTTCATTCCTCCTATAGCCATGTACTTACAAGAGTAGCATGCGTACTCTGAAAGGGACTAATAGACATAAACAATCACACATGCACATGGGGGTACATGTAAGAAAGAAAACAAGAGACACTTTATGTAAATAGAAAACACACACAAGCATATACAAATGATACAAAAATAAATATCTATTTGTCGAACTCCATATCTAACAAATCATTCTTATTCCAATCTTTCAACCATATGGGGATGGAGGACTGTTATGTTGTGCATGAGTCAACAAAGGAAGAGTAGTAGACTAGAGAAAATAAAAAAAGGGGCATTTTGTAGAAGCAGAAGGATCAACATCCTCTTGAATGTCCATAGAAGGTGCAATAGTCAACAAACAAGTGAATGTTATTGACAATGCCAAAACATCAACCATTGAGTAAAAAAGACACCCATTAGTTGCATGGGCTAGTCACTTGGGTGGAACATATACCACTAGGCTTTGATCCTCTATACTACTAGTATACATGTGATAGGACCAAGATTGGAAGACTGTGGAGGAGGAGCCACCTCCATTGAATAAAGAATAGATGTAGAAGGGCTTAGAGGAGGAGATGAAGTTGTTATCATGGGTTTGGGCCGGTGGTGGGTTGGGGTGGGATAGTGTGAACAAATTTTTGTTTGGTTGGTATGGGGTTGGTATAGCAATGTCTAAGGTGGAGGGTTTTAATTCAAGAAATATTTGATGGTGGGTACAGGTAAGAGGGACCAAGGATGTCAGGGTGGTAGTAGAGATGACACTACATTTGGAAAGTTAAGGGTTTAGGGTGAGGTGAGATATCAAGAAGTTGTAGAATAATAGGGGGGAGAGTTGATCAAACTAGAAACACCTCAATTATTTTAAATTTCTTATAAACATGTTTCTCTTTAGGGTCTTGAGGTGGGTCAAAAGTAGGTAGGGTGTAGTTAGGCTGGATAATAGAGTAGGTGTGGTGCTTACGAGATCTAGAGGATTGGTTTTACTTAGGCTTAGTTTGGGAAGTGGAGGGGATGGGTCCTAGAACTTTTACTTTCCTTTATCTTGCAGGGGTGTAGGAGGAATAAAAGTGGTTGGGGGAGGCCTGAAGGAGTAGTAGGTGGAGCAAAATGTGTAGCAAGTGGAGTAGATGATGAAGGTATTGGCATAGCCAATGGTGTGGGTGAAGTAATAGGGGGAACATCTTACTAAAGACATATTTATTGTATATGTGGAATAGAAGATTAGTGCATGGTTGAGGTAGGCAAAAAATAATCTAAAGAAAAGTGACCTTGAGTAGAAATTGGTTGGTATTTACTATAGGGGATGGTGAGAATAATTCCATCATGAGGGAATTTCAAGGATTGATGAATAATGGAAGGGAGAGCCTACATTGAACTAAGGTAAGGATGACCCAAAAGAGTGTGATAACAATCAAATGTGGGGGTGACATGGCACATAACATCCAAGAATTTCAGTCCTACCTAGGTGGGAAGAGTAATAAAACTGAGAGTTGGGATAAAAAACCCAGTGTGTGTACACAAAGAGATGTCCAAAGGAGAATAGGAATCTCTATGCAACTTGCTGACATATAGTAACTCCTTTATAATGATATTGACCAAGCTCACATGGTCCACCAAAAATCCAAAAATAGTCTTTTGGTGAACTAGTGCTTCTATGTATAGGGGCCATCATAAGCATCAATAGGTATGTTAGTAGTCAACAAGCTAATGGTAGGCTAAGAAGTGAGTTCAAAAATGGGACTAGAAGGCCAAACATCCATTATACCAACCATATTAGAGAATGGAGGAATGTTAGAAGAAGGATCCTTCCTAGCGACTTGTGAGATAGGTGGAGGGTTATAAATTGGAATGAGAGAAATCAAGGAGGTAGGATCCACACAGTTAGCAATAGAATGTTGTAGAAATGGGTTGGTGCAAATTTGAAGGTTTTGGTTAGGTAGAGCTATGGATTTTTTACCTTTGTCATTAACACCAACAACATGTATGATATTAGAGTTGATTAAGTCTTATATGAGATGTTATAAGAGCATACACTTCTTAGTGTCATGGCCTAGAACCCAATGATATTGACATAAAGCTTTAGGGTTATATGTTTTAGGAAATGGGAGGTTAGTGTCAAGTGGTTGGATGGGTGGGAACTGAATAAGCTTGTTAGCAAGAAGTTGTTGAAGAATGGTATGTAGAGGGTCAACAAGTTTTGTGAAATGATAGATGCATTCTATAAGTGCATGAATATCACCAACGTCGAAGAAGACATAACAGTATCAACTTCATTAACAATTGGTGTGGTTTGGGTTTTTTGTGAGAAGAAATTGTTATTCTTTTTTTAACAAGAAGGGTATGATGTAGATGGCCCAAAAGAAACAAAAGTAGGTGAGGTGGCTGAATGAAGCACTTCAAATTGGTAATCTTGGAGGGCTATGCAGAGATGTGGAAAATAAGAACATTGCATTAAAATGGATCAACTGAATGCCCGAATGAAGGTCTTGAATGAAGCCTCCAATATTCTTCCCTGATGTGGTCTTTCACACATGAAAGAGGTGATCTTGCAGAGGTTTTTGTCTCAGCAAGTCCAGTCCAAACTCTCAAAGCTCTTCAAGCTCCAAGAATGCACGAGAATATCAAAATCAAGGTGACTGAATAATAATCCAAGCATGGTACAAATGAGCTTCACTTTTGCCTTTTATTTCTCCTCTCTTTGCCAACACCCAAGAAAGGTAATATTTTATTATTTAATTTCATGTTCTTGACCCCCTTATTCCTCCATGAGGACGCCCACCTCCTAGTGTTATAACTTTTAAGTTACAATTGTGAAACACCTTATAACTTAAAGTCACTTTACCTTAGTCAAATATTATAAGTTAAATATTTAATTTAACTTATATATCGATTAATAATGTCCTGGGCCTCTCGAAACCATAAACCTCATGCTAGGCCCACCGAAATTACCCTGTTATAAATAGCAAGTTACTCTGATCCAACTTACTATAAATAGTAAGTCCCTGTGAAAAGGTCCAGTTAGACCCCCTAACCACTGTCATTAGTCTATGGGAGTCTGGTGATAGGCTAATCTCCATCATCTGTCCAACTGGAATAAATGGGGGACATTACAGCTACTCACTTGGGTGGAGCATATACTACTAGGCTTTGATCCTCTATACTACTAGTATACATGTGATAGGACCAAGATTGGGAGACTATGGAGGAGGAGCCACCTCCATTGAAGAAAGAATAGATGTAGAAGGGATTAGAGGAGGGGATGAAGTTGTTATCATGGGTTTGGGCCGGTGGTGGGTTGGGGTGGGATAGTGTGAACAAATTTTTGTTTGGTTGACTGTATGGGGTAGGTATAGCAATGTCTAAGGTGGAGAGTTTTAATTTAAGAAATATTTGATGGTTGGTACAGGTAACATAGACCAAGGATGTCAGGGTGATAGTAGAGATGACACTACATTTGACAAGTTAAGGGATTTATAGTGAGGTGGGATATCAAGAAGTTGTAGAATAAGAGGGGTGAGAGTTGATGAAACTAGAAACACCTCAATTATTTTAAATTTCTTATCAACATGTTTCTCTTTAGGGTCTTGATGTGGGTCATAAGTAGGTAGGGTGTAGTTGTTGGCAAGAGACACTACTCAGGTATATATGTGTATGTTGTCATTGATGGCAACAAGGCTTAGAAGTTTCATCAACATGAAAAGAAGACATTTCTCTAGAAGGACATATTGGATTTCAGGTCCGGTTGACAGAAAATGGCTAAGTATGGGTATACACAGAGTAGAGCACAGTAAATGGGTCAGTATGCCTCCGTAGATGATGATCTGGTAATGCGGTTTAGGAATGATGTTAGTAATTTCTTGATGATGCTATGCTCTAGAGATTAAGTCCTGACTTCCTCTGGAAGTCATTTGGAAGAATTATCTAAGTCCACGTGAACAGAGGTATAGCAGAGAATAGTGAACAAGGCACATTGTAATGGTCTGCATTCCTCCACAGGTGAGTATTTTGTTATGCAGTTTTAAGGTGTTGCAAACACTTGTATGAAGTGTCCAATTCCAAAGATGTGAGATCTGAAGTCCACTGGAAAGATAGTTGCAAGCTACTGAGTATTGGCACAGTGTTTGACAGAGTTGTTTGAGACAGAGTCTGAGCTCTGATGGTCCACAATTCTCTGCAAGATGATATCATGCCTTGCAGTTCTGAGGGTAAGTTTGGGGATGTGTGAAGAATCCTTGATATGATTTTGGAAGCATTTTGTGATCCGCAATAAAAGATGTAAGTCAACAGATGAACCTGATAAGCATGCTCTTAAGGTTCACAGGCTGACTAGTATAATAAATCATTGTGCGGAGAAGAGATAGTATGTGAAGGATCTATTTAAGTGATTGAATGATTAGAGCCGACCTATATGAACACGTTTGACCGAAGATTTGGATCCACACAACATATAGTGCATTGGATTAAGCCGACAAGCTACATCTTTCTATGTACACGCTTCATTTATTGGATGCCGACCTGATTGTGGATCAAATCATGATGCTGATATAAAAGGCGATGAATTTTAGTTGTGAGATGTAAGAGGTGTGTGTGATTGATGTGAGCATGTGAATCGCAGAGTAGAGTTAGAAGATCAGTAGTAATGAAGACTTGGGATTCATAATTCAGTTGCTAAATGACTGCACCCTGGCATAGTGACAGATGCTTATGCAGTATTCAGTTTTCATGTGCAATTTGCTTTGTACTTGATAGTGAGATTTCTTCATCAAGGCAGTGAGCCTCCATTAGGGTTTCATAACCCTTAGAGTTTAACAACCCTTATTGTAATCTTGCTAGGTTTAGGGTTGAGGTAGTGAGCCTACTAGACCTAGTTGTACTTCATGGCAGGGAGCCAACATGTTCTAGGCCTGTGGAGTGACCAAGCCTAAACATCATTATTTGTAAAGATTGCAATATATATTTGAGAACTAATCCTCTATGTGGTTTTTCCCATTTTGGGTTTTCCACGTAAAAATCTTGGTGTCTATGTGTCATGTTTTTATGGTTGTTGTTCATATGCATGTTATGCCTTTGTTTAATTAATTTTGGAAAATGGTTGAAAGTTAAAGTGCATCAAAAGATTTTTAGAAAACTGATTCACCCCCCGTCTTAGTGTTCTTGACATTCAACAATAGTTAGGTTGGATAACAGAGTAGTTGTGGTGCTTACGAGATCTAGAGGATTGGTTTTACTTAGGCTTAGTTTGGGAAGTGGAGGGGATGCGTCCTACACCTTTTACTTTCCTTTATCTTGCAGGGGTGTAGGAGGAGGAATAAAAGTGGTTGGGGGAGGCCTGAAGGAGTAGGAGGTGGAACAAAATGTGTAGCAAGTGAGTTGATGATGAAGAAGGTATTGACATAGTCAATGGGGTGGGTAAAGTAATAGGGAGGAACATCTTACTAAAGACATATTTATTGTATATGTGGAATAGAAGATTAGTGCATGGTTGAGGTAGGCCAAAAATAATCTAAAGAAAAGTGACCCTGAGTAGAAATTGGTTGGTATTTACCATAGGGGATGGTGAGAATAATTCCATCATGAGGGAATTTCAAGGATTAATGAATAATGGAAGGGAGAGCCTACATTGAACTAAGGTAAGGATGACCCAAAAGAGTGTGATAACAATCAAATGTGGGGATGACATGGCACATAATATCCAATGATTTTGGTCCTACCTAGATTGGAAGAGTAATAAAACTGAGAGTTGGGATTAAAAACCCAGTGTGTGTACACAAAGAGATGTCCAAAGGAGAATATGAATCTCTATGAAACTTGCTGACATATAATAACTCCTTTGTAATGATATTGACCAAGCTCCCATGGTCCACCAAAAATCCAAAAATAGTCTTTTGGTGAACTAGTGCTTCTATGTATAGGGGTCATCATAAGCATCAATAGGTATGTTAGTAGTCAACAAGCTAATGGTAGGCTAAGAAGTGAGTTGAACAATGCAACTAGAAGGCCAAACATCCCTTATACCAACCATCTTAGAGAATGGAGGAATGTTAGAAGAAGGACCCTTATTAGCCACTTTTGAGATAGGTGGAGGGATAGAAATTGGAATAAGAGAAATCAAGGAGGTAGGATCCACACAACAATAAAATGTTGTAGAAATGGGTTGGTGCAAATTTGGAGGTTTTGGTTAGGCAGAGCTATGAATTTGTTACCTTTGTCATTAACACCGATAGCTGTATGACATTAGAGTTGATTAAGTCTTATATGAGATGTTACAAGAGCATACACTTCTTAGTATCATGGTCTGGGACCCAATGATATTGACATAAAGCTTTAGGGTCGTATGTTTTAGGAAATGGGAGGTTAGTGTCAAGTGGTTGGATGGGTGGGAACTGAATAAGCTTGTTAGAAAGAAGTTGTTGAAGAATGGTATGTAGAGGGTCAACAAGTTTTGTGAAATGATAGATGCATGCTATGAGTGCATGAATATCACCAACATCGAAGAAGACAACAATATCAGCTTCGTTAAAAAATTGTGTGGTTTGGATTTTTTGTGAGAAGAAATTGTTATTCTTTTTGTAACAAGAAGGGTATGATGTAGATGACCCAAAAGAAACAAAAGTAGGTGAGGTGGTTGAATGAAGCACCTCAAACTGGCTCATTGTCTATTGGTAATCTCGGAGGGCTATGTAGAGATGTAGAAAAGAAGAGCATTGCATAAGAAGAATCTTATCCTAAATGTGAGGTTGAAGATTACAGATGAAGTCTCGTTGAATATCAGAGTTTGGAAGGGGATAAGGAATTTGATAGAAAAGAGAATGATAGCTAAAGATAAAAAACATTTATTTTCTCATTGGGACTTTGTTTGCAATGAACAAGGCCTGTGTTACAATCAACCCTTTAGACTTATCTTTTGAAAGAAGAAAGTTAATTGTATTAATGACCATTACAAAATCTGAACAAAAACTTAATATATATACTTTTATATTGAGAACAATTCCTTGATACTTAGAGATTATAGATAGATTTACTAAGAGGTATACTCTTGTAGATTTGTCAATTACCATGACATAAAAAGAAAATTTCTTATGATGACATTCATAATCTTGGAAAAGATAGAATTCTTTTAGAATGCACTTGATGCCTTGAATGACTACTTTGCAGTAGATGTTATACTCCACTCTTTGCCTACGATATTTATAGAGATTCAAGAGGATTAGGAGATCTTGACTTTGACATTTTATTATGCTAATACATTATGCATCTTTTAACAAACTTAATGATAACCTTAGAAATATTTCATCATAAGCCTTGTTTGCAATTCATCTCTCAATTAATTCTCTTCATTTTGATAATAGATTACTAAGTATAATTTGAAATGTTCATGTAAAAAACTCTATAAATGCATAAGCTTAATTAATGAGTAATTACTTATCTCATATTTTTAAAATAATTAATGAATGAATTCCTTTAAAAAATCAGAACATAAATTGAACTTGATAATATTCTAACTTCCATGAATTGAATTTAATTAAAATCAGGGCCCATAAAAAAAATTACCTAACACACATTTACTCTATTTATGAAGAACAAAGTGACCATTTTTATGATTTTGAAACATCAATTATGTACTTCATCTTAAATCAATAAGGACAGTATTTTTGAAATAATGAATAATTGAACAAGCCTATATATATGACCTATATATAAGTCATATGTTTGAGGGCTGGAATCCTTTCTAATAATAATAATTTAATATTAATTTTGTAATAATAATCAAGTAATTAAATCTTGAAGGAAATCAAGATGATAAGAAAAGCGAGGCAATCGGATTGGATTTGATAAAATAGGATATCAAAACCAGAAACAAATCGTCAATCGCCGTTGCCGGGGATCGAACCCGGGTCGTGACAGGCGGGAATACTCACCACTATACTACAACGACCTTCGTTTTGACATGAATTTCAAATAGTTTTACTAATAAATAAATAAATCATTTTAATTCCATACTTATACCCAATGAACAGGCGGAGCTATCGAATCGAACTTGTGAACTGCTGATGACCTATACATACATACCCGCGCAAATGATTTTATTAACTCATTCCCTTTACGAGAACAGATTTGTTTTAGGATTTGAAAATATTTTATAATGTTATTTTCAAAATTGTGGTATCAAGTGTATGGTTTGTTTTTTAGATTTGTAATTAATGTTTAAGGGATTTTTATTTTATTAAATTTGTTCAAGGTATGATCTTGGTTTCATTTATTGGGAATGTTAGGTCTTGGCACTCAACAAGATTTGATTCCTAATTGTATTTGAATCGACATGTTTACAAAAATAATTTTGCTTCCATATTAAAAATTTAATATAAAAATTAATTACTTTAAAAAATTAATATTATTATTAATTAATATATAATTATAATATTGTTGTAATAGTGAAATTCACATAATACCCTTTTCATTTCCCATTTAGTTTTGTGCCCCTTTTGAGAGAATTCCTTAATACATTTACATATCAAGTAGGTGGTGTTTTTTCATCATGTCAAATTATGTGATGTTTTTATCTGGATTCAATTGTGTAGTTTTAAAGTTATTGACTCATATTTCATGAGTAGTGGTTCACACAAACCCATTTTTATTACATAACTTTCTAATAGGGTGTGAGGCCCAACGCTTTTCTATTATGTGGACACTCTAGTATTAGACATGTGTGACTATAATACTTATGTTTTGGATGAGTTATGTTATTTGATTATGGTGATACTCTTGTTGATAGATTTATGTGGTTATGGTATTTATAGATTTAGATTTTATGTATTGGACTATATTGTTATATTAATGATTGTTGTGTTTATTGTGGTTATGTATGACGCCATGGGTGTTTTGTGTGTGTCATGTGTGTGGTTATGATATTATGCTTGGACTATTGTATTACTTCTTTATGATGATACTATTGTGGATAGAGTTAGGTGACTATGGTATGTTCTGATTAGACATCATAAATGAATTGTTGAGTGTTGTGATTATTATAATGACTTGGGTAATTAAGACATTAGAATTTTAATACATATACATGCTTGAGTAATTAGACATGATTTAAAGATGGTATGATGGAATTATGAATACATGTTTAGAATTAAAATTTGAGATGTGATTTAACTGGATATTATGTTAGATAGTGATTGGATTATAAAAGTTTAATATTGTACATGTATGGTTATTTTAAAAGTTGCTTCGACTATTGTTCTTATGATATACTGATATTAGAAACTCAAGTGTGTAGGTGTGTGGTCAATGAAAAAAAGAATTCGGAGACTTCCAAGGAACCTTTGATGTCTATACCCCATTACCCAAGCCTAATCCACATAATGGATTTAAGGTTTATAATACCGTGGGAATGTGTGGGAGATTAATTTTATTTGTTTAAATTTTCTTGGATGACTATTTATAATTTTTGCATGAAGGTGTGAAAATTAAAGTGAGATAAGTTTCTTGGATATTTTTAAATTTAATTGTGGGATGTGGATAAAGGGGTGTTTTTAGAAGGTGAGTTGTTTTGGGAGGTGACACTTCAATAAGAGAAAATTTCGGGGAAAGTTTCGCACTCACTCATCACTTCCACCTTTGTGGAGAAAGCTTATTTATAAGTTAGTTTGGTAAATTCGGGAATCTTTTTTCTCTTTTGATGTTTTGGTTGAAAAAGAACCGCAGAAGATTTTTGGAATGGGGAGGAAGGAAGATTGCTTGGGAAGAATTCTTTTGATAAGATTTGGGAATTTAGGGCTTCTCCTAACTTGGAGAAGTGTGAGGTAGGAATTGTATGCTTTTATTTTGGTTTGTGAAATCATGGATACATGTATTTTGTTTGCATGGAAATTGTTTGGTTATCATAAAATAATTGCATGTATCCAAGGGATGGGTACTACACCTTTTACTTTCCTTTATCTTGCAGGCGTGTAGTAGGAGGAATAAATGTGGTTGGGGGAGGTCTGAAGGAGTAGCAAGGGGAGCAAAATGTGTAGCAAGTGATGAACAAGGTATTAGCATAGCCAATGGGGTGGGAGAAGTAATGGGGGGAACATCTTACTAAAGACATACTTAATGTATATGTGGAATAGAAGATTAGTGCATGATTGAGGTAGGCCAAAAGTAATCTAAAGAAAAGTGACCCTGGGTAGAAATTGGTTGGTATTTACTATAGGGGATGGTGAGAATAATTCCATCATGAGGGAATTTCAAGGATTGATGAATAATGGAAGGGAGAGCCTACATTGAACTAAGGTAAGGATGACCCAAGAGAATGTGATAACGATCAAATGTGGGGATGACATGGCACATAATATCAAAGGATTTTAGTCCTACCTAGATGGGAAGAGTAATAGAACTGAGAGTTGGGATAAAAAAGCCAATGTGTGTACACAAAGAGATGTCCAAAGGAGAATAGGAATCTCTATGCAACTTGCTCACATATAAGAACTCCTCTGTAATGATATTGACCAAGCTCATGTGGTCCACCAAAAATCCAAAAATAGTCTTTTGGTGAACTAGTGCTTCTATGTATAGGGGCCATCATAAGCATCAATAGGCATGTTAGTAGTCAAGAAGCTAATGGTAGGCTCAAAAGTGAGTTCAACAATGGGACTAGAAGGCCAAACATCCATTATACCAACCATCTTAGAGAATGGAGGAATGTTAGAAGAAGGACCAATACTAGAGATTTGTGAGATAGGTGGAGGGTTAGAAATTGGAATGAGAGAAATCAATGAGGTAAGATCCACATAGTTATAAATAGAATGTTGTAGAAATGGGTTGGTGCAAATTTGGAGGTTTTGGTTAGGTAGAGCTACGAATTTGTTACCTTTGTCATTAACATCGATAGCTTGTATGACATTAGAGTTGATTAAGTCTTATATGAGATGGTGCAAGAGAATACACTACTTAGTATCATGGCCTGAGACCCAATGATATTGACATAAAGCTTTAGGGTCGTATGTTTTAGGAAATGGGAGGTTAGTGTCAAGTGGTTGGATGTGTGGGAATTGAATAATCTTGGTAGAAAGAAGTTGTTGAAGAATGGTATGTAGAGGGTCAACAAGTTTTGTGAAATGATAGATGCATGCTATAAGTGCACGAATATCACCAACATCGAAGAAGACAACAATATCAGCTTTATTAAAAATTGGTGTGGTTTGGGTTTTTTGTGAGAAGAAATTGTTATTCTTTTTGTAACAAGAAGGGTATGATGTAGATGGCCCAGAAGAAAAAAAAGTAGGCGAGGTGGTTGAATGAAGCACCTCAAACTGGTTCATCCTCTATTGGTAATCTCAGAGGGCTATGTAGAGATGTAGAAAAGAAGAGCATTGCATAAGAAGAATCTTATCCTAAATGTGAGGTTGAAGATTATAGATGAAGTCTTGTTAGAATATAAGGAATTTGATAGAAAAAAGATTGATAGTAAAAGATAAAAACATTTATTTTGTCATTGGAAC
The DNA here is from genome assembly GCA_027924645.1 of Cunninghamia lanceolata. Taxonomy (NCBI): domain Eukaryota; kingdom Viridiplantae; phylum Streptophyta; class Pinopsida; order Cupressales; family Cupressaceae; genus Cunninghamia; species Cunninghamia lanceolata. Next base: position 14,741,545 of record BSBN01000972.1, on the reverse strand, counting down.
TTTGTTTGCAATGAACAAGGTCAGTGTTACAATAAACCCTTTAGACTTATTTTTTGAAAGAAAAAATTTACTTGTATTAATGACCATTATAGAATTTGAACAAAAACTTAATATATATACTTTTGTATTGAGAACAATTCCTTGATACTTAGATATTATATATAGATTTACTAAGAGGTATACTCTTGTAGATTTGTCAATTACCATGACATAAAAATGAAATTTTTTATGATGACATTCATAATCTTAGACAAGATAGAATTCTTTTATTATTCACTTGATGCCTTGAATGACTACTTTGTAGTAGATGTTATACTCCACTCTTTGCCTATGATATTCATAGAGATTCAAGAGGATTAGGAGACCTTGATTTTGACATTTTATTATGCTAATACATTATGCATCTTTTAACAAACTTAATGATAACCTTAGAAATATTTCATCATAAGACTTGTTTGCAATTCATCTCTCAATTAGTTCTCTTCATTTTGATAATATATTACTAAGTATAATTTGAAATGTTCATGTAAAAAGCTCTATAAATGTATAAGCTTATTAATTAATGAGTAATTACTTATCTCATATTTTAAAAAAATTAATGAACGAGTTCCTTTAAAAAAATAGAGCATAAATTAAACTTGATAAAGATAAAAATTGACCTATTTTCTTTTTACTAACACATTTGCTTTAACTTATGTTCTAACTTCCAAGAATTGAATTTAATTAAAATCAGGTCCCCACAGGAAAAAATTACCTAAAACACATTTACTCTATTTATGAAGAACAAAGTGACCATTTTTTATGATTTCTAAACATCAATTATACTATTTATTTGTTGTACTAAATTCTAAAATAAATAATTACACTGAAGACGTTCCCTTTGGCATCGAGAGATCGATGGTTGGTATTGAGCTACAGGCGTGCAAGACGATTGAATCGTCTTCCGCCGTCCGATTTCGCATCACCTTTTTCTGTTTTCGTTTGCCGTTTTCTTTTTCCGTCGTCGGGCTCTCTTTCTTCGCGGTTGCGTTTTTCCATTTTCTTTTGGCATTTTTTAGCTGCCTCATGAATATTTGGCCTCCACTCAATTTCGACGTAATTGTTTTTTAACGCTCCCCTTTCCTCTTTTTAACTTCGCTATCGTGTCATAGTTTTGATGGAATAAGACTATATATGTCATTAGTAAAAGTCTAAAAGAGTTGAGTCCATCAAAAGTCTTTGAATTCTTATAAAAATAATTTATTAACGCAGAGTCTTTTTGCCTTCTCTTTTATTTAAATTAAAATAGAAGTTTTCTATAGGGAGAGGTCCTTTTAAAACTATTTTATATATAAATTATCTCCTAAAAATTTTATTTGGAGATATCATTAATTTAAATAATATTATAGCATATAATAAATATGAATAATATATAAATTATTTCCTAAAATTTTTATTTGGAGATATCATTAATTTAAATAATATTATATAATATAATAAATATGAATAAAATATAGATTTTATATATAAATTATATAACAAACATAAAAAGTATAATATATAATATAAATTATATATGATTTTATAATATAATAATATTTAAAAAATATATTTAATAATATATATTATATTTAATATAACAATATATTATATATTATATATATAAAATAAATATATTCAATTTAAATAATACAATTTAGAGTATAATATTATATTTCAAATATATACATATAATTAATTAATTTGTCATAGGTAAATTGTAAGGATATATTTTTCATTACTTGATAAAATGAGAGGATAAAGGAAATATATTTAAGTATATTATTATATTGTAATATTGTATATTTTTGACTATTTGTCTTATATTGATACGTGGAATATGGAGGACATGATAACCGTTAATGAAATTATGTGATTTTATTGAACAATGATTAACATTGGATTTTTTTTATATGGATTATGGAGAACTCTCAAAATATTACGATAAGTCAAGAAATATATTTGGCTATTAAGGAGGTTGGGAAGAATATTGTCTCCTAGAAGAATAATAGAAGTAGAATATTATCATTGTATAGGTTGATTGAATAAAATTGTTCCAAGTGGAAGGTGGTCAAAACAATATAAATCATCATCTTTACCATTTGTAGACTAAATTATCATTTTAATTATTAATAATTGTAGTGCTTCTGGAAAACTGCGTATTTCTTTTTTTACCTCAACGTTTCGAATCACACTCCATGATCCATCATCGGGAGGAAAAGAAGAGAATGTAAATCCTCCTGATGATGGATCACAGAGTGTGATTCGAAACGTTGAGGCAAAAAAAGCAATACATAATTTTTCCAGAAGCACTACAATTATCAACATGGACTGTGGAAATATCATGTCTACAATTTTAATTATTATTAATAAACTAATAATTATTATAAAATTCGCTTATATAAAAATAAATTAAAAATTCCCTATTTCTCTATAAAAAGACAGGGCACAAGAAAAATTGACATATTGTTTCATAAAAAAAGCATTTATTTTTATAATATTTATTATATAATAAAAAAGTTTGAAATTGTGTTATTGTTATTAGGTTGTGTATTCTAAATCCTAGGGAAAGCATAGCATCTAGAAGTGTCCAATACTAATCTTTACTTAAATGATCATCTTTACCAATATTGTGTTATTCAAGGAGATGGAATAGTTTGTAGTGTGAATTGTTGGAAGGGGAGATCTTGGGATGACATGTAGATTCCAATTTCAAATGATTTGTTGATAAACCATACCTATTGAGAGATGAAGATGTTGAAAACCAAGAGACTTGCACTTTTGGTGATATTTGGGCATTAGACAGGATGGCAAAAGCAGGGATCTCACTGTACTAGACAATATATGGAAACATACAGGTTTTTTGGATGAAATTGGAAATGTTTCTGTTAATTGATGACACAGTGAAATTCTATTAGCATGTGTGTACATTTATATTAGAAACAAAGAAGTATTGATTTTGTGTTTGATCGAAGGAGCATATTGCAAGTGTCCTTCGAACTAATATGCCAATTTAAGATGTTCAAAGTATTTCCCTGAATTTCAACCATTTTTGTTAAATATGATAAGGGAAAGTATCATATTTATCACCACAATGCACACTGGCTATCCTTGTTTCAAAAGCCACTTGCATTACCAAACCTATATATTGACTTGCATTAAGTATCATATTTATCATGATTTGAATTAATCTATAATTTAATATTCATTTTAATTTGAAAACCCTATTTTTACATGGCAATGCCTATTTAGAAAATGCATCATGAGTGCAAGGATGTATGTGATAGCAATTAGTGATTTTTTTTAAAAAATATTTTTTATATAAAAATTAAAAAGGCTCAAATAACTACTGTACTTTTAAGTATGTAAAGTTTTTATCTTACTCTTTTATCTATATAGGATATTAAAAAGAACTAAACTTGTATTAAATTTATTTAGGACACCTATATTTCTGGTTATTGTCTTCTATATTCTTATACTACTGTAAAGTCGGTGTAATCAAGGGGGTCGATCTAGGAGAACACAACCCTTGCATTCTAGCAATCTCTCTGAGTTATTTTTCAATACTGTTAGTCCTTATACATAAGAAACTTGTTATGTGCATTAGGGCATTACTATGGAGAATAGGATCAATCTTGCACAACACAAATTCGATTCAAGAGGAGTTTAGTATTTTTCACAATCCCGAAACATTCTTTAGATCAAGAGCATCTATTTTATAATACCAAGGTGATCAAATTGTGTGTGGTATTAGGTTTATTTATTCATCATAGTTTCGACATCTAAGTGCCCAATCCTTCTTATTTAATTTTTAATATTCATTTTAATTGCAACATTTATTTACCTATCTTTGATTAACCTAGGTATACACCCTTTGGTATACTATACACATAGTAAAAGTAAAAGTAAAAGTATTGTGGGCCTTACTCAAACTCTTTAAGATTCCACTATAAACCAACAAGGTGACTTTTTTCTAGATTGGCACCCTAACAAAATTTAAAAATTTATCTAGGTGGACAAATTGTATCCTTATTTCTGTATGATGTTGAACTAACATTTGTGGATTCAAAGTACCTTTCAGTTTCAACTAGAGAACATGGCTACATGCATAACCTTCCTATGAATAATTATTTCCAAATTCTACCTTTACCACCCATGACAATTGAAGAGACATTTCCTAAAACACAAAATCATTAGTCATCACACGATTACAAAACTAAGCTTAACTACATAAACATAGTGGCAAAAAGTGTTTTGTTGTGTGATAGACTTGGGGCTTCGAGAAAGCATTCTAATGTAAAACCCTACATTAAAGATCAAGGTATGGTACTTTTACAATGTAAAAATAGAGATTTGTATGGGTTGGTCCATGTCATTTAGCTCCACTAGAGCTTCATGAAATGGTACTTCTCATGCCAACGATCCAATGATAAAAAATAAAGAGAATGAATTTTAATCGATCATTTCATGCCAATGATCCATAGATGGCAAGAGCTTTACTAGAGCGATGCAAGATGATTCAAATAATCATGCCAATTCATTCTACCTTGTACCTTCATTTGTACAAGTGGAAATCAAGGAGAACTTGTGGATTGATATTTTCCAACTATTTGCACCTTAGAAGGAATAACACCTACACATTTGAAAGCATTCATTAACTACGTGTATCAAATGAAATGCTAGGATTTACTAGCAAAAGCCCACAATTTTTTATAAATGGCAGTGACTGTGGAAAATGTTAAGGCTATGGATCCATTGGCCAACATAGATGATGCTCCAAAACAATTATTCAACTAGTGATAGTGGAGGAATGATGAGTTCTGGTTCATGGGATTTATTAAATACCACAAAGCTCTCAAGAACTTGATATACTCTCTTCCAATATTGCATAATGATATGTGCCATAATGATACAAGACAATCATCATTTACTTAAATACATGGAAATTGAACTTCCACAACTCTTCGGTGTATAAAATTACTTTGATTGAAATATAATATTATTAACGACTTGGATTAAATTAGTGAACAATAAATCAATTAATAAACTTTGCAGCTTTTCTCATTCAAACATATTTTCTCATTCAAACAACCCTGGCATATTTAAATTTCCTAGTGAATAAATGCTCTCGTCAAACATATTAGCCTTTAGTTTAGGAAATAAAAAACATATATTTGAGTTTTACAAGGTAATAATGGATAGTTGATAAATAATTTATTTGTATTATAGAATTAAAAATATATAATTATTTATATTATAAGTTTTTAAAATTTCAATTATATATATTGTATATTTAAAAATGAAATGTAACAACTTCAAATATAATATTATATACCATATCAAATCTATTATATTTATATATTTATAAGTATAATATAATATTATAAAATTGTATATTTAGATTAAACACATTATATATTTAATATTTATAATTTAATTATATTTAATTTATATAATATGTAATATAATTAAATTATGGGTTTAGATGTTTTCCCTTGTGAAGTATCTTTTGATTTAGACCCATCAATTAATATGGCTCATTTTATGCCTTGTGGTGTTGACAAGTATCATGTGGATCTGAAAGCATATGGTATTCCATATTTATATATGGATCCTTCTATCTATGGTAAAACACCTAAAGCATATCTAGACTCTAAGGAAACATGCATGTGTGAAAGTGATTCTAAAAGTGACAAATCTAGAAATCATTATCACCTCCTCAATGAATTGACAAATCTATGGTCTTGGATACAATCTAATGAAAAATCTTTGATATAGAGGAACTCGACTATGCAAGCATAAAAAAAGATATAGAAGGTTTGTTGAATCTCAAGAAGCTAAGAAACAACATGGTATAGGCTATCAACTTGATGAGATTACCCAATGGATAAAAGAGAGTAAAAATGAGAATGAAAAAAACCCCACATTGTACCTACTATACAGATCCTAATGAGGCTTCGTATTCATTTATTTGTTGTAATCTTGATTATGGAGTCCCTTTTGGACCATTGATTCATCCATCTTTTTAGGGTTCCAATACATTATCATATTTCATTGATTAGAATAGATAACATGTGTGACATTAGTATTTATGGTACATTTTACATCCACACATACATATTACCCAAAACACATTGAAAAACTAAATCAATCTTACAGACAATGTTATACATTATTCACATTAATACATGACTCATAGTGATACATTATAGCCATTTCCCTGTGATGCCACCTCTTGACATAAGATACATATTGATGATCATATTGACTTATGATTCTTAAATCTAACTACTATGGCACATTTTTGGACCACACATGATCCAATTTTCACTAATTATACATCATTTATTAATGTGCCATACACCTTTATTATTTTATTACTTTATGATCTTACATTACCATACTGTTCTTTTAGAGCTTTAGTATTTGAGCCTTCATTGCCTTATGATTATATTGGGAGCACCATGTCTTCTTTATCCTCATTCATGATCTTCATTAACCTATTTTTCCCATCTCGGAGTATCTCATTTTTCACAAGTACTTTCATGATTATATCTATCAACACAAGTCATTTATTGGTCATTACACAAGGTTATCAAGTTGTCATATTAGGTTAGCATATTTTGACTATGAGATTACACTAGGATATTCATTGGGACCACACTAGGGAGCATCATATACTCCCTATGATTATCATTGATCTATTTTTCTTCATAGAGCACTTATCTTGTGATCTTGTCTTATGTGTTTGTACTAATCTACCTTGATTCCTAGAGCACTTGTCTATTATTTCTCTATTTTCATATCATACATTGATCTTATAATATCATTATTATGGAAGGATGTATTCATGAGTCATGCCATGTATATGAAAGGCACAAAATAACTAGATCCATACGAATATAATCATGTCATGAAAGGGACGTTTGCAAACTTAGGGTGTATAAGTTGCCAAGTTAAGACCTCTCTAAGGGATATTTTGAGAAACTTGCAGTGCTTTCTAAGCTTTTTTGTTTTAAACGATTTTATTTGAGATGCTAAATTTCTTATAAGAGAGCTACAACATTTGGTTTTATAGGTATCATTTAAGGAGGAATTTAAGAATTATTTTTAAAATGCTCCATGGACTTTGATCTCTTTAAGAAATTGCCTATGTGCATTGTTTAAAAGTTTAAAACCTTTTTTACCTTGTCAATTGTAATACTTTCTCACCATCATATGTCACTTGTAACATGGAGAGAATACTCAGTGAGACTTGAACCCAATTCATGATGAGACTGGATGTATTACTTAAACCTTTTATTTGCCAGTTTTACAATTTTCTCAAATCTCTAGGATGAGTACACTGAAGATTTGTGGAATTTCAATTGCCATGTCTTTAAGTGAATGATGATTTCCTTGTATCCCTATGGCCCATGTCATTATCTAGCATTGAAAGATCTTTGTGGTATTTAATAAATCCTATGAACTAGAACAAGCGTGATTATCCACAATAATCACTTGAATATACTTTGTCATGGGATCCTCTCTATTGGTTGAGGGATCCACAACCTTCACCTTCACCACGGGTATCACCACAACTTGTCCCTCTCAAAACACATTGCCTTCCTTGTAGCTCAATCTTATGATAAACTTTTGCCCCACAATCAACTCCTTCTTATACCTTTGTCGTGCTCACCCCAAGCTCTCCCAACTCACTATACACTTTGCACCTTCTTCACAATACATCCATGCACTTGGTACATTTCTAGCTCTGTGTTCTTTCTTGAAAGACTTTCCTCCTTCTTGTCAAACTTCATAACTAGACCTCCCAAATGAACTTCATCTTCAACATAGTCCTCTTTCAAACTTTGTCCTCCAATACACAATACTGTCTCAAAATTTTGACATGCTCACCCAAATCTCACATGTCCCTATCATCCTTGCTCCAAGCTCAACATGTCCTGGGCAATCTTCTTGCTCCCTGAGCTTCCTTGCTTTAGCACAAGTTGCATCCAATGCCTTTCCCATGCCTTCACTTCAAGAATCTAGCAATGGAATTCAAAGATAGGTCTCCCAGGCTATCCAAGATCATCCGAGCCTTCAAATCATATCTGGGCCAACCAAGAAGATTGATGAAATAGATAGAGAGAGAGAGACAAAAAGATAGAGAGATATAAAGACGAAGATAAAGAGAAAGAGAGATATAGAGATAAAGGAGAGAGAAATAAAGAGAGATGGTAAGATTGAGATAGAGAGAAGATCGTAATAACTTATAATCTATGTAGATCATTTATATCTTGAATAGACAATTTACTTCTCCAAATATAAATCTATCAATAGTGCAAGACAATCGAAATGGATCGAGTCATCATTCGTCTTTCATTCCATCATCAAATTTTCCTGTCATGTTTTCATTCTAGTTTTTTCACAACGATGCAGAGGCTTTTCTCAACTGTCATGACTCGTTAGGTTGCAAAGTCATATCGCAGTTTATTTGAATGTGTTTTTTTCCCTAGTGACAGTTTATGTAACCACCTATTCTCTTTTACATTAACAATGTGACACCACTTTTCCTCAACATTAGATTTTAGTTTTTTAAATAATTTTATCATTTCATCTTTGGTTGGTCGATTAGCATTAACGTGGATGTATATGTTTATGTATTAGTTTAGGTATTTGGTTGATAAAAATTAAATGAGAGGCAATTTATTTATCTTTAGTAAATATGTTATATATTTTTAAATGTTTAAGTTTAGAATTAGTTAATTTAAAATTTAATATTGATGTTTATAATAATAATTTTAGTCGAAGTTTTAAGTATAATGTTTAAAAATTAAAAATGTAAAATAAATCTATTTTTAATTTTTTTTTATGTACTGGATTTTATCTAATTTCATTTTTTATTGGTCGTATTTATACATTTTTGCTAGAGAACATAATCAAAATTTTATTAGGATATGCTTAACATTTGAACAGGGGCCGAGATGCCCATAACTAAAATTCTTCTATGACTCAAAACACTTATGTTTGTGATGTGAGTCCAAGAGGCAGTCTTTCAAGATCGACATCTAAACACAAGGATCTTGAAATGCATTAAGATTATGCAAATTAATTCACGACACTCGAGAAAACAAAAATCACATGTGCCATAGGGATACAAGAAAATCATCATTCACTTTAAGACATCCCATCTCCAAGCTTCATTGATTCATACATGGCACAACCAATACAATTAGAAATAATGTCGCTTATTGAAGTGGCTCAAAAATGGACACTCCCCCTATTTCACCACCATCCTAGCAGTAAATGATCAATGTTTTCAAGCATTATGTTGGAGTAAACTAATGCTATACTAGCCATTCAAAAACATTCACAATGATATTGGTTCATTAGAGAAATATATTACAGCTCATTGGGAAAGAGTTTCAAACAACTACCATCCATACAATTTGCACCATACATCCCCAAATCTATTTATAGAAATTGATGATGAAACTCCTTTTGACTAGGGACATGCATTACTGCAAGAAGAAAGTCTTGATGAATGGCAACTCTTGTCAAGTCCGTACCTAGGCCTGCCATTTTGATTGGATGGGCTCAACATACTTGGGAAACAAGAAGATGATTGGTATATCACTTGCAAATAATTGACTGAAACAAATAAATTAATTTACATACTTGCTTTTACCCACTACTATTCAAAAACAAATTTACTTGCATGCATGTCAACATATTTAGTTTACTCCTAATGTAGGAGGACAACACGTACCACTACATTCTTTCAATGTTCAAATGATGGAGGGACAATAACCATTCACCAACAATAAAAGTGTATTCTCTCTTCTCAAGAAACCACTAATTACTTTTACCTACATACTATTTCGGCGTACCCATTGCTAAAGTGCCATTGCTAGTGATATTATCTAAATAAACTTGGATATCACATTAAGATTTCTGATTTTATAACATATTTGTACTTTGGCTTAAATCAATAAATGTATTTTTGAAATAATGAATAATTAAACAAGACTATATATATAAAGTTCATATATTTGAAAGGAGAACCCTTTCTAATAATAATAATTTAATACTAGCACTTGCACCCTTAGGAGGTTCAGGCAAGCCTATAGGCTAATTAATTTTGTAATAATAATCAAGTAATTAAATCTTGAAGGAAATCAAGATGATCAGAAAAGCGAGGCAATCTGATTGGATTTGATAAAATCAAATATCAAAACCTGAAAAACAAATTTCAATCGCCGTTGCCGGGGATCGAACCCGGGTCACCCGCGTGACAGGCGGGAATACTCACCACTATACTACAACGACCTTCACATTAATTTGTATTTCAAATATTTTTTTTGATAAATAAATAAATCATTTTAATTCCTAATGAACAGGCGGAGCTATTGAATCGAACTTGTGAACTGCTAATGACCTAAACATACACACGCAAATGATTTTATTAACTCATTCACCTAGGTACACGAGAACAGATTTGTTTTAGGATTTGAAAATATTTTATAATGTTATTTTCAAAATTGTGGTATAAGTGTATGGTCTTTTTGCAGATTTATAATTAAGGTTCAAGGGATATTTATTTTACTAAATTTGTTCAAGGTATGATCTTGATTTCATTTATTGGGAATGCTAGGCCTTCACACTTAACAAGACTTGATTTCTGCTTGTATTTGCATCAACATGTTTACAAAAACAATTTTGCTTCCATACTAAAAATTTAATATAAAAATTAGTTACTTTAAAAATTTAATAATATTATTAATTAATACATAATTATAATATTGTTGTAATAGTGAAATGCACATAATACCCTTTTCATTTCTCATTTAGTTTTGTGCCCCTTTTGAGAGAATGCCTTAATACATTTGCATATCAAGTAGGTGGTGTTTTTGCATCATGTCAAATTATGTGATGTTTTTATGAGGATTCAATTGTGTAGTTTTTAAGTATTAACTCATATTTCATGAGTAGTGGTTCACAAGAACCCATTTTTATTACATAACTTTCTAATAGGGTGTGAGGCCCAACCCTTTTCTATTTTGTGGACACTCTAGTATTAGACATGTGTGACTATGACACTTATGTTTTTGATGAGTTATGTTATTCGATTATGGTGATACTCTTGTTGATAGATTTATGTGGTTATGGTATTTACAGATTTGGATGTTATGTATTGGACTATATTGTTATATTAATGATTGTTGTGCTTATTGTGGTTATGTATGATGACATGGGTGTTTTGTGTGTGTCATGTTTGTGGTTATGATATTATGCTTAGACTATTGTATTACTTCTTTATGACGATACTATTGTGGATAGAGTTAGGTGACTATGGTATGTTCTGATTAGACATGATAAATGAATTGTTGAATGTTGTGATTATTATAATGACTTGGGTAATTGAGACATTAGAATTTTAATACATAAACAGGCTTGAGTAATTAGACATGCTTTAAAGATGGTATGATGAAATTATGAAGACATGTTTAGAATTCAAATATGAGATGTGATTTAATTGGATATTATGTTAGACAGTGATTGGATTATAAAAGTTTAATATTGTACATGTATGGTTATTTTAAAAGTTGCTTCGACTATTGTTGTTATGATATACTGATATTCGAAACTCAAGTGTGCAGGTGGGTAGTCAAGGAAAAAAAGAATTCGAAGACTTTCAAGGAACCTTTGTTGTCTATACCCCATTTACCCAAGCCTAATCCACAATGGATTTAAGGTTTATAATGTCGTGGGAATGTGTGGGAGATTAATTTTATTTGTTTAAATTTTCTTGGATGACTATTTATGATTTTTGCGGGAAGGTGTAAAAATTAAAGTGAGATAAGTTTCTTGGATTTTATTTTTAAATTTAATTATGAGATGTGGATAAAGGGGTGTTTTTAGAACATGAGTTGTTTTGGGAGGTGACACTTCAATAAGAGAAAATTTTGGGGAAAGTTTCCCACTCATTTATCACTTCCACCTTTGTTGAGAAAGCTTATTTATAAGTTGGTTTGGTGGGTTGAAAAAGAACTTCAGAAGATTTTTAGAATGGCGAGGAAGGAAGATTGCTTGGGAAGAATTTTTTTGACAAGATTTGGAAATTTAGGGCTTCTCCTAACTTGGAGAAGTGTGAGGTAGGAATTGTATGCTTTTATTTTGGTTTGTCAAATCATGGATACATGTATTTTGTTTGCATGGAAATTGCCTAGTTATCATAAAATAATTGCATGTATGTTATGTGTGGAAGTTGTTTGTTTTCTTTTTGGGGGTTGTATGGGAGCAGATCTACCTTGTTGGGGTTTAGAGTATCCCACGTAATGGGGTTTGAGAGAGGTGTGGACCCTCTCTTGGGGATTTTGCATGAAGTTAGGTTATTGTGGAGAATCTTGATTTGTGAAGTTAGGTTTGTGGAGTGGATTTTGGCATGTGTGCCTTGTTCTTATTGGAATGTGAAGGGATGTGATGTTGTGTGGATTGTGCCATTGAAAGGATGTGATGTTGTGTGGATTGTACCATTGAAGGGTTGTGATGGTGTGTGAATTGTGTTATTGAAGGGTTGTGATGGTGTGTGGATGGTGTTATTGGAGATTGTGGGAGATGCTTGTGCTTATTTTACCCCAAGAGAGAAGTGATCCCCTCTTTCCCCCTCTTGTTGAATCCACAAGGATTCTTTGTTCGTTAGTCATCTGATGGGAGTTTGCATGTGTGTATTTCTATATGTATGTGCTATGCTCTTGTTGTATGCGAGTATACTGGTACTTGGAAGTCTCCTAGCTTGGGGGTGGGCTTGTTTTCAAGCCCTATGGTAGGGTGGAGAGCAAGCCTTGGCCACCTATAATAGTATTAAAATTTATGAAAAGTTAAAAATATAGGTGATTTTAAATTGTTAACTTTTTCTTTAAATTAAAATAGTGTTCATTTATTTTAGTTAGCAAGTTTGTTTTATTTCTAATAATAGCGACAAGTATTTCCCTAGTATTTAGTTAGCCATTTAATTTGTTATGACGTGACTTCTATCTAGATAATTTAATTCATTAGTGCTCTATATTTATTTTTTTTAATTATTTCCTTGCAAGCAAATAATCTAAATTAAATTGATTTAGATTATTTATTTATTTAATTTCATAGTTTATAGTTTGAAGACATGGCGATTTCAATTTAATTCCTTAAGTAATAATTTTGTATAGTTTTTTTTGCTCTGTTATAATTTTGTATAGTTGATAATATTACTTATTTCAATTTAAGTTGATGTTTAGAATAAAAAATACTAAGTTGAATATAATTAGATTTGTTAAATGTTTTATTATATTTTAATAAATTTGTTTTATCCCATCTTTATTTTTGTTTTTCTCTTGTTACTCAAACAAGTTTTCTTTCCTTAATTGGTTTGACTAGGTTACAACCTAGACAAGAGTAAGTGTAGATACAATTTGTATGTTAATCTTCCAACGTCAAGTCGAGTGACTTAGGAAATCCTAGGTGATTACCAAAATTTATTTTAATTGTATCTAAATCATTATTAAACAAAGAAAATTTTTGTAGTTCCACATGTGTGTGTGCCCTCTTGTACATGTGTGTACGAGTGGGCATTACATAGGGTAACAAGCTAAGTGTGCTTTATCTTGGGGGAAACTCCATGGTTAAGCACACTTGAGTTGGAGTACTACTAGGATGGGTGACCCCTGGGAAGTCCTGATGCTTCAACCCTATGAGCATCACCTAGATGTAAGGAGTGCTACATGAATTGTTCATGCTTATAAGAGATGGGTTATTATGAACCACTACTCAAGAAATATGGGTCAATGCTTTTGACTTAAAAACTGCATGGTTGAATCTTGATAAAACATCACATTATACATTTACATATCGACAAATGACATAATATTATCGACAAATGACATAATATTAAGCAAAGTTGGGCCCCTTCTTCCATGCTATTTAATTATGCACATATACACATCCCAATATATTTATCTACTTCTTATCCACACACACACACATTTTGATGTATTCATCCATATTACACATTTATCATCCCTATTCACACACATATCCCTATACATTCTATTGTCCACTTGTTTGATCCTTTTCATGTCTCAGGTCAATTTTGTGAATGTGGGGTCAACCTCAAGGCCATGGACTTAACCCTACAAATTTTAAAATTCATATTCAATATTTGGTTGATTCCTACCCATTCCTTTCTCACTATGGGTTGACTTAACACAAGTTTGCATGATTTATTGCTATGTTCTTGTATTTAAATCATTCAATTGCATTCATTTATGATCCCTTGACATTCAAACATCCACTCTCATCCTAAGGACAAGAACATTTGGATTTGGTGCACTAAAATGAATCTAGATGTATGCAATCATCCTAAGAGTATTTACATGGTCAAAGAGTGTTGTGCTCAATCTTTTACCTAATTTTTCCAAGGGTTAACTTAGTTGAACATGTCCCCTTGTGACATAATGATAATCCTTTAAAGGTACTTTTAAATACCACTAGTTCCATATATTAGAGAAGGCAAAGGAAACATAGGAAAATTAGGTGTAGTAAAAATCTAAATTGTACATTCTACCAGAATATTTTTGTAGGCATGTAGACATAATTCTCTATTTCTAAGACAAACCATGCACTCTCATATTTCATTTCTAATATGAGGTATCCAAAATTAAGCAATTGTAATCTAGTTATTAGTCTCCCTCAAACACAAAGCTAAGTACCTATATTTATCATATTTACTTTCTATACTCCAACATTTATTATTTTAGAATACGTATTGATCTACCCATTAATTAATCTAGGCTAATTATGCAATATGTGTATGCATTTATTTGATTATCCTAAATTAAAATTAGGGAAAGTTTATTTTCCTTTATATTTGGGTGAACCTAATCGATAGTACATGACCTAGTTTCTTTATAGTGTTTCTTATCAACACTAGCATTTTCAGATATGATATAACTTTGACTTATTATCTATTTTTATATTTTTCTATGGTTTTTGAATCTTCATATGCTTATATCTTCTAATTAGTGTTTGGGTATACATTGATTATTTTTTTCCCACCCTTCCACCCTAGGTTATTCTGTCCATATGGCACCTCATAAATCTTGTTCATTAGTTGATTTACACAATTCATTTCAAATTTCAAGATGTTCTTATCATTCATATCAAATGATACATCCATTCTTGATATTCTTGTGAACTTCTATGCTATGGATGTGATTGTCTTCTTTATGGAGGTTTTGTTTTACCATATCTTATCTTTCCCATCTTTCTTTGAATTGATCAGTGCTTAGCCTCTTATGTTAAGATGCTTACACCATTCATCCGTACTTATCATGGTGATCCTATGTGTCATGATAACAATGAACATTTGGATCAAATAATAAAGGTGTGTCCCACTTGTGGGATGAGGCATGAGGATTGGAAGGTAAAAATTGTTGAACACCTTTAAATGAAGGTTTTATTTGAACGCAATTCTTGTTCTTGTTCTTGTCCCTCATTAGAAGGTATAAGGCTTGCCACATCTAATTAGTGTTTGGGTATACATTGATTATTTTTTTCCCACCCTTCCACCCTAGGTTATTCTATCCATATGGCACCTCATAAATCTTGTTCATTGATTGATTTACATACATTCATTTTAAATTTCAACATGTTCTTGTCATTCATATCATATGATACACCCATCCTTGATATACTTGTGAACTTCTATGATATGGATGTGATTGTCTTCTTTATGGAGGTTTTGTTTTACCATATCTTATCTTTCCCATCTTTCATTGAATTGATCAGTGCTTAGCCTCTTATGTTAAGATGCTTACACCATTCATCCATACTTATCATGGTGATCCTATGTATCATGATAACAATGAACATTTGGATCAAAGCCTAAAGGTGTGTCCCACTTGTGGGATGGGGCATGAGGATTGGAAGGAAAAAAATGTTGAACACCTTTAAATGAAGGTTTTCTTTGAACACAATTCTTGTTCTTGTTCTTGTCCCTCATTAGAAGGTACAAGGCTTGCCACATTTAAGAGTTCAAATGAAGGGGGTTTGAATGAAGCTCCTTATCCCATTTTTTATTTTGCACACTCAAAATACCTATAAAAAGGCCTTTCAATTAAATGTATGTTCAAACGAAGGGTGTTTTGTTGGAGTTCCTTCATTCAAAGGCCCTTTGTATAAAGGCCCTTAGGTGAACCTTGTTTTCAACAAAAAATGATGATTTAGGGAAAGGTTCTAATAGTCAAATGAAGTCACCATGACATGAGATTTTTCATGATCATAGTCCTTGGAATAATCTTCCTAAAAAGTATAATTTGTAATATATTTTAATTATTATATTCATTTTCTATTTTCTAGTGAACATATATTTTTTACCAAACACAAATGTCTTTATTCAACACATGTGGTTAAAGGGATAAAACTAAATTTTAAAAGAAAATATGTCCACACTCCTATTGAACCTTGTTTTTGACAAAAAATGATGATTTAGGGAAAGGTTCTAATAGTCAAATGAAGTCACCATGACATGAGATTTTTCATGATCATAGTCCTTGGAATAATCTTCCTAAAAAGTATAATTTGTAATATATTTTAATTATTATATTCATTTTCTATTTTCTAGTGAACATATATATTTTACCAAACATAAATGTCTTTATTCAACACATGTGGTTAAAGGGATAAAACTAAATTTTAAAAGAAAATATGTCCACACTCCTATTGATGTTCTTGTTTTAACAAAAAAATAATTTGGATATATACAAAAAGTAATATTGAATGGGAAAACATTACTCTATATTATAAGTAAATCTAAATTAAAAAAATATTATAAATAAAATATGCAACAAAAATTACAAAAACAATGTATGCACTAAATATCAATGGTAATGATCTATCTTTAAAAAAATATGAATTGATCTTATTTCTAAAAAAATTTGTGCTGGATGGGAAAATATCATCATTACAAATACCATAAAGTATGAGAAAAAAGTTACTAATATTTCTTTTAAAATATGACAATTTTTTTTAAAAAAATTTAAAATATATTTTTAGAATCTACACATGAATTCTCAAAAATCACTATTTCTTATCATTCTCCAAATTCTTAATAGTTTTCTTTTTATAAGTGATAGACTGTGAAAGTATCACTAAAAATGTTGATTTGAGTGTTCCACATGCCAAAATATGGGACACACCTTTATGCTTTTACCCATTTACTTAGCAAGGATCCTTCATGTGATAGATCATGCCTATTCTATCTAATCATGTTATTAGTACAACTCTCATTATACATGTTCTACATGTCATGTTAGCCATATGTCCATACACTCCTGTGCTTTGAGTGAATTAGCTTTATTTACACATGATGAGGAGTATATTGATGGTTATTTCTTCCACATCTTATGATGAATCTATGGATACTTATCCTCCACATGATGGTAATTTATTCCTTGCTAATAATTTGTTAGCTTCTCATGATAACTTAATTAATGCTCCATTGCCTTATCCAACATTATATGAAGACATTACATGCTTTAGTGAAGAAATTTTACATGATGATTATGATGGGTCTACCAGTGCATCCTCACATGTGACTCAGTTATTCTTACTAGCTAATTATCAACAATTATATGATGACATATTATTGATTAGCGAGTTTATATTATAGTTGAGTGGTAGCTCACTCTACAGTGGTTTGATACATATTGTTTGCTCTACACTTTTTTATAGACTTGGTCAATGCTTTCCTTGCAATTTTTCTAGACCTTGTTCACATTAGGATAATATGTCTCATATATTACCTCTCATGGACTATATTTCAACCCTAATCCATCCATCACCATGGCTTATGTGTCTCATACACCTTTCTTTCATGCTACCCCAAATTCACATGATTATAGTCTTGTGGGGCAAACATTCAAAAGGTTAGGAAGAGGAAAAGATGTTAATCTACTATCACCTATCCTTCCAAACAATACACTTAATTTACCCCTCGTACCTCAAGCTACATCTAAAACAAAGAAGTATGACATCATCCAATAGTTGCAAAGTACTCAAGCTAAAATATTTCTATGGGACCTAGTGTGTACATCATCCTTTTATATAATTATCATGAAAAATGCATTTAAGAAAATACAAGTTAGATATTATAGTATGCCATAATTAGTTACATCTTTTATTGAGTCTATTAGATGCAAGAGAAATCATGATATATCATTTTATGATGAAGAAATCCTATGTAAGAAGGTTCTTAAAGAAGCATTACCTTTTCACATCATGGTGAAATGTGACAACTTATTCATTAAATTATCTATAGTTGACAATTGTTCTATAGGATAGAAAAGAGAGACCTAATCAATCACAACTAACTCGGTTAATCCATTCAATCAAACATTAGAACACAAGCCACCAATGACTTCAAGCTAAGGTTGTTGTCCCTTAAGAAGATCCTTGTTGGGTTGGTGAGAGCTCTGTCCCTTTGTTGTAATAAAAAAGATTGAGGCAATTAAGCTAGATCTAGGGTTTCTATGATGAAATATACTAAAAAAGAAGTTACTGACCTATCGGAACTCAAAATCCAGAAAGCGGAACCTAGAATGAGTACAGCAGGACTATCAGGGACCACTTCTAGAAATAGGGGTAGATCTAAGGGGACTAGGGTGCCCAAGTACTAGTGTCCTAGGGTTTCAAGTTGTCTAAAGTTTAAGACACTCCTGACGACTGTACTTCCATCTTTCTATCAGTCGTTTCTATTTGGAACTTCATCTTCAACCTGCACACATAAAAAGAGGAAAATGTTGGTGATGTTTAGGGGCTTGCCTAAGTCAAACCCCATGAATGGTGTTCCCACCTCCACAACAAAAAAATTAGAATGATAAGAGTGCGTGTTCTTGCAGAACAGAGGTGAAATCTAAGATAAATGAATGCTATAACCAAGCATAAAGGAAAGAAGTCACCTTGAACATGAGATCCTTGATGGTATGATGTCACTATCAAATCACCACAAGGAGAGAATAAAGGAGGAAGGAGATTCCACCAAGACCTACAACGAGGGTTAGTAAACACAACAATAATCTACATAAATAAAGAGCTTGTAGATAGAACACTTGTTAGAGATAATTATCATAGGGAGTCATTAGCTAGAATGTCATTAGGAGTAAATGAGTGAGAGAGACTTGCTTATATATGAATCCCAATTACTTGTCGGGGGGCCAAAATGTACTGAGGCTAACAAGGTGCATCACCCAAGGCAAATAAGGCTGACATACTTTAATTCAAATATTTTTAGGGCCTAACTGGCAGGACACTAGCGCTTGGCTGCTAGGGTCTTGGCCAATTAGCTCCCGAAAGGGAGGTTGCTAGGGGACTTAGCAAAGATCCTTAATCAAGACCCAAAATTAATACATCATTCAAGAAGGTGCTAAAAATCATGTGAAATTTTCTAGGGTGATAATTTATGACACTACATTTAGCCCCCACTTTAGTGGGAGCAGGAACTTACACTCCTGCTCGTGCTACAGTATGGATCTGAGACCAAAAACTCCTCATAGAATGCCACTAAGTTTGAGAGATGTGCTAGCCCCCAAGCTCAAGATTCTATGAGTCACAAAACACATGGCATAAATCATATAATATATACATATACATACAATTGAGAATTTCGTGAACATGAGATAAGACAAAACATACATAGAGAAATCATGAAGCATACACGTTATGCATGAAGCAAACACATAATACATGAAGTAGACACATAATACATGAAGCAAACACATTATACATGAAGTAGACATAGAGAATACATGTGAAAGACACACATAATACATGCAAAACACATATAAAGAGGACATAGAGAACACACACAAAACACACGCAGAACACACACAAAGCACATATAAAGTATACATGAAGAATTACTTGGAAGACAAAAGCATACAACAATGAAGTCAGTAACCCACATGATCCAATGTATCACAAGCACATAAGTACACAAAGAAAAATCTTGAGTCAGCAAGGTAAAAGAGACCTTAGTCTAAAAGGTTGTCTCAATTACAATGCGTCCTCCCCAAGATGTAACTAAAATAGAGGAATTCTAAAAAGGAGATAGAGGAAAGAAGACATACAGATAGACAAGGGAGAAATCAATGCAAAATGAAGAGAGAACATAACACAGATTCTAGCTTGCTTTGTCTCTAGGGGTCATGAACAACTCTCTCACAGATCACGGGCTAGTAAGGACCGCTAAATTACTAGGTGACCTATGAGTGTAACAATGAAATGTCACATG
This sequence comes from Cunninghamia lanceolata, assembly GCA_027924645.1. Taxonomy (NCBI): domain Eukaryota; kingdom Viridiplantae; phylum Streptophyta; class Pinopsida; order Cupressales; family Cupressaceae; genus Cunninghamia; species Cunninghamia lanceolata. The sequence goes on along the minus strand of BSBN01000972.1, from coordinate 14,721,219 downwards.
AAGCACACATGCTAGCAAGTTGTGTTACGCTAGGTGGCTCATGGACAAGCAACAAAAGGAAACATCACATGCTAGTAAGGACTACAGAATTACTAGGTGAGTTCCATGTCAAGTGAGACATCACAAGCTAGTGAGGACTGCCGAATCACTAGGTGAGCTCCATGTCAACCATATAAGTGATTACAAGTTAGACAAAGTGCGATGTTTTCTAGGTAACTCTGGTAAGGTACTAGACAAAGATAATCAACAAGTATTTTTATAGTAAGACTAGCCAAATGGTGCATGAACAAAGTAAAGCGCATAACATAATGTATGCCCCCTCCTTAAAGTGATTGATAACTCCATTAGAGAGCAATTACCTTTAAGGTAGAATAAGTAAGAAGTGTAAAATAGGCATGGGAGCTTTTTGGAAGTACATGCCCCAATGATATTTGTTCTCAAAAGCTACATCATGATAAGGGGTTGCCCCCAGAATGAGTAAACCAAGGCAATGCTGCATGCATGATACATAATGGCGTGTGTAGTCATGGTATGACGCTGAGAATTGTGACAAGGTGCCACATAAATCAACTAACCTAACTACAAAGATGAAGGGAGAAATGTCAGATTAAATAAAAATACATATACATTACAAAATTGCAAATTACGACATATAGAAGAATGAAGATACACAAAGAGGAATGTTATAACAAATTCATTCTCCTCGTATCCTTGTGCCAACAAAAGCGTCAAGGGTCATCCTAAGAGAACTAACAATCAACAAGATATACATCAAGCATCACACTATGGGGTTAATAGTACTTACAAGCATAACACAAGTGAGTAGAAGGGACCAATCTTGCGAGTCGACCTGTAGAAAACTGTCCTCCACCCAAACTTGCTCCATATAAAGGATGGAGGACAAGATGTTAAATGGACTACATCAAGTGCGGTTCAAGGTACTAGAGCCATACTTGGTTTGGGGTTGTTGAATTTTGTCACATAAGGCTCAACATTCATTAGTGGAATGGCCAAGTGCTCGATGATATGCACAGAAAGGGAGTGTTGATTGATTGCTTTGTCGAATATTTTTTCATGTCAGAGGAGGAAGAGTTATCAAGTGGTCCTTGAGTAAAATCAACAAAATACACTCTTACTAAGATATAAGTGAAGATGTAGGTGGAGTAGGAAGAAACCCTTTCCATTGTGGAGAGGAGTTTGATTTCTGAAAAGAAGTAGCCATAGAAACTTTAGAATATGGCGACGAGAATGTAGGAGAAGGTTAGAAACCTAAACCTACTTTAGACAAGTGTGTTGTTGGTTTCATAGGATCCTTAATGCCTTGTTCCATGCATCCTAAACCATTTCGATTGTATCCATGTTTAGTTCTAATAATTTTGAATCCACGCCCATAATGTGTCTCCAAATCAGTAAGAAGAGGAGAAGCCACATTACAAGCCTTGTTGAAATGACGATTGTGATCATATGTTGAAGAAGTAGAAGGATCATTCTTTTTATCATGGTGAGGAGGGTCAACTTTAGATTTAACGTACCCAAGGGAGTCAAAATCTAAAGAGCCCTAGTCATCATCAAGACATGAAGGAGAAGAAGTAGATTCAAATTGTTTAGAAGAAATAGGTTGTGTAGAATAAACTAAATCTACCTTTAGGATCTTAGGTTTAGATTGAGGGATTTTGTACCATCCAATAAAGAAGGGTGTAAAATCTAGTGAACCCTAATTGTCACTGAAAAATACGCTCAAAGGATCAACACAATCCTGATTATCACTGTTGTTAGCAGTAGAGGATAGTAGGTCATATTTTGAAGAAGGAATCAAATTTGAAAGAGGGGGTTGATGCCCTTCTTCTTCTTGCAAGAAACTTTCTAGATTTAGATCAACATGAACTGTATAGAGCTTGTTATTATAAACAAACTTCATTGTATGGTGAAGAGTAGATGGGACTACCCCCATGGCATGAATCCATGGTCTACCAAGAAGAAGATTGTATGAAAAAGGATTAGGTATGACATGGATAAGTGTAAGTAAGGTCACATATCCAACCTTAACAGGTACTGTGATTGTACCTAGTGATTATCTACCAACATTATCAAATCCACAAATATTGAGAGTATCAAGCTTGATAAGAGAGGTATTTACATCAATTTTATGTAATAGGTCTATGCCACAAACATTAAGACTTGATCCATTATTAATAATAGTACACTTTATTCCATTTCTATTAATAATGACAAATATCATGAGAGGATCATATTGGTTTTGAACTTCTATGGGAGGTAATTCATGTTGTGGAAGGGTGATATCTAAACTCGTCACATGCATACAATCAAATAGGGATGCTACATCATTCGATCTAATAGAAGGTGTAACGACTATCTTTTGTATAACCTCCTAGAGAATTTTGTAGTATGTAGGTGAGGTTTGTATTAAATCCCAAAGTGAGATCTTAGACAGAGTAGTGTGGAGCTGCTTGACAAGATCATATTCTCTAGTAGTCTATTGAGAAAGATGAGGAGGTTGGGAAAGAAAAGGTTGAGAAGGTGGAAGAGAAGTGGGCATGCTCAGTGCTTGCTTACTTTGCTTGTTATTGTGAGTGTTATATGTATGAGCAACCACATTATAATGAGGTTGTTGCGACACATTTTGAACAAGTTGGTTATTTTGAGTAAGTTGCTTCACAAAGTTGAGAATGTAACCAGGGGGTCAAGATGGGTTTGGAACACCTCAAACTATAATCACAGGTTTAGAGAGAGGAGGTGGATCAGGGACCTTATGTACAATGATTTTAGGAATGTTTTGAACATTAATACACTTATCCAACATCTCCTTAGTGGGTGGGACAAGCCTATTGATGATGATGGAATTTACATTACTATCTTTTTGAGAATTACAAAATATACAAGTATGCTCAACATCCATTCGTGAGGGATTCAATGTGGGGGAAGGCTCTTAATCCACTAATGCTTCATCTTTTGAAGGGAGAACATTGGAATGAAGAGAGGGTGGAGTTGTGTTAAGAAATGTATTGATGATTTCATCCTCTTACACCAAAATATCCTCATAATTAGGACGAGTTTTAGGAGAGGGATCAAAAGAATACAATGGCATAGGAAATGATTTGTTTTTACCATATTTAAGGAATGGAACATCAATTTTGCAAACCTTTCGAGTAAGGTTGGGAAATGAGGAAAGAAATGAAGAGGACATGTTTGTATTTAGATAGTTTTGTTTATGTTTTTACTTTCAAATATCAAAAAAGGATAGATGTATGAATGTTCTTACTTTCTAACTTAAACACAAATGAAAAGTATGATATGCTATAGAAATTTGTAATTAGATTTAGCAACTAATCAACATAGAAAAGATCTGAAATAAGATTGCAATCATGACCACTAAGTGCAAGACTAGTGCGGTTTACCAAAAAGGTGAGGTTTTTGGTAACCACAAGAATGAAGAAGTACAAATGCAAGATGTGCATATAGAAATGTTTAATCAATTCAATACTACTTAGATCTGATACAGTAATCAAAAATTTGCAAAATATGTAAGATGTGTTGGGTTCACCAAGATGTAGGATAGAAAAGAGAGACCTAATCAATCAAAACTAACTAGTACAATCCTTTCAATCAAACATTAGAACACAAGCCACCAATGACTTCAAGCTAAGGTTACTATCCCTTAGGAAGAGCCTTGTTGAGTTGGTGAGAGCTTGGTCCCCTTGTTGTAATAAAAATATTGAGGCATTTAAACTAGATCTAGGGTTTCTAATATACTAAAACATAAGTTACTGACTTGTTGGAAATGAAAACCCAAAAAAGTAGAACCTAAAATGAGTAGAGTAGGATTGTCAGGGACCACTACCAGAAACAAGGGTAGATATAAAGGGTCTAGGGTGCCCAGGTGTTAGAGTCCTAGGGTTTTAGACTGTCTAAAGTCTGAGACACTCTTGACACTTGTACTTTCATCTTTCGATTGATCATTTTTGTCTGGAACTTCATCTTCGACCTACACACATAAAAGGAGGAAAATGTTGGTGATGTTTAGGGGCTTGCCTATGTCAAATCCTAGGAATGGTGTTCCCAGCTCCAAAACAACAAAGATTATGATGATAAGAGTGCGTGTTCTTGCAGAACAGAGGTGAAATCCAAGATAAATCAATGCTGTAAACAAGAATAAAGGAAAGAAATCGCCTTGATCATGAGGTCCTTAATGGTATGATGTCATAGATCAAATTGCTACAAGGAGAGAATAAAGGAGGGAGGAGCTTCCACCAAGACCTGTAATGAGTTTTAGTACACACAACAATAATCTATAGAAATAGAGAGCTTGTAGATAGAACACATATTAGAGAGTTATCATAATGACTCATTAGCTAGAATGCCATTAGGAGTAAATGAGTGAGAGAGACTTGTTTATATATGAATCCTAATTACTTGTCGGGGGCCCAAAATGAACTGAGACCAATAAGGTGCATCACCCAAGGAAAATAAGGTTGATATACTTCAATTTAAATATTTTTAGGGCCTAACTGACAGGACACTAACACTTGGATGCTAGGGTCCTTGCTAATTAGCTCCCGAAAGGGTGGGTTTCTAGGGGACTTAGCCAAGATCCTTATTCAAGACCCAAAATTAATGCATCATTCAAGAAGGTGCTGAAACTCATGTGAAATTGTCCTGGGTGACAATTTACGACACTACATGTTCTAGGATTAACATATGCATTGAGGATTATTTAAAACAATTAGAGGTAAACATGTCAAAGATGTAACCAATGGATCTTATTTTTAAAATATTTTATAATATGTGTAGCTCTTGTTTAGGTATTATTATTATTTTGATCTAGAATGGCTGATGAAAACTAGAGAAATTGTTCCATGTGATACCAAAAGTATTAACATAGAAGGGGTTGCATATAATGAAAGTGGTTCCCTTCACTTTACATCAATGTGTAAAATTTTGGAATAAAGGGATGCTTTGTTACATACCTATTGATTCTCAACTATACAATAAGTGTAAATAAATAGACACATCTAGCAATTGCATTATATAAAGTGAACCTTTTGCACATGACTATAAAATTTTACATGGTGAGGACTAGGTTTCATTGGATTTTACTCCTAGTGTAGGTGAATATTGTGTGGATCCTCAAGATTATGGTATCCCATCTCTATACATGGATCCATCTATCCATGTAGAAACACATGAGACATATAAGGATGCATATTTATGTGATATTATATTGGAGGTGTTGTGTGGAAGTTTTTTTGTGATTGTATATATGTGAGGATATTGAGTGGTGTTGGAAGGATGTTGGTGATGGAGAAGAAGTTTTATTATAGTGTTGATTTTGGAATTTGAATGTTGATATTTTATGGAGTTGATTTATTGATATTTGATGGGGTATTGATATGTTGATATTTGATAGAGTTTGATTTATTAATAGTTTATGGTGTTGATACGTTGATATTGATGGCGTGATATGTGGATATTTGATGGAGTTGATATATTGATATTGTTCTTTCCTGAGGGGTTACAGTTTCCCTTTGACTCCCCATTTCTATGAATCTTGTCAAGGTTTATATGTGATGCTCAAGTCTATGGGTGTTGTGTTTTGTGTATGTAATCCCTTTTTATATTGTGAAAACTAATTTCTACTTGCTTAGAGGTGGGCTTGTGAGCAGAGCCCTATGGTTGGAAGGTGAGAAAACCTCCACTGGCTTGGATGTAAAGCTTTATTTAAAAAAAATTATGAGAGATTAAAGAGATGTAAACCTTGTGTTGAAGGAGGCCATTCACGATATTGGAACTCATTCTTGAATCCATTAGACTATTGTAAACCCTCTTTTGAAAGGATGTGATACTTCCATAGTTATGCATATTGGCACTCTAGATTTGTTTAGAAACTAGATTTATTTCTTCCTTATATGCATGTGAAAGTTGTGAAATTGGAGACCTACTTATATGTCTATTGTATGAAAAATTGATTTCTTTGTATAAATTATATACATTGTATTTGGAAGGTTTTCTTTTGTTCAACCATAATTGTAATTCTTGTAGTAACAAAAAGGTTTATTTGTTGTAGATATGTTCATTGTTAAGGGAAGTAGAAATATAATTCACTTGAAATATTATCTTAGATATAAAAATATATACACGCATCTATGTTTTTAGTTGTTTTTGAAAATAAATTAAAAATATATACATATATAATGTGCATGTATATACATTATGTATAATTATATGCATGAGTTCATTTAAAATGTTATTAAAAAAAAATTGAAAAATATTATAAAATCTTTGTCTCACAGTCTTGCAAACAAGCGTTAGTAGTTTGATTGTTTTGGCCTTGGACATATGAAAATGGCTGCACTTAAAGAGAATTGGCAATAAAAACTAAATCCTTGAAAAATAAAAAAATACTTTATCAAATAGAAAAATAGATAATACAAATAGATTCATTATGACTTTCTAATAGATTTAAAAAAATTTCCAAAACTCAATTTCATATGAGAAAAGCTATCCTATAAACTAAAGTTTAAAAAATAAAATAAAAATATTTTCTCATGAAATATTTTTTTTACCACAGATCTAAAAATAAAATAATATAGAAATATAGATTTAAATATTTCTATCATTTTGCAAAAAAAAACATAATCTAATTTCCTCATCGAGATTGCAAGATGATTTTTTTAAAAGTCACGTGTCAATTGTTTTGAAAAACAACATTGTAAGGTCAACTTCAAATTATCATATCTCCCATAATACTAATCCAAATCTTTATGTAACCACTCTTCAGAAAACGCTCAAAGTGCACTTTCTAGTGAAGCCAAAATTTCTTTGTTTTAAGACTTGTGTGAGGCACATGACCCTTTACAAGAAATTCTACCCTTCTTTGTTGATGAAGATGTTCTCTTGGATGAAATTAATATGGTGGCTCATGGAGTCATTCAGGATTCTAGCAACATGTACCTACAAAATCTCCTCTCTTGAAATGGTTGAGGATGATGATTGATTTATAGATGTGTGGTTGTTAGGATGAAGGATTGTGATTTGATTAAAATGAATGGCTAGAATTGAATGAGATGTATTAGGGCATTTTTAGGACTATCATTATGTGAATGGTTAGAATTAACAAATGTGATAGAGAGATGAATGATAGAGATTTATTAGTTGTTTAGATTTTATTTATTTTTAGTTAGTCATGTGACTTTTTAAATTGATTTTAATTAATTAATTTATGGATGGAACATGATTTAGAACTTAGTTGTGTGGTGATTTATTATAATTATTATTTTATATCATAATATATTTTAGAATTTAATTTAGTTAAGTGATTTAGTTTTTTTTTTTTTTATAAATTAGATTTTAATTATGTTAATTATAAGATTAAGTTAAATTAAACTTTGGGGGGGGGGTTTATATAACTTAATTGAATTAATGTATTTTAGAAAATTTAGTTGAGTGGTAAGTTACTAAAATTTAATTCTTTTTAAGAGGGATGCTTAAGTTGTGGCACATAGGGTTGGTAGAATTTAATAAATACTATTGATAAGTTAATTAATCCAATTAAATTAAATTAGCTTTGTAATATGGCTATGTTAGAAAAAACCTAAATAGGCTAGCCAAGAGCACCATGAGAAGAAGTTGAAGGTAGTCTAGAGTTGGCCATTTCCCTATCCACATATGATACTCCTATAGATGATGGTGTTCCCACTAGTTGTGTGCCTATTGATGATCCAGTTCTTGATGATGTTCATAAGCCTAATGATAAAGATCCCCCTTCTTCTGGCATTGGATTAGTTTCCTAGTTATGTCTGGGCTTAGCCCTTTGTTATGTTATCGTCTTTGTTTGGGACTTTGTCTTGTTTAGACTATGTGGGCGTGTCTCTCTGCCACCTTTATTTTTTGTGAATATTGTACTATTTCCTTTTTAGATTTCAAAAAGTAATATAGGACTTAATCATAAAAATAGTTAAATAGAAATAAATAAATTATATGTATATATATACATTTGAATAATAGTTAAATAAAGATTTTCATATAAAAACATAGGCTAGCTAATATCTTCTAAGCCTTTCTTTTAAAATATTATATAGAAAAATATAGTAATTAAAATGGAAAATTATACTTGTAATTAATCAAGATTTTAAATGGTATGTGTTTTGAATCCTTTCAAGCCATTAAATATTAAAAAAAGATGAACTTGGCCTCATAATTGAATTCTATTATACCTAGCTAGAGTGAATTATATTCTATTGATAATTTTAAATCGATAATTGGAAAAGCAATGTATTCTCCTTTCAGATTAACTTTAATGACTTTAGATCGAATGTGTGTTGGTTAAACCATTAATCTCATATATTCAAAAAAGTTCTAGTATGGATAGGTATTTAAATTATTGGTTGCTCTAGGTCATGCCATGGAGGCATGATCAAACCAATTTCATATGGAAACCAAGAGGAGACAACCCATGGGAGTTCTCCCTTGTAGTGATGCCACATCCTAATTAGGTTGCTAACATCTTTGTATGGTGAACAAAATGGACTTTACGTCACCTTCTCATTTCAAATTATCCTTCCTCACATAATGCGTTCTCTTCATTGCATTACACATGTAATGATGTTGAGTGCGTAGGACACACTACCATGTGTAGTGTGGTGAAAACATAATAGAGTTGTTATTTCAAGAAAAATATTGTGTTGGTGTTTGTGTCCTTATGTAAGTGTGAGCATGATAGTGATAGATGACCACAAAGATTCTCCTATCCACCTGACTCTTTCATTGAATTTACTGTGCATTCATTTGGAGCCATTGATCTTGTTTAATCTAGATCATTGGATATTATAACTGAAAACATGCCTAAGTCTATAAATAGGATGTCTTTTCATGTACAATGTTAATTCTAATAATCTTTTGAGAGTAAGGGAATTTTGTGAATAAAATTATTCAATTACTCTTTCCTTTTGAGTAGTGTTCCTACATGGTTTTCAAACTCTAGATGGGTTTCTTAATTCATGCATGCTATTTAAGTATTTGATCTAGTGCGGCCATGGATGGAGGGTCCTAAGAAGGGACTATCCAAACCATGTAGCTAGAGTAAACACAACAGAAACAACACAATAAAAAAATGTAATGGAAGATTAAAATGCTCAATATATTAGATATCACAATGCTTATATTCTGACAACATGTGGGCTACAATCAAAGGGCTCATAGGCCTACTTTCCAGGTTACAACAAAAATGAAAGTTATGGCATTGAAGCGCCTTCTGGAATGAAACTATCTTCAAATCTATCAAATCATATTATAAAACTACTACCTTCCTAATGCATCTAAGAGATGTATATATATCATCTTCAAGCTCATAGAATCCTCGGCATCGGCCTTAAGAGATTTCAAACTCCAATGAGTGATGAAATGTGTAGGAAACATGTAGTTCGACCTACAACTCATGGTATTTCTCTGCAAATGAATGAAATTGTTGATAACTGAGAGGGGGGGTGAATCAGTTATCTTAATTATTTGACTTTCTTTTCTTCTTTAATGATTAGTGCAGTATCAAAACATATAAGCATGCATGAACATGAGAGCAAAAATAAACTCAATACACATAACACAATGATTTTGATGTGGAAAACCCTGTTAAGGGAAAAAACCATGGCGTGACTAACCCAAGATTGTATTCTCTATTAAAAGAATAGAAATACAAAATGGCACTTGCCAATTAGGGCTCACTGCCCGAGCACACTGCTCACAAGAGGCTCACTGCCTACAATAGTTTATAGAAAGAAATCAAGTACTTGAACTGATGAGAAGCATCCACATATGCTGAGGTTTAGTTCCAGTTAGGCTCAATATACTGATCTACTACACTTCATTCTTCCTCTACTTATAGTGCTGCTGTTCTATCACATACCAGACCTATATAGCTACTTCCACACTACTCTCTGCTTTTCTTCACACAACACAACACACCACACACACCTTCATATCAAAATCCATCTGGTATATATATCCGCACCAAGGATTTCAACAACTCTCTAGTTGGTATCCAGAATACTCAATATTTTCCCAAATTCTGGTCTGTCAGCTGAATCCTTGCTTACTAAGTGATGCGTATTAGAGAGATACTTATAGAAGTCATCAATCATGTCGGCCAATCATGAGTGATCCCTCAAGAAACTTGATCACCATCAATATCTCATCCAGATTAAGGTCTGATGCTCTGTTGGTCAGTTCTTCCTCAGTCTACTCTGCCAAACAGGAACCCAACACTTAGGTGCTCATATCTTTTCACTCTTTCATCACCGGAGGTCAATCTCTAGAATGTATTAGTCATGGTACTCCTCTTGATTTCCCCAAGTCTGCACTTTACTAAGATACTTCCTCTGAGAGATCCGGACCTGATTATCAGACCTTGCTGTATGCTCTGTTCTTGCTTACCAGACCAAAATACTCTTCAGTCGGACTTCCGGTATAGTCATATCATGTCTTGCGGATGTGTGGGATGGACTTTGTTGCCATCAATGACAATACTCATGAAGCCACACAAAGTCTCTTGCCAACAATCTCCCCCTTTGGGATTCATGGCAACACTTAGTGAAAAATGACTATCACACTACACTCCCCCTTGGCTGATGCTCTGTTCTAATGTACTCTTTTCCAGAGCTCCCCCTTAGCTAGATTCCACATTTTTCACTGCTCCTTACTCCCCCTTTGACATCAATGGCAAAGGGTGGAATCCGCATACCAAAATTTGCAAAATTTAACGTATACATAGCCACATAAGTATATATACAAGTGATACTTACATATACTTAAGTATATCCGCAAAAGTTGTTTTCAACTGGACAAATTCTATTGCCCAACTCTGCTTCATCCTGTCCAAAATTAAGATATGACCACTGAGCAAAAATGCAAAGGCTTCTATCCTCTTTAAGTCTGCCAGATCACTAGTCTGGGCTGTGGTCTGGGCATCAGTTAGGGCTTCATGCATTGCCTCTAACTTGGGGATAATTATCCCTCTTAGTTCATTTAGCCTGCTTATTCTATTTTTCTTCTCCTTCTCAAGCCTCTTTATCTCATTTATGGAGGCAATAGTCTGACACCCTTGATTCATGATGGATGCAGTAAGAGGATCAAAACTCTGGGATAAACTTGATAGTTTGCCCTCTTGTTCTTCCACCTTCTTTGCTATGTTTGCTGTTACTATGGACCAAGATAAACCAAATTTGTATAATTCTCTACCATCTTTAAGAGCATTTTCTAGGCTCTTTATTCCAATGTTTAGATTTCTTCTATCATTTACTATTAGCCCCTGTAATTCAGAGAATCTCTTACCCAAAAACTATTTCTAGACATTTTCTTCTGTTGATTTCTCCAAGGAATCAAAATGTGTGCTAATAGAATTAACAAGAGATTTCAGATTACCATATGAAGAGGTCGAAAGATCCTTTTAGAAGGATGGCATGATCTTCTCCAATACACCGGATGTAATCTCTATCAGCTCACAGTCTTCCATGTGAGAATTCAAAAGTTTTTCTTTTGCCTTTGGTTGGGCAAAGGATGCTATCTTCATTGTTTGAACCAGGGAGAGGGAATCAAAATTGAATGGTCTTTGAAGTAGTTCTGGTTCATCAATCTCCATCATTTCTTTGGTCAAGAAATCTTTAATAGTTTCTGCAGTGTCTCTTGCCAGAGATAGAGTCTTCTTTCCTTCTGCAGTCTCAGAATTGTCTCCTAGGGTCTTCTCTGTTTGATCTTCTTCTCTTCCCTTTACCTCTTCTTCTTGACTAATTTTCTCCTCTATTCTTTCTTCTCCTTTAGATTTGAAATTTGCTGGGGAATCCGGATGAGAGATATTTACTTCTTCATGGACTTCCTCTTCTAGAATAGAGGAATCCAAGTCCTTGGTCTTTTCCTCACCTATCTCCTTTGATTCTTCTGCACTTTTCTCTATAGGATCTTCCTTTGATACGCTTAGTCCTTCAACATCAGAAGGTTCATCACTTATGTCCTCTATAATAGGAATATTGAATCTTTTGTATGCATTCCAGAGGATGTCTTCAGTTTCTTTTTCCACCTAATCAGTCTCTCCGAGCATAAGCTTGTTCATTCTAGCTTTACTCTAGAACTCATCCTTGTAATCCTTGAATATCATGTTTAGTTGTTTAGGAGTGATGGAAGGATAGAGTTGAATAGCTATCTGTTCTTGGATCTCTAGGTCCTTTGCCTTAGCATTGTTCTTTCTTATTTCAAGTTCCTTCTCTAAGATTTTGGGAATTAGAGATATGATCTCAATGAATGCTTTATTATAGATGTTAAGATACCCGACTGTAGCATCTTGCAAAATCTTTTGGTCAGCTTCATTATATTCATCATAAAATTTAGTCATTAGTTTCAGGTTCCCATCCATAGTGACTGATTTGATGATATTATCAATGCAGAGAGTAGGATTATCAACAAATTCTTATACCTTTTCTTCCTTGCCTTGACCGGTAGAGGATTCACTAGATATTTTCTTCTTCTTCTTCATTTTCTTGACCTCCTCATCTGACTTAGTCTCTTCATCCTCTTTTTGACTTGTATAGGACCTTTTGGCCTTGGTTTTTGTTCTCTTTTCTCCTTTACCAAATGTCTTGGCTTCTAGTTTTGAGGCTTTTTGGCTCTTAGAGGTGGCAGGTGCAGAGCTTTTGGAGGATTTGGTCCAGGAGGAGGCTTGCACCGAAGCACTTTCTTTTTTAGTTTCTTGCCTTTCTTTCTCTGTACTTTCCATCTTCTCTCTGTTGGCATCAACTTCCTCCTTTGATATTCCATATCTCTTGGTGACTTCTTCTACTTCCCTTCTCACTTTTCTCTTGATCTCAGGCTATCTCAGTTCAACATGAACTTTTACACTCAACTCTTGGAAGGCTCCAAACCTTTTTGCCTTAGGGTCCTTAGGCTGACTTAGTAGGTGTTGGATATGCAGTTCCAGAATTTTCTCATCCACCTCATATCCCATTGGCATAATCCACACTATTCTCGGTTCCACTACCTCCATTAGGCATTGATCAGTGTCTACCATGAAGCACACTATATCCTTGTATTTTTCAACTAGAGTTTGGGGGATTCTCTCTCTGGCCTGCATCATGCCTTGGAAGTTTTTGAAGTAACCCCAGAGAGCTATGCTTTGAGCTCTTGCATCACCAAGCCCATACATGTAATCTCTTATTTGTATGGCAATACGTCTGTCATTTTGCCATATCCAGCCACTAGTTTCGGGTAGCTCATTGATATAGTAGAAGAATAGACAAAGTATCAAGCCACAGTACTTAAAAGAATTCTTTTTATCCTTATTTATTTTCTACAAATTCTCTAACAGATGGTTCAAGAGAAGATCAAAAAGATCATAGTTAGTATTTTTCCTTAGCATTTCATATGCAGTATATATAGCAGTTTCGGATACTAAATTCTCCCTACGGGAGTGATAGATTTTGTAACCGATTATCATAGAGGAAAATTTGATATCCGGATCTATGATGTCTTCTATTGTTATTGCCCTCTTTTCAAATCTTGATCTGGTAGCCTCACTTACAGTTTGGTTTTTGACTGATTTGAGAGCAGGCAACCCACCAGATGAGTGCAATCTAGTTACCACCCTAATTGCATCATTGGTTATCTTGAATGACCTCATCAACCACATGAAGTTGTCATGCATTCTTCTCAGAACATACCAGACCCATTCATCTTCTGCAAAATAGGGGAAATAAATGCATTGTCCAAAATGCTTATCCCGTATGGCCTTGTATTGGGTTTTAAGTTCAAATGATTCATCTATCAGTTCCTTGTGATAGATATCCATTAGCTTGGATTCTCCAAATTCTTCAATGTTCGCGTGTATGTAAACCCTAACATCTTCTACATGCAGAATTCCATGCGGAATGCTAGAGAAGGTGCCTAAAGGATCAACTTCTAGAGATTTGTGAGGGTGTTTCTTGAACTTAGGGCATGACCTATCAGTGATTTTTGACAACATTCAGAGTAGCCATCTTTCAAAGGATTCAGAGAGAGATATTCAAGAGTGGAAAATACCTTTTACGCTTCTAGGGTTCACACAATGAGCCAGATAAGATTGCCGGTTGAATCGACTTCTATGGTTGATCTTCGAGAGGTTTGAGGTAATCTTGTTGCAGAGCTCCTTCTTTCTTCTTCTTCGAATACAAATGTGCAAATGATGAACAAAAGAACCCTTTTATTTCTGCGCAAACCCTAATTCTATTTTGCAATAAATGCACAACTTAAGTTATTCTGGTTGCCTTGTTTTTCTTGTCCTGAGAGATCTTTCTGGATCACTGAAATGTACTTAGATTTATTCTCGGTGATTATTGACAATCTATCTTCCTTTCTCCAATCATTCCATTTATCCGTAGATAAAGATACCTCAAATTTGAATTATACCTGATGTAACTGTGAAAATCCTGCTCTTACCAGATGACTGTTAAAAAGGATCAATCTTGGATGATTAACCTCTTCAAAACTTCTTGCGGATCTTTTACCAAGGGTTATTTAGTTATCTCTTGAGAATTCTTCAATCCGCAACACTCCATGTGCTAATTTCAGGCACCAATTGACTGGCTGGGGAAAATTATTTTCTTTTGTGACTCCCCCTGAGCCAGAGCTCATCTATTTAGTTTTTGGAAGAAATATCAGCACCAGATTCTGGTGCGGATCCATCCCCAACATTTTCTGTACTTCTTTTCACCCAAATCTTGTTCATCTCCCTTTAAATTTCATCTACATTCATTTTTCCTTTCCCTTTGTCTTGATTTTGATTATGATGCACCGGACCCTTTTTATCCTGATTTTTACTTTTGCAAAATTTGGGAATATGACCGGATCTATTGCAATTGTAGCAAACAATATTTCTTTGCATATTTGACTGATATCCTCTAGATCTACATTGATTATCCATATGTCCCATTCTATTGCATGCAAAGCATCTACCATTGAATGAATTGTTTATTTGCATATTTCTACATTCATGAGATTTGTGACCATACCTTTTGCAGTTAAAACACTGTCCAGAGAAGGATGAATTAGTCTGATTTATTCTTCTTCTGCATTGATTTGCTTTATGACCAAAGTTATTGCAATTGTGGTAGTATCCATTGAAGGATGGATATCTTTGAGCATTTGGTTGCCTTACTGGAGGTCTTCTAGGCCTGTTCCTTGGATTTCCTGATCCAGAGTTCTTCTGACTGGATCCGGAGCTTTCCCCTTTCTCATATCCCAAGCCTTGTTTGTCATCTACCCTCTTTTGGCTTTCAAGAAGAACTTCAAGTTGAGCAGAGCTTATATTGAATTTCTCTTTGTATTCATTTGCTATTTGAAGATCTCTTTTAAGAGTGTCTATCTGATTCTCAAGTTGTTCTTCATTGTCTCTAGCATCTTCAAGATCAGATTCCAGATGCCTGATTATTCTATCCATTTTGTGACAGTCTTCTGACTTCTCCTTGAGAGATTATTTTAGATTATCTTCACTTTTTCTTTTCTCTTCAATTTCTTGGGTGAATTTTATAACTCCTGATTCCATTTCACATCTTACCATAATGACCTCTTTTGATAACTTTTCACATAACTTGGTTTTCTCATTCAGATCTTCAATAGTATCATTGGCTTCACTTTGACTTGCTAATTGTTGAAGTATTTCCTTTCTTTTCTTCATTGAGATACTTAGTTTTTCTTTGAGTTCATTTATGAAATCATCAGCTTGTTTGAGTCTTTCCCTTAGGTTATTGACTTCAGAGTGAGATTGTTCAAGATCATCTAGGGCAGACTGAAGTTGATCCCTCATACTGTACATATCCATTGAGATTCCTAGATCTTCCTCAAGCTGTTAGGCTCTGTCTAGAGGAACTTAGCTTTGATACCAATTGTTGATAACTGAGAGGGGGGGTGAATTAGTTATCTTAATTATTTGACTTTCTTTTCTTCTTTAATGATTAGTGCAGTATAAAAACATATAAGCATGCATGAACATGAGAGTAGAAATAAACTCAATACACATAACACAATGATTTTGACGTGGAAAACCTTGTTAAGGGAAAAAATCACCAGGTGACTAACCCAAGATTGTATTCTCTATTAAAAGAATAGAAGTACAAAATGGCACTTGCCAATTAGGGCTCACTACCTGAGCACACTGCTCACAAGAGGCTCACTGCCTACAATAGTTTGTAAAAATAAATCAAGTACTTGAATTGATGAAAAGCATCCACATATGCTGAGGTTCAGTTCTAGTTAGGCTCAATATACTGATCTACTACACTTCATTCTTCCTCTGCTTATAGTGCTGCTGTTCTATCACATACCAGACCTGTATAGCTACTTCCACACTGCTCTCTACTTTTCTTTGCACAACACAACACACCACACACACCTTCATATCGAAATCCGTCTGGTATATATATCCACACCAAGGATTTCAACAACTCTCTAGTTGGCATCCAGAATACTCAATATTTTCCTAAATTCTGGTCTGTCAGCTGAATCCTTGCTTACTAAGTGATGCGTATCAAAGAGATACTTATAGAAGTCATCAATCATGTTGGCCAATCATGAATGATCCCTCAAGAAACTTGATCACTATCAATATCTCATTCGGATTAAGGTCTGATGCTCTGTTGGTCAGTTCTTCCTCAGTCTACTCTACCAAACAGGAACCCAACACTTAGGTGCTCATATCTTTTCACTCTTTCATCACCGGAGGCTCAATCTCTAGAATGTATTAGTCATGGTACTCCTCTTGATTTCCCCAAGTCTACACTTTACTGAGATACTTCCTCTAAGAGATCCAGACCTGATTATCAGACCTTGCTGTATGCTCTGTTCTTGTTTACCAGACCAAAATACTCTTCAGTCTGACTTCCGGTATAGTCATATCATGTCCTGCGGATGTGTGGGATGGACTTTGTTGCCATCAATGACAACACTCATGAAGCCACATAGAGTCTCTTGCCAACAGAAACATGATGCGAACCTCAGGGAAGTTCTATCTGATCCTTATTAGCCTTGTGATATGTTCCATTTGGCTCTGCAAGTCACAAAAGTGCTCCACAAACCTTTTTTTTCTCATGCTGACTGAATGAATGCTCTATTCTATGAAAACTGATGAACTTTTGATAGCGATAAATTTTTGTAGATGAATCTAAATCTTCTAAAATTTGAGTATGATGTGGCTAACATGGCATAGAAGCTAAATCTTGCTCTGCAAGCTCTGGTATGAAGATGTGGTAAAATACAGTAGAACATATTGAAACTACAGATGATTGAACTGCAACTAAAATGCAAGAAAATAAAAGAAAGAAAATATTTTTGGTTGATGCAAGATTGCTCTTAAACCTAGGATGCTCCTGCATCAAACACTCAGGGTTGTTGAAAAAGTGAGTCCCTCACTTAGCTGGGGCTAGAGGAAAACCAAGGCGGTCTACCTTAGCCTGAGAAATCTATGATGAATCTTCTTCTGGTCTTCCCTCCCACTTAACCAAATACTCTTTGTACTTCTTGACTCTAGTGCTACATCCAACTCTACTATCCAAGATCTGCTCAATTTGCTCTGGTTGTTGTTGTAGTAACTGGTCCTTCAATCCATCTTCAAGATTGTCACTTGATTCTCCCTCATGATACTGATATAGGTCTGTAATATTGAATATAGGTGATATACCAAATGTCTCTAGTAGCTCCACATCATATGCATTCCTTGAATCAAACTTCTTAAGAATCTTACATGGTCCAAACTTCTTCACCTTCAACTTGTTGTATGTCCCCACTGGAAATATCTCCTTTCTTAGATATACCATTACTTCATCTCCAACTAAAAATTCTTTATGTTTCCTCTTCTCATCTGCTTGCTCCTTATAGTTACTATTCATCTCCTCCATATACTTCCTGACTTGATTATGTAGCGTCTCCATGTATCCTACAAATTCTTCTGCCTCTACACTTCTCGTGTTCTCTATACTGCTGTCTCTTAGCTTTGCAACTCCTCTAGGTTGTACTCCCATCACAATCTTAAATGGTGTCTTCCCTCTACTTCTACTCAATGAGTTATTGTATGCAAACTTTGCTTGCAGTAGAATTAGATCCCAATTTCCTGCTTTGTCTCCTACTAAACATCTCAATAAGTTACCCAAACTCCTATTTACCACTTCTGTTTGTCTATCTATCTGTGGGTGAAATGATGAACTAAACTTTAGATTTGTCTTCATCTTATTCCATAATGTCAAAAAATATCCAATGAATATTGTATCCTTGTCTGAAACTATACTCTTTGGTAATCCATGCAATCTCACAATGTCCTTAAAAAAAAGGTTAGCAACATGTACACCATCATTTGTCTTCTTACAAGGAATGAAATGTGCCATATTTAAAAATTTGTCCACTACTACAAATATAGAATCATATCCCCTCAGTGTTCTTGGCAAACCCAATATGAAATCCATGCTTATATCTTCCCAAGGTCTCTCTGATACTGTCAAAGATTTGTACAAACCTGTATTCTGACTACTCCCTTTTGCAACTTGACAAATTTTGCAACTCTAAAACAATTTCCTTACATCCTTATATATCTGAGGCCAAAAATAATGTTCACTTACCAAAGATACAATCTTGTTAATTCCAAAATGTCCTACCAATCCACCACTATGCTTCTCCTTGATTAAATCATATCTCATTGAACTCCTAGGTATACACAATTGATTTCCTTTGAAAAACATATCCTCCTGAATGAAATAATCCAACAACTTACTTCTATCTGTCACAACAGGTTCCTTACATGCTTTCCATGCTTCTACAAAATCAAGATCCTCTTCATACATATGCTTAAGTTCTTCAAATCCTAGGACTTCTACTCTCCTCTCTGTCAGCAAATTCCTTCTTCTACCAAATGCATCTGCAACTTTATTTGACTTCCCACTCCTATGCTTCAATACAAATGTGTAACTCTGCATGAAATCTACCCATTTCATATGTCTCTGATTCAACTTTCCTTGACTATTCAAATATTGCAAAGCTTGATGATCAGTGTACAACATAAATTCCTTTGGAAACAAGTAATGTCTCCACTTCTTCAAAGCTTAAATTATGTCATAGATCTCCTGATCATAAACTGAATATCTCTTCCTTGCATCATTCAACTTCTCACTAAAATACGCTATTGGTCTCCCTTCTTGACTTAACACTGCTCCTATTGCACTTCCACTGGCATCACAATCAACTTGAAATACTTTGTTAAAATATGGTAATGCTAACATTGGTTTCTCTATCACCTTCTGCTTCAACAATTTAAAACTCTTTTGTGCTCCAGATGTCCACTTAAAGTCCTTTCTATCACCTCTCATTGTCTCTGTCATTGGTGTGCATACAATACTAAATTTTTTGATGAACTTCTAGTAGAAACTTGCTAGTCTATGAAATGATCTTACTTCTCCAATGTTCACAGGTGTTGGCCACTCAACAATTGCTCTTTCTTAGGGTCCATCTTCATTCCTTCACAGAAATCACAAATCCCAAATATACCAATTCTTCCTTCATGAAACTACATTTATTGATGTTTATCATCAATTTCTCTTCTCTCAACCTCTTCAATACTTGTCTAATATGCCACAAATGTTCTTTTGTCTTACTAAAAATTAGGATATCATCTAGGTATACAATAAAAAACTTACCCAAGAATTTATTCAAAACCTCATTCATTAGCCTCATGAAAGTACTTGGTGCATTAGTTAATCCAAAAGGAATCATTAACCACTCATACAATCCTTCATTTATTTTGAATGCAGTCTTCCACTCATCTCCTTCTCTGATCCTGATCTGATGGTACCCACTCTTCAAGTCTATCTTTGTGAAATATTTTGCTCCACTCAAATAGTCCATGATGTCATCCATCCTTGGCAATGGAAATCTATAATTAATAATGATTTTATTGATTTCTCTAGAGTCTGTACACATCCTCTATTCTCCATATTTCTTTGGTGCTAGTATTGCAGGTACCACACATGGGCTTAAACTTTCTCCGATCAATCCTTTCCTTAACAGCTCTTGTATTTGTCTATTTAGCTCCGCATTTTCTGCTGGTGTCATCCGGTGTGCTGCTTTGTTAGGTAAACTAGCTCCATACAATGACTAAAACTCTAGATTGGTGGAAATCCTTCAGGCACATTATTTGATATGATATCTTGGTACTCTGTCAACAATTCAATTATTTCCTCTGGTGGTGGTTCTTCTTTTGCAGTAGTGGTTTGTACACTTAGGGTTCCTCACTTCTTTGGAACCAAAGCAAAACACATGTTCTCATGTCTCAATCCATCCAAAAATTTCCTTCCATCCACCAAAAAGATTCTAGCATTCCCACATGCTTCACTCTTAGGTTCATCTTCCAAAGGTATCAAGATATGTTTCTTCCCATTAGATGTTATAGTATAAGCATTCTTCCTTCCATCATGTATTGCCTTTCTATCATACTACCATGGTCTTCACAAAAATATATGAGATACATCCATTGGCATAATATCACACAATACCTCATCAACATAAGATCCTATATGAAATTTCACCAAACATTGTTCACTCACCGATATCTTGTGCTCATCTTGAATCCATGCTATCTTGTAGGTCTTCAGATGTTTCAATCTCTCCAGGTTTAGCTTAGTCACCATCTCTTCTAAAACCACATTATCTGTACTTCCACTATCAATGATCACTTTACGACATTTACCTTCTGATTTGTATCTTGTCCGAAACAAACTTTTCCTTTGCGATGGCTCCTTAGTTGTATTTTCTTGAAATAATGCTCTCCTCATGACCAATGACTCTCCTTTCTCTAGCTTCCCCACTAAACTAGGTGATCCAATTGGTTCTTCCTCCGCATACGCTGCTCTTGCACTATTCTCTATCTTTTTGCTAGTACTTCCTTGATGACATTCAAATGCTTTGTGTCCTTCTCCTCCACACTTAAAACAAGTTCCTTTGAATGATCTTTTGTCAAATCCTCTTTCATCTCTCTGGTATCTTTCATTGTGGTAAGAATTATGATTCCCTCTGCTATTGCAGTAGGAGCTCATATCATCTCTCTGGTATGAATTGTTATCTCTGTCTCTTTACAGTATGAGCTACTCTCCTTGTTTTTCTCCGCATAAGGTCTTTCTCCTCTGAAATGTGTTCTACCTCTTTGAAATTTCCTCCTCTACCTCTTTGTCTCTACTCATGCCTCTTATTCAACTTGTCTTCAACCTTTGAAATGCAAACTGATATGCTTCTTCTATTGTTGTCATCCTCACCAAACTTAGTTCTTCTTTAATTTTCATCCTCAATCCATTTATGTACCTTGCCACTTTCTCCTTGCTTGCTTCACTATGTCTAGTCCTTATGATCATCTTATGAAATTCTTCAGTGTACTCCATTGATTTCTTTGTTTGTCTTAGGTTTTGCAATATCTTCAACAATTCCAACTCATAGTTAGCAGGTATGAACTGATTCTTCAACTTTGTCACCATCCTATCCTATTTTATGATCTTCTCTTTTCCTCTCCTATTCCTATCTAATTGAACTTCTTTCCACCAAATAGCAGCATGTCGAGTTTCAACTTAGTTTTTGCAAATCTTACTCTCTCCGAATCTTCAATTTCCTCATACTCAAAGTATTCCTCCAAGTCATTTATCTAGTCAATCAATTGTGTAGGATTCAAATTTTTGATATAGTTTTATACTTCCATTCTAGATCTCTTAACCATCTTAGAAATAGCCTTTAACATATTTACCTGATCGGATTCTTCTTCTTCTAGGGCTTCTTCATTTTGGTCAGTAGATTGAAATTCATCTTCCTATCTAGGGTTTAGTCCTCTTCTTCTATCTTCTTCTACAACATCCAATCTAACTTTCGTTGTCCTCATCATCTCTATCATTTTTTCCATTCTTCCAGCAACATTGGCCATAGAAGACATCCTCCTTGGTGCCATTTCTTCCTAGGATCCATTGCAATTGCCTCAATTTGGTGGTTTGATGACAAGGTAGAAATTGCCTCACAATTGGTGCACTATTGACAAGCACAAGTAGACTACCTCAGGTCACCGATCTACTCACCACAAGATCTTCTGGAATGACTTCACTCCAAAAGGATTCACAACTTCACTCTGATACCACTTGGTACAGTCATGGATGGAGGGTCCTAAGAAGGGATTGTCCAAACCATGTAGCTAGAGTAAACACAATGGAAACACCACAATAACAAAATGCAATGGAAGATTCAAAATGCTCAATATATCGATATCATAATGCTTATATGTTAGCAACATGCGGGGCTACAATCAAAGGGCTCACAGTCTTGCTTTCTAGGTGACAACAAAAATGAAAGTTATGGCATTGAAGCACCTTTAGGAAAGAAACTATCTTCAAATCTATCAAATCATATTGTGATCAAAAAAATTGGATAAATGAAAAATCATAAAACAATACAATGCATTACCTAATCCAAATCTTCAATACCTCAAATAGATGGATGCAAGATAGATAGATTGATTGATTTGATATGTTGGTTGCTTAATTCGGTAGCATAATGATAAGATGAAGATGATAGATAGAAGAGGATAGATGATAAGACAATGGATGCAATATGAATGATGCAAAGGCTCTAATGTGATTTCGACAGCATGTAGATACTTAGGACTCAATGCATGAAAATGGCTTATGGATGGCTTGATTTATATGCAAGGATTGATTTGGATGGATGGTTGAGATTGAAAGGCTAAATGAATGATGTGGATGGCTAGGATTGATTAGTTATTCCCACTCTTCAAGGAAGTTGTAGTCATGTGACAAGTGTAAGGAGGATAAAGTTGTGTCATCATGTACACAAAAACAAGTTTACGTGTGATTGTGTACACAAAAAGGATATTAAATGAAAAATGTACTACCACACATGATTCAAATGAGAGTTGGACAAGTGTTGGAATGTGGTGAGAGGTGAGGACCTAATTCAAATATTTTATTTGAATTAGTTGGAAAATTAATTAAATAAATAAGATTTATTTAATCAATTGGCTAGGTGATTAGGATGGGATGGGATTATGATGGGAAATTAATTAAATAAATAAAATTTATTTAATTAATTGAAAAGTTGGATAAGTGGGATTAGGAGTGGGAAATTTATTAAATAAATAAAATTTATTAAATAAATAAGATTTATTTAATTAATTGACTTATGGATTAAGTGGGATTAGGAGCGAGATTAGGACAAAATGCTACATGATGTCTTTAATAATGTATTTGACTAGGTGTTGCAAGACATGGACAAATTTGGGTGTCTACATTTTGCCCCTCTTTGAGATGATGTTCGAGATGATAAGATTTGTGTCGAGTAACATCATTTCAAAGAAATTAAGGTATGGATAGAGGAAAAATGATGGGATGATGGAAAGATAGGATGATGATGATGATGGAAAGATAGGATGAGGATGATGATGGGAATATAGGATGAGGATGCCCCCTGGAGAGGATAGGTGGATTGGACAAACATGGGTAGGCTCTTGAAATGAAATGGATTGGACAAGAAATAAAGATAAGGGAATGGATAGAAGAAATGAAAGATGCGTTAAATGCTGCAATGAAAGGTGAGCAACCATAATGTTTGATATAGAACTAGACATTATGCACCAAGGTAGGAGGACCAAGGCGACAATGTGTCTTATGCCCCCAACGTAATACAACCTTGTCTAGACTTATGAGGAAGAAAACTTAGAGTATTGAAGTCCTAATGCACAAAAGTTATGATATGACCTTAGATGCAAAGGATAGTGCAAAAAACTATTCCAACATACACAAGATATGAATATTAGTTGGAAATGATACGTATTTGATACAAATGCAAGATAAAAAAGTTAACACACACAAGCAAGCAAGAAAGCATGCACAAATGATTCAAAAACAAACAAGGTATTGCCCCTGTCAAGCTATAAACCAATGATCAATCGATTGATTATGATGATAGTGATGATAATGATGATGATAGTGTTGTCATTGCGGGGAAAGATATATCCCTAGATCAACACAAGGATACGGGAATGATATATCCCATTGATGATGATGATGATGATTGATTGATTGATTTGGTTTACGACAAGATTAGGATCAAGACCAAGGATGTGATTGGATAATTTGACTTGATTGATTAACTTGATTGGTATGGATTGAGGATGATTTGCATTTGGATTTATTGCTTGGAATTGATTTGATAAGGATGAATGGAAGAAGTGATTGAATGAATTAGATTGATTTGATTTGAAGAAGTGATGATGATGTGGAAGAATTGATTTGAAAGATTGATTGAATTTTAGGTGTTTATTGATGATGTGGGAGATAGATGCTAGAAGAAGTGTGAGAGATGGATGAAGATGATGATTTGTTAAGATTAGAAGAAAGATGGAAGATGGAAATAGTGTATCGCTTGTGCCTGAGTTGGGGTACTTCCTTCATATCCTAGACTGCCTACATACCCTGTATCCACGGGATCAAGGAATTTAATGATAAATATGAGATGTAGTTCTGATTTATTTTATTGATGGTGATGATGATGAAGGTGGATGGATTGATCGGGTTATGGATTGATTGAGATTAATTGGATGTTTTATGATATATGATGTTATTGATGAGATGGTATGGAATGGATTGATGTGATTTTGATTGATTGATAGATTGGCTTGATTTGATGATTTGATTGGATTTGTTTTGATGGATTGTTTGACTTGATTTGATTAATCTTATTGCTTGGATTTTTGTGGGATTTTTTATTTTTTTGGATTTTTGAAATATTTTGATTTTTTTGGATTTTTTGGATGTTTTGATTTTTTTGTTGGATTTTTGAATGTTTTGATTTTTTTGTTGGATTTTTGGGAAATATTTTAAATGTCAATGGATTTCAATTGTGGTACCCTTTGTGCTAGATACCAAAGACAAGGGGAAAAACTAAGTCTAGGTGGGAAGGAGGTAAATGGAATTGGATGAATGGATAAAAGGATAAGCGATAGTAAATATGATGGAAGGCTCATGATAGATGGATGGATAAAAGGATAGGTGATAGTTGTTTAAGGTGAAATTTGATGCAAGATGATTTGTTAGTGTTTAGGGTTGATTTTTCTAGTTTGTATGAATCCTCCTTTCACCTCAAACATTCAAGGACTTAACCTGAGTAGGAAATCTACTATCAAGTTTTCGGTCACTTAGAATATCAGGGAAAATTGGAATTGTGTAATTTTGTTGTTCAATTAAGCACAATTATGCTCAAAACCCTAATTATGTAAATTCGGAAGCAAACAGACAAATCATGGAAAATGCTCACACACAAAGATATCAAATGACAATCAAATGTGTACCAAATTTTGAAGTTCAGAAAGTAGAACAGTCAGGGACTAATGAGCAGGCACCCTAGTCCAGTGCCATACTTTTTGTCAGGATCTGGATATCTTGTCTATAACTTGTTCTTGCTGTTCCAGAAATTCTTTAGTTGTAGGATCCAGAGGACTAATGAGCGGGCTCCTGAGTCCAGGTTCCTATTTTCTTCTTTGATCTGAAATTCCAACAGTCTGTACTGCTCTCCTGCAAATCCACTTTTTCTACTCCTGCAACTTGTAACCTGCAATCACAAAAAATGGGTTGGGGGTTGTGGTGTTTAGAGGCTTGCCTTAGTCAAGCCCCAGATAGAAATTCAAGTCTTCCGAACACCGTTTTCAGATAAAGAGTGTGTATCCTTGCGAGATAGAGGCAAAATCCAAATGATAAATGATTGAAAACACAATTGATATCACCTTGTAGTGAAGATCTCATGGAAGGAAGATGCTCTTCATGCCATGAGGAGATGGATGCCCAATCTGCAAATACAAACACAATAACAACAAAATTTTTGCTCTGCAACACACAATGAATGCCTTGAATCACTTTAACATAAGCCACAAGTTTGTAATACCCATCTAGTTTACAAATGAATGCCTAAACATGCTTATATATGCAACTACAAACATTCCCACTAAGAATTTTGTAATTGAAACTTACCGTGTCGATGTAGGACCTAAATAATGGTCATAAACTGACAGTATGAAATTGGTCTTGACCTAAATAGGGTAGGACTAGGGCATAGGAGCCCAAGTCCTCCTTCCCTATTTCAGGAAAGGATCATTGTTAAGTGCATCCCCTAAGTCCAAATTGCGATGAAACTTCAGGGTTTTCTCATCGGGATGTCAAATTATCATGAAAGATGCTCTAAATGCATAAACAGGACCCGCGAACTAAACCTTAAGAGGGAAAAGCCCCCAAGGGGACATTTTCTGACATAACAATAGTAAATGGGATGGAAGGTTCATGATAAATGGATGGATAAAAAGGATAGGTTATAGTGGATGGATGTATGCCTCATAATGGAGCTAGGATGTGATCTCAAAGACTATGTTGCATAGGAATAACATGACCCATTCTAGGTGTAGTGCTTAGGATTTTATATGACAAAGCTTATGACAATAGGAATTTAATATAATGATGTGATTAATTTGAAAGGATGAGATATATCAAGAGATATCCAAAGCATATTTCAACATTTTGCCCTATTTCTTTATCAAGATCAAAAGGAGGAAGGGAGGAGGAATGGACTCAATATGATAGGTATGTGGGTGTAATGGCTAAGGATGGTAAGATAGGATAGGATAGGGTGGAAAATGATAGTGTGGTATGGATGAGACAACATGCCCCCAAGTGTAAGTGACATAGAAGATCAACCTACACATGATGCCTGTTTGTCAAGTTTTCATCATGGTACTTATCCAAGGTGCTTGTTTACCAAATTTTCATCATTGGACAAATGACTTTCTCTTTACTATTTTGATTTTTTGTTTGGTGCAGTCATGATAGGAGGGTTCATAGAATGAACTGTCCAGACTGTGCAACAAGAGTAAACACAACAGAAATAACTCAAAGAAATGGAACAAATGCAGATTCAGTCATTCAATATATCAAATAATTTAAATACAAACTGGAGGGCAACATGCGAGATTATAATTAGAGCTCACATACTTGATTACATACATGCACAAGATAAATCTTTGAAGCTCCTTTGCATAAAGTCTAAAATATGGATTATGAATCAATCACCAACTGCTTTCCTAAGGATCTATTACATCTATATATATCATTTTTGGATCAATAGGTTCCTCTGCGTCGGCCAAGGAATGTCACAAACTCCAAGGAAGAGATGTAACATGTTCACAAATAGGTCAGACCTAAATGCATAGAACACTACCTCAAATGAATGTAACAACGTGCAGACCCTTGGGGAAGGTCGGCCACGAACCAAAGGACACTGAATGATGTGTCATTGAGATCCACAAGTCACGAAATGATCTGCAAGCCTTCTCCTTTAGCTGATTGCCATAGACTGTCAGTATGCTCTACTCTCAGAAAATAGTTGATCTTCTAATAGCGATATCTTTTTGGTAACTGATCCAAATGCTCTAAATTCTTGATATGATGTAGATGAATTAATGAAGATGCTAAGTCCAGATCGATAAGATGTGAAATGCCAATACCGGACCACAAGCTGAAACTGCTTCTAACTGAACTACCTGAAATAAACTGAAAAAATGAAAGAACTGAAATGCAAACAAACTAAAATACAAATGTTTTTGGTTTATGTAAGATTTGTCTTGAACTAGGGATCCTCCTACATCATTTTCTAACTTGTTTCTTTTTTTTATTGGGTAACATGACCATTACACATGGCGCCTACGAGTGGGTTTTCACCATGGTAATAGATAGGAGGGACTTAAGTGTCTAGCACTATGAAAGGTGATAGTCCCATTGGATGAATGCCATTGGATAGACCATATCAAGTGTCATTATGCTCATAGATGTTGGTAGGGGATTGCATGGAAGGGAGATGGAGTAGGTGGATAGTGGATTATGAAAGGAAGGATAATGGATGGGGAATAGTGGATTATGAAAGGTTAATGCATGGATGGATGGTGGATTATGATGTGGATTATGTAAGGAAGGATAGTGGATTATGGTGTGGATTTATGGAGGACTTATACAAAAAGATGGATGAAAGGTTTATGCAAAAGCATGGACCATAGGGATGTGATGGGAAATATATGTAGGATAATAGATGAAGGATGGGGAGATGGAGGTATGTGGAAATGTTGTGGAATGGAAGGGAACCATGACCAACGGTTACACAGACCATGATAAACAATGAATCTTTTGATGGGAAGGTAGTGTAGGAAGCAATGGGGATGTTTGCTTAGGAGATGGGTGATTGAGCGATTTACGTACCCACATAGACTTAGTATTTTTATGATCTTTGCTTTGTTTGTGGGATTTTTGGAATTTTTGAATGGAATGGGAATTTTGGATGGAAGGGGGTATTTGGGATTTTTGAGAGGTGGATGCCTCATTCTACTTGCTTGATTCTAGCTTAGGGACCCAAACTATTTTAGTTTTGACCTTTTCTTGTAAAGGTATGGGCTTGGATAGATTTTTGAATGTATTTGGCTTTGATTCTTTGCATTGATGTCCTAAGGCACAAGGATCTTTAGAAATTTTTGGTAGGACTTTTGGATTTATGGATAAAGGCATCCAAATTTGTACTTTTGAATCCCATGGACTTGGTGGAAGTGGGGTTGGTGGAATGAGTGGAAGCTTCATGTTTAAACAATATGTGCATTTGTTGGTCATGATTAGGATTTTGAGGGTATTTATGGATAAATGGATAATTAGGCATTGGTAGAAGTGGTGGTAAAATGGATGGATGGATATTAGGAGTTGAAAGTAATGGAGGTAAAGTTGATGGTGGAAGATGTATGGTCACATGCTTTTGACGATTGTAGAATGATGGAGGTGGAATGGCCATATATGTTTTGGGAATATGATAGGGTTTGTGATGGGAAGTGGTGGACTTAGAATGCATGGAGTAATTTCCAACATCTTTAGATTGTTTACCTTAGGGTGTGTATCCAAGGCCATATGAGCATGGAGGGACATTGACATGGATTGGCTCCAAAATACCTAGTTCATAATGCCTAGGCCTTTACCTTGGTAGTTCATGTTTTGCAGTATACGATGGACAATGGGACTAGGTGTGGTTTGGGAACTAGACTTGAGCTTCTTATTGGATGGAGAAGGTGAGGTGGAGGACAAAGGTTGTTGTTGTCCTAAGGAAGAACACTCATGGATGAAGGTAGTAAGACCGAGTGGATATGATGGTGGATTTGAAATAGGATCGATAGTGGATGTGGATGGAGGATCATTAGGATCTTGATTAGCATTGTGTTCACTAAGATCCAAGTTATTTGTGTGATCTTCTATGCTTGCTTGGGAGACACATGTCTCATCATGACAAATGGAAGTTGGTGGATCATGGATAGGTGGAGAGGTCTCTTTTGTTTGAAGGAAGGCCATGAAACAGGGTGAATGCTCAAGTAGGTCAACAAGACTTCCATTGGATGGAGCATGTAGGTCTTGGGTGTCTTGTTCATGGATGGTTGTGGGGGTATGACTAGGATAAAGTGGCTCATGGATAGGTTCATCATTATGGATATAATCTTGATCATGGAAAAGATATATGTTATGGATGGGGTGAATGGAAGTGATTTGATCTTGACTTAGACAAGGGGTTGATGTTTCCACGTGCTTGGGATTATACTCTTGAGATACCTCTTGGTTTTGGATGGAAGTGGATGACTTTTGAATGGGCTTGATAGGCTCTTGGTCAACAACATGAGGGTAAAATGGATGTAGACTTGGACTTATGATAGGAGGTTCGTGAATAGGCTTGATGGCTTGTGGGTCACATGATGGGGTTGGAAGACTAGACATGGTATTAGAGGACTCATTGGGAGGCTCAAGGATTGGTGTTTGATGACATGGCGATGTTTTATTCCTTACTAGTAGCCAATGGTCACATCCTTTGCAAGTGCATGGGTGGATGGACAATATAATGGATGGATGATAAGGTTCAATGATGTTGTAGGCTTAGGTTTAGGATTTTGTGGAGGGATAATGACATTAGATGGATTAGGATTAGGATTGGATGAAGGGATAATGAGATTGGATGGATTAGGACTTGGATTAGATGCGGGTGACACATGGGATTGGGATGATTTGGCATGCTTTCCCATTTGATATTGATACAACTTGTAAACAATTGGGAAAAATATGGGCATTCATCTGTATTATGGCCTTTGGTCCTATGATATGCACAATAGTCATGTTCATCATATGGACTTTCTTCACATGGGTTGATGGGGGGAAGTTCAATGAGTTTATTTTTGAGCATGTCTTGTAAAACTATCTTAGCCACATGTTTTGGTGAAGGATTAGAATGACATGGTGATGAAGGTAATGGAGGGATTGATGGGTTAGAAGATCGAGGGATCAATGGACTAGGATTGGGATCACATGGTGGTGTTGGGATAGGACTAGTCGGCTCATGTGTTGGCATGTGATTGGATGGAAGAGGCCACTCTAGATTGGTATCTTCCTTGTCAAAGGTAATTAGGTCTTGCATAGGATAACTTGGGCTTGCTTGATTTATGTACAAGGGGCCATTTGGACTTGCATGTGCTTCTTGTTGCAAAGGTGGACTTAGGTCTATCAACGGTGCTTCTTGTAAGGACACTTGGTTGCCTTGTGGATGGGTTTGGTGGTGTGTTGGAATGTTAGAATGAGAAATTGGATG
Organism: Cunninghamia lanceolata; assembly: GCA_027924645.1. Lineage (NCBI taxonomy): Eukaryota > Viridiplantae > Streptophyta > Pinopsida > Cupressales > Cupressaceae > Cunninghamia > Cunninghamia lanceolata. Next base: position 14,690,469 of record BSBN01000972.1, on the reverse strand, counting down.
ATTTTGTTGATAGGTTGATGTGGCATAGGTTGATATAGAATTGTCATCATAGGTGAATGTAATAGATTGGTATAAAGTTGAGGAAGGTGATAACACATAGGATTGATGTGGAATATGTTGAGGTTGGGATGGTATTCAGACTTGTTGTTGTGATATGACTTATTGTTGTTGGTGGTGAATGTGTTGATGTAATGGTTAGAATTGTTGAATTGGTTGATGTTGTTGTGGTGGGATGTGTTGATGTGATAATGATGGAGGGGTTGCATAGGATAATGGTTGTTGAGATACAGATTGATATGGATATGGGTTGATATTGGAAGAGGTATGATAGGTGGATGAAGGATTGATGTGACATGTGGATCGATTAGATTGGTATGGAATGGATGGGGATGACATGTAAGGCTGAGATGGCATTGGTTGATAATGAATAGATAGAGGATGATGTGCTTGTTGGGTTTGTGATTGAAAAGTGGCCATGATGTGTTGGGCTTGTGCTACGAGTTGTTGCATTTGAGGTGATTGGCTTTCTTGAAGTTGAAGTTGTTGAATCATGACTTGGACCCTTTGAATGGTTCATTGGTCTAGATGTTTTGGGGTTTGGTGAAGTATGTGAATGAGTTCGTATGCTAGGTCTTCAAATGTTGTCATATTGTCACTTTTGGAAAATGTTTGATTAGGATTATGATGATGATGTGGAAGTGATTAGGATGATTTGGCTTGGAATGATTGTATGATGATTGGGAAGGGTGATTAGGATATGATTAGGGTTTGATTATGATTAATTGACTAGGATATGTTTATGATGAGATTGATTGGGTAATGATTAGGATATGATGTGGAATGATAATATTGGATGATGTAGATGAAATTGAGTTGGATATGATGTGTAGGATGACTCATTTATGTGTTTGGTGTTTATAGCTTGATTTGGCAATGTTCAAATAAATGATTATGCATATACACACATGAATCACTCATGCAAGACACATAAGAAATTTTAACTTTGAAATATGAAGAATGTGATGATTATTAAGAAAGCACTTGAAGAAGACACATCCACAAGCCCTATGACTAGTCAAGTGGGTATGGCCAATTAGGTCTTACTCTATGATTCACAAGGTTGAATAAGGGTGCAATGAAAGCAAAATCCTACCACACAGCTAGGAGAAAGGGGTAACCCACCCTTCACATTCACTTCCCAAAGGTATAATGTTCTTTGGGGCTTAGCGAAGAGTGACAAGATTCTAACTCCCAAAGGAGTGTGTCTTTGGATTCACACCTTGGTTGAGGTCATCCCTTGGAGTAGTGTGTCTCCAAGTAGGCCTCCTAGATAGGGTTCCAAAAGCAAACCAAGTGAGGTACACTTGATTCACACTCGCAGTTGTTAATTTCCCCTTAGAAAATGAGATGTGCATTGGAAGACAATGAAGACACTTGGTCTTTTTAGATCTAAAGCCAAATGTGTAGGAATACACTTGTTCATTTTAATGCCCAATTTCAATGATGTGATAGCAAACACGAGTTCATTTTAAGCCCAAATCCAAATGTGTTTGCAAATAATCATTAAGAGATGAAAGATGAAATGAGTACACCTGATTGTTTTTGATTTCCAAGTTACTGTTTTGACCAATCCTAACATTGCTCCATCTCCTTTGATTCACCTACAAACCACCAAAACAAGAAGAAACACAAACTTACAAGCCAAAAGGGTTATGCCAAAAATATGCAATTTGTTAAAAATCTGAGATACAACAAAACAAATTGCATAAACAGGAAGTTCAGGAGATGCTAAGCAATTTAAAATTCTTTTTTGTCAAAATTTGATTAATTTTGCTCAAGATATGCTTGTTTGAAGTTTACATGCAAGTTTGACTTTGACTGATCAATCCTGCAAATGAATTATTAGTAGTTTTTAATCCTCCTTTCTTTGACAAACGATAAGATGCTGCAATGACAAGTGTTAGCTACCAAAGAAATCAATTTTGCAACAGTGTAACCAAAGGTGAATAAACAGAGATCAAAGGTGGATTCCTGCAAATCAAAAGCAATGAAGATTTTACTAGAGGCGATCACCTGCCATTCAAAGGTGAGTCTGTATCATGCAAATGTGACTATCTGTCATTCAAAGGTGACTGGGGATTGTGCAAATATGATTTACTATTCACCAAAGGTGCTCAAATGTCTAAAACTCAGTAAAAACCCTAATCAACCAAAGGCGATGAGATACCGACCAAAGGCGAGCTTCTACAGACCAAAGGTGAGCTTCTATAGACCAAAGGCAATTTTCTATAGACCAAAGGTGAGTTTCTTCACTAAAGGTGAGTTTCTGTGGACTGAATGCGAGTTTCTTCACCAAACGCTATTTTATTCATGAAACCTAGATAAGTTTGTAGTCAAAATTCATGGAAACAACCTTCTGGATGCAATGGTGAGGTCATATTTGAGCTAGGAGATCACTTGCAGAAATTTACTTCCAAAAATTGACAAACTAGGGTTAGAAAAATGCAAATTTCTGTAACAAAAATCTACAAAAACTAATGATTAGATCCAATAGGGCACATTCACATTGGGTTCACCAAAATGTGATCAAAAAATTTAGATAAATAGAAAATGATAAAACAATACAATACATTACCTAATCCAAATCTTCAATACCTCAAATAGATGGATGCAAGATAGATTGGTTGATTGATTTGATATGTTGGTTGCTCATGTGACAAGTGTAAGAAGGAGGATAAAGTTGTGTGATCGTGTACACAAAAACAAGTTCATGTGTGATTGTGTACACAAAAAGGATATTAAATGAAAAATGTACTAACACACATGATTCAAATGAGAGGTGGACAAGTGTTGGAATGTGGTGAGAGGTGAGGACTTAATTCAAATATTTTATTTGAATTAGTTGGAAAATTAATTAAATAAATAAGATTTATTTAATCAATTGGCTAGGTGATTAGGATAGGATGGGATTATGATGGGAAATTAATTAAATAAATAAAATTTATTTAATTAATTGGAAAGTTGGATAAGTGGGATTAGGAGTGGGAAATTAATTAAATAAATAAAATTTATTTAATTAATTGGCTTATGGATTAAGTGGGATTAGGAGCGGGATTAGGACAAAATGCTACATGATGTCTTTAATAATGTATTTGACTAGGTGTTGCAAGACATGGACAAATTTGGGACAATTTGGGTGTCTACACATATTATAAAACTACTACCTTCTTATTACATCTAAGAGATGTATATATATCATCTTCAAGCTCATAGAATCCTTTACGTTGGCCTTAAGAGATTTCAAACTCCAATGAGTGATGAAATGTGTAGGAAACATGTAGGTCAGCCTACAACTCATGGTATTGATCCGCAAATGAATGAAACATGGTGTATACCTTAGGGAAGGTCTATCTAATCCTTATTAGCCTTGTGATATGTTCCATTTGGATCCACAAGTCACTAAGTACTCCACAAACCTTCTATTCTCATGCTGATTGAATGAACGCTCTGTTCTATGAAAACTGATGAACTTCTGATAGTGATAACTTTCTATAGACGAATCTAAATCTCCTAAAATTTGAGTAAGATGTGGATGACATGTCATAGAAGCTAAATCCTAATCCATAAGATCTAGTATGAAGATACAATAAAATGTGGTAGAAAATACTGAAATTGCAGATGACTAAACTGCAACTGAAATGCAAGAAAAGAAAAGAAAGCAAATATTTTTGGTTGTTGCAAGATTGCTCTTCAACCTAGGATGCTCCTACATCATGATCAATTTGTGTGTTTATATTATTGGTATTTTTCTACTTCTGGAATACTGTACATGGTTAATATGAACATTGTGTTCTTAATCATTTGTGGGAATGACTTGTTAATCTATGATATTATATGGGGTGTTTAACATGGTTATTCTCACAATTCATAAATTCCCATTAGATATTGCATTGTCCTTTGTATATTTGTGAATATTTTTTATGAAGAAAGGATTGATTAAATTTGGATTTGTCTACTCATTTGGTGTTGCATGAAGATGGAGATCCTAGTTTAGGTTTCTCTATATCCTTTTCTCTCTTCTCTATTATCTTTTATATTTTCTTTATAAAGTGGTTAGATTAGGATTAAAATAAAATCTGATTTGTGAGTAAAGTATTGGAAATAAATTAAAAATCCTATGATAGTATTCAACTTTCATGGTTGTTAATTTAAATTTTTAGATTCTGAAAGCAATGTCATTCTTGGGTTAAGTTTGTTTGCAATGATAAAATTATTAAATCCTGAATAAGAAGAAGATATCTAGCAATGTGTTTAGTTTTATAGGCCCCTTGATGAAACAACATACAATGACTAATTGAGTTATCCTACATGGCCAAGACCTGGGTATAAAGACCTTGGTGTAATTGATCCTTGTTCACAAGGTTGGTTCCTTTCAAGAGAGGTGGGATAGATAGTATTTCATTTGAAGTTGATGAGTGTGTCGAAACACCCATCAATAGTTTCCAAGCTAGAGTTTGGTGTGAAACCTACCCAAACCATAATACTCACACCAGAGGCCATATGTTTCTTGAAGTTTGTGGTTGCACTCATTATTTTCAACTATGGGTGGTTCAAGTTGATGCCTTTGTTCTAATTGTGCCTTTTCTCTAGTTAGCTAGTCTAAGGATGCATACTAGAATTCCAAAGTGGATTCTAATAGATCATTATTTAGAGCCAAAAGATCTATATTTATTCTTACTTTATCCCATTGGCCAAAGAGTTTATCAAATTCATTGTCTAGCCAGTAGTCTCCAATACAAGGAGTTGTCCCACATCATAGTGGAACTATCACCATTCTCTAAATTTATTTTTAGACCAATCTATTTGGTTATGAATCATGTTGATATTTTTCCTATTCATTTATGCTTAGTTATGTGATTAGGGTTATAGTTATTTTTCTCATAGAACTAGAAGCGTTTCTCTTTTAGGAGAGGATTTTATTGCACTATCTGAGTTGCATGCAAGGTAGTCATTTTCTATATATTTTTTTTCCAACATGTGTCACTAAGTCTAGTCTTAGAAATTAGAAGACTCCTTTGCAAGATTATGGAGAGCTTCAATTTCTAGATCGAGTTTATCTGTGAATCTTGAGACTTTGTTCTTACCCATTTGGCACCAAAAATTCCCTTTGGGTCATATCCTTGAGACTCTCTATTCATCACTAAGGAGAGGCTAGATAAATGTTATTATAAAATAAATAGTTGCAATTCTATTTTATAACTTGGAAATTTATGTTGGGAAGGATAACTCTATAGAGCTTGGATATCTTAATACCCACACTGAACTCATGGTCTAGGATATTATGTTGTTGCATTAGCTCCATTATGTCTATACACACAATGCATCAAATACATAATTGAGTGATAGGTCTTGAGAACCCATGGACTTAGATTTCTATGTGCATGGTGAAATAAAATCTATCTCTTAGGAGGACCAAATGTGATCCTACTTCCAGGGAGATTATAAAAAATCCATTTCAGGAGGATTCTAAGGGACAAAATTCTTACCTAAGAGGATTGTAGTTATAGGTGCCAAGAAATTTATAGAGAAGTAAAAGAATGTGGCATGCCTAGTGTCTATTTTGAGGGTCCTATCCATGAGGGGAAGTGGACTGTTGTCATTATGGGTGGAAAATTTGACACCCATATGACTTACTCTTGAGACATTTTGGTGTAGCAAAAGATAAGATAATAGGGATAGAAAGTTGAAGATTTTATGTATTCTAAAATTTCTTAACTAACTGAACATGGTGTAAACTACTTCCTACACTACATTGAAGTAATGCACTAAGTGGACATGTTCTATTATATATAGGACTAATAGATAATGTCTGCACACATCTATACCATCATCTTACCTATAAATGTAGGCAAGAGTAGTCAAATCTTATTGAAAATGATCCTTGAACATTTTTTGAGGTTAGTTTGGTAGGAATATTTGTAAGGTATCTCAACTTGTTGAGGAGCTTCCACCAAAAATTCTTATTGAGGTTACATGTCTGCCTCTCCTTAAAGTGATACTCTAGCTTCACAACCTTGATGGACTATTGTGACTCTAGAAGTTAAATATAAAAATGCATTGCAAATGGATCCCTCATTGAGGTCTAAAATGACCTCGCCATTAGGGTTGAGGATTTTCTTGGAGACCTCTTGGGACGAAGAGTGAAAATGGTCATTGCATAACTCAACTAGTTTTTACATTGGATGGATATGCTTGTGAAATATTTGAGTGAGATTAGAGGACCAGATGTGAGCATGGTGAGTTAGGCCATCTTAAGGAGTGCCATATGAGTTCTTCTTACTACTAGAAGGTAAGTTGAGGGTTGCCTCCTACTCTCTTTTCTTATCTTTCTCATGAGCATTGAAGGTGTCATTTCAAAATTTATATGGTTCAAAAGTGATCTTGCAGTTGTGAACATCATAGAGTAGGTCAACCATATGGGACTTAGGCTCCTTCTTCTACTTTGATTTCTCTGTAATGGTTGACCTAAAGGAGCTTTATGTTTTCTTTGATTATAGTTCTTTAGAGGTCTTAATTTTGTTGTCATAGATATTGAAGAAGTAGGAGAGGGTGATCTTCCTCTAGAAGTCATGGGTGTGGGTATGGTGATTGATTAGGAATGTAGAGATGAGTGAGAGACCATTATGAGCTAAACAGTGGCAATGGAAAAAAAAATGTTGGATGAAAAAGTTCTAACATTTAGATATATTTAGATTTGGAAGGATAAATTGTTAATATTTCTAGCTCAAATATAGATATACTCCAGAAATTCCTCAGGATTACTTTATACTCAGGCAAGCGTGAGTCCTAAAACTTGTTAAATAAACTTGCAAAACCACCCATTTATAATTATCCTAAAATTTTCCATGACTTCATCCTTGAAGATGACAAACTTTTTTGTAAATAAAGTTAATACAACGAAAAGGGTTTATAGATGAAACTGTCAACATTTTAAAAATATAATATATGACTCATTATAATTTTAACACGTAATTATATTATTAATTTTCTACATACAATATGTTTGATTTCCTAATAAATATAAAAATATTGAAAAACATTCATAACTTTCAAACTATTTATCTTTTTTTTAATCCAAAAGATGTGTTACACTTTAGAATTTATTGGCTATAGATTGAAAAAGAAGGTTTTAATTTCATTTTTTTGACCAAGTTAGGTTGGAAGGAAAATTATTTTTTTATATTTTTAAAATATCACAGGAAAAAAATCATAAATAATTATTTATTTATTAAAAAAATAAAAAAAATATGTGTCACATTTGCTCGTGTGTCCTTTACTTAAATCTAAATCTTGGAGGAAAACTAATTTATTTTTCTCATACTTAGGTTGGCCAGAAGGACACCTACTTTTTACGTTTTCCTACAAAATTTAGTAGTGCCTCGTTGAAATATCTAATTTTCACCAAACAAATTTTAAAATTTTCAAAAAAATGTAGTAGCCAATAAACTACATTCCATTTCCTACAACTTTTATTACTACCTTATTTTTAGATTGTGTAGTTAACACATTCAATTTTTGATGTGAAATTACTTAAGTCTATATTTAGAATTTTCATTGCCACTTAGGGAATTGTTTGGCCCATCATGATCTTGCACTCACCCGTAGGTAAAGAGGTTTTTATTTCTAAAGGTCACAAACAAAAATCACCACACTATGCCTTAGGGAATTCAAAAATGTTTTTTCAAAACAAAATAGGTGGTGACTTTATAAGATCAAAGAATAACAAACTAGGATTTCATAATTGGGGCTACTTTGAGAATGAGAGACATGTAGAAAACAATTAAAAAAAGCATGGAAAGAAGCCATGAAACCCAAGGGCATGAGCTAGAAAAACACATGGCCTTACATAACTAGGAATATCATGTGTGACTAGGGGGGTGGCCATTTAGGGAGCATTTCACACAAAATGGTGGTGCATGATTAAAGAAATCCCCATTAAAATTTTGTGTATTAATGGTTTGTAATTCTTTAAGGATAAACCTTTCATGTGGAAGATAATAAACAAATGGTTAGATTACACTAACATTAAATGATCAAAGAGACACATGGGAGATTAGGTTTTATAGGGAAGAGAAACTTCTAAATGTCAAGAAAGTGCTGCAAAAGGGTTGCAACATGTTGACAAGGCAACAAGCCTACCAAGGTAGCAATCAAACATGAGGGGATGATTATGTACACTTGGAAAATATAAAATGGGGGGAAGAACTGATATATATATATATATATATATATATATATATATATATATATATATATATATATATATATATATATATATATATATATATATATATATATATATATATATATATATATATATATATATATATATATATATATATATATATATATATATATATATAAGGGAAAGGAAAAGAGAACATACTAAAAATTATAATACAAAGATACATACCATTAATTAGAATTGAACCAAAGGGAACAATGCAACATGGAAATCCATGTACACATATTATCCTTGAAAGTCTAGCCAATTATTTTTTTTGAAATTCTTATTTGTTGATTTTTTTAGACCATTACCTTTAGGGTAATAATTTGATGAATTCTCCAAATAGATTCTATAATTTGAGGTGAATTTAGTGACTTTCAATCCCATGAATGCTTTCAAATTATCAAAGATTATGGTAGAAAGGACACCAAATCAAGTTATAATTTCCTCTAGGAAATTGATGACCCAAACCTCATTAGCATCCTTGAGAGAATCACTTTAGTCCACCTAGAAAAGTATTCTATTTTAGTCATGATGCATTTATATCCATTGTTAGAGGGAGGATTTATGGCACCAATGAAATTGAGCACCCAATTATTGAAAAGGGGCATCCTCCATAATGGGCTTGAGCTGAAAGGGGTGTTTCTCTTTCAAATCAAATTATAATTTCCTCTAGGAAATTGATGACCCAATCCTCATTAGCATTCATGAGAGAAATCACTTTAGTCCACTTATAAAAGTAGTCTATTGTAGTCATGATGTATTTATATCCATTGTTAGAGGGATGATTTATGGTACCAACAAAATTGAGCACACAATTATTGAAAAGGGGCATCCTCCATAATGGGCTTATGCAGAAAGGGGTGTTTCTCTTTCTTCCAATGAACCACTTGTAAGTTTCACATCTTCAAATTAACTTGTGAGCATTGTGGAACATGGTAAGCTAGAAGTAATTGACCCACATTATCTTAGTTGTCATATTCATAGCTAAATAGTGGCCACATATGAGTCCCTCATGGAACTTGTTCATTAGTTCATTTATTTATTCAAGTATAACCTTAAAAAGAGTCCATTAATGGTTTTGTTGAATAGAAACCCCTTGATGAGTTGATAGTTGACACAAGTGAGGCAAAATTGTCATCTCCATATCTTATCAAGTCTAATGGGATTCATCCTATCTCAAGATAATTTTGGGATCTATAAATCTAATTATTTTGAATAATGATTAGAGTAGAGGGTAGCTCATGTGTCATAGGCTTGGGTTCATTATTTTTAGAGGAGTTTGGAGTTGATGTAATCTTCATAAAGTGTTGGTAAATAAGTTTTAGCATAAAACTAGCTTGGTTGGTTGGATTTTGATATCATATTCCATTATTTTGGTAATCTATCTTACTCTTTTTTCACATATTTCGTGTAGAAACCCAAAAATGTCCATGTCTTGCAACACCTAGTCAATTACAGTATCTAAACATCTTGTAGCATGTTATTCCCTAAGCACCCATATCATCACCTAATTAGTTAAATAAATCTTATTTATTTGACTAATTTCATTTATTCCCTTTCAATCCCATAATCCCTTCTTCTATAATTAAATCAATTTTTATTTATTTAATTATTCATGGCCATTTAATCCTCTCTAATTAAATAATTATTTTAATTGTTTAATTAGTCATTTATCTATTTTCCTATAATTAAATAAATTTTTATTTATTTAATTATCTTTCCACACCATCTCTTACCACAATCCAAAATTAATTAAATATTTATTTAATTAATAAAATCCTAAAAAAATCCTCTTACTTTCTTTCCAAATTTGAACTCATGTGTATCTAATTAATTAATTTAATTAGAGAATTCATCTATTATCCTCCCATATTTTTCAAAGATTTATTTCCTTTTTGAGGATTTAAAACTAAAAGAAAATCTTTCTATCTTTTTAAATCATATCTTATCTTGTTTTATTTCCTCTTTTGTCAAATAAAGAAAAAATCAAATCTTATCTCTAAAATCAAATCTTCTTCCCTCCACATCAAAAAGTATATAAATATGGCCTCTCACAAGCCATTGCATGATCGAATCTTATTCTAACATCCTTACTTTGTCGAAATATTCTTCCAATCCTCTAATTTTCTATCTATTTTCTTCCATCAATCTTCATCCAATCGTTATGCTGCCAAAGTGAGAAATCAACATCAAATCAAGCTATATCGATCAATCATGCATACACTTATCATTCAATATATCTGAGGTATTCAAAAGGTTTTGGGTAAAAAGGTAATTGCATGTTTGTTTTATCTTTCATATTTGTCCAAATTTTTTGGTTACATTTTTGGCACGCCCAGTGGGACAAACTTCTCTTGATTAAATCTTACATTTTTGCAAGTTTTTGTTGTAAAAATTTGCATCTTTCTAACCCTTGTTTGGCAAGTTTTGCGTGTGATTGTTATAGGTGACCTCTTGGGCTAAAACAAACATCATGGTTGCATCTAGAAGGGCCAAGAGGTGAAAAAAAAATATAATTTGACCATTTTGCTGCAGGTCAAATTTAAACAAATGTTTGTAGGGTGATGAACAGTGTTTCTGATGGTGAACAGTGCTTTCTGGCAATGAACAATGTTTACGGTGGTGAACAGTGCTTTCTAGCAATGAACAATACTTCTGGCGATGAATAGTGTTTCTAGATGTGAATAATGCTTTCCAATGATGAACAGTATTTCTGGCAGTGAACAATGTTTCCGGCAGTGAATAGTACTTCCGACTATGAACAGTGTTTTTAAAAGCTTAAAATAGTTTTCTTTTTTAAAACTGCCATAACTTTTGCATATCATGTCAATTTTTGCATTTTTACAGGCATTGGAAAGATGATAGGACAAAATTTGTAGTGGTGAAGAAATTATTAGGTGAATGTATCATTTTATCAGTCAAGCTTTGGCTTCTTTTAAAAACTTTAAACAAGCATGTCTTGAGCAAAATGTATCAAATTTCAACAATTTTTTTTTAAGAGTGCATAGAATTTCATGTTCTTTCTATTCATACAATTTATTTTGCTGTATCAGATCATTTATCTTAGATTTTTACCAGATTGCATATAAAATTTGGCATAACCCTTCTTTGGCTTGTAAGTTGGTGTTTCTTCTTGTCTTGGTGACTTTCAGGGGCATCTAAGGAGCTGGAACAGCAGGGGCATCAACATACATAGAAAACTTAAGGACAAAAAATAATCAGGTGCAACCAATCTATATCTCATCTCTAAACATTGTTTGCCTTCAAACTTTGATTTGGGCTTAAAATCAATCTTGTCTGCTATCACATCATTGGAATCTAGGCTAAAACAAACAAGTGTCTTTCCTATTTGGCTTTGGGATCTTAAAATGAACAAGTACCTGCATTGTCTTCTTTCACACATTTCATTTCTAAGGGTTAATTAACACAACTGCGATTTGTCAAACCCTATCTAGGAGGCCTGCTAGTTGATTTCATTACCCTAGGGATGACCTCAACCACATGTTTTGGCAGGGTATATCAAAGGGGGGAGAGTGAAAGCTGTACCTCAATCTAGCTACGTAGTCATTGGGATAGCCTTGTGGCCCTGGGTGATTCCAGACACAAGGTGAAGTGGTATTCGCTTACGCTTATGCCACATCCCTTCAATGGGCTAGTGTTCATAGATTTTGGCTCCTCGTACCTTGTGTATATAGGGGACACCCTTAGTTAACCCTTGTGTAGCCTAGCTTAAGACTTATCAGCCATACCCTACTTAATTAATCATTAAGGTTTGTTGTTGTGTTTGCAAGTGTTTGCTTAATCATAAAATCCAATCTTGCAAGGAAATTTGAACATTGTGCTTGGTGTGTGTGTTTATGCATTTACATTCTATTTGATATTCCCCAAGTCAAACTACCAATCTTTCCTTATCATCTAAGCAATCACATCCTAAGCAAACCCTAATTCATCCTAATCATCAATCCAAGTTATCCCACCTTGTTATCCCACATCATCCTTATCATTATCTTGATCCATCCAAGTCACCTAACCCAATCGTCCACACCATTATCAAAACCCAAAATCCAAATCATCCCAATCAAAAATCAAGACCTTATTTGATCATTATCAACATTTAAAATCCAAACTCACTTGAGATCAGTAGTCTATCTCAAGTAAGTCATCTAATCAAATCATCCAATCAATTCTATTACTTAAGTGTCATTAGTCTACCTTAGGTATAGAAAATCATCCAATTAACTCTATTACTTAAGTGTCACTAGTCTACCTTAAGTATAGAGAATAATCCACTCTTTGAAGAAAAATAAATCATCCTAATGTATTGAAATTTGATCTCCAACATTGCAACCCCTCTACATCCTCATATCCTACTCTACCACTTGTAAACATGGACATGGCATTTCTAAACAAGACCTATGAGAATGATTCTTATGGCACCAAAAGAATGCTTGATCAACTTAAGTGGTTATATAGAAAGGAAGAAGACCCTGTGTCATCACAACAACAAATCACCCAACAACAACAACCAATCACATCACAACAACAAGCCCAATCCTATGTGTCACCTTCACCATTATCCCAACCTACTTCATCCACCTATCATGCCTATGCTACATTAACTCAACAACATCCACCTCAAGATCATCCAACTCATTTCCACATTCCAACACATCATCAAACCTATCCCCAAGACCAGCAAGTGTCCTTACAAGAATTACATGCAAGCTCAAGTTGTCCTTTGTATATAGACCAAGTGTCCTCACAAGAAGCATAGACAAGTCCAAGTGGCCCTTTATACATATGTCAAGTGTCCTTAAGTCCAACTTTGCATAACTTAGCATCCTTTGACAAGGGAGAAACCAATCTAGCAAATGCATCTTATGAGTCCTCTTCACCATCCACTCATATGCCAACACATGAGCCAATTACTCCTATCCCAACACCATGTGATCCCAATCCTAGTCCATTGGTCCATCAACCTTCATCACCTTCATCCCCATGTTCCACCAACCTTCCATTAAAGGATTCCATGGAGATACTTTTGGAAAAATTGGTTCAAGAAAATTTGGTTGAGCTAACCCCACTAAGATCATATTCTCCATCTATTTTTAAACCTAGTTGGTATAAATATGATGAATATTTTACATACCATAGATATAAGGGTCATGCCATATCTGCTTGTGTAAAGTTTAAAAGATTGGTCAATAACCTAGAAGATTGTGGTAAGATTGTGTTAGATCAAGCCAATCTATCTAATCCCATTTTCCTTCCATATTGCCCAAGTCCCAATCCATCCAATCCCATTATACCTCTAGCTAATCCTAATCATAAGCCTACAACACCATCTATCCTAATTATCCATCCCCTCTATTGTCCTATCACAGATACCCTTGCAAAGGATGCGATCCATTAGTTACTAGCTAGGAACAACTTATCCTCATGTCCAACACCTTTCCTTGCACCCATCTAGGAGCCCTCTATTAACATGCCTAGCTCTTCAACCCCATCATGTGACCCACAAGCCATCGACCCTATTTAAGAACCTCTTATCATGAGCCCAAGTCAAAGTTCATCATACTCTCTAATGGATGAATACCAAGAACCCATTAAACTTATCCAAGAGGCTCTTACATACCCTTCCATTCAAGTAACCCAAGAGCTATGTCAAGAACATAATCCAATGCATGTGGAAACATCAAGCCCCCATCCTAATCAAGATCAAATAACTTCCGTGCACCCCATTCATAACACATATCTCTTCCATGATCAAGATGAAACCCATGATGAAGAAGCTATTCCTAAGCAACTTGATCCTATACCTATCCATGAGCAACCAATCTAAATCTAACCCATCCATAATCTATACCTTCTCTATGATCAAGATGAAACCCATGATGAAGAACCTATCTATGAACACCTTGATCCTATCCTTCTTCCCATACCAATCCATGAGCAAGATATCCAAATTGCTCCAATCTATCCTCCATCTAGCCCCATCCATGATCTACAAACATCCACTCCCCTTGATGAGACAAAGGCCTCCCAAGCAAGCATAGAAGATCAAACCAATAATGACCCTTCCACATCCACCATCATATCCTATTGGTCTTACCACCTTCATCCATCAGTGTTCCTCCTTAGAACACCAACAACCATTATCCTCTATCTCACCTTCTCCATCCACTAAGAAACTTGTGTCTAATGTTCCACCTATACCTAGTCCTATTGTGCACCGCATGCTTCAAAACATGAACTACCAAGGTAAAGGCTTAGGCCTTCATCAATAAGGTATTTTTGAGCCTATCCATGTCAAGGTCCATCCACGCTCATTTAGCCTTTGATATACACCCCAAGGTAAACAATCTAAAGATGTTGGTATTTCCTCCATGCCTCCTAAGTCCACCACTTCTTATCACAAATCCCATCATACTCCTAAAACATATGTTGCCATCCCACCTCCATCATCTTAAAAATGTCAAAAGCATGTGACCATACACCTTCGACCATCAACTTTGCCACCATTGCTTCCAACTCTAAATATCCCTCCATACACTCTACCTCCACTACTTCCAACACCTTATCCATCCATCCATAAATCCTCTAAAAATTCCAATCATGACCAACAAATGCACATATTGTCTAAACATGAAACTTCCTCTCCTTCCACCACACCCATGGGATTCAAAAAAAAATAAAATTGGATGCCTCTACCTATAAAGAAAAAAATCCTAAGGGTCCTCATGCCTTAGGATATCAATCCAAAAAGTCAAATCAAAATCCATCCAAACCCATACCTTCACAAGAAAGGGTCAAAACTAAAATGGTATGGGTCCCAAAATAAAAAGCAATCAAGTCAAGTGAGGCATCCACCTTTCAAAAATCCCAACCATCCTCATCCATTCATAAATGCCATTCCATTAAAAAATCTCATATTCCCCCATCCCACAAGCAAACCAAAAGTCATAAAAATACTAAGTCTATGTGGGTCCCTAAATGCTTACATCACCCATGTCCTAAGCAAATATCACCATTACTTCCTACACCACCTTTCTATCAAAAGCTTAAATATTTATCACGGTGTGTGCAACCATTGGTCATGATTCCATTCCATTCTGCAACATTTCCACATACCTCCATCTCCCCACCTTTCATTCAATATCCTACATATCTTCCCCATCCTATCCCTATGGTCCATACTTTTGCATAAGTCTTCCATCCACCATTGCATAAGTCTTACATAATCCATATCAGAATCCACTATCCTTCCATCCATAATCCACATCATAATCCACTATCGTTCCCATCATAATCCACCATCTACCTAATCCATCTTTCATGCAATCTCCCTTACCAACATCTATGAGCATTTGACATGGTCCATGTGATGACATCCATCTCTAATGGGACACTTTCATGGCACTAGACACTTGAGTCCCTTTCGTCCATATCCACCTATCCCATCCCAATAGATAAAAAAAATCCAAAAAAAAAGAAGAAAAAAACATCAAAAAAGTAAAGAGAAATTGCTTCGTCCAATGTTGAAAACTTGGTAAACAGGTGCCTTGGATAAGTACCATGATGAAAACCTGGCAAATAGGCGTCATGTGTAAGTTGATCTTCTATGTCACATACACTTGGGGGCACCTTGTCTCATCCACCATATCATTTTCAACCTATCTTACCATACCATTTCCTACCATCCTTATCCATTCCACATACATACACTTAGCCCATTGCATTCATTCATCCTCCCTTCCTCCTTTCGATCTTGATAAAGATTGGGGGCACAAATGTTGAGATATGCCTTGGATATCTGTTGGTATACCATATCTTTTCCAACAAATTGATCCTATCATTATCCTCTTGTCATTAGCCGTCTTTCCATAAGTCCTATTGTTATAAGCACTGTCATGAAAAATCCTAAGCATACTATCTAGAATGGGGCATATTATTCCTAAGTGACATAGCCTTTTGAGATCACATCCTTTCTCTTACGTGGACATCCTTTCCACTCCACTATCACCTATCTGTTTATCTATCCATCCTACATACATCCTTGCACCTAGACTTGGCTTCTCCCTTTGTCATTGGTATTTAGCACTAAGGCTACCCCAAATTGTAAATCTATTTGACATCCCAAAACATATCAAAATCCTAAAAATTGAAACATCAAAATCCAAAAAAAAAATGAAACATATCAAAATCCAAAAAAATTGAAATATCCCAAAAAATACAAAAAAATCGCAAAATGACCTGAAACAAATACAAAAAAAAATCATAAAAAGTCTTGAAAAAAAATACAAAAAAAATCAAATAACCAATAAAAAATCCAAGCAATAAAAAATCAATCCTCATCATCCAATCAACTCACATTCTTCAAATCATTCCAATCAAATATTCCACTCAATTCTTCCAATCCAATCATCACTTCGATTCTTTCATTCCAATCATCTATCTAATCTAATCCCATCATCAAATCAATTATCCAATCAAAACCAATCACTCAATCCAATCAAATCATTCAACCCAATCATTCTAATTCATCCAATCATCAAAATCATTAATCAAAATCAATCTATCAAATCACTTCTTCCAACTCCATCCAATTCTTAATCCACTCATCAATCCAGCAAATCAATCCAATCATCAACCCATTGATTCAAATCAACCCAATCATCACCTCATCGAATCAATCCAATCATCCAGCCATTCAACCAATTCAATCATCACTCATCCCACCATCATCATTAAACATTATCAGAACTACATCTCATCTCTATAGTTAAGTTCCTTGATCCCATGGATACAAGGTATGTAGGCAATCTGGGATACAAAGGAAGTACCTAGATTCAGGCACAAGCAATACCTTTCTTTCATCATTATTCTAATCTTCATTAATCATCATGTTCATCCATCTCCTATTTCTTCTATCATCTATCTCCCTTATCATCAATAAACATCTAAAATCCAATCTATCAAATTCATCCATTCAATCATTCAAATCAATTCTTCTTCAGACACTTCATCACAATTAATCTCATCATTCAATCATCCATCCAATAAACTCAAATGCAAGTCATCCTTTATCCATACCAATCAATTTAATCAATCTTGTTAAGTTATCTAATCACATCCTTGATCTTGATCCTAGCCTTGTTGTAAACTCAATCAATTAATCAATCAATTAATCATTCATCCTTGTGTTGATATAGGGATACATCATTCCCCGCAATGACAACACTAATATCATCATTAATCAATCAACAATTAATCATCAATTTACAGCTTGATAGGGGTAATACCTTGTTTGTTTTTAAATCATTTGTGCATGCTTGCTTGCTTGCTTGTGTGTGTTATCTGTTTATCTTGCATTTGTATCACATCTGCATCATTCCAGCTAATATTCATATCTTGTGCATGTTGGAATAGATTTTTTCATTATCCTTTGCATCTAAGGTCACATCATACCTTTTATGCATTAGGACTTTAATGCCCTAAGTATTCTTCCTCATACATCTAGACAAGGTTGTATTACGCTGGGGCATGAGACACATCGTCACCTTGGTCCTCATACCCTAGTGCATAACGTCTAGTGCTATATCAAACATCATGGTTGCTCACTTTCATTGCAGCATAGAAAATCATCCTTTCTTCTATCCCTTCCCTAATCTTTTTCAATCCATTTTATTTTGAGAGCCTACCCGTGTTTGTCCAATCTGCCTATCATCTTGAAGGGGTATCCTCATCATATCTTTCCATCATCATCTTTTTCTTCTATTCATACCTTAGCTTCTTTAAAATGATGTTACTCGACACAAATTTCATCATCTCAAATATCATCTCAAAGAGGGGCAAAATGTAGACACCCAAAAATGTCCATCTCTTGCAACATTACATCATGTAGCATGTTTTGCCCTAGGTACCCATGTCATCACCTAATTAGTTAAATAAATCTTATTTATTTGACTAATTTCACCCCTTTCTATCCCATAATCCCTTCTTCTATAATTAAATAAATTTTATTTATTTAATTATTCATGGTCATTTATCCCCTGTAATTAAATTTGCCTATAATTAATTAAATAAATTAAATATTTAGTTAATTAATAAAAACTTAAACATATCTTCTTGCTTTCTTTCCAAAATTAAACTCATGTGTATCTAATTAATTTATTTAATTAGATAATTCACCAATTATCCCTCTCATCGTTTTTAGGATTTATTTCCTTTAAAATAGAAAATCAAATATCTTTCTATCTTTTTAAATCCTATGTTATCTTGTTTTATTTCCTCTTTTGACAAATAAAGAAAAAATCAAATCTTTATCAAATCTTATCTCTAAAATCAAATCTTCTTCCCTCCACATCAAAAAGTCTATAAATATGGCCTCTCACAAGCCATTTGCATAATCAAATCTTATTCTAACATCCTTACTCTCTCAAAATATTCTTCCAATCCTCTAATTTTCTATCTATCTTCTTCCATCAATCTTCATCCAATCGTTATGCTGTAAAAGTGAGCAATCAACATCAAATCAATCTATATCGATCAATCATGCATACACTTATCATTCAAGATATCTGAGGTATTCGAAATGTTTGGTCAAAGGTAATACATTTACTGTTTTATCTTTCGTTGTTGTCCAAATTTTTTGGTTACATTTCCCCTTAAAGGAGATAATCCTTCACACTAGAGTGGATTGCAAATGCCTATGCTATGGGATACAATATTTCTAAAGTGATTAAGGGACTTCATGAGGGCATATGATTATTTCTCCATAAATGTGTACCTGTCATCATCTTTAAGGGTGGAAATCATGAATGCTACTAGATGGCCATCTCCATTCACATGCTTTTAGGTTATAACAACTGCTACACTGATATCCATATCATATGCATAAAAAAATTAAGTCCCTAGAGAAATTAGCACATACTAGAACTAGGGATTTAATGATAGCCTTTTTAATGAGCCAAAATGACTCTTTTACTTTAGATATCCAACAAAAATTGGCATCATTTTAGTAGTGACATGATGTGTCTTACTAGCCCAACAAAGTTATAAATAATCTTTCTAATGAAATAGGTCTTTTTGAGAAAATATTCAAGATTTTTCTTTATGTGAGGCAACATGAGTTTATTAATGGCCTCAAAATGATCCAAGCCTATTGCTAGACCATCCATAGATACAATATGTCCTAGGACTTTTCCTTTAGGGACAATGCAAATGTTAGGACATAAGTGATATTTACCTTAGAGAGTCATAAAAGAAAGAGTTAATTTGTAGGCTTCTTAGTGGTGAGTTTATCAGATATTGTATTATATATCTAACATTATGGTTTACATAAGATAGTGATGTTTTAGGTCTTATAGTACATATATTTTGTTCCACATGTGGTGGTACTATGACAACAACCATAAGGTATTTGGATGGAGAAATCACAACCACATAGGTGTTAAGTACTTGCTAGAGCATGATCAGTAATATAGGATCACATGCTATAGAATTGGTGAGCATGTGACATGGCCTAAGGGATGGATAATATTGTGGAAGTTAATATACAATACAATGTAAGTAGTCAAGAGTGAAGATATGGTTATATGTGCAACCATAGGAAAACAAAGATGGTAGCAAGGGATATATTGGAAACATACTTGTATTGATAGTGTAAAGGATGCAACTATTGTTTCATAGTGTGTGATAGTGGCAAAGTATATAAGATGATTATCCATGATGAGATATCATATTTTATGGAAAGTGTGGCATGCTGATGTCACAAATGTATAGAATATGGTTACATTGACTCTTTTTGTTCTACATGTTAGTTATGTGCTTGGGTAGTTGTTATTCCTTAAATCTACCTATATATTAGTTTTTATGAATGCACCAAGGTTACTTGATGTGAAGAATTCATGATATAGACATTGAAGGCATTGTGTCCATTGCTGGTGTGAAAAAATAGAGTGACTGCATAAGTGGAGTATGTTGTATATTGAGACTCAATGTCCAAAAGACCTTGTTGTATTGGATTTATTGTGATTCTGAATAATACAATTATGAACATCTATTTTGTTGGTGGGTTTTCTCCCATAGGGGTTTCCCACATAAATCTTTGTGTCTTGTGTAATCTAATGATGTCATACATTTCCATTACTTTCATATATGTGCTAATGTTTAGGTTTGATACATGCTAACTATTAATTGAACAGATAATCTTAAGAACTCATAATTCCAATTTGTCAATCCTACTACAAAATGGTGAAAATCCCTAATAGAAAATGTATTTTCTTGGGTTAAGGCAAATGCCAAATTCATGACATTGTTGAAATACTTCTTGTAGATGATCATGATGTTCCTTAATGGGTGCTTTTGAGAACACTATGTTATCATCTAAGTATACTAGAATATACTCATTATGATTCCTTTAAAGACAACATTTATGGTTCTCTAAAAGGTGGTCCTCATGTTAGTCTAACCAAAAGACATCCACTGATAAAAAATATTGCCCCATTTTGTGGTAAGTTCTATCTTGAATTTATCTTCATCCTTAACCTAAACTTAGAGAATTCATCCAACAATAAATACATAGTCAAATTAGCCACCTTCTGTCATAGTTGATCCATCAGGTGGACACAAAAACATGGTCTTTGAGAAAAGCTTGGTTGAGGTCATGAAATAAACACATAATTTTTTTTCCCCATTCTTCTTTTAAACATGCAAAAGATTATAGATCCATGTAGAGTGATTTATAGGGAATATGATCTTGGCTTCTATCATTTTGATGAGCTCATTTTGTATCACTAGCTTAATGTGAGGATTCACTAGTCATTATTTCAATCATACATGACATGTGAGATGGTCACTTTAAATAGTATGTTGTATGACATCTCAGTCATACACCTTGAGATCACTATAGGGAAAAGATCACATCTTTAAACTCTTTGGAAAGAGTCACAAAAATATCTTCAAAGCCATCACGCAACATTTTTGTCAATAATATATTCTTACCTAGAAATAGTTTGTATTCTTGATAGTGTTTAAGTTTGATGACCATAGCTCTTCACTTATTTCACTTGATTTGGTCAGTGGAGTCAAAATATTGTTTAGAGTGACTATTCCTTTTGGTATCTTGTTGAGACTTAGTTGTGTGACCTAATCACTATAAACTTTGGGCACCTTTTCTCCTAGTTCAATTGAGAATGTTTCTTCATTCTAAATGAAAAATATGATATCTTTATTACTATCAAAAAATTACCATTAAACATAATTATTAGGGATATAGTGCCAAACAACCATCTTGACATAAGTAGATGTGCATACACACATTCATAGTGTCAAAATATGGGCACACTCTAAGATGAGTAGTAGAAAACACAAAATTCTAAAACACACTCATATTACTACAAGTTAATAAACCATGGCCAATTTAATCTTTAGTATAGAATGAAGACAATGATTCTCTATTAGAAAGCCAAAACATATTTAAAAGAAATCACAACCCTTATTTATACAACTATAGAAACCTTATGCAATTGCAACCAAAGGAACTTGGGGATACTTTACAAAATAATGGAGAAGGGAGAGGGGGATATATATTGGGAGAGCCATGTAAAGTCTACCAAATAAACTTAAATTGATACCAAATTAGTGGATGGGATGTGACACAAGTGAATAGTTATGGAATCCAACTATAAACAACTAAAACCATGATTGATTCCCTTACATGTATGTGCCACTTATTATCTTTGAGAGTATAGGGCTTGTGTGCTCAAGTGATGATTGAATCCTTGCCAACCATAATGAATATTAGGTGGAAACTCATAATTAATCAATGTTGTGGATAGTGGATCACATTCTAGACATGAGGTGGAATGCACCACATCAGTTAGTATTAACTAACCAACAAGGTCAAACACACTTAACATAAGCTATAATCTTATAGCTTATGTTAAGTGTGTTTGACCTTCTTGGTTAGTTACACTTTCTGAGACATCTTGATTTTTGAGTTATAGAGCTTCTAGAATTACTGTGTGATTGCTTTTTTTGTGTCAATCACACAGTAATTCCAGAAGCTCTATAACTCAATCATGGACTGTGTAAATATCATGTCTACAATCTTGATTTTTGCTGCAATCACATATTTTTAGAAAATATAATGATTTAAGCCTTGAAAGGTTCTATTTAAAGGATTTTAATTGAAGAGGGTTTGATCAAACCCCTTTAGATTCAAACCCCCTTGGATAGAACCCCACTAGTTTTAAACCATACCTATAATGGAGTCTCCTCTACACCTATCAAAATGCTGATAAAAAACCACTTTTGATTTACCTTTTGGGGGATCAAATGAATTCATTTAAAATTTATGTTTTGTAAATATGTAGTCCTTATTAAAAGCTTCCCAAAAAGTATAAGTTTAAATATATTTAATTTGATTATTATATTTATTTTTTATTTCTTGTGAATGTAGGTTTTTCACCGAACATCAAGTTCTATGTTCTACACACATGGAAAATAAGTAAATTAGTGAATTTTTTTTTGAAAAATATCTATGCCCTAGGTATTGATGTCCTTGTTTCAACAAAAAAAGAAAAATTGAATTTTGATATATACAGAAAAAGTTTTCTTTTACGGAATACGCCTATGTCTAAATTATAATTGGTTTGACTTCAAAACTTAATTAAAAATAATATATTCAACAAAACATTATGAAACCAAATGCATGCCCTATATATCGGTGTCACCAATCTAAATTCAAAAGAATCAGAATGTTATCCTTTGTAGAAAAAAATTTATGTGCTACAAGATACACATCACTTTAAAAAATGTTGTTTACTATTAAAAACTAGTTATCAAAGGAGACACAAAAAAAATTACAATTCAACTCCATTTAAAAAAAAAAATTTAGAATCTACAAACAAAATCTAACAAATCACTAGTTCGCATCATCTTCAAATTCCTAATAGTTTAGTGGCTATAGGTGTCAAAAGTGAAGATTTAGTTCAAAATGTTGATTTCAATGTCAAGTTTGGCCAAAAAGTGTAACCCATTATTGTGGGATGACCCAAGAGTATTGTAAAAGGAAGATGGCTTCCATATGAAGGTTCTTAAAATAAATGGGATCCAAATTCATTTAATAATGGGAATGACAAAGAAACTCTAGACTATTGGATATAATCTTGGAATCAACAATTAACAAAATCTAAAAGATGCCAATGTGGTGGGAACTTAGTAATTCCTAAAACCACAAGGAAGCATTCCAAGGTGTATCTCACCATAGGGTTAGGCATGATAGCACATATAAGAGGATGATATAAAAGTAATAATACTATTAGATATATTTATAATATCAATGGTTGATGTGTCTAAAAGGATGCAAGAATGGTCATATACTTGAATTGTTTTGAAAGGGAAAGAAGGTGAGCAAGAAGGTGGGACCTATTGTGACATCAACATCTTAGGATCAAACACTTTGTATAATTAGATAAATGATGAATGGATCACATTGATTTGTCTTGTTAAGTCACCACAAGGACAGAGAGTTACAAAGTCAATCAACATGAATTCGTGGGACCCATGTGAATAGGAGATTCACAAGTGAAGAGAGTCTTTGGAACTTATGAATATTGAAACTAAAATATCTTTGGAGGAGATTAAGGCTTAGCTAATTCAAGAAACAAGATGCCATGAATATCACTAAGATGGTGGAAGCCAAAGGAATGATTTCACATGCACAATGATATCTACATCTTAAACATTGAGCCACATACATCATAGGGGATGATCTAGGAATTGAAGAAAGAGAACCCCATGGACCCAAGAAAGATCTAAAGTTCAAATAAATTTTCCAAAATGGACCTAAGGAATCCATCTATGTTATAATCTATAACTTGAAGGAAGTGAGATAGGAAAACACACTACAAGTTGTTCCTACTTGCATTATAGAAGCGACTCATGAAAAAATTTTCCTCTATTTTGCAGGTTCCCATGGAAAGTGCATGCTAAGGAATGAACCTACATGATAACATACTAGAGGGTGCTCTACTTTATATAGACCCCATGATATCCTTTTGTTCTTGAATCATTACTTTACATGAATGTTTATGAGTGGTACACACATTAAGATACATGCTCATTCTACAATTTACATGGACCTTAAAGTGGGGATAGAATGTAATATTGAAATTTCAATACCCATGCCATTTCCTATTTAGTTTCATGCCCATTTTGAGAGAATTATTTAATATATTTACATGTTGACAAATGGTGTAATCTTGTGCAAATTAGGGTGACCTCTTCTCCCATTCTATTTAGTTATCCATCTAAACTCATCCCATACGTTTATCCACTCCTTATCCATACACACATTCTAATATATTCATCTATTTACACATTCATTACACCCATTCATACACATATCCCTATATATTATATTATCCATTTGATTTGAGGATTTTCATTTCCTAGTTCATTTCTATGGATGCGAGGTTGACTCAATAGTCATGGACTTGAACCCTAAAATTTTAAAATTCAAATTTTGGTTCATTCCCACCCATTCCTTCCTACCAAGGGCTGACCTAACACAAGTTTGCATGATTTATTTTTATGTACTTAAATTTAAATGAATTTAATTCCATTCATTAATAAGACTTTGGATTTCAAACATTTTATCTCATCCTAAAGAGAAGAATATTTGGATTTGGTGTACTAAAATGAATCTAGATCTACACAATCATCCTAGGAGCATTTATATGATTAGAGAGCATTGTCCTTGATATTTTACCTAAGTTTTTTGGGGGTTGACCTAGGTGAACATGTCCCCTTGTGACATAATGACAACTCTCCAAAGGTTTTTCTAAATACCAATAGATCCAATTATTAGAGAACATAGAGGAAACATAGGTGAATTAGGTGCAACAAAAATCTAGATTATACATTTAGCTAAATAATTTTTGTGGGCATGGATATAACCTTGATATGTGGACTCTACCTTCCATAGTGTAGATAGAATTCTCTAATTCCAATATGATTTGAGCACACATGAACAAACCGACTCATAAGAGATATTTTCTCAACAAAGGCGATCTAAAACATCTTCATAAAAAGTCTTTTAAAGGAATACAAAGATGCTTCTAGGAGAAAGAAGCTTCTAGAAATCTCAACACAATTTTTTTTATATATTCTACTAATAAAATATTATATATAATGTGAAGATTCTATTCTACTATACTAACTAATCAAATATTATGCTAATGAAGAGGCTATCGAGGGGCTAAGCCTTATCAATTCCTCCCTGTTTAGAGGAAACCATCTCAACTTTCTCCTTAAGATGGAGAAAATGCTACTCAAAAGATGCCTATGAGATTCACTTGGCTTGGGTCAGTAGGGTATCCTTATGACAAACCAAGTATGTAGTGGTAGTCCTACACCTAGTAGAGCATGTACAAACCTTAAAAATGGTATTTGCATCCAAAGGAGGCTAAAAATCTACAATATTATTCTTAGGATGAGAGAGAGAAACTTCTTCTAATTGAGGTAGCTCATATTGACTCAAATGATTAACATTAATCACATCATGGATTCCAAGCTAGGATGGGAGGTCAAGTTTGAAGGCATTATCTCCTCTATGTTGGAAAATGGTATAAGGTCCATATCTAATAGGCTTGAGATTATGACGTTGTTGACCTTTTAACCTTTTCTTATCTATACAAGCTAAAATGGATGTGATTCTTATCATGAATTTCCTTATACTTAGCTTGAGAAGTTTGAAGAGTTGCCTACACTTGTGCATGAATCTTTGCTATGCTGTGAATAAATTAGAAGCTAGTCCCTATTCCTTTTTTTGGTGTGATGAAGAAGCTATAGGAAGAGTAACTAGAATCTCATATGGAGAAAGAGGTTGATATTCATAAAATACCTCAAAAGGAGAATGACCTATGGATACATGTTTATCTCTCGATTAGAGTTGTGTTGTAAAACATGAAGATAGCTATCACACTATTTATTCTTGGTGTAGTGGATCTTGACAGAATAAACTAAAGTTTAATTAACCACTTTAGTCTAGCCATTTTTTTATAGATGAAAAGTTATAGAATATCAAAGCTGACACCCAAAAAATTCTAACGTGATTTCCAAAAGTTACGCAATAATCTAGAATCATGATTAGAAATAATAGAAAGAGGCAAACCAAACTAACACTATACATTACTAGAAAATAAATCAGTAGCCTTAGAGGATCATCAATAGTTTTCTTACAAGGGATAAAGGTGGTCATTTTTTAAAATTGACACACCACCAAAAGATATAATCATGTTGTCTGAAGGTAGTAGGAAACCTATTGATAAAATCTATAGAGATATACTTCCATGGATGAGAGGGAATAGGAAGAGGATGATACAAGACAAGTTTTTGATTAGTAGGCTTATCTTGGATACAAAGAGAGAACCAATGAATGAAATCTTCTAATTTATTTTTTATGGAGGACAATAGAAGTACCATTATAAATGTTGTAGAGTTTTCGTAGTGCTAAATTTCACCCCATAAGAAGAAGAACGAGCCTCCTTAATTAGCATTGACTAGGCAAAACTAGTAGGAACACACAACTAGTTGAACTTATATAAACAACTATCTCTAATTGTGTATTCTAAGAAAGAAATTTGGTTGGTGATAGTGGGATGTTTCAGAGCATGTATAACTAGTCTAAAAGATGCATCATAAGAATACAAATATTTTCAATCCTCATATGCAACAAATCTAACATCTGGGATATGTAATGCTTTGGCCAGAGGGCAACTCAACAAATCAATAACTTTATTAGTATTGCTCTTTTTATATTTAATGACTAAGTCGAACTATGGAATATACAAGGCCCATTTCAAATGACATTGTTCTAGAATTTTAGACTGTGAATTCAAAAACATAAGGGGTTGATGATCAGTATGAAGAACTATTTCCTTACCAAGAATATAGTGCATCCATTATTTAAAGGCTTGGACCAAGGCATATAAATCCTTATCATAGGTTTTGTAATTGATCTTGGATGTAAAGATGCCTTCAGAATTATATACTATAAGGTGTCCTCCCTATTTAGGAATAGCTCCTATAACATAGTTAGAGGCATTAGTCTTAGTCTCAAAGGGTTGTTGTTCAAGATATGAAAGAATAAGTATTAGATCTAAGAAAAGTGTCTCATTAAGCTATTGGGATGCTTCATATGCTACTGTAGTCCATGAAAAATTCTTTTGGTTAGACAAATGGTGAAGTGGTTAAGCAATGTAGGAAAATTCTGAATGAATTTTCTATATTAATTCATGCCCTTAGGAAACTATTTAGATTTTCAACACAATGAGGGATAGGCTAATATTTGAGAGATTTCAATTTATCAAGGTTTGCAAACACTCCATTTTGAACATGTTGAATATGATCTTCTAAAAACTTACTAAACACTAGAATATCATCTAAATACACAATAATGAAATTTCTTAAGTGAGCTATGAAAATACCATTAATGAGCCACATAAATGTGGTAGGAGAATTACTCAGTCCAAAGGGAATCACTAACCATTTGTAAAGCCCATATTTAGTTTTGGAAGCAATTTTCCAATATTAGTATGATCCATTCATACTTGATGACATCCTGAAGTGAGATCCATCTTTGTGAAATATCAAGCTCCCTTAAGATGTTCTAGAAGGTCATCAATCCTAAGCAAAGGATATATGTTCTTTATAGTGATTTTACTTAAAGCCCTATAGTTGGTGATCATTCTGCAAATGTCATCCTTCTCCTTTTTGTGAATAATAAAAGATAGAGAGCCACAAGGAGAAGTGCTATGTTGCATCTTCCCTTTTTCCATAAATATTATTTATCTTCTCTATTTTTGTACTTTTAATTTGTCAGAGGTGGTATAATGGAAAATTTGGCAAGGAAGACACTAGAACCAAATCTATAGAATGATTGATAGTTCTAAAAGGTAGTAAACCTTTTGTTTCTTCAAAAATATTCAAGTATCTCTCCACTAAAATTATCATAGAAAGGGTATAAACTTATCCTAATTATCCTTCTTAGCTTGGAAAATGATACAATGTTAAGTAAATTTTAATAAGTTTACCTATTTAACAATATCATTACCTAAAATGAAATGTTATTGAACACTAGAAGAATAAGTAATCTTATACACCTTACCATCCTTTTAGATCTAGTAGGTGTTTAGGCATCCATCATAAATTACACTATGATCAAACTAGAATGGCCATCCAAGAAGGAGATCTGAACAATCCAATTGTGTTACATCACATTCAATTTTATCCTAGAAAGGACCAATAGAAAAGGTCCCACTTCTTTATGTGCATGACTTTCTACAAATACTTCCTCTTCTACAACTATATGGTGTAGCACATATGAATGTATAGACTACACATTACAAGAAAAACATTTTACACATATGCATTAGCAACCAAGCTCATAGAACAATGGAATGTTCTTGTTTTGTTTTATGGGAAGGAAAGATATGGAAAGCTAAGAAGTATGAATAAGAAGGAATAAAAACTAGAAAATTCAAAATGAAAATGCATAAGATGTACAGAAAAGGAGGAAAATGTAGTGGCAAGAAAATGGATATGTTTAAAGATAACTGTATATGTGGGATAATGTGACAAGCCAATATAATCTCAAATTGAAATGATGACTCGGTGACAAAAAGAAGTTTGTCAACATACAACTAGTAGACAAGTGATGAAAAATGAGAATAAGAAAAGCATGGTAAATGTATAGAAGGTGAAATGAGGATATCCAAAGCATGGAAACCATATAGAAGGTGAAATGAGGATATGCAAATCATTCCAAATCTCTCTCTCTCTCTCTCTCTCCCCCTAAGGATATGCTAGACCCATAGAAGGTGAAATAAAGATAAGAAAATCATGTCAATCATGTATAAGGTGAAATGAGGATATACAAAGCATGGAAGCCATATAGAAGGTGAAATGACCTAAATTATGCCAAACATGTCTCTCTCAATAAGTCTCTCTGTCATATTCTCTTCCACACCTTTTCTCTTTCCCTAACTCTCTCTCTCACTCTCCCCCCAACTAAACATATAATGTTAGACATATAGAAAGTGAAATAAAGGTAAGCAAAAATGTCAAACATATAGAAGGTGAAATGAGGATATGTTAGTTTGTTGTTAGCTTTTAAATCTTCTCTTGGCTTCAAGAATATAAAATTCTCTACTAATAGTACCAACCACGAGAAGGTGGAAGCTTGTTTGGCACCACTAGAATCTACATTAATAACACTACTAGAAATAAATAAATAAAATACAAGTAAAATGTAATCAAATCACAAAACTTAAGTGTACATAACATACCTTTGTGTCATACACCAATTCAATCTAATGAACCATGTGGATCTCCTTTACTCTTTATGTTGTCAAGTATTGCTTCATGGTCAGACTCACAAACTTTCCATAAGTTCCTATTCAATTATCTACTCCCATATTTGATCAATTGATCATTTGATGCCACATCAAGGTTATAATAATGAAGAATTTTCCTATGTGTGTTAAAGTCTTTGAACAACCACACATCAGACTTCTTCATTGGATACCTCCTAAGCCATGTTCCAATAACAACCATCGATCCTGTAGGATACTCAATGTTTTCTCCATCTATGACAAGGGCTATCAATTTATTTTTTGTCTCAACATAATGACATAAATAATAATTTGTTCCTTTATCATTATCTTTATCTACAATAACTGCATAGATATGACATGCATTAAATTACACAAAAATGAGTAATTCAATAAATGATACAAAAATACTACATCATATGATAAAATATATTAATTTTTATTAAGTAATGCACCTATAATACATGGTTCAACTGGATCTAAAATATAGTCATTTAGTCAATTAAAGATCCCATCTACATGAGTTGTAGTGCTCCTAGAAGTCAATACGTCTGAAGTGGGCTTAAATTTCTAGCACACAATTCATCAACCCACTCTTTTGACTCACACTCATTCCAAGAAAAATAAGTACATGAGGAACATAAGAACACCATTTGCCTTGTATGAATAGTCAATGAAGCTACATTTGAGCTTCTAAAAGAGTGCAACCCACTTGATCATGTCACTATACAACAATCTTCATATTTTGCAATGTTAGCTTCTTCTATCAACCAAAACAAATCTACAAACTGTAGACTTACCTTCATTACTTGGACCCATTGTAAAGTTACACCATTCAACAATGGATGCTACATCTATCAAATTTACACTGTCTTCAAGTACTTTAACTCTTCTCATGTTGAGGCTCTTTTAATATATGTTCTTGCACCATCATGCTCCCCTTTTCCATTCCTAGCTTCAAATACATTCCATATATGTTGAACACCACTCATCATATGCATCATACTCAACCAATAGAACATCCATGAATTCTTAATTTGTGATTCACTATTATTTGACCATATGATATGCTAACCAAACATGATGTTTTTACTACTCAAATTACCTTAGAACATCTAAATGCAACCTTGCACAAACTCTATAGAATGTGTGTGATCATAACTAATATAAAAATAATACTCCCTTAAGATCTTTCTATCTTCCTCTATATTGTCGATTGTATGAATGAACACTATATGCACAAATATAGCAAACTAAGTGGAGTTGTAATACTATGATTGAATCTCATTATGTGGTTGTAGTATATAATTCTCTGTAAATTCTACAATTGACATGATCATATGAAGAGGAAATGTGTCATTTCATAACTTGAATTGCAAGTCCAACCATTGAGCTCTATGTGTATGCCTTGCATACTCACACTATTTTTTCTTGAAAAATAGACATAAATGTAGATACTAATATTTTTCACTCACCATTTCACATTTTTTGCCTCTTTAGAAACTTTAGAGTGTATGACATGACATATTTTTCAAATGGTACTAGTTCATTTCTAATTGCATGTGTATTCTCCATGTGTACACAAGTTCTCAAACATTGTAAACCACCACAATTATCACATGTTCCATCCAAACATAATTTCTTATAAAACAATTGTCTTTCTACTCTTTTACAACAAAATGCTTGAAATCAAATATCTTGTTGATTTAGCTGGAGTTTCTATCATACACTCATACAAAATATCATTAGTATGAAAAGATACACATATATGTCAAAAAACATCATAATGCATAGAAAATTCTATGTGAACTCTACAACAAGAAGTTGTGCATGTGTGATTTATTCTAACATAAAAATATTTTTCAATTTCAAAATACCTTTGACTAATTTGAATTTGATGATAACTCTATATAATTTTAGAGAAATATTGTGTTTGAGTCATCTCCAAAAAATGCTTTGGGTGTGGCTCATAGTTTTGACAACCAATTGTTTTTCTACAACATCCATTTGATTAGGAGATACTCTGGTGTTATTTCTCTAAAATTATTCAATTATAGATTTTAAGGCTTAAACTATGAATTTATCATTCTGTGAGAGTCTACCAAAAAATTCCCATAGTTCATTTCTATTCAGGTCCTCAACTCTTTCACACCTCCCAATGGCTTTCATCAATGTTTTTCTACATATCTTTAGTGCTTTACTTGTTTTTCTTATCAAACAAGATTTCTTTGTTTGATTTCTCACTATAACTGATGTAATGACATGTTGTGTAGCATTACTATCTTTGGTGCATGAGGTGGAACCTACTTTGATATGCATTGATTAGATTTTTTACAATAGATTTTTCACTATTGGTATGTGATGTTCTTAGACCAACAATCTTCATGATTGGTATAAACTTAAGATTTATTATTTCAATAAATAATTGACATCTTCCAGTTTCACTTATGTAAATTCAAAAAATATTTTCCATATCTTATTCACATTTATTCTACAAGTACATTCAGGAATTACTTATCAAGAATTGGTTTTAGAATATTCTCTCAATTTCAATTAAAAACTTAGGCTTTTAATGCAAAAATATAGGAGGTGTTCTCAATGGAGAACTTGAATCATTAGATAAATTTTGATCATTCAACGCTTGATCAATTGGTGTAACATTTATTTTCACATTTGAAATTACATCATCATTTTAAATTGGTGATTGAGTATTTTCTACAATATGAAATTGAGATGGAAAAGATAACATACCTTCAACTCCTACATTCAATTTCTTACTTGCACAAAGTTTTTACATTCATTCTCTTTATTTCTCCAAATCCTTCTCTCTTGGATGCTTTATGATCCAATTCAATTGGAAAAGATGGTTGATCTTCATTTATGGAGTTCAAAATTTCTTATTTTCATGAAGTTGTCTCATTCATTCTCTTTTCTTTGCATTCTTGGCTTCACACTCCTCTAGTGTTTGATTTTTTAGTCATTTCATTGGCATGATGTTGAATTCTATATCAATCTAACACAAATGGTAAAAAAGACAAAAAATAATTGACAATTTATCAAATTCAAATACAAAACATGCAATTAGAATGTTTTGTGTCAATGTAAGACAAAAAATTAGTTAGTTTTGTCAATCAAGTATTACTTTAGTATTGGACTAGAACAACTTGAAACATTTTTGCGATTGCCTATTTTTGAGCTTAGCATTCCAATAGTTATTAAGGAAGTTAAAGCTATGGACATTGTTAGTTAATGCTTTATAGATAAATTTATCTTTAATATTACACTTGAGGGAGTACCATCTATCCATTTAAAACTTTTTAACTATTCAACATCCTAAATGCAATCAATAGGAAATTGAAAGCCTTTATAAGTTTCCCTCAGAATGGAGTAAGTCCTCCAATTTGACTGTGGTAAGTCATATTCTTGACTTAGGGAGGTCCAATCTATAAGTTGACTATTATAGATGATATTATTAAAGTAGTGTATACCTTTTTGATACCAACTCTTGGCTAGGCACCCCTAAAGTAAAGCAAGAGGCTTCCCTTTATGCTCAAGGTTCCACTATATGGATCTATGGGCAAGAATTTTCTTATTAATAGCCTATATGAAATGGAAGTTAATTACTTTGTCCTTAACCATCTCCCATGCTTTCCATAGACTACTAAACACTATGGATCCTGTAAGAGTTATAACACACTTGCTAATGAGAAGATCACATATAGACAGAGATCTCCACTTTTTGGCATTCTTGGGGACAACAAGCAGAATATTATTTCTGACTAACACTTTCCATGGATCTTCCCCATCAAGAGATCTAATAATCCATTTCATTGCCAGGGAAATTCTATGTTTCTTTAGATCCTTAAGACCTAATCCCCCATGGCATTTGTCCATACAACACCAATCCCATTTGACTGTATGTTTTTTCCTCTTACCTTTTCCATCTGACCACAAAAACTTCTGATTTTTTTTTCTGCATCTCATTTACTTGATAGTTGTTGAAGAGACAAACATAGGCATAGTATAAACTATATGAAGATAGGATCTTTTGATAGACCTAATTCCTGCCACCTAAGGACAGATATTGCCTATTCCATCCATCCAATTTTTTTTCATCAATTTTGGTTTTGATCCATATCCACATTTCTTTTACATTGGGGCTAATTACAAAGGGAATCCCCAAATATCTGACTTGTTTATGCCCCCCACTGAAAACCAACTTTATAGAACCACTCTGGAGGTGTATCAACCCACATAAGCATGATGGACTTGGCATTAGACACTCTTTCCCTAGAGGCCAAATAGAAAAATTCAAGTTTTTGAATTAGATTTGTTACATTCTTTTCTTCAAGTTCAACAAAATTTGTAGTGCCATCTACAAACTATATATTTAGTAGATCCCTCTTATCAGGGAGTGTTATACCCCTGATCCTAGGAATAATCTCTGACTCCCTTAGTATGTAATGAATAGTAATAGATGCAATTACAAACAATGCAGGTGCACAAGGGCATCCATGCCTTATCGACCTCTCTAGGAAAAAGGTCTAAGAGGGAGTTCCATTTACATCAACTTGTGCTACTGCATCACATAACATTGTATTGACCATGTTGCAAAATTCATTAGGGAACTCGAAAGCCTGAAGGGTCATCTTTAGAAGTGACCATTCAACCCTATCATATGCTTTCTTAAAGTCCAATAAGAGAATAGCAGTGTTTTTTAGAATATCTTGCTCATTCCATAGCTTCCCAAATAGTTAGCAAGTTCTCTAAAATATACCTAGCTTTGATAAAACTAATTTGGGTGTTTTTAATAAATTTGGGAAGAATATCAATTAGTCTTTGTTGGTTTACAGATTTCTCATTCAACTCTATATTCTCTCACCCAAACAATGACAAATGTAACCATAATTGAGTCA
Source organism: Cunninghamia lanceolata (assembly GCA_027924645.1). Lineage (NCBI taxonomy): Eukaryota > Viridiplantae > Streptophyta > Pinopsida > Cupressales > Cupressaceae > Cunninghamia > Cunninghamia lanceolata. The sequence goes on along the minus strand of BSBN01000972.1, from coordinate 14,655,862 downwards.
GTTACAATAGTATTTTATAACCAACTCTCTGCTTATTTTACAAGGCGGCAACTACCTTTGAATGAAATACAATGAATTAAACTACGTATTGCTTTTAAACAAAAAGCAAGGGACAGGTAAGGATTTTGACTAGAAATCTTTGAAAGGAAAACTCACACTTCTAATATGACTGAAAATAAAGAAGTTCAAAGATTTTGAACACTAAATATGATGAATAAAGAATTATAAATCCATCACCATGAAGCATTCATTCAAAGATAAATATTCATAGCAATGAAGTAGAATGAACATATGAAACTTCAACATAGATAGAAAAACAATCACTGGTAATATATTCAACTTAGGAAGCATAATATCCAATCACCATAACACAAAGGTTATGTCTCTTGAACAACCAGTCTGAATTTTCTTTCTATATTGAAGAGATTGAAAAATAGAAAAGTAACATAAACTTCTAAATTTAATGGGTAAAACAAAAGTTTGCCCAAAAAAGAAGATCCATACTATGTCCTTACTACATCTATTTATATTGTCCACATAATAACTATCTTTAGAAAATTGAATGGTTTCTTGAAGACAACCGTTTTTAAAATAATAAAATTTTAGAGAAAGTCTTTGAACCAAATATTTAGAAATGCATAAAAGAAATAAAGTCTAAACTGCCACCCCTTCACTTTCCTTTGGGTCTTTGATGCTTTCTCTGCCTTGATCTTCTACCATCACCTCTCGCACCTTCATTCTTAACCTATACTCTCGATACTTAGTTATGACATCAGTGATGTTTTTGCTTCTTGGCGTTGTAGTAATCTGCAACCTGGTTCTGAATCTTGCCAATGTTTTACCTATCCCTACTATAGCTTCCTAAATATCATCACCTCTATTCTTGAAACCATTAAGATAAACTTGTATGAGGCCCATTTTACCAAGTGATTCCTCAGTGATAATTTTAGGATCTGTAAGTTCCTTGCAAAGCATATCCTTAGCTTCATTTGCGATTTCTTTAGGATCTTGCAAGTTCTCTTCAAACTCATCTAAAATATTTAACTCCAGTGATCTACAATCCCTTTGAATACCAATCATTATATCAAGGTATTCATGTAACGATTTGTTAATCTATTCAATGAGATTGTCATACATGTTTAATTTCCAATTCAATGAGTCAGCTCAGGATGGATCAATTTCACGGGGATCACTAGCCAAATTTTATTTTACAAGTGTTATAGGATCCATAGATACTAGTTTAGAAACTTCTTTTGAGAGTACATAAGTACTACCTTGCTCTTTCCTTACCTACTGAAGCTCATTGATTAACTCTTTCTTTTTATTATGTACCTGAGTGTAACACTATGTTTCCCTAGTCAAGAAGAATAAAATTTCACAGGATAATTTTTCTACCCATCCAGTAATAGCCTTAGCAAAATTTAGATTCTTTTTGATTTGTTGCATAATGCTTGCATCAACTCCTACAACTTCTGAATTAGATGCATCTTGAGGCATGCATGTCACAATTGATTGGATAAAACTTCTCAAAGATAAAATCTGAGATTGAAGTTTTATATTTTCTTTCCTCTCCTCCTTGGCTCTTTAATTAAAGCACTTAAAGAAAAATTGGCATGATATGCATCTCCCTCCAGAGTAGAAGGACCCAAGTCTATATGACTTATTTTGTAATCTACTTCAGTTATCTCATCCTCATTCAGATCTTTCACTGGGTCAGCAATCTCTAACATCTAATGACCAGAGGCAGTTTCATTTACCATTCTAGACATTCTTTTGGCCTTTTTAAGCTTGGAGGTAGTTTACAATAATTTGGCAACTATATCCACCTCAACTGCTATTGTAGCCACAACCTTTCTCTTCTTATCCATGTTGGGAATTAAGGTGTCTCGACCTTGGTAATTCCTTGTATTTTTACATTGTATTTATTTATTAATTGCCTATTATATTAATTGGATGTAAATCCTATGTTGTCATATTGTGGGAGTTGGCACAATGATGTGTCATCCTACATGGCATATGACCACATGTATTTTTTTCCTCACATGAGGAGATAGGTGTCCCACTTAGTGGTAGGAATATTTTTCCATGTGTCGGCATCTTGGATGTTGTGTAAGGGAATATTGACTGAAATGGTCATGACAGATTCCTATGATAAAGTTATGGCATGTAAGAGTCAGAAATAGAAGATCCTATGACAGGTATGGACATGTGTCATGAAGCATCTTTGAAAAATGCATCTTTGGGCGCCCCAAGGTGGACTATGAAATGTTGTAAGAGAAAATGCTATTTATAGCCTGTGTATGACAGATTCTCTTACAACTGTAAGTTATGACAACTATGATAGTTGTAAGAGTCATAAAAGCATCTGTCATAGCCCATTTTGGAAATAGGCGACCTCCTTGGGATGGGGTGACTTGACAAGTGTCAAGAACATCCTACAGTGTTGGACAAGTGTCCATAGGCATGGGTTTTTGGCCACGAGGCCATGTTGGACGCCCATCCCTATGTGGAACCATTTTTGCCTTGTATATTCTATATAAATAGGTACTTTGGAGAAGAGAAGTATTATAGGTTTGACAGGTACTATTATGCTACCGGTTTGTCTCCATATACAAGTGTCGAAGACTCCTCCAAGAGAATTGGCTCTGTGATTCTATTGTAACCTCATTTGTTTATGTAATACATTTGAGCTGTGTTTTGGAGTGTGGGTTTTTTCACCCATAAGGGTTTTCCCCAAGTATATCTTGTGTCTCTCTCTTTCTGTCTTACATTCTTATGTATTTGTTTGCTACAATATCTCTATTAGTGGGTTAAAATAATCTATAATTGTAAAGATAAAATTAAATTTGCACTCTCCTCCCCTCATTAGATTAGTGTAGGAAACATTTTCCACACACCTAGCTTCCTTTCAGTTGGTATCAGAGCCTGGCGAGTTTTGGTCTTAGCTATTAGGTAGGGGTTTTTTGAGTTGATCTTAAGTTGAGTGGGATTCTGTGTAGAGTATTCTGTATCTTGTTGAAGGAAGGAGATGGGAACCATATCTGGAAGAGTAGAGGTGGAGAAATTCAATGGCACAAATTTTGAGTTGTGGAAACTCAAGATGGAGGACCTACTTGTTGATCGTGACCTATGGGAAACTGTTGATGGCACTAAACCTATGCAGTGCCACAAAATGATTGGGACCTCAAAGATTAGAAGGCTAACTGTCTCATAAGACTCTATCTAGTTGACTCTGTCCTATTGAATATCCATGAGGAGAAGACCATGAAAACTCTTTGGAAGAAGCTGGGAGATGTTTTTCAGGCCATGTCCTTAGTGAACAAGCTCTTTCTGAAAAAGAATTTGTTTACTCTAAAGATGGAAGATGGAGGATCTGTTGCAGACCATATGAATGCTTTCAACATGATCATTGCACAGTTGACATCTATGGGTGTGAAGATGGAGGAGGAGGATCGGTGTATGACCCTACTTTGTTCTTTGCCGGATTCATGGGATCATCTTGTTTTGGCTATTGGAAGCACCACATCCACATTCACAATGGATGAAGTGGTATCTTTGCTGTTATCTAAAGAGATGCAGAGAAAGTCTTCCGAGGCAACCAAAGAGGCACTGTGGTTTGTGGAAGACCCAAAGAGAAAGGGAAGAAGAAGGACAAGAAAGGTGAAAAGGGTAGATCCAAATCCCATGGGATATCCAAATCTCCTGGAAAGTCCAAGGCTATCTATTGACACTGTGGTAAAACCAGGCATTTTTGAAAGGAATGCAAAAGGAGAAGAAAAAGAAGAAGAAAGCTCCTAATTCATATTCTGATAAGTCACAAGATGATGGTGATATCTTCATCACAGCCTTGGCCACCCATGCATCTAATGATGTGTGGTTGATTGATTCTGGTGCATCATTCCACATGACCTCGCATCGAGACTGGTTCACAAAGTATGAAGAGTTCGATGGTGGAAGAGTGTACCTAGGTGACTATTCTCATCTGAAGATTGTTGGTCGTGGAAGAGTCTCAATCCAATTCCCTAATGGATGAGTGAAGGGGATCACTAGGGTTATGCACATTCTAGGCCTAGCATGGAACCTGCTTTCTGTAAGCATGTTGAATGATGCAGGTGTACATGTTGTCTTTTCAAAGGATGGATGCAAGATGATTAGAGGATCTATGGTGCTTGCGAAGGTTACTCGGAGAGGTACTCTATTTCAGCTGGAGGCATGCATTTCATAGTGCAATAGTTCTTCTGAATCGAAGAAAAGAGCTACAGTCCCTTCATCCCTACCATATAAACGAGTAGTGAAGAAATCTATTGTAACTAGTTCTGATGGTAGTGCACATGCTTTGGAAGCTAATCTTCCTATTGAAAAGACTATGTTATGGCATTTGAGATATGACCACATTGGTGAGAAGGGTCTGCAAACCCTGAAAAATAAAAACTTCGTTGAGGGGTTAAATGATTGTAATCTTGAGTTTGACTTTTGCAAACATTATGTATATGGAAAACAAAACCATGTTCAGTTTTATTCTAGTTCTCACAAGGCTTCTGGTGTGTTGGATCTTATTCATTCTGATGTGTTTGGTCCAGTTAATGTTCCTTTGATTTCTAAATCTGTATATTTTGTATCTTTTATAGATGATTATAGTAGAAGGACATGGGTTTATTTTATCAAAAGCAACACTGAAGTCTTTAGTCAGTTTAAAGAGTTTAAAGCCTTTACTAAAAATTAGACTAGTAAAAAGATTAAGTGTTTGAGAACTAACAATGGTGGTGAGTTTTGTTCGGTAGAGTTTGATAAGTTCTATAAAGAGAAAGGGATTGAAAGACATAAGACAAATCCATACACCCCGCAGCAAAATGAAGTTGCAGAGAGGATGAATAGGACACTGGTGGAGAAGGCTAGGAGTATGCTTAGTGGAGCAAGCCTCGAAACAAAATTTTTGGGCTGAAGCTATTGCCACTTCTTGCTATTTGGTAAACATATCTCCTACATCAGCTCTTGTTGGTAAGACACCTATGGAGGTGTGGTCTAGTAAGAAGCCTTCAGTTAGGCATCTTTGTGTTTTTGGTTGTGAGGCATATGCACATGTACCTAGGGAGAAACTGTCTAAATTGGAGAACAAGGTTGTTAAATGTATTTTCATTGGCTATGGTGTCGGTGTGAAAGGATACAAGGTTTGGGATCCTGTGATTGAAAAAGTGTTGTATAGCAGAAGTGTTATCTTCAGAGAGATAACACCTTTTTCTGTTGTTCTACAGCCAGAATAGATAGAAAAGAAAGAGGATGTGGTTCAATTTCCTTCTACCCCTGAGAAGACTGAATAGATAGACCTTGTGAGACCTGATGATAAGGAGAGCTTTAGCATCTCTGAAAGCTTAGAAGAAGAAGCAGAACCTCAACCTCAGCCATTGAGGAGGTCTACATGAACAAGAAAGCAGCTTGATAGGTTTGGTTATTCATTACTTGATTCTAGTTGTGCTTTTGATTTACTTACTAACACTGATGAGCCTAGAACCATGAAAGAGGCTATGGGCATAAAAGATGCAGGTTCCTGGAAGGAGGCCATGGAAGATGAGATGACTTCTTTGGAAAATAATAAAACATGGGACTTGGTGCCTTTGCCTGATGGATGGAAACCTATTCGATGTAAATGGGTGTTCAAGAAGAAATTTGGTGCAGATGGTAGTGTTGAAAAGTAAGGCTAGATTGGTTGCGAACAGGTACTCACAAGTGGAGGGAATTGATTATGGTGAAGTTTTCTCTCCTATTGCAAAGTTGACATCCATTTGATTTCTATTATCTCTTGCAGCTACTTATGACTTAGAGGTAGAACAGATGGATGTGAAGACAACTTTCCTTTATGGTGATTTGGAGGAAGAGATTTACATGTCACAACCAGAGCATTACATAGAGAAAGGTAAAGAAAATTTTGGTTTGCAAGTTAAAGAAGTCTTTGTATGCTTTGAAGCAGTCTCCTAGGATGTGGTATATGAAATTTTATGCCTTTGTGTTGTCAATTAGATATCTGAGATCAAAATTAGATCATTGTGTGTATTACAAATTTGACAATGATTGCATTCTCGTTATTGCATTGTATGTTGATGATATGTTGTTGATTGGGAATGGTAAGAATATGATTTCTGATTTGAAGTCTCAGTTGTTAGCATAGTTTGAGATGAAAATTCTTGGGGCAACTAGGTACATTCTGGGAATGGAAATCAGAAGAGATAGAGCTAATAAAAAACTTTGGTTAAGTTAGAGTAAGTCTGTGAGGATCGTGTTGGATAGATTCAACATGGCAGATTGTAGACCATTGTGTGTTCCTATTTCATTGGGGACAAAGTTGTTTGTTAGTGATTGTCCAAAATCTCCTAGTGAGGTGGAGGACATGAGCAGAGTACCTTATGCTGGTACTATTGGTAGTTTGATGTATGCCATGGTCTGTACAAGACCAAACATTGCCCAAACAGTGGGAGTCCTTAGTCAATTTATGACTAATCCTGGACGGGTACATTGGGATGCAGTTAAGCGAGTGTTCAGATATTTGAGGGGTACTTTTGAGTATTCCATATGCTATCATAGTAATTTTATAGGACCTCCACATTTAGTTTGTATTTGTGGATTTGTGGATTCTGATTGGGCAGGTGACATTGACAGCAGGAGATCCACCAGTGCCTATGTGTTTACTATGTTTGGTGGTGCAATTAGTTGGATGAGTAAGAGACAACCTATGGTTGCTTTGTCCACTATAGAAGCTAAGTACATGGATGCAACTCATGCTTGCAAGAAAGCCATTTGGCTTAAGAGATTATGTTCAGATATTGGTGTTGATGCAGGTCATATTACGATCAGTTGTGACAGTCAGAGTGTGATTTGCCATGCGAAGAATCCAACTTTCCATGCCAGAATAAAGCATATTGATGTTCAATTTCACTTCATATGAGACATGGTAGAGGATGGGAAGCTAAATTTGGAGAAGGTAGATATTTTAAAGAATGGTGCAGATGCATTGATGAAACCAATGGGCACAAAGAAGTTCAGATGGTGTTTAGAGTCTATGGGCCTCTCGGCTTATAGCAGTTAAATCCTGTTGATTCTATTAGCTCTTACAAGGTGTTCGACAATTGAGAGAATGTTGGGAATTAAGTTGTCTCAACCTTGGTAATTCCTTGTAGTTTTACATTGTATTTATTTATTAATTGCCTACTGTATTAATTGGATGCAAATCCTATGTTGTCATATTGTGGGAGTTGGCATGGTGATGTGTCATCCTACATGGAATATGACCATATGTATTTTTGTCCTCACATGAGGAGATAGGCATCCTACTTAGTGGTAGGAATATTTTGCCATTTGTCGGCATCTTGGACATTGTGTAAGGGAATATTGACTAAAAGGGTCATGACATATTCCTATGACAAAGTTATGACATGTAAGAGTCAGAAATAGAAGATCCTATGATAGGTATGGACATGTGTCATGAAGCATCTTTGAAAAAGGCATCTTTGGGCACCCCAATGTGGACTATGACATGTTGTAAGAGAATATGCTATTTATAGCTTGTGTATGATAGATTCTCTTACAGCTGTAAGTTATGACAGCTATGATAGATTCTATGACGGTTATAAGAGTTGTAAAAGCATCTGTCATAGCCCATTTTGGAAATAGGTGACCTCCTTGGGATGGGGTGACTTGACAAGTGTCAGGAACATCCTACAGTGTTGGATAAGTGTCGATAGGTGTGGGTTTTGGCCCATGAGGCCATGTTGGATGCCCATCCCTATGTGGAGCCATTTTTGCCTTGTATATTCTATATAAACAGGTGCTTTGGAGAAGAGATTTATTACAGGTTTGACAGGTACTGTTATGCTACCGGTTTGTCTCCATATATAAGTGTTGAAGACTCCTACAAGAGAATTGGTTCTGTGATTTTATTGTAACCTCGTTTGTTTACGTAATACATTTGAGCTGTGTTTTGGAGTGTGGGGTTTTTCACCCGTAAGGGTTTTCCCCACGTATATATTGTGTCTCTCTCTTTCTGTCTTACATTCTTATGTATGTGTTTGTTGCAATATCTCTATTAGTGGGTTAACATAATCTGTAATTGTAAAGATAAAATTGAATTTGCACTCTCCTCCCCTCATTAGATTAGTGTAGGAAGCATTTTCCGTACACCTAGCTTCCTTTCAATCCACAGCTTTCTTTAACCATCCTGGTGAAGATGACACCATACCCGTATCTACATTGCTTGAAACAGTTTTAACTTGATTATCAACAAGAACATAAATGGATACTTCCTCATCAGTAGGAGAAAAAGGAATTTCCATGAATGGAGGAAATAAACCATCATCAACAATTTGTTGGAAAATAGAATCAGAAACCATAGGTTCAGGCTTCTCTTGGGCATTTTTCTTTTTCAAAGCAGGCAAGGGGAGACTATCCAATTCACAAGCCAATTTCAATTTTAGAATTTCCTCTGGTCTTTCTCCATCACCTTCAGATTATGAATTAGAACTGGATTGCAATGTCTCTTGTCTCCCAGAAGAAATGCGCACACTAGAACTTTTTATGGGCCTTTGCTCATTGGTCCTGGAATTTCCTTGTTCATGAGGAGAGCTAGCACATCCACACCATCTCCCAACCAATGAATCTTCACTCCTTTTAACTATAGCAGTAGAACGAATTCTCATATCCACAACCTCCTCTGACCAATTAATTGGAAGAAGGGGTTTAGAAACTAGGGTTTGATATTCATCATCATTATTTTAGAATTTTCCTCAACACCATTTGGAATGTATATAGAAAGGCCAAATACTTGAATTTGACTTAGTGTGAGTCTCATACAATTTCTCCTTTGGACTTCCTAGTCGTCTACACAGTCTTCTCAAAAATCATCTAAACTTGGATGATGTTCATAAGAACCATAACCATGAAAGCTTAGTTTCACATAATTTTTGCTGTCAAAGTTGGGCCTTATTGACAAAGAATGAAGATTAAATTCACTCAAAACATGTTCCACCCCTTTAGTAATCTCATTTCTTGTGTAGGAATATGAAGATAGCTTCAGTGGGAAATCATATCCTTTCTTCCTCATGCTTCGATATTTAACATTTATTTATAGATTTCTAGAAAAATAACAAAGTCACTAGGGTACCTGGGGAATTTGGTCAGGGCATTTTCATAACCCCCCACTCTCAAATAGGTGAACCTATCGAACTGAATGTATAAACTTCCAAACTCCATGATCAAGGAAGCAACTTCAGGTGGAATTCTCAACTCAAGGTTACCATCCAACTTTATCACTATAAACATTAAAAAAGAATCATTTACACAACGTTAATCCTTCATTCCCACATCCCTTTTGAGCTAAGGAAAATAATTATACACAAGTGTGTTTGGAGTTAAAGACCCATGTGGCCTCAACCCAGCCCAAACAACCTCTTGACTGGCTAAAATATATACCAAGTATGAACACATGTGAAAAGTTAAAGTATCCTGAAACTCAACCAGTTGCTTGTTCAAATGATAACTAATAATTTCAGCCTAGTTTATAAATTTATCTTTGCTACATATCAACAGGATAAAATGACACATCTAATCTTCAAAAGAATCTGTGTTTTCACTTCTGAGTACAAGATGCAGCAAAGTAATAATTGTTGGTATGTGGCGACTGATCATGCAAGTACTATACACAAGTTATGTATCCTCACTGGGGTTCGGGGGCACAACCCCCGAGAAATTTTTTTCCCTCTTTTTTTAATGATCAGAGTCGGTTGTTAAGTTTTTTTTGTTAACCGACAAAAGAAAAATGACATTGCAAAACCCTAATTCTAGAAGCTTCCTAAAAGCTTGTTATAAGCGGCTGGGATGTATGGTACAATGATGTATTCGCAAGATTGTAATATGTTTTGCACTAGATAATAAAATCATTGGATGGCTGAGTTTCTGTGGATGTAGCCCATATTGGGTGAACCACATTAAATTTCTGTGTTAATCTTTTTGTGTTGTTCTTCATTATTATATTTGGGTTATTTAATTTGCATATAATTGTTAGTGCTGATTGCTTGATCTACCCTAACCCTAACAATTGGTATCAAAGTGGGTTGTGTTTGCTTATCGTCTATAGGAAGGTCTCATGGTTGAGTGGGAGTCTCATGGTTAAGTGGGAGCAATGGTGGACGGGGGTAAATTGAAGGTAGATAAATTCAATGGGTAGAACTATCAATTATGGAAGATGCAGATGGAGGATTATCTCTATCAGAAGGATTTATGGAGGCCATTGAAAGGAGTAGCCAAGAAACTGGAAGCAATGACTAAGGAGGATTGGGAACTTCTGGATAGAAAGGCATTGGGAACCATTTGGTTGTGCCTGGCACCATTTGTGGCATTCAATATAACAGAAGTGAAGACAACAAGTGAACTGATGAAAGCTTTGGTCAAATTGTATGAAAAAACCTCAACCTCTAATAAGGTATTTCTCATGAAGCATTTGTTTAATCTAAAAATGATTGAAGGTGGATCTGTGTCAGATCATTTAAATGAGTTTAATACGATTACCAGTCAGTTAATTTCTGTAAAAGTGAAATTTGATGAAGAGGTAAGGGCTCTCTTGGTTTTATGTTCTTTTCAAGAAAGCTAGAATAGCTTGGTAATGGTTGTAAGTAACTCTGTCTCTTGTTCAAATACTTTGAAATTTGATGATGTTGTTGGTGTTATCCTTAGCAAGGAAATGCAACAGAAAAGCACAGGTGAGACTTCAACATCTAGTAATGCTTTGACTGTAGAGAATAGGGGAAGAACAAAGGAAAGAGGAAAAATCCTTACAAATTGTGGGAAGTCACAAGGAAAGTCGAGGAAAGGTAGATCTAAATCCAAAGGAAGAATGGATTGCTGGCACTGTGGAAAGCCAGGACACTTGTAGAAAGATTGTTGGTCTCGAAAGGGAAAACAACGAGACGGACAACATGATGACAATAAGGAAGCTAATGTTGCAAGTAATAAATTACATGATGCTTTAATTTTGTGTTTAGATAATGCTAATCTTCCCGGGTAATAGATTCAGGGGCTTCATTTCATGCCACACCCCATAGGAAATATTTTGTAGATTATGTTCAAGGTCATTTTGGACATGTATATCTGGGTGATGATGAACCCTGTCAGATTGTTGGAAAAGGAAAAATAAAAATCAAGTTGCAGAATGGAAATGAATGGTTTCTACAAAAGGTAAGACAAGTTCCAAATTTGAGAAGCAATTTAATCTCTGTAGGACAACTAGGTAGTGAAGGATGTATAGTTACCTTTTCAGACAAAATTTGGAAGGTCACTAAAGGTGCATTAGTAGTAGCTAAAGGTGAAAAGGTAGGCACATTGTATTTGTGTACTGGTAATACTTATTCTACCTTAGCTGTTACAGAAATAGTTGCTACTAAGATAGTTATAACACTTGCTGCAGGGATAGAAACATAATTGTGGCACCATAGACTTGGGCACATGAGTGAGAAAGGGATGAAGATTCTTCACTCTAGAAAGTTGCTACCAGGTCTGAAAAAGATTGACTTACAGTTTTGCAAAAATTGTGTTTATGGAAAACATAAAAGAGTCCGGTTTCTCAAAGTTGGGAAAGAGAAGAAGAGTGAGAAATTAGAGCTTGTACATTCAGATGTATGGGGACCAGCTCAGGTATCTTCTCTTGGTGGCTCTTGCTATTATGTTACTTTTATTGATGATGCAACTAGGAAAACATGGGTGTATTTCCTAAAACAAAAATTAGAAGTATTTGAAACTTTTAAAAAGTGGAAATCTTTGGTTGAGAATGAGACAGGAAAAAAGTTGAAGTATCTCAGATCTGATAATGGAGGAAAATATTGCAGCAAAGATTTTGAGAATTACTATTCATATAATGGAATCCGTAGGCAGAAAATAGTTCCTAGAACCCCACAAGAAAATGGTGTGTCTGGGAGGATGAATAGGACCATTATGGAGTGTGCAAGGAGCATGAGATTGCATGTTGGACTACCCTTACAATTTTGGGCAGATGTTGTACATACTGCTATTTATTTAATAAACAGGGGACCTTCAAATCCTTTGGATGGTGGCATTCCAGAGGAGGCATGGACGGGCAAAAAAGTAAACTATTCATTTCTAAAAACCTTTTGTTGTGAAGCTTTTGTCCATGTTGATATTGAAAATAGAACCAAGCTTGAGGCTAAGTCTAAAAAAAGTACCTTCATTGGATATGGAGTAGATGAATTTGGTTATTGGTTATGGGATTATGAAAATCATAAAATCACTAGGAGCAGAGATGTTATATTCAATGAGAAGGTTAGGTATAAGAATCAGCTGTAGGAAAAGAAGCATGAATAGGCCAAAAAGGAATATGTGGTGCTGGATGAGATTCCAAAAAATAAAATGCCAGTGGTACCTGATGCTCAGCAACAACAAGTTATCCCACAAACTCCTGCAAGTGTTAGACGTTCTACAAGGATAACTAGACCTCCTGAAAGATTTTCTCCATCATTATATTCTATATTATTAACTAATTCTGGTGAACCTGAAGGTTATGAAGAAGCAATGCAGGTAGATACCAAAAAGAAGTGGGAGCTAGGCATGAAAGAGGAAATGGATTCCTTGCTGTAGAATCAGACTTGGGACTTAGTTCAATTGCCTACATGTAAAAGAGCATTGCCAAATAAATGGGTTTATAGGTTGAAGGAAGAAGATGGAGGCAAGAAAAGATATAAGGCTAGACTTGTGGTAAAAGGTTTTGCATAGAAAAAAGGTATAGATTTTGATGAAATATTTTCTCCGGTTGTAAAGATGACTTCTACTAGAACTATTCTAAGTCTTGTGGCTACAGAAGACTTGCATCTTAAACAACTAGATGTGAAAACAACTTTTCTACATGGGGATTTGGAAGAGGAAATATACATGCAGCAACTATAGGGATATGAGGTCAAGGGTAAGGAGGATTTTGTGTGCAAGTTAAAGAAGAGTTTGTATGGCCTGAAGCAAGCACCTCGGAAATGGTATTTGAAATTTGATAGTTTTATGGCTAAACAAGGTTACAAAAGATGTCATTTTGATTATTGTGTTTATTTGAAGAAATTGGGTAATGGCAGCTATATTATCCTATTGCTTTATGTTGATGACATGCTTGTTGCCTGGTCTAACATGCAGCATATTAATGAATTTAAGCAGAAATTAGCAAATTCATTTGCTATGAAGGATTTGGGTGCAACAAAACAAATCCTTGGTATGAGGATCACACAGGATAGGACAGACAGAAAATTATTTTTGTCCCAAAGTGAGTATGTAGAGAAGTTGTTGAAAAGGTTTAACATGCAGAATGCAAAAGCAGTTAGTACACCTTTGCCTAGTCATTTTAAGTTGACTAAGGAGATGTATCCAAAGACACAAGAGGAGGAAGACAAAATGTCTAAGATACCATATGCATCAGCAGTTGACAGCTTGATGTATGCAATGGTATGCACAAGGCAAGATATTGCACATCTAGTGGGAGTTGTGAGTAGGTATATGAGCAATTTGGGAATGGAACATTGGAATGCTGTAAAATGGGTTCTCTGATATTTGAGAGGTACTACTTCAAAGAAACTATGTTTTGGAGGAACAAACTCTGCTCTAAAAGGATATGTTGACTCTGATATGGCGGGTGATATTGATAGTAGGAGGAGTACTACAGGGTATGTTTTTACTATAGGAGGTACTGCAATTAGTTGGATTTCAAGGCTGCAAAAGGTTATTGCACTTTTAATCACTGAAGCTGAGTATGTTTCTGCTACAGAAGCTAGCAAGGAGATGATCTGGTTACAACATTTTCTGGAGGAATTGGGGCAACAACAAGAAGATAGCCCTTTGTACACTGATAGCTAGAGTACCATTCATCTTGCTAAGAACTCAGCTCTGCATTCAAAAACTAAGCATATACAACTCATATACCACTTCATCCGGTCAGTTTTGGAGGATGGGCAATTGAAGCTAGAGAAAATTCACACAAGTGAGAATCTTGCAGATATGTTCACAAAGGCAGACATGGGAGAAATTGATTTCCTCGTCAGTTTCTATTTACCTTCATGACTGATAATGGTGGACTTAAGAAACTAGCCAGGCCTGTAATCCAGTGGGAGTTGCAAGTGCAGCGGTGTTGTCTAGAATCAGTCTCCAAGTGGGAGATTGTTTGGCGTGGAGCTTGATCAGTCTCCAAGTGGGAGATTGTTGGTATGTGGTGACTGATCATGCAAGTACTATACACAAGTTATGTATCCTCACTGGGGTTCGAGGGCATAGCCCCCAAGATTTTTTTCCTCTTTTTTGCATGATCAGAGTCAGTTGTTAAGTTTTTTTTGTTAATCGACAAAAGAAAAATGACATTGCAAAACCCTAATTCTAGAAGCTTCCTAAAAGCTTGTTATAAGCGGCTGGGATGTATGGTACAGTGATGTATTCGCGAGATTGTAATCTATTTTGCACTAGATAATAAAATCATTGGATGGCTAAGTTTCTATGGATGTAGCCCATATTGGGTGAACCATGTTAAATTTCTGTGTTGATCTTTTTGTGTTGTTCTTCATTATTATATTTGGGTTATTTAATCTGCATATAATTGTTAGTGTTTATTGCTTGATCTGCCTTAACCCTAACAATAATCTCTGAAATTTCATCCTTAAAATGGCCTCTCTTTAGCTTTTGCAACAATTGAGACTTACCTCTTTTTTCAGACTTTAACCAATTTCGTGCGATGGAATTCTTGCACCAGTCTTCGTTTGTCTAAAAGAACTCCATTCCAATGGCAACATACATGTCTTCAAATTCTTGCTTCTCTGGAATCCTTAGTGCTTGGGTGATAGTTCCAGGATCAATCTTTCCTACCACTAAGCCTTCCTTTGCTCTAATTTCAAGGGCTTCAGGTGTTGGGAACTAAGGTGTCTCAACCTTGGTAATTCTTTATATTATTAATGTTTGTATTTATTATTTAATTGCCTATGTTGAAAATATTTGTAAATTCCATATTGTCATATTGTGGGATGTGGCACGGTGATGTGTCAATCCTACATGGAATATGAAAACTTGTAATTTTGTCCTCACATGAGGAGATAGGCATCCCATTTTGTGGCAGTAGCATTTTTCTATGTGTCGGCATCTTCCATGTTGTGTAAGGGAATATTGACTGAAATGGTTATGACAGATTCCTATGACAAAATCTATGACATGTAAGAGTCAGAAATAGAAGTTTGTAAGATAGGTGAGGACATGTCATGAAGCATCTTTGAAAAAGGCATATTTGGGCGCCCCAAGGTGGACTATGACATGTTGTAAGAGAATATGCTATTTATAGCATGTGTATGACATATTCTCTTATAGCTGTAAGTTGTAAATGTTATGACAGATTCTATGATGATCGTAAGTGTCGTAAGAGCATCTGTCATAGCCTATTTTTGAAATAGGTGACCTCTTTGGGATGGGAGCTGTGGACAAGTGTCAGGCACATTCTACAATGTTGACCAAGTGTCCTTAGGCATGGGTTTTGGTCTATGAAGCTAAGTTGGACGCCCATCCCAAGATAGGTCCAATATTGCCTTGTATTTTCTATATAAACAGGTGCTTGGAGATGGAGTTTGTATTACAGGTTTATAGGTACTGGTATGTTGTCGGATTGACTCCAGATACAAGTGTCAAAGACCATTTAAGCTTGTATTGCAAGTGTATTGTAAACATTCTTTCAGATTTGTTAATACGTTGTGTAGGTTTCTGAGTGTGGGGATTTTCATCTGATAAGGGTTTTCCCCACCGTATATCTTTGTCTCTCTTCTTCTGTCTTCTTTCTAGTTCATGTGTGTTGTTGCAATATCTCATTTACATGTTTTATGTTGCTATAGTTGTAAGGAATAATTTGAATTTGCATAGCTCTCTCCTCATTAGATTAGTGTAGGAAGCGATTTCCGCTCACCTAGCTTCCTTTCAGTTGGTATCAGAGCTTGATCACCTTTGGTCCTAGTTGTTGGGTAGGGGTTTTTTGAGCTGATCTTAAGTTGAGCGGGAGTCTGTGCAGAGTATTTTGATTTCTATTACAGCAAGGAGATGGCAAGCACATCTGGAAGAATGGAAGTGGAGAAGTTCATGTAGTACATTTCACAGTTGAGCATATTGTCTTTTCATTAATGTCAAAATGATGGTCTTCCTTAGTGACATGGTCTTCATGGTAATGACACAGTGACATCAAAATGATGGTCTTCCTCAGTGACATGGTCTTCATGGTAATGACACAGTGACATCAAAATGATGGTCTTCCTCAGTGACATGGTCTTCATGGTAATGACATCAGTGACATCAGTGTTGATCTTGTGTGAAGTTGTTCTGACTTAGTCATTTCAGTGGATGACATTCATTGCATATTATCAATATTGAATCAGGGCAAGGGCTTGTATCATTTGATAATAGTTAATATGCATTATATTAACTTCATCTAACTTGGCTTCATGACAGTGGCAGATCTGATGAAGTTTTGGTTTACAATTCAATGCTAAAAATATGTTGAGGTTAAGAATAATTGAAGTGGTAATTGTGTTTACTTAACACTTAACAAGTCTTAAATATTGTGCTCAACACTTATCCTTCCTAACCATACTACCCGTCATCATACTTTGCACTTTATATTATAATTTTAAGGTGACCGATAACAGCAGGTTCTGTTTAAATGGCGACCGGTCGAAGGCTGCATTAGTCGTGGTGGGGTAAGTCATATGGACCCCGATCCCCTAGCACAAACGGTGGATATAAGTTGTGTTTAAAGCCATCGCATCCAACGATCAGGGTTTAAAACTGAAATGGCGGGCACCGCGGATCGGAGGGATGTATTTTAAATAGAAAGTCTCTACAAACGGTCAGTTCATCCGATTAAAGTTGACGTTCGCTGTTGTTCAAAAGGCAATAAAACATGTTATTCTTGACATTTCTCACCGAAGTTCAAGGGGCAGTGAAGTTGGATTTTTTGTGAAGGAAAGAGTGAGATTTAGAATGTTTCTAAATGATAGGAATATGAAAAGGTTGTGTTATTCGAAGATGTTTTTATTTTTCTTGTTTTGTTGTTTGATTTTTTGTGAGAATGGAAGTTGAACCGATTGTGAAAATATTGCATGATGGAATTTCATATTGTATAAAGAGAAATTTTGAATGGAAGGTTTGGTGAGTTGCAGATAAGAGATGATATTGAAGGTTGTAAGAAGTTTTTGAGAATGGTATTTTGTTTTGAAATGTATTTTTGTAGGTATGAAGAAACATTTTTTCAGGGAGTTATGTTGAGGTTTTGAAAGAATTTTGGTTCAATAAATGAATGGAGTCCTTCAATGATCAAGATGGATTAATGTTTGTTCAGAGAAAGTGAAAGTGATGAAAGACAATAATTTCTCAGAGAGGGTCAATTGTTCAGTTTTGCACAGGGAGAAAGTTCAAGAAATGGTGAATTAGTTTGAGATTGTTTTGCAGAGGTATGAAGTATTTTGAAGATCAAAATTGAATGATTGTAGATGTTGAAGACAGTTGAAGGTTGATTGCTAAGAATATATTTTGTTTGTTTTTAAAAGGGAGAAATAAGGTTTTGTTTTTATTGAAACAGGGAAATCCCTTGAGTTATATTTTTCATTGAATGTTGATGTTGTAATGTCAGTGAGACATGCAAAGAAGTACAATATGCCAATGAGGTAGAATTGTAATGTCAGTGAGACAGTTGTAATCTAAAATTTGAGTTAAGCGAGTGAGGCAGTTGAGTGGTTTTTATACCCCAGGAGGGTTTTCCACTCGGGAAATTTCTTGTGTCAAGTTTTGTGTTGATACTCTGCATATTTTCTTTGTTCTATCTGAAGAATTCTATAATTGTGAAATTAAATTAAGAAAAGGAGTAAAAAGTGTTAAAATTGTTAACAACACTGATTCACCCCCCCCCTCTTAGTGTTGTGTGTATTCCTACAATTGGTATCAGAGCCTGGTACCCTGTCAAAGCTTAATCAACTTGGGTAGATCATATTTTTGGAATACTTATCATGGCAAGTCAAGAAGGTTACTCAAATTATAAAGCACCTGTGTTTGATGGTTCTAACTATGCTTTTTAGAAATTTAGGATGGAGTCATATTTGTCATCTCTGGGGTATGATGTGTATGCTGCCATTATTACTGCATATATTGCTACAAATCCTCCTAGTACAGCTGATGAGAAAAGGGCATATGAAAATAATGCTAAGGCTAAAAATGCATTATGTTGTGGTCTTACCAATGACATACTTGTCAAAATCATGGAGTGTAAAACAGCCAAGGAAATATGGGACAAACTGTCTAATATTTATCAAGGAGATGATAAAATCAAAGAAGCAAAACTGCAATCCTACAGAGCTAAATTTGAAAGTCTCAGAATGAGTGATGATGAGAAAGTGGCAGAATATCTTCTAAGGGTCCAAGAAATTGTAAATGCTATCAGAGGACTTGGTGATACACTGGAAGAGAAGACAGTTGTTACAAAAGTCTTAAGGACTTTAAATCCAAAATATGAATCCAAAGTGTCTGCAGTTGAAGAAAGAGACTTAAGCAAAGTTACCTTTGATGAACTTCATGGCACTTTCACAGCTTATGAGATGAGAATTAGTAATGACATACCTTTAAGCAAAGAAGCTGCTTTCAAATCAGTCAGAAAAGAAAAGGAGATTTCTGATTTAGAAGAATTGGATGATGATCAAGAAATATCTCTTGCAAGCAAGTTGAAGAAGGGATCTATTAGTAAGTACAAAGGTAAGCTTCCATTCAAATGTTTTGAGTGTGGAAAGATTGGACACTATGCAGCTCAGTGTCCTTACAAAGACCTAGACAGTGATGAAGATGAAAACAAGAAGCAGTTTAAAAAGAAACAGTTTGTTTCTAGAAGGAAAAATAATTTCAGAAAGAAAAGAAGTTTGTTCATAAAAAATGTTGATATGACTGAAAGTGATTCAGATGATTTTCTTGATGAAAATGCACAGACTTTATTTATGGCTATTCTAAATGAAGATCAAAATGAAAAATGTGAGGAACAATCAAACAGTTGTGAAGCTGTTATTGACTTTGAAGGAGAATTGATGTGTGCATTAAGTCAAGTCAAGAAACTTAAAAAGGAAATCATTGCACAAAGAAGTCAGTTTCAAAAAGAAAATGATATCATGAATAATAAGTTAACTTGTTATGAGAAACAGATTACTGATCTAATTCTTTCTCTTGAAGAAAGTAAGAAAATTATTAATGATAAAGACAAAGAGTTAAATAACAAGGACAAGGAATGTCATACACTTGAAGCTGAAATTGTTGATCTGAGAAGAAGACTTGATATTTGCAGAAGTAGTGATAAACTTGATGATCTTCTTGATAGACAAAAAGGATTCAAAGATAAATCAGGTCTTGGATTTGAAGAGGGACAATGTTCTCAAAAGGCTAGTACAAAAGGCAAATCAATCATAAGGACAACAAACTACAACAGAAGTGATACTTTCAGGTATAATGCTCACTTTATTGGATATTGTTTTTGTTGCAACAGGTTTGGACATAAAGCCAGTGAATGCAGATTTGGAGTCAGAAGAGAAATGCATTTATTTCCAAGGAATCCATTCATGTTTTTAAGAAGTTTGAAGTGTCACAATTGTAAAAATTTTGGGCATATTGCCAAATTCTGTAGACCTTCTTTGCAAATGTAGCAAACAACAAGAAATACTATTTCAGGTTTGTCTTCTTTGAGTTCTGAAAAGAAATTGCTTGTTTGGAAACCTAAGGTAATCAATAAGAGCTTTGATGTTATGATTGCACAAGCTGCTTTTCATGCCAAAAAGAAGGAACAGTGGGTGATTGACAGTGGTTGCTCCAACCACATGACAGGGGATAAAGATAAGTTTGTTAAATTTGAAGACATTAATGAAGGTTCTGTTATGTTTGGAAATAATGATTGCATTATGATCAGAGGCAAAGGTACAATTCTTCTTGATGATGGAACACCACTACATGATGTGTATTTTGTAGAAGGACTGAAGCACAACCTGTTAAGTGTCAGTCAAATATGTGACAATGGTTTTAATGTGGTTTTTGATGCACATGGATGTGAGATCAAAAAGAAATCAGGTAAAATTATTGCAGCAGGTCTAAGGACTAGTGGTAACATCTACAATCTTCATAACTCAGAAACTAAAAGTGTTGATAGCCATATCTGTTTCATGGGTCAAATTGAGGAAAGCTGGTTGTGGCATAGAAGACTTGGTCATGTGAATTTTGACAATCTTGTGAGAATCAGCAGGAATCACAATGTCAGAAATATGCCTCATATTTCAAAACCAAGTAATACTATATGCAAAGAGTGTCAGCTGGGTAAGCAAACCAAAGTTAGTTTCAAGCCTAAGGAGTATTTTACTTCAAAACCTCTGCAGCTGGTACATTCAGATTTGTGTGGTCCTACAAGGACTAAAGCTCTGGGAGGAGAAAAATATTTTATGCTTTTCATTGATGACTTTTCAAGAATGACATGGGTAACATTCTTAAGGCATAAATCAGAGGCATTTGATAGATTCAAAATCTTCAAAAAGATGGTTGAAAAGGAATCTGATTTCAAGCTAAAATGTTTAAGGTCAGATAATGGAGGAAAGTACACTTCAAAGGAATTTGAGGAGTATTGTGAAAAACATGGGATAAGAAGGCAATTCTCCACTCCTAGAACTCCACAGCAAAATGGAGTAGCTGAAAGGAAAAACAGGACTGTAAAAGAGATGGCAAGAACCTTACTACATGATGCAAATCTGCCTAATGTCTATTGGAGAGAAGCTATTCATACAGCTGTATATACTTTGAACAGAGTTCAATTAAGGGTAAAGTCAAATTATACTCCTTATGAACTTTGGTATGGTAAGTCAGCTAATGTTGGGTATTTTAAAATTTTTGGAAGTAAATGTTACATCAAGAAAGATAATGATAGCTTATGTGGTTTTGAGTCTAGATGTGATGAAGGCATATTTCTTGGTTATTCTACACATAGCAAGGCATATAAGTGTTTTAACAATAGGCTCAAAAGAATAATTGAAAGTACTAATGTTAAGGTGGATGAGGATTTGCAACCTTGTATGCAGTTGATTCATGACAATGAAGTTGATCATCATTCACAAAAGGAAGAAGAAATTTAGGTAGAGGAAGAGGATCCTGAAATATCTGTTGATGTTAAGACAAAGACTCCTTCAAAGGCATATCAAAGAGATCATCCTCATGAGTTGATCATTGGGGACAAGGACAGTGGTGTGGTAACTAGAAGAAAGCTTGCTGCTGCACATAATCAAGCACATGTGTGTTTGATATCTGAAATGGAACGTAAAAGTTATGTTGAGGCTAGCAAAGATGAAGCCTGGATTAAAGCCATGGAAGAGGAGTTAAGCCAAATAGAAAAGAACAAAACATGGGAACTTGTTCCAAGACCAGAAGGTAAGAATGTCATTGGATCAAAATGGGTGTTTAGGAATAAGCTTGATGATAAAGGTAAAGTTGTTAGAAACAAAGCCAGATTGGTTTGCAAAGGGTATTCACAAATTGAAGGTATTGACTTTGAAGAAACATTTGCTCCTGTTGCTAGATTAGAAGCTATTAGAATGTTTTTAGCTTTTTCAGTTTATAAAAATTTCAAAGTTTACCAAATGGATGTAAAATCAGCATTTCTAAATGGAGATCTTGAAGAAGAAGTCTACATGGAACAACCAGAAGGTTTTGTGAATAAAGATAATTCAGATCATGTTTATAGGTTGAAAAAGGCTTTATATGGTTTAAAGCAAGCTCCAAGAGCTTGGTATTATAGACTGGATAAGTTTCTGCATGAACAGGGGTTCACAAAAGGAGGTGTGGACAGTAATTTGTACTATTTAATCAAAGGTGAGGATATTCTGGTTGTTGAAATTTATGTTGATGATATCATTTTTGGTAGTAACAATGATGATATGAGTCATTCATTTCCTAACATTATGAAGTCAGAATTTGAAATGTCTATGTTGGGAGAATTGTCTTTCTTTCTTGGTCTTCAGGTATCTCAGCTTGAAAAAGGAATATTTATCTCACAAAATAAATATGCCAAAGAGATGTTAAAGAGATTTCAAATGAATGATTGCAAACCTTTGGGTACTCCTATGGAGATAGGGCATAAGCTAAGTAAAAATGATGAATCACCTGAAGTAGAACAGTCTCTGTATAGATCTATGATTGGGAGTCTTTTATATCTCACTGCTTCTAGGCCTGATATTATGCAGGTTGTTTGTTTGGTTGCAAGATTTCAAGCTTGTCCTAAACAATCACATTTGAATGCTGTTAAGAGAATCTTTAGATATATTAAGGGTACACTTGATTTTGGTTTATGGTATCCTAGACACAATGATTTTACACTTCTTGCCTATACAGATGCAGATTGGGCAGGGTGTCCTGATGACAGAAAAAGCACAAGTGGGGCAGCTTTTTTTCTTGGAGGCAGATTGGTTTCATGGCATAGTAAGAAACAAGATTGTGTTTCTCTATCCACAGCTGAAGCTGAGTACATTGCTGCTTCTTCATGTTGTACATAGGTACTTTGGATGGTACAATTACTTCTTGATATTAAGGTTGAGGTTAAAAAGCCTGTGTCTATTCTTTGTGATAACACAAGTTCTATCAATATGTCAAAGAATCCTATAATGCATTCAAGAACTAAGCACATTGCTATCAGATATCATTTTCTAAGGGAAAAGGTGATTGAAAATGAAGTTGCTTTGGAATATGTGCATACAAGTGATCAATTGGCTGACATCTTCACAAAGCCTTTGCCAAAGGAGACATTTGAAACTCTGAGACAGAGATTAGGAGTTCTGTCTCTTATCTCTCTTCAATAGGTTATAGAGATATTAGATTTAGGGGGAGTTGTCTTCTAGATTATTTTAATGTCCTGAATCTCATTTGTACATAGTCTATATGTAGTTCTTGTACATATTTTTTTTGTGGTTGGTAGTGTTACAGTATTGTGCATTTGATCAGTATGAAGTAAAGTGTTGGTTTTGGCAAAAAAAAATTTAGAGGATTGCATTTACAAGAACAGGACTCTATTGGTTGAGGTATTTTTTTTGCCTTTGACAATTTTATGTCAAAAAGGGGGAGAAATGAGTTATGGTTTTGCCATCAAGTCAAAGACAAAGGGGGAGTTTTGTAGTACATTTCACAGTTGAGCATATTGTATTTTCATTGATGTCAAAATGATGGTCTTCCTCAGTGACATGGTCTTCATGGTAATGACACAGTGACATCAAAATGATGGTCTTCCTCAGTGACATGGTCTTCATGGTAATGACACAGTGACATCAAAATGATGGTCTTCCTCAGTGACATGGTCTTCATGGTAATGACATTAGTGACATCAATGTTGATCTTGTGTGAAGTTGTTCTGACTTAGTCATTTCAGTGGATGACATTCATTGCATATTATCAATATTGAATCAGGGCAAGGGCTTGTATCATTTGATAATAGTTAATGCATTATATTAACTTCATCTAACTTGGCTTCATGACAGTGGCAGATCTGATGAAGTTTTGGTTTATAATTTAGTGCTAAAAATATGTTGAGGTTAAGAATAATTGAAGTGGTAATTGTGTTTACTTAACACTTAACAAGTCTTAAATATTGTGCTCAACACTTATCCTTCCTAACCATACTACCCGTCATCATACTTTGCACTTTATATTATAATTTTAAGGTGACCGATAACAGCAGGTTCTGTTTAAATGGTGACCGGTCGAAGGCTGCATTAGTCGTGGTGGGGTAAGTCATATGGACCCCGATCCCCTAGCACAAACGGTGGATATAAGTTGTGTTTAAAGCCATCGCATCCAACGATCAGGGTTTAAAACTGAAATGGCGGGCACCGCGGATCGGAGGGATGTATTTTAAATAGAAAGTCTCTACAAACGGTTAGTTCATCCGATTAAAGTTGACGTTCCCTGTTGTTCAAAAGGCAATAAATCATGTTATTCTTGACATTTCTCACCGAAGTTCAAGGGGCAGTGAAGTTGGATTTTTTGTGAAGGAAAGAGTGAGATTTAGAATGTTTCTAAATGATAGGAATATGAAAAGGTTGTGTTATTCGAAGATGTTTTTATTTTTCTTGTTTTGTTGTTTGATTTTTTGTGAGAATGGAAGTTGAACCGATTGTGAAAATATTGCATGATGGAATTTCATATTGTATAAAGAGAAATTTTGAATGGAAAGTTTGGTGAGTTGCAGATAAGAGATGATATTGAAGGTTGTAAGAAGTTTTTGAGAATGGTATTTTGTTTTGAAATGTATTTTTGCAGGTATGAAGAAACATTTTTTCAAGGAATTATGTTGAGGTTTTGAAAGAATTTTGGTTCAATAAATGAATGGAGTCCTTCAATGATCAAGATGGATTAATGTTTGTTCAGAGAAAGTGAAAGTGATGAAAGACAATAATTTCTCGGAGAGGGTCAATTGTTCAGTTTTGCACAGGGAGAAAGTTCAAGAAATGGTGAATTAGTTTGAGATTGTTTTGCAGAGGTATGAAGTATTTTGAAGATCAAAATTGAATGATTGTAGATGTTGAAGACAGTTGAAGGTTGATTGCTAAGAATATATTTTGTTTGTTTTTAAAAGGGAGAAATAAGGTTTTGTTTTTATTGAAACAGGGAAATCCCCTGAGTTATATTTTTCATTGAATGTTGATGTTGTAATGTCAGTGAGACATGCAGAGAAGTACAATATGCCAGTGAGGCAGAATTGTAATGTCAGTGAGACAGTTGTAATATGAAATTTGAGTTAAGCCAGTGAGGCAGTTGAGTGGTTTTTATACCCCAGGAGGGTTTTCCACTCGGGAAATTTCTTGTGTCAAGTTTTGTGTTGATACTCTGCATATTTTCTTTGTTCTATCTGAAGAATTCTATAATTGTGAAATTAAATTAAGAAAAGGAGTAAAAAGTGTTAAAATTGTTAACAACACTGATTCACCCCCCCTCTCAGTGTTATGTGTATTCCTACAGTTCAATGGCACTAATTTTGAGCTGTGGAAGCTCAAGATGGAAGACATGCTTGTTGACCGAGACCTTTGGGAAACCATTATCAGAACTAAACTAGCTGCAATGCAACAAGATGATTGGGATCTCAAGGATCAAAAGGCTAAGGGTCTCATAAGACTTAGTCTTGCTGATTTTGTGTTGTTGAATGTCCATGAGGAGAAGACTGTAACCTTGCTTTGGAAGAAGTTGGGAGATGTGTATCAAGCCAAATCCCTAGTTAATAAACTTTTTCTGAGAAAGAAGTTGTATTCTCTTCAAATGGAGGACAGAGGATCTGTTGCCGAACATATGAATGATTTTAACATGCTGGTTGCACATTTGACATCTATTGGTGTAAAGATGGAGGAGGAGGATTGGTGTATGACCTTTCTTTGTTCTTTGCTAGACTCGTGGGATCACATTGTCATGGCTATTGGAAGCACCGCATCCACATTCAAGATGGAAGATATGGTATCTACATTGTTATCTGAAGAGATGTGGAGCAAGTCTTCTGATGCAGCCAAAGAGGCTCTTGCAGTTCGTGGAAGACCCAAGGAGAAAGGGAAAAAGAAGGACAAGAAAGCTAAGAAGGGTAGTTCCAAATCTCATGGGAGATCCAAATCTCCTGGAAAGTCCGAGGCTATCTATTGGAACTGTGGTAAATTTGGGTATTTTTGAAAGGAATGCAAAGAGGGGAGAAGAAGAAGAAGAAAGCTCCTGATTTAGATTCTGACAAATCACAAGATGATGGTGATGCTTTCATCGCAGCCCTGGCAACCCATGCATCTAATGATGTGTGGCTGATTGACTCTAGTGCATCATTCCACATGACCTTGCATCGAGACTAGTTCACTAAGTATGAGGAGTTCGATGGTGGAAAGGTGTACTTGGGTGACGACTCTCATTTGAAGATTATTGGTCGTGGAAGAGTCTCTATCTGATTCCTTGATGGTTGAGTGAAGGGGATCTCTGGGGTTATGCATATCCCAGGCTTAGCACGGAACCTGCTTTCTTTAAGTAGTTTGAATGATGTAGGTGTGTAGGTTGTCTTTTTGAAAGAAGGATGCAAGATGACTAGAGGAGCTATGGTACTTGCTAAGGTACTCTATTTCAATTGGAGGCATGCATTTCACAATATAATAGTTCTTCTATTTCAAAGAAGGGGGCAGCAATCACTTCATCCCCACCATCTGAACGAGAAGTTAAGAGATCTATTGTTTGTAATTCATGATGTTTGTAATCATGCCTTGGAAGTTAAACTTCCTGCTGAAAAGACAATGTTATGGCATAAGAGATTTGGCCACATTGGTGAGAAGAGTCTGTGTACCCTGAAAAATAAAAAACCTCATTGAGGGGTTAGATGATTGTAATCTTGAGTTTGACTTTTGCGAACATTGCATTTATGGAAAGCAAAATCATGTTCAGTTTTATTCGAGTTCTCACAAGTCTTCTGGTGTGTTGGACCTTGTTCATTCTGATGTATTTGGTCCTGTTAATGTTCCTTCGTTATCAAAATCTGTATATTTTGTATCTTTTATAGATGACTACAGTATAAGGACATGGATTTATTTTCTCAGAAGCAAATCCGAAGTCTATAGTAAGTTTAAGGAGTTTAAGGCCTTTGCTGAAAATCAGACTGGTAAGAAGATTAAGTGTTTGAGAACAAACAACGGTGGTGAGTTCTGTTCTACATAATTCAATAAATATTGCAAGGAACTTGGGATTGAAAGACATAAGACAACTCCATACACTCCACAAGAAAATGGAGTTGCAGAAAGGATGAACATGACACTGATGGAGAAGGCTAGGAGTATGCTTAGTGGAGCTGGCCTAGAACAAAAGTTTTGGGTTGAAGTTGTTACCACTGCTTTCTATCTTGTTAATAGATCTCCAACATCAACTCTTGTTGGAAAGACACCCATGGAGGTGTAGTCTGGTAGAAAGCCTTCAATAAGGCATCTTCGTGTTTTTTGTTGTGAGGCATATGCACATGTGCCTAGGGAGAAGCTGTCAAAATTGGAGAACAAGGTTGTTAAGTGTATCTTCATTGGCTATGGTGTCGGTGTGAAAGGATACAAGCTTTGGGACCCTATGGCTGAAAAATTGTTGTATAGAAGAAGTGTCATCTTCAGAGAGCTTACACCTTCTTCCATTATTTTATAGCCAGAAGAAAAAGAAAAGAAAGAGGATGTTGTTCAGTTTCCTCTCACCCCTGAGAAGACTGAACAGAAAGACAATGTTGGACCTGATGATGAGGAGAGCTCTAGCAGCTCTGAAAGCTCAGATGAAGAAGCTAAACCTCAACCTCAGCTCTTGAGGAGGTCTACACGGATAAGAAAGCAACCTAAAAGGTTTGGTTTTACATTGCTTGATTCTAGTTGTGCTTTTTCTTTGCTTACTAACAGTGATGAACCTAGAGCTGTACCAGAGGCTATGGACATGAAAGATACAGGTTCCTGGAAGGAGGCCATGGAGGATGAAATGGCTTCTTTGGAAAATAATCAAACTTGGGACTTGGTACCTTTGCCTCCTGGCTGGAAACCCGTTGGATGCAAATGGGTGTTCAAGAAGAAATTTGGTGCAGATGGCAATGTTGAGAAATATAAGGCTAGATTGGTTGCGAAGGGGTATTCACAAGTAGAGGGTATAGATTATGGTGAGATCTTCGCTCCCGTTGCAAAGCTGACATCCATTTGATTCTTGTTGTCTCTCGCCGCAACTTATGACTTGGATGTAGAATAGATGGATGTGAAGACAACTTTCCTTCATGGTGATTTGGAGGAAGAAATATACATGTCACAGCCAGAGCATTACATGGTGA
Source organism: Cunninghamia lanceolata (assembly GCA_027924645.1). Lineage (NCBI taxonomy): Eukaryota > Viridiplantae > Streptophyta > Pinopsida > Cupressales > Cupressaceae > Cunninghamia > Cunninghamia lanceolata. The sequence goes on along the minus strand of BSBN01000972.1, from coordinate 14,627,973 downwards.
AAGGTAAGGAAAATTTGGTTTAAAGACTTAACAAATCTTGGTATGGTTTGAAGCAATCCCCTAGGAGATGGTACTTGAAGTTTGATGCCTTTGTGTTGTCAATTGGATTTATGAGATCGAAATTAGATCACTGTGTGTATTATAAGTTTGATGGTGATCGTATTCTCATTGTTGCATTGTATGTTGATGATATGTTGCTCATTGGGAAGGGTAAGAATATGACTTCTGATTTTAAATCTCAGTTGTCAGCACAGTTTGAAATGAAAGATTTAGGGGTAGCCAGGTACATTCTAGGAATGGAAATTAGAAGAGACAGAACCAACATAAAACTTTGGTTAAGCTAGAGTAAGTATGTGAAGACCGTGTTGGACAGGTTCATCATGACAGATTTTAGACCATTGTGTGTTCCCGTTTCTTTGGGGACAAAGTTGTCTATTGAGGATTGTCCAAAATCTCCTAGTGAGGTGGAGGACATGAGCAGAGTACCTTATGCTAGTGTTGTTGGAGTTTGATGTATGCTATGGTCTGTACAAGACCAAACATTGCCCAAGCAGTGTGAGTCCTTAGTCAATTTATGGCTAATCCTAGACGAGTTCATTGGGATGCAGTTAAGGGAGTCTTCAGATATTTGAGAGGTACTTATGAGTATTCCATTTACTATCATGGTAATGTTTTAGGACCTCCGCATTCTATTGATATTTGTGGATTTGTGGATTCAGATTGGGCAGGTGACATTGACAGCAAGAGATCCACTAGTGCTTATGTGTTTACACTGTTTGGTGGTTCTATTAGTTGGATGAGTAAGTGACAACCTGTTGTTGCTTTGTCCATGACATAAGATAAGTATATGGCAGCAACTCATGCTTGTAAGGAAGCCATTTGGCTTAAGAGATTGTGTTATGATATTGGTGTTGATGCATGTCAGATCACGATTAGTTGTGACAGTCAGAGTGCAATTTGTCTTGTGAAGAATCCAACTTTCCATGCTAGAACAAAGCACATTGATGTTCAGTTTCACTTCATATGAGACACGATTGAGGATGGAAAGGTAAATTTGGAGAAGGTAGATACTTTGAAGAATGTTGCAGATGCATTGACGAAGCTAGTGGGCATAGAGAAGTTTAGATGGTGTTCAAAGTCTATGGGCCTCTCAGCCTATAGCAGTTAAATCCTATTTTTCTATTAGCTCTTACAAGGTGTTCAACAAGTGGGAGAATGTTGGGAATTAAGGTGTCTCAACCTTGGCAATTCCTTACATTATTAATGTTTGTATTTATTATTTAATTGCCTATGTTGAAAATATTGTAAATTCCATATTGTCATATTGTGGGATGTGGCACGGTGATGTGTCAATCCTACATGGAATATGACAACTTGTAATTTTGTCCTAACATGAGGAGATAGGCATCCCACTTTGTGGTAGTAGAATTTTGCCATGTGTCGGCATTTTCCATGTTGTGTAAGGGAATATTGACAAAAATGGTTATGACAGATTCCTATGATAGAATCTGACATGTAAGAGTCAGAAATAGAAGTTTGTAAGATAGGTGAGGACATGTGTCATGAAGCATCTTTAAAAAGTCATATATGGGCGCCCCAAGGTGGACTATGACATGTTGTACGAGAATATGCTATTTATAGCATGTGTATGATAGATTCTCTTACAACTGTAAGTTGTAACTGATATGACAGATTCTATGATGGTCGTAAGTGTCGTAAGAGCATCTGTCATAGCCCATTTTGGAAATAGGGACCTCTTTGGGATGGGAGTTGTGGACAAGTGTTAGGCACATTCTACAATGTTGAGCAAGTGTCCTTAGGCGTGGGTTTTGATCCATGAAGCCAAGTTGGACGCCCACCCCAAGATAGGTCCAATATTGCCTTGTATTTTCTATATAAATAGGTGCTTGGAGATGGAGTTTGTATTACAAGTTTATAGATACTATTATGCTGTCGGATTGACTCTAGATATGAGTGTCGAAGACCATTGAATCTTGCATTGCAAGTGTATTGTAAACATTCTTTCAGATTTGTTAATATGTTCTGAGGGTTTCTGAGTAAGGGGTTTTTTACCTGATAAGGGTTTTCCCCACCGTATATTTTTGTCTCTCTTCTTTTGTCTTCTTTCTGGTTCATGTGTGTTGCTGCAATATCTCATTTAGATGTTCTATGTTGCTGTAGTTGTAAGGAATAATTTGAATTTGCATAGCCCTCTCCTCATTAGATTAGTGTAGGAAGCGATTTTCACACACCTAGCTTCCTTTCATCAGGAACAAATCTTCTCACAGAAGCCAAAACTAGGTCCTTGCTCTGTACAAAGATGGGAAAACCTCCTGTATGTACTAAATCACTCTGCAAATTTTTTTTTGCAAAAGGTGATTTATCGTCTTGCTGCAAACTGGACCAGAATTCTTCCAAATCAATATGACCAATCTTGGTATCACTTATACTAGACTAGCCGCTATTAATACAAAAATTTTGAGGAGCTCCTTGATATTTGAATTTCATCGCCATTGGATACACAGAGAAAAATGTCTAAGTATTGAAAAAGCAATGGCACAGTACAGGAGTAATGGCAGCTACATAACTTAGAGAAAAATCCACCACTGGGAGCAAATATGTATGCTGGAAGAATGCCATGATATGTTTTAAATGTTGAGTTGATGTGGCATTAAATTCATGCCTTGAGAAAACAACCTTGAGATTTGCTCACCCTCTTAAAATCTTGAAAAGACATCCACCTCATATGTCGTACTCATCATTAAATGATCTTATTGCCTTGAAATCTGATCCCCAACTTCCATGTTGTGGAGTCACTAGAATTTGGAAATTCAAAACCTCAAGTTAGGGGTTTCAAAGTTTTAGAAACCTCCGACTTGATGACTACAAAGACAAACTGACAGGAGTTGAAAAGACTCTACAAAGCAATACATAGTCGGGCAGTCGGCGGGTTTGATAACTTTAGAACCACGCGACAAAGTTAGAAATTTTAGAGAGCTAGCGACTAGGTTAGGAAAACACAAGTGCACGTGACTCTTAAGGATTTTTGAAGGCAAAAACAAAACCCTGATGACTTAGAAAAATTGATGGACCATGAGAATGGGCAGTAAAACATGTAAGACCCAGAAACAAATAAAGGGGGTAACAACTGGCTCTGAATGGGGACAAGGACCAAGGGGATGCAAAGAATCTAGAACACCATGTGGCATAAAGCCTTATTCATTGGGCAAACAGAGGGAAAAACAACACAAAAGAACAACAAACAGAAAGAAACTATAATACAGAGGGAAAACCCAAGACTATTACTAGTTGAACATTTTCAAATCTTGCCCATTATAGGTAAGAGGTAAAGAAGTACCATTTGGATAAGCCAGTAGGAATGAATTATCACCAACAACTTGTCTAATCAGAAAAGGCCCTTTCCATAGAGAATCAAACTTTCTGTGAGCACCCTTTGGCTCTCTCCTCTTGTCCCAAAGAAGTATAGAGTCTCCAACAACAAAGTTTCTTTATTTTTCTCTTCTATCAAAGACCTTCTTGACCATCTGCTGATGCTTAGCAATCCTATCAACAACAATCTCCCTCTCTTCTTCTAGTTTATTCAAGTACATAATTCACTTTTCCAGTGCAGACTGAAATTCTTCATTTTCTATAGTCTTTTGTAAATCCAATGCTGAGAACTCTAGAAAGAAATAGGTATAGTACTATCAACCCCATATACCAACTGAGAAGGTGACATACCTATGGCTCTTTTATAAGTGATTCTATCTACCCATAGAGTGTCATACAACTTCTTATGCCATCCTCTTAGGCTTTCATCCACCAACTTTTTGACAATAGAAATTAAATTTTTGTTGCTGGACTCGGCCTGTCTAATGCCCTGAGGATAATAATCTGATGAATGTCCCAAACTAATACCATACTCATAGTAGAACAAGGTGATTTTTGAGGATGTGAAAGAGCTAGCATTATCAGCGATTATCTTCTTTAGAATACCAAATCTTACTATGATATTTTCCTTTAGGAAGTTACAACCTCCGAGCTAGTCTGTTTCACTAGAACAACTTCTACCCACTTAGTAAAATAATTAGTAGTAGTAAGAATGTGTGTATGTCCAATACTTGAATTGGGATTAACAGGGCCAATGAAATCTAAACCCCACTGTTGAAATGGTTCATCAATTACCACAGGCTTCAAAGGTAAAGCTGCGAGATGGGGTCTGCCAGTATATATTAAACATTTTTCACATGTAGATACCCATTCATGAGAATTTTTAAACATACCAGGCCAATAAAAACATTGGCACAAGATCTTAAAGGATTTTACAGAGGCTGAGAAATTCCCACCACAAGCTTCATCATGAAAATCCTTTAACAGTCTCTTTTGTTGCTCTTCATTAACACACCTGAGAAATGTCCCATCTACACCCTTTTTGTATAGGTTTCCTTCCCAAAGAACGTACTTACTTGCCTTAAGTTTTAGGTTTCTCTTCTCTTTGGTTGATAAGTGTGATGGACAATCACCATAAGTCAAGAAATATGAGACATCTGAGAACCACTCATCAGTTGTACTGGTAAAGAGAACTAGAGGTAGACATTCTTCTTCAGTAACTTTATTTTCTGCAATCAATTTCCATAACCCCTTTCCCCTGACCAAATTGGTAGGCCTAATATCCACATCATACTCTTGCACCTTTGCTATCCAGGACCCACGTTTGTTACATCCAACCTCTTGTTGAGTGAGGATACTTTTGACAGCAGTTTCTGGGATGGAAACAATAGTATGGGAGTGCAAAATATAAAACCTAAAACTTTTCAAAGCCTTAACAACAGCAAATGCATGCTTTTCCAATGGGGAATACTTTAGTTCATACTTCTTAAGAGGAGTGCTCAAGAAAGAAATGGGGACTTCCATACCTTGTTCATTCTTCTACATTAAGATGGCCGATAAGGTATACTCTGATGTGTAAAAATATATGATGAAGCCTTTTGTGAAATCGGGACATACCAATGTGGGTGTGTTTGAACTTTTATGTCTTTAAAACCCTGTTTTCCTTTGCTACTGAAAGGAAGCTAGGTGTGTGGAAATCGCTTCCTACACTAATCTAATGAGGAGAGATGTATGCAAATTCAAATTAACATTTCCAGTTACAGCATTATTAACACAATAACAGAGATATTGCAGTAATACACATACACGCAGAAAGTAGTCAAAAAAGAGAGAGACAAAATATACATGGAGAAAACCCTTATGGGTGAAAAACCCCACACTCCAAAATAGAGCTCAAATGTATTACAGTAAACAATAACATATTACAATATAGTTTCAGAGCTAATGCTCTTTCAGGAGTCTTCGAATGTCAAATCTGGAGATATTTTGATAGCATAACAGTACATGTACAAAACACTATATATCTCCCATCCAAGCACCTATTTTTATAGAGTTTACATGGCAAATATGGAACCTTCTAGAGATGGGCATCCATCTTGGACTCATGCCCCAAAACCCACACCTAAGGACACTTGTCCAACATCCCATCCCAATGTGGGTGCCTTGTTGCAAGATAAGCTATGACAGATGCTCTTACACACCTTACAGCTATCATAGAATATGTCATAACTAACATCACTTATAGTTGTAAGAGAATCTATCATACACTAAATAAAAATATCATATTCCTCTTACAACATGTCATAACCTCCTTTGACCACCCAAAGATGTCTTTCTGTCATGTAAAGATACTCACCGACACTTGTCATTAAATAAAAGTTGTTTGAGGTTTCGGGGGTGCTGCCCCTTGACCTTGCCCTGTACCACGTCAGGGAGCGCATCAGGGGTGCTACCCCTGGACCTCTCAAGGGGCTCCATCCCTTGACCCTGTCTTGAGGGCATTACCCCCAAAACCCCGTTAATTATTCAAAGGGGGAAACCGTAGCTACCAAAGTCACCAAAATTTATCCTACTGCATGTACACAAGGTGCAGACTATGCCAACTCAACATGGGATAAATAAATACAACATTAGGAATTTATAAAGGTTGAGACACCTTAATTCCCAACAGCTACTCCATCTAAACACAAGGCAATCCTTCATCATGTTTGCAATAGGTTTAGGTAATTCAGCAAACTCAGGTACAAACCTTCTTAAAATGGTTCACTTGGCTAAAGAATGATCTGGTGCTATCTTTGTTTGCAGGTAATCCCAGTTGCATGATAGCTTTCACTCTTTTAGGATCAACTCTAATCTTATCCTTTGAAACAATGTGTCCCAAAAGCTTCCCCTCAGTTACTGCAAAGATAGACTTTTTAGGGTTTAGAGAAATCCCTCATTCTCTGCAACATTGTAGTACTACCTCCAAATCATGTAAATGATCATCCTTTTTTCTAGAGAACACAGTCAGATCATCTAAATAAACCACAATAATTTTGTTTTTCAAATCTCTGAATGATAGATCCATAGCTCTTTGAAAAGTTGCTCCTGCATTCATAAGACCAAAGGGCATTTTATTGTATGCAAAGGTGCCAATGGGTGTAGTCAAATCTATCTTATGCTGATCTTCTAGAGCCACTTCAACTTGATTGTAACCCAAAAATCCATCCAGCATAGACATCATCTCAGAACCAACAATTGTTTGCAGTAAATGATCCATAACAGGCAGTGGGTAGTTATCTTTCAGTGAGGCTTGATTTAAGTTCTGAAAGTCAATAGAGATTCTTATTTCACCATTCTTCTTTCTAACTGGAACTATATTGGCTACCCATGTAGAATGATGGATGGGATAAATAATCCTTGGCTTTAGTATTTTGTCTATTTTATTAAAAATGGCTTCTGCTACTTTAGGATTATATGTTCGTTGTTTCTGCCTGTAAGGTGTAGTACCAGGTTTTAAGGGAACTTTGTGTTGCAATTCACCATTTCTAAATTTCTTCAAGTCGGCATAGCATCATGCAAATACATCTCTATAATGAATCAACAAGGAGATCAACCTTTCCTTCTCTTGAGGTGAACAACACTTTCCTATACAAACAGTTTTTAGATCTTCCTTCATACCAATATTAACACGAACAAAATCTTCAGATGATTCAATGGAAACTTTACTTTTCTTTTTCAAATATTGGTCATGTCTATTAAGTAAGTCTTCAAGAGAGACTAGACCCTTAGGAATTTTATTGCCTTTCAATTGAATAACCTCAAATTCTTTGCCATTAGGGGTAGCAATGTAACCCTCAAAAATATCATTACTTTTATCATCACTACCTTCAAAGAAAATATTTGAAAGGCTTCATCTTTTTCAAGAAAAGCAATGATTTGTTTGTCATCATTAAACACTTGCCAGTGGTTTACATTGTCAGGGACATTAGGGTGATAGACCAGTTTGATTTTGTAGGTCTTATCCTTGAAATCTGGATGAGGCAACAACAAAGATGCAAAAACTGCTAATGAATCAGCCCTTGTATTAAATTCCCTAGGCATTGCTTCTATAGAAAAGGCATCAAAGTCTTCAATGCTTTAACCTACCATTTTTCATAGTATATTGCTTCCTAACTTGCTTGACAATTAATTTTGTATCCCCCTTAGCCCTTAACTATTTTATGCCTCTTTCTTTAGCTAAGGTTAAGCCAAGTAGAAGAGCTTCATACTCCACTATATTGTTGGTGTTTTCAAACTCCAATTTATAAGCATAGGGAAAATTGTAACCATATGGGGAAATTAAAACAACTCCCACACTAGAACCAACACTAGAGCAACTTCCATCAAATTCCAGTGTCCATAATTTGTTGACCAAATCAGGACTAACCAGACTTGAACATTCCTCCTCTGAAGAGGTGCACATGTAAGTCCTTGGCCCAATTTCTACAAATAAAATGTCTGCCCTTGGATCCCCAGACTTTAACACTATGAACTTAGCTTTGGGTTTTGGGTTAAGATGTACCTTCTTTCCATCCAATGGTATTATAGCATGAAACCAATCCATTTGTATCTCTCCACCCAGATCTCTACAGAAACTCCTACTCAACAGTATCCCATAACTAGTATAAATATCAGCAACAAGGATAGTTAACTTTAGTCTCTTCTTTGGAAAAGCAGCTAAAACAACCTAGGTATCTTTGATTTGACCTAGGATCAGGATAGGTGAGCCATCCATAGAGAAACATTTACCATAGGAGGAAGTATAATACAATCCTAAGGCTCTGGCCACTTGAGCTGGTATTACATTGTTAGAAGCTCCAAAATCAATAACACAATTGCTCAATCTAAAACCATCTATATAAAGAGACACATAGAATGGTTTAGGTTTGGCAAAAGGATTCTGTTGACTTGAATCTTTATCATGGGAATTTGAGCAAACTTGCTCTTCAACATGCATTTTAATATCACTAGACACCTGAGCATTACTCTGAGATGGGGAGGGTTGTTGTTTGATGTATCTCACTAACTGGTCTAATTTAGATGGATTGAGTCTAAGGTATTTAGCTTGGGAGATCTGAATCTTGGTATTTTTGCATGACTCAATCATATCAAATCAACTAGTAACAATTGTATCAAAAGAAGGAACAAATGGTACCTCAGCAAATACATTCTTGGGCATAGTGTTCTTAAGCTTTTTGGAACTGGAAGCAGCTTGTCTCGATAGAATGTAATTTGGAGTAAAAGATGAACCATTCTCTTAGCCTTCAGAATCTGGGCCCTTTTGAGCCTGTTGTCCTCTCGTAAAGACTACACAATTAGGATCAATTTCTATGTACACATCTTCTCCTCTCTTAGTATCTAACTCGTACTTGAAGAAGTTTACACTAGCATCATGAGATGATCTGGGTTCTTCCACATATGGCACCTCAACATGTTCATTGGTGGAAAGCATTTGTATGAATCAGACCATTTCTGGACAGGTAGATCCATCATGGTCTAAAGTCAGATGCAAATTACACATCATATTACCCTTACTGGTAGAAGGTCCATTTTCAATAGCTAATCTCTGAGCAGGACCAGTCAAAGGCAGGGTTTTGTTATAACCTCATGATGTGCCAAAATATTTCCTTGGTATGTCTTGATATTGTGACTGCAGGTGTCCCTTTGGCATTTGCCTTTTTAGTATGATTATATCATTAGCTAATCTTTGTATGACTAGATCAATAGAATTCACTCCTAATGGTCTACTAGTCTATAATTCCTTCTTACATTTCCCTGCAATGATTAAGATAGCTTCTATGGATATGGCCCTTTCTTAGACTGCATCTAAATTAGCTGCCTCTTCTCTCTTAATGGTAAAACTAACATCTAGGGGAAGAGTATTGATAAATAAACACTTCAATAAGTCATCTCCAGGCCTCACATTGTCATATATTCTATTGTATAACTTATTGAATTTAGCAACAAATTCTCTCATTGGTTCATGTATTTCTTTCTTCATAGTAGCCAATTGAGTGACAAGAGCTTGTTCATTCTTTGCAGACTTGAATCTATTCTCAAATTTTGTTTTTAGGGTATCCCAGTTATTGATAGAACCATTTGGGAGGTGGTAAAACCAATCAGCGGTAGCATCAGTTAGAGATTCCACAAAAATCCTTACATCAATGTCTTTGTGTTGTACCACAAGGATAGAAGAAGCAGCGAAGAAGGCTTGCATATGCTCATCCGGAGTAACTTTTCCATCTCCTTTAAACTTAGGTATAATTTTCCTTGAGCCGTTGGGTAGGTCATGTAGTTGGGCTCCTAGGTTAAGTGGACCTATTGTGGCTCGCCATGGGATAGGTGGAGGCTGAGCCATGATAAGCGGATTATGAATAGGAAAATTTACTTGCAAAGGGAGAGTAACCCCATGTAAAAGAAGGGCTTGACAAGATGCAGCTGAAGTATTTATAGTGCTTTGACTAGGAGGAGGAGATGGAGGTCTGCTGATAGACTTAACTTTTTAATTAAGTGGGAAAGAAGAGAAATTTACAACTTCTAATAATTCAAAATCGTCGTCCCAAATCCCTTGCTTTCTATCTCCTCTAGTGTACCTTTTAGAAGCCAAATTTAAACATTTAAAAGTTTTAAATTATAGAGTCGCCAACTTCACTTATTGATTGATTTGTGGAAGATTTTGTTGATTGTTCAATTGGTTTGTTTGATTAGCTGCTTGATTTCTGCATCTATTGTTGGGAAGTGATTGAACAGGAAAGACTCTTTTTCTTCGTGGCACAGGTACTACAGCCTCAATAAAGACAATTTCTTGGGTGTCACCAAAATGCTTGGCATTATCTCTTATGATTTCCCAAAGTTCTTATTCTTCTTCTAACACTTCGTTAACTTGGTTATATTGCAAATTGGTTCTTCTATGTTGCTAGGCAAGCAATCTTAAGCTAGTAACAATATCTTCTTGATCACCTACAAGCCAATCTACATTAGGCTGAAGGATTGGAGTATTACATCTTTGAAGAACCATTAAAGAAACTCACAACACATATCTCACAATAGTTTCCCCAGTAGAGTTGCCAAAATTTTGTTGGTTTATAGATTTTTCATTCAACTCTATATTCTCTCACCTAAACAATGACAAATGTAACCACAGTTGAGTTAGTTACAATAGTATTTTATAACCAACTCTCTGCTTATTTTACAAGGTGGTAGCTACCTTTGAATGATATACAATGAATTAAACTACGTATTGCTTGTAACCAAAAAGTAAGGGAAAGGTAAGGCTTTTGACCAGAAATCTTTGAAAGGAAAATTCACACTTCTTATATGACTGAAAATAAAGAAGTTCAAAGACTTTGAATATTGAATATGCTGAATAAAGAATTATAAATCCATCACCATGAAGCATTCATTCAAAGATAAATATTCATAGCAATGAAGTAGAATGAACATATGAAACTTCAACACAGATAGAAAAGCAATCACTAGTAATATATTCAACTTAAGAAGAATAATATCCAATCACCATAACACAAAGATTATGTCTGCTTGAACATCCAGTCTGAATTTTCTTTCTATATTAAAGATATTGAAAAATAGAAAGTAATAGAAACTTCTAACTTTAATGAGTAAAACAAAGTTTGCCCAAAAAAGAAGATCCATACTATGTCCCGACTACATCTATTTATATTGTCCACATAATAACTGTCTTTAGAAAATAGAATGGTTTCTTGAAGACAACTATTTTTAATAAAGTTTTAGAGAAAGTCTTTGAGCCAAATATTCAGAAATGCATAAAAGAAATAAAGTCTAAACTACCACCCCTTCACTTTCCTTTGGGTCTTCAATGCTTTCCCTGCCTTGATCTTCTGCCATCACCTCTCGTACCTTCATTCTTAACCTATACTCTCGATACTTAGTTATGACAGCAGTGATATTTTTGCTTCCTGGTGTTGTAGTAATCTGCAACCTGGTTCTGAATCATGCCAATGTTTTACCTATCCCTACTATAGCTTCCTGAATATCATCACATCTATTCTTGAAACCATTAAGATAAACTTGTATGAGGCCCATTTTGCCAAGTGATTCCCCAGTGATAATTTTAGGATCTGCGAGTTCCTTGCAAAGCATATCCTTAACTTCCTTTGTGATTTCTTTAGGATCCTGCAAGTTCTCTTCAAACTCATCTAAAATATTTACCTCGAGTGCCTTGCAATCCCTTTGAATACCAATCATTATATCAAGGTATCCACGTAAATCTTTGTTAATTTTTTCAATGAGATTGTCATACATGTTTAATATCCAATCCAATGAGTCAACCTAGGATGGATCAATTTCACGGGGATCACTAGCCAAAATTTCTTTTACAAGTGTTATAGGATCCATGGATACTAGTTCAAAAACTTCTTTTGAGAGTACATAAGTACTACCTTGCTCTTTCCTTACCTACTGAAGCTCATTTATTAACTCTTTCTTTTTATTATGTACCTGAGTGTAACACTATGTTGCCCTGGTCAAGAAGAATAAAATTTCATAGGATAATTTTTCTACCCATTTAGTAACAAACTTAGCAAAATTTAGATTCTTTTTTATTTGTTGCATAGTACTTGCATCAACTCCTACAACTTTTGAATTAGATGCATCTTGAGGCATGGGTGTCACAATTGATTAGATAAAACTGCTCAAAGATAAAATATGAGATTGAAGTTTTATGTTTTCTTTCCTCTTCTCCTTGGCTCTTTTAATTAAAGTGCTTACAAAAAAATTGGCATGATATGCATCTCCCTCTAGAGTAGAAGGACCTAAGTCTATATGACTTATTTTGTAATCTACTTCAGTTATCTCATCCTCATTGAGATCTTTCACCGGGTCAGCAATCTCTAACATCTGATGATCGGAGGCAGTGTCATTTACCATTCTAGACATTGTTTTGGCCTTTTTGGGCTTGGAGGTAGTTTGCAGCAATTTGGCAACTGTATCCACCTCAACTGCTATTGTAGGCACAAACTTTCTCTTCTTATCCATAGCTTTCTTTAACCATCCTGGTGAAGATGACACCATAAAAGTATCTACATTGCTTGAAACAGTTTTAATTTGATTATCAATAGGAACAGAAATGGATACTTCCTTAGCAATAAGAGAAGAAGGAATTTCCATGAATGGAGGAAACAAACCATCATCAACAATTTGTTGGAAAATAAAATCAGAAACCACAGGTGTAGGCTTCACTTGGGCACTTTTATTTTTCAAAGTAGGCAAGGGGAGATTATCCAATTCACAGGCCAATTTCAATTTCAGAATTTCCTCTGGTCTTTCTCCATCACCTCCAGATTGTGAATTAGAATTGGATTGTAGTGTCTCTTGTCTCCAAGAAAAAATGCACACACCAGAACTTTGTATGGGCCTTTTCTCATTGGTCCTGGAATTTCCTTATTCGTGAGGAGAGCTAGCACATCCCTGCCATCTCCTAGCCAACCAATCTTTAGTCCTTTTAGTTACAATAGCAAAACAAATTCTCAGATCCACAACCTCCTTCTCTAACCAATTAATTTGAGGAAGGGGTTTAGAAACTAGGGTTTGATATTCATCATCAATTATTTTAGAATTTTCCTCAACACCATTTGGAATGTATATAGAAAGGCCAAATACTTGAATTTGACTTAGTGTGAGTCTCATACAATTTCTCCTTTGGACTTCCCAGTCGTCTACACAGTCTTCCCAAAAATTCTCTAAACTTGGACGATGCTCATAAGAACCAGAACCATGAAAGTTTAGTTTCACATAATTTTTGCTGTCGAAGTTGGGTTCATTGACAAACAATGAAGATTAAATTCACTCAAAACATGTTCCACCCCTTTAGCAATCTCATTTGTTTTGCAAGAATATGAAGATAGCTTTAGTAGAAAATCATATCCTTTCTTCCTCATGCTTCGATATTTAACATTTACAATAAACATTTGTTTACAGATTTCTAGAAAAATAACAAAGTCACTAGGGTAACTGGGCAATTTGGTCGGGGCATTTTCATAACCCCCCACTCTCAAATAGGTCAACCTATCGAACTAAATGTAGAAACTTCCAAACTCCATGATCAAGGAAGCAACTTTAGGTGAATTTCTCAACTCAAGGTTACCATCCAACTTTCTCACTATAAACATTAAAAAGGCATCATTTACACGATGGTAATCCTTCATTCCCACATCCCTTTTGAGCTGACAAAAATAATTATACACAGGTGTGTTTGGAGTTAAAGACCCATGTGGCCTCAACCCGACCCAAACAACCTCTTGACTGGTTAAAATAAATACCAAGTATGAACACATGTACAAAGTTAAAGTCTCCTGAAACTCAACTAGTTGCTTGTTCAAATGATAACTAATAATTTCAGCCCAGTTTATAAATTTATCTTCACTGCATGTCAACAGGATAAAATGACACATCCAATCTTCAAAAGAATCTGTGTTTTCACTTTTGACTACATGATGCAACAAAGTAATAATGTCAGAAATTTCATCCTTAAAATGGGCTCTCTTTAGCTTTTGGGGCAATTGAGACTTATCTCTTTTTTTGGACTTTAACTAGTTCCATGCGATGGAATTATTCCACCAGTCTTCATTTGTCTGGAAGAACTCCATTCCAATGGCAACATCCATGTCCTCAAATTCTTGCTTCTCTGGAATCCTTAATGCACGGCTGATAGTTCCAGGATCAATCTTTCCTACCACTGACCCATCCTTTGCTCTAATTTCAAGGGTTTCAAGAACGTATCTTCTCGCAAAAGCCACAACCAGGTCCTTGCTCTGTACATAGATGCAAAAACCTCCTATATGCGCTAAACCACTCTACAAAATCTTTTCTACAAAAGGTGATTTATCTTCTTGCTGCAAATGGGACCAGAATTCTTCCAAATTAATATGACCAAGCTTGGTATCACTTATACTAGACCAACCACTTTCAATACCAGAATTGTGAGGAGCTTCTTGATATTTGAATTTCATCACCGCTAGATGCACAGAGAAAAATGTCTAAGTATTGAAAAAGCAATGGCACAGTACAGGAGTAATGGAAGTTGCATAACTTAGAGAATATCTACCACTGGGAGCAAATATGTACACCAGAAGAATGCCATGATATGTTTTAAATGTTGAGTTGACATGGCATTAAATTTGTGCCTTGATAAAACAACCTTGAGATTTGCTCGCCCTCTTAAAATCCAAAAAAGACATCCACCTCATGCGTCATACTCATCATTAAATGATCTTCATTGCCTTGAAATCTGGTCCCCAACTTCCATGTCGTGAAGTCGCTAGAATTTGGAACTTCAAAACCTCAAGTTAGGGGTTTTGAAGTTTTGAAAACCTTCGACTTGGTGACTACAAAGGCAAACCGACGGGAGTTGAAAAGACTCTACAAAGCAATACATAGTCGAGCGGTCGGCGGGTTTGATAACTTTAGAACTAGGCGACAAGGTTAGAAATTTTAGAGAGCTAGCGACTAGGTTAGGAAAACACAAGTGCACGTGACTCTTAAGGATTTTTGAAGGCAACGAAGGCAAAAACAAAACCATTATGACTTAGACAAATTGATGGAGCATGAGAATGGGCAATAAAACATGTAAGAACCGAAAACAAATAAATGAGGTAACAGTCTCATAGATATGATCTTAGCTAGGATCTTGTAAGTGACATTCAATAGGGTGATAGGTCTCTAGTTCTTAATCATAGTTTTAACACCTTCCTTGGGGAGAATTTTAATAATTCCTTTATTAATATTCTTGCCCAGCGAACCTTTTTTAAGAGCCTCTTTGTAGACTTGAAGTAAATCCTCACATATCCAATCAATATTAGTTTTGTAGAACTCAATAGGGAATCCATCATCCCCAGGGGATTTGTCATTATTTAGTGTCAAAGTAGCTTTCCTAACTTCATCTTTAGATATTTCAGCCTTTAGCTTGTCCTTATCTTTTTTTTGCAATTTTCTTTGGTTTCATTTGTTTAATACATGCTCTAGAATTGTTATTGGCATTAGAGTCCCCTTCTGATGTGAATAGTGTAGACACTAAAAATTGTCTAGGTCTTGTTTACACATGACCTTGTATGTCTTTGCCCTAGGTCCTAGTTACACAACACATTGTCGACATGAACATGTATATGTTTCCCTAGGTCCTAGTTCATTCTATGTCATCCAACCTCATCCCACTCATAAATCCCACTTATCACACTCCTAATTCTATCATAATTACTTAGCCAATTAATTAAATAAATCATATTTATTTAATTTCCCATCCCATTGGTCCAACTTAATCACCTTCTTGATTAATTAAATAAACCCACTTTATTTAATTAATCCAAGTTGATCACATTCCCAATTAATTAAATAAATCCCATTTATTTAATTAATTGCACCTAGTCACATGTC
The DNA here is from genome assembly GCA_027924645.1 of Cunninghamia lanceolata. Taxonomy (NCBI): domain Eukaryota; kingdom Viridiplantae; phylum Streptophyta; class Pinopsida; order Cupressales; family Cupressaceae; genus Cunninghamia; species Cunninghamia lanceolata. The sequence goes on along the minus strand of BSBN01000972.1, from coordinate 14,612,154 downwards.
TCACATAATTCAAATTAAAACTTTGAATCATTCCCTCACCTCTCATAACATTGTGACACATGTCACATGTCTCATCCTCCACTATATGCCTTCACATGTCAATCTAATTCAAATATAATATTTGAATTAGATTCCCTTTATTCTCCTTCGCACACTTGTCATGTGACTACAATCCCTCTTTGAGTGGCAAACCCTAATCCAACCCTAATCGATCTTGACCATCCATATCCTCCAACATAACTCTCAATCACAACCATCCATTCGAATTTGTCTTTTTCTATAAAGGTAGCCTCTCTTGAGCCATTTGTAATGAATCTTCTTCTAGTATCCACATGTTGTCAAATTTTTTTCTCAATCTCTCATCCATCTATCTTGTATTCATCCAATCTTCCATCTACCAACCCTTATCCTATCGTTATGCTGCTGAATCGAGTAATCAACATTCATCTCTTTGGGCAAAGCTAGAATGTTCTTGGGTGCGACATTCTCAACCCTATCAATGGATCGTGAGTCGATATGAGGTTTGCATTCATTTGATTTGCATTTGTTATCCTTCCTTCATGTCAATTTTTCATGATTTCATTTGGCACGCCCGGTCTCGGATCTAATCATGAGTTTTTTTGGAGATTCTTTTGTCAAAATTTTGTTTTTTCTCTAACCATAGGTTGTCAAAATTTGCATTTTTGTCAGTAAACTATTACAAGTTGTGTCCTAGGCAGAAAATAACCTCACCATTGTGATCAGGAGGCCAATTCCATAAATTTTGACTATAAATACGCCTAGGTTTGGTGATTGAAATTTTTGAAAAAAATTGATTTTTTTAAGGCCTGCAAATCCATACCGTATGGACCCACAGACCCCTAGTATGTACTATACTTTGTGGCTCTAATCGCAAGTTGTCTGAATGTTTGTTGTTGTTTGGGTGAAATTTGTTTCCTCTGCAGGATTTAATGGTGGTTTTAAAAGCTTGTTGTAGTTTTTGAAAAGTCAAGGTCACCATTTTCATTAACTGTCGCTGCTTCGTGTACTTCCCTGTCACTGTTTTGTATGCCGGTTGCCACTATTTTTATCATAGTCTCCATCTTGGGCAACACCTAAACCTCGACATCAATACCTCATCTTTCAACCCAATTCCCGCCACTTCTTATCTTTTGCTACTAGTCCTCAACCCGCCACCACGCTGCCTTTAAACAACTCCTCACACAACGCTAATCAACGCTTGTTGACTCTCACATAGCCCTGGTCGCCGCCCATGAGGTTTTCTCCGCTGCCCACATTAAAACCCTACACCACTTCGGCCTGCCACTCTCCTTTCCCTCGCTGCCACAATAATCCCTAAGTCGTCACTCCTTAACACCCAGTTGACTCCATGCCTTTGCCCTAAGCTTCTCGGTCGACACCCCCTATGGGTTTCCTGGCCACCCTTTTGGATACTCATCGCTCACATGAAACCCTAAACCACCTTTATTCTTTAAGTCATGGCAGTTTAAAACCCTAAGTCTTGGAGGGTTAAAATTCTAGGGTGGCTCACCTCCAAGCCTGTGGTTGTCAATACGATCGGGCTTTAAGCCCTCTCTGCAATTGGACCATCAGTCACCTCAGTGACCACAAGGAAAATGGGGGGGGGGGGGCGCTATCGACCCTCTCCATTTTTAATTTTCTTTTTTATTTTTGTCTCTGAGCTGACCCCTAGTCATATGGGCGACCAAGGGCGCCGCTCCAATTAAACTGCCAGACTTAACCACTTCTTGTAAACCGCTAGACAACTATACATGTGACCAAAAGATTTTAAACTACTGGCGGTCAAGTTCAAATAGTTAGGCTAACCTCTTGTGCCTCCTACATGCCAAAGGAGTCTGTTTTTTTCTTTTTGCCATAACGTTCACATATGACCTCGAAATCACACAAAATTGGACTCGTTGGAAAGCTGGAAGAGAAAACTACATAGTGGTGAGGAAATTTTTAGGTGACTATACTATTTTCTAGCCTTTTTTATCAGTCAAAGTCAAACTTGCTTTTAAACTTCAAATGCACATAACTTTTGCATCTTTCATCCCTTTTCAGCAATTTTTTTTTTAAAATTGCATAGAATTTCCTGAAGAATCTTTTCATGCAACTTATTTTTCTATATCAATCCATCTTCATTAGTTTTTACCAGATTTCATCTTTTTCATATAACGGTCTTCTTGGCTAGTCTACTTGCTTCTTTCTCAATTTTGTGGCTTGCAGGTGACCTTACGAGGCTGGAACAACATCAGGATCAACAAACACAATAGCTTGGGATAGTGAAACAATTAGGTGTATCCATTTCATCATTCATCTCTTTCATTTGATCAATCAATCTTGTTTGCATCACACATTTCAATTTGGGCTTAAAACGAATATTGCTTTAGCAATCACATCAAAAAAATTGAGCTAAAATTAACCATTGTCTTCAATCACACATCTTGACTTTGGGTTAAACAAGAACAAGTGTCTTCATTGCTTGGTGAAGTTGCATGTGATTAGTGGTGTGTATGCTCTTCTCATACGCTTCGTGTGATCTTGAGAATCAAAAACACCTCTTATCCATTTAATTTTCACACACACATTTCATTTTCTAAGGGTTAATTTACAAGTGCAAGTGTGAATCAAGTGTGCATGTGTATGCTCTCTCCTCACACTGCAAGATGATCTTGGAGATCAAAAACACCTCACTTGATTTGCTTTTGTTTTCCCTTTCCTAGGAGGCCTACTAGGGGATTTCATCACCCCTAGGGACGACCTCATTCGAGGTTGAATTGAAAGACACCCTCATTGGGAGTTGGAATCTTGTCACTCTTGGCTAAGCCCTAAAGAACTTTATACCTTTGGGAAGTGAAGGTGAAGGGTGGGTTACCCCTTTCTCCCAGCTGTGTGGTAGGATTTCGCTTTCAATTCCTAGTCAACCTTGTGTAAACACAGCCCAAAACCTAATTGACCATACCCCACTTAACTAGGCAATAGGCTTGTTGATGTGTATTCCATGTGTGCTTGTTTAATCATCACCACATTCTTCAAAGTCAAATTCAAAATTGCTTATGTGTCTTGCGTGAGTGATTCATGATTGTACATGTGTGATCATTTGATTGAACATTACCAAATCAAGCTAAACACCAAACACATAAGAAAAGTCATTCAACTCATTCTTCCAACACATTCAAATCCAATCACATTCATCCTAATCACCCATTTTTAGCCATTTCATTCTTAATCATACATAAGTCACCATAATTCAAAGCCTAATCATTCCAAACAACCTTCTTTCTAATCAACATCATCCTAATCATCTGAGTCATCATCCTAGTCATTACATATCATCCAATTATTCCAAGCCAAATCACATCCCAACTACTTTCATCCCAATCCAAATCCATATCAACCCAATAAAAAATCAAGACCTTAGTTGATCACTATCAACCATTATCCAAACTTGCTTGAGATCATTAGTCTATCCTAAGTAAGTCAACCAATCAAATCAATCCAATCAACCCTCTATTACTTAAGTGTCATTAGTCTACCTTAAGTATAGAGAGCCATCTATCAAAAAACAAAACAAATTAAATCATCCTAAGGTCTTGAAATTTGATCCCAATCACCTACTATCCATTTCATCTCATACCTCTCCAACAACATGGATCCTTCGACCTCATACCAATCTTCATCATATCAATCTAATCCACCCACTTATCATGTTCATGCCACATCACCTAATCCAACTTCATCATCCTATCGAGGCCATTCCATATCACCTTATCCAACATCTTTCCATAACAATGCCACCACATCCATATCACAAATCATCCTTACTATTCCTAGCAACACCTTAAACGCAAGTACTTCCATAAGTCTACCATCCAACAATCCTAACTCCATTGCCATCATATCCCAACTTCTTTCTCAACAAACCTCCAACATCAACCAATGTCCACAACAATCCACCTCACAAAACCTTTCACATACAAGTCCTATCATGCCACCTCATCACCAAACCTATCCACATGGCAATCAAATGTCCTTACAAGAACAACAAGCAAGTCCAAATGGCCCTATGTACATATATCAAGAAAGTCTAAGTCATCTTATGCAAGCCCTAAAATCCTTTGACAAGGGAGAAACCAACCTAGCATGTGCATCCTTTGAGTCACCTTCACCATCCAATCATATGCCAACACATGAGCCAACTAGTCCTATCCCAACACCTTTATCAAGCCCTTCATCACCTTCATCCCCATGTTCCACTAATCCTTCATTAAAAGATTCCATGGAGATACTTTTAGAGAAATTGGTCCAAGCAAATTTGATTGAGCTATACCCATTCAAAGCATATTCTCCATATATGTTTAAACCTAGGTGTTATAAAGATGATGCATATTGTGCATACCATAGGTATAGGGACCATACCATATCCACTTGTGTTTGATTTCAAAAATTGGTCAAGAACCTAGAAGATTGTGGTAAGATTGTCCTGGATAAAACCACTCCCTCTAATTCCATTATCTGTCCATCTAGCCCAAGTGCCAATCCATCTAATCCTATTATCCATCCAATTATCCCTCAATCTAATCATGATCCTAAGCCTCCAACCCTATCTACTATTATCATCCATCCACTATATTTCCCATTCACACATACACTTGCAAAGGATGTGATCTAATGGCTACTAGTGAGGAATCAACCACCCCCGTGTCAAACACTTATTCTTGAGCCTCCTAATGAGTCCACCAATACGATGTCCAATCCTACAGCCCCATCATGTGATCTACAAGCTATCAAGCCTAATCAAGAGCCTAATACTATGAGCCCAAGTCAAGTTCCATTATCCCCTCATGTTGATGACCATGAAGAACATATCGAACCTAGTGAAGAGTCTCCACCTATAAATCCAAGTCAAGCACCATTATGCCCTCATATTGATAACCCTCAAGAACATGTCAAGCCTATCCAAGAGCCTATTAAACCTATCCAAGAGTTATCCCCTTCCACTCAATGACATCAAGAGGTGTGTCAAGAGTATAATCCTATGCATGAGGAAACATCAACCCCTAATCTAATTCAAGATCAAAGCATATCCAAGATCCACAAGTCCATGACCCATATGTTTTCTATGATCATGACATTATTTATGGTCATAACCCTATTCATGAGAAAAATGATCCTATCCATAGCATGTTCAATCCTATCTATGATCACATTTATAATCAAGGTCCTATCCATGATAATGAAAACCATGATGACCTTCTTGACCAAACTCATGAAAACCATTATGAGCCTCTTAGCTAGACTTTATGCATGTCATGATCAAGAAGTTATCCCTCCACATATCCTTCCTTCCATATCCATCCATGAGCAAGATATCCAAATTGCTCCTAGTCATCCTCCATCTAGCCCAATCCATAATCCTACACCTTCCACTTGTCATGATGATACATGCACCTCTAAAGAAAACATAAAAGATGGAACAAATAATTTGGATCCCAATGAGCATAAGAAAGATCCAAATGATCCTTCCATATCCACCATTGATCCCATTTCAAATCCACCACCATATCCTACTAGTCTATCCACTTTCATTCATGAGTGTTCTGTCCTAGGACAACAACAACCTTTGTCCTCCATATCACCCTCTCCATCCAATAACAAGCTCAAGTCTATTTCCCAAATTACACATAGTCCCACTGTCAATCGCATGCTCCAAAACATGAACTACCAAGGCAAAGGTTTAGGCCTACATGAACAAGGCATTCTAGAGCCAATCCATGTCAAGGTCCCTCCTCGCTTATTTGGCCTTGGATACACACCCCAAGGTCAACAATCAAAAGATGTTGGTACTTCCTCCACATTTCCTAAATCCACTTCCTTCCATCATAAACCCCATCATATTCCTAAAACATACGTTGCCATTCCACCTCCCTCATCCTACAAATGCCAAAAAAGCATGTGACCATTCACCTTCCACCATCCACTTTACCGCCACTCCTTCCAACTCCTACTATCCCTCCATCTGCTTTGCCACCATTGCTTCCAACACCTAACATACCTACCATCAATAAATTCCCTCACATTCTTAATCCTAACCAACAAATGCACACATTGTCTAAACAAGAAGCTTCCACTCATTTCACCCGTCACATGGGATTCAGAAATAAACATTTGGATGCCTCTACATATAAAGCCAAACATCCTAAGGGTCCTAATACCTTAGGAAATCAATCCAAAAATTCAAAGCAATGTACATTAAAAAATCCATCCAAACCCATACCTCTAAAAGAAAAGTCCAAAAGAAAAATGGTATGGGTACCTAAGCAAAAATCAAGCAAATCAAATGAGGCATCCACATCCCGAAAATCCCAACCATCTTCTTCCATTCAAAAATGACATTCCATTCCAAAGTTTCAAATTCCTCCATCCCACATGAAAAGAAAAAAATAGAAAATTACTAAGTCCATGTGGGTTCCAAAAGTCCTAAATCATCCATCTCCTAAGAAAACATCACCATTGCTTCGTACACCACCATCCAACCAAAAGCTTCCATGTTTAACACGGTGTATGCAGCCATTGGTCATGATTCCTTTCCATACCTCCGTCACTCCATCATTTAATCATTATCCTACATATCTCCCCTGTGAGGCCTACCTTCTTTATTCCCATTCCTTTGACTATTTACTTTACTATTGCTGATACTTTTAGACTTGTGGGACTGTTGATCCCGAATTCCTGAACTATTAGACTTTATTATGTTATGGGAAAACTAATTGGGTGATGTTAGATAGATGCTTTATATTACGGGAAAACTAATTGGGTGATGTTAGATAGATGCTTTATATTATGAGAAAACTAATTGGGTGATGTTAGATAGATGCATTATATTATGGGAAAACTAATTGGGTGATGTTAGATGATGTTAGATAGATGCTTTATATTATGAGAAAACAAATTGAGTGATGTTAGATAGATGCTTTATATTATGATGTTAAAGGAAAACTAATTGGGTGATGTTAGATAGAAATTGGTTTATATTATGATGTGGGAAACTAATTGGGTGATGTTAGATAGAAATTTGTTTTGTGATTTAATCTTGGGAATGAATGTTTGAAATGCAGAATTTGGAATCTAATTGTAATGTGACTTCCTTTATACTTATGTGAACTAGTGATATTTTATGTGAGTGCATGTTTTAAATTTTTTCGGCTATGATATTTATATGTGGAATTAACTTTGCAATTGAGTGCACATGTATTTCTAACAAACCACAGAAATTGGAGATCATCCCACACTTGATGTTGTAATCCCTTGTGAAACTGATTTAGTTCCATGAGGAACTAAGATCAACTCTGTGTAAGATGAAATTATGTGATGTTGTTTTGCATGTGGTTAATCAAGCTAAGTCTAACCCTCTTTTAAATTGAATTATAATTTATGTTGTAAGAATTTTGTCTTTGAATTTCATTTTTTTTAAAATTTATTTTGGAGACCCTTTTCATGTGTTTTAACTTGACCCTGGGTGCTCTAACTAGGCTAAACTTGACCCTGGGTTATACCCATGGGTCTAGGGACCTTTTTGACTTGGGTAACCCTTGGTAAACCTCCATATGGTCACCTTAACTTCACACTAAAGTTAAGTGACGAAATTGGAGGCATGGAAGGGAGAGGATGAGTGGTACCAACACTCAACCCCATCCCTTTTCACTTCCCAAGGTTGGAGATGACTCCAAGACCCACCAATTGTGGAGGACTTGACTCCAAGTCTCTCTCACAATTGGTGAGAGTACCCTTGGAGATGTGTGTTCCCTCTTGAAAGGAAAGGAAGGGGACACATGTGTCACCCATTCCCTCTTTAACTCCTCTTTTCTCTCCCACATGTTGGAGGGAGGACAAGTGGTAAGGGGTGAGGGAGACTTGGGGATGGGTGAGTGACATGTGTCAACACCCATCCCTTGGGACATGCTTGTAGTGGGGAGGAAGAGTGAGGAGGTGACAAGTGTCACCTCCCCATTCCTCTAAGCTCATGGGTTGAGCTTATTTTAACCACACTTGGGAGAAGGTTAGAGGTTGTTAAATTTTTTAGAAATTTTAATTGCTTGAATTTTAACTTGGGGAAAAAGATAGAGGGAGTTTGGTGGCTTATGTTGGAAGGGAATTTGGAGAAGCTCTACATCAACTTTCTTCCATAATAGGGCTTTTAAAGGTTAGTTTTCAAGGCTAATGCCTCCCCTTTGTATTTTAGTTTGCTTGCATGATGCATGTGTGTGATTTAATTTCTTGAGTTATATTTTGTTATTGTGGGGTAAATTTTGTAGGGTGTTGTAAGAGCCTCTCCCACTTGGGAGAAAATACTCAACAAGTGTGGGGTGGGGGAGGAGTGATCCTCCTCGGGGTCATTACCTTGTTTTTGTGGTGTTGAAAGCCTTGAGGGCATTATATGTGGTTTTTAGCAATATGAGGCATGGCTTGAGAGCCAAAATATGGAAACATTTAGAAATTGTGTTAAATGTGTTGGCTTGAGGCCATAAGAGGAAATTGTATTGGGATATTTGTAGGAGTGGCACTCTTGAGTGAGTGTGTCCACTCCCCTACCCCTTTGAACTCACCTTGGTTGAGTTCCTATGTTGTGATTATCCTTGGGTGTAAAAATTGTGTTTTGGTTGTTTTGAATGCCTTGTTGTGAAGTGGAATGAGTTCCTTAGGTGTGTGGATGACCTCCCTAGCTCGGGGGTGACCCTCTTGCAGGTCTATGGTAGGGAGGAGAGCAAGATGTGTGGTTTTCTTTCCCCTTGTTGTGATATGCAGGTTCAATGGAGCTAAATGTGAAGTTGGAGAAACTCCTTGTGCTTGGAGTTAATATTTTATTTTCCTTTACTCTTTAAGCTCTTAAGAAAGAGCTTGGCCTATTTAGGAGCTTCATCTTTGTTGATTTTCAGAGAGGAGGACTTGTCTCTCTCTCTTGTTGTAAAATTGTGTTTTCTTAAGTTGTGTGAAAGCCTTTTTCATTGTATTGAAAGTTATAATTTGTTGATCTAATTTTTATCATTCAAGTAAAGATGAAGGAAGAAAATTTGTATTTATAAGCTATTCTTGTATGTAAATTTCAAATATTTCAATTAGCAAAGTTGAGGCTTAGTTGTTATTGTGACAAATATGAAAATTGTATATTGTTGTTGTGAAAGAGAAAAAATTAGTTGTTAATTTTTAGGAGTACCTAATTAATTGTATTTGTTCTTTCTTTACAAGTGTAATTATTAATAATTCAATGAATTCAATTTGTGAGAAAAAAAATATGGATTCTTGCCTTAATGAAAATTTGAAAAAAAAAAGCATATATATCTTGGTTTAATTGTTTAAAAATAAAATTGTAAGTGTAGCGGAAAAAAGAATATAGTTGTAGATAATATATATATATATATATATATATATATATATATATATATATATATATATATATATTCATACATATAATTTATATATATTTTGAGTAATTCAAATGAATGTATTTTTTTGTGTATTTACAAATAAATTTGATTTTACTAGGTTGTCAAATAAAATTTATAGTTAACATTTTATATACAAAGGTAATTATATTTATATATATAGCTAAATATATATATGTATATACATATATATATGTAAATATATTATTTTATTGCATTTTTAAATAAACTGTGAATTTGAAACTTCTATATATATATATAACTAACAATAAATGAATCTTAATAAAATAAAAATATCATAAAATAAAAATAAAATACTGAGAAATTTTAAAGGGACTGTGTTTTATTTACAGTCGCGGTTTTAAACGGCAGGAAAAGAGAAACTAATAATAATGGTGGGGGGGGGTTCGAACCCCCCACTGCTGAGCATTACATGGTTTTGGGTATGGGGAGGGGGGTGGAGCCCCCACCCACACCCCATCGTATGGGATGTGGGTGGGGGTTCCGTGCCGCTCCCCACACTCCCCACTATCCACAAACCCCCGTGGGCTTTGTCCCCCCCACACAGGCCTCGCCTAAACCATCCACTGTCCCAACTCCCGCCACTGGCCTCCGTACCTCTTCTACGGCCCCCTCCAAATAGCCCTCTGCCACCACTCTACCAGACCTCCGCCACTCCTCTAATCCACCCTGCGGCCACCACTCAGTGTTGCCGCCACCACTCTGTGAACTCCCCTCCAAGCGCCACTGCCGCCTCCATTGTGGCCACCACTGTCCCTCCTCCCTGCCATCAACGCAAATCAAACAAATGGTTAGTGTTTAAACATTTTTATAAATGCAACAAAAAAAAAGGAAACATATACATATGTTTTTATAAAAGAAAATCTAGTTATAACAATTATAAAATAAGAATATATATATTTATAATTAATTGAAGCCATCATATGCATTTCATATGTGGCTATTTAAACTCAACCTGCAACAAAGAAACAATGGTGAAATGAAAAAATGAGAAAATGAGAGAAAAAGAGAAAGAAAGATAAAAGTGAAAACAAAGAGGAGAAAATGCATGAATTTCAATTTAGGGCTAAGAGTATTAATCAAAATTTAATGTTCTTTTTAATCATTTTGAGCAAATTTAATTATGGAATTTAAGTAGACGATTTAAATCCAGTTTGGAAACCTTGCAAACCTATTCAAACGATGTTAGTAAATCCTGTTTCCGAGATCTAATCTACCAAGAAATTAGGAATAATGTAAATAACGTAGAGATAACTCTGATTGATCAAGAATGTGAAGGAGAACAAATTATTTGAACTTATTTGAAAAACATATAAAATTATCAAGAACGTGAAGGAGAACAAATTAATCAAACCTTGTTGAAAAACATATAAAATTGTAGAAAACGTGAAGGAGAACAAATGATCAGACTTTGTTGAAAAGTGTGCAATTATCTTAATCAACTGTATTACTAATGCAACTAGTGTGATGTAAGAAATTTATTAATCCAAATCAGTAAACCTCTTGATCAAATTTAGTTTTAGTACAATAAACCCTACTCATGCCCGTGAGGCGTTATGCTGCTGGATTTTCCTGAAATTTAGGGCTTAGTAAGGTTAGTGAAGTTTAACCCTATTAGTGACGTTAACCACATCACGATGACCCCCTTGATAGCCTTCTTGTGATTGGTATGTGCATGTGTACATTTTACCCTGCTTTCATCTGTTTGGTTTACGCCTTAGCGTATGCCACCGAGCATGCTTACGCGTGTGTGGGGGGTTTCTAGGGAAGCGTGGAATTTTTTTTGATATTTCATGTCATGACCACATGTCAAATGTGGACATGACACATGTGATACGTGTCATGACCGCATGGGAAATGTGGGCATGACATCCCCCATCACCTTCCTATGGTCCATGCTTTTGCATAAGTCCATTATAATCCACATCATAATCCACTTTCATCCCTACATAATCCACATCATAATCCACTTTCACCCCTCCAACTCCACATCATAATCCACTTTCATCCCTACATAATCCACATCATAATCCACTTTCACCCCTCCATAATCCACATCATAATCCACTTTCGATCCCTCCATAATCCACATAATAATCCACTATCTACCTTATCCATCTCACTTTCACGCAATCACCCTACCAACATCTTGAGCATAATGACTTGACATGTTCCATTTGTGATGACATCCTTCTCTAATGGGACTATCACATTACATGGGACTATCACATTACATGGAACTAGACACTTGGGTCTCAACCATCTTCCATATCCCTCTTATCCATATCCACTTTATCCCATCAAAAAAGTTAAAAAAAAAATCAAAAATCAAAAAAAGTAAAGATAAATCCCTTCGCCCAACGGTGAAAACCTGGCAAACAGGTGCCTTGGATAAGTACCACAATGAAAACCTTGAAAACAAGTGTCATGTGTAGGTTGATCTTCTATCCCACTTACACTTGGGGGCACCTTGTCTCATCCTATCCATTGCATACACATTCCTATCACATTACATCCATTCATCCTCCCTTCCTCGTTTGATCTTGACAAAGATTGGGGGCAAATGTTGAAAAATGTTTTGGATATCTCTTGATGTACCTTCTTGTCATTACCCATTTTTTCATCCTTTCCAAACAAACCCTATCATCCAAGTCATAATCTTTGTCATGTCAAATCCTATCATCCCATTGTCCTAAGCATTGTCATGAAAAAGCCTAAGTCTACTACCTAGACTGGGGCATGTTATTCCTATGCAACATAGTCCTTGGAGATCACATCCTTGCTCTCTTACACATACATCCATTCCATTCCATGGCCTATCCTTTTATCCTATCCATTTATCCTGATCCTTTCATCCATATACTATCATCCATCCTTTTGTCCAATCCCATTCATTACCTTGCACCTAGACTTGGTTCCCCTTGTCATTGGTATCTAGCATAAAGGCTACCCAAATTGTAAATCCATTGACATCCCAAGCTATCCCAAAAATCCAAAAAAATAAAAATATTCTCAAAAAATCAAAACATTTTAAATACCCAAAAAAAAATCAAAATATTTTCAAAAACCTAAAAAAATCAAATATTCCCAAAAAGAAAAAAAAATCAAAATATGCCAAAAAAAATCCAACAAAATCCAAGCAATAAAACCATTCCACATCAAATCACCCAATCTATTAAACAATCAAAAGCAAGTCAAATAACAACATTCAATCAATCCCAATCAAACCAATCAAATCAATCAAATCCATCAAATCAATCAAATCCATCAAATCAATCATCATCCGACGATCCATCATATCAAAACAATTCATCAAAACAAATCTAATCATCATCAAATCAAGCCAATCTATCAATCAATCAAAATCAAATCAAATCAAATCCCAAGTCAAACATCCAATCTCAATCAATCCATAACTTGATCAATCCAATCCATATCATCTAATAAACAAAAATTAGAACTACATCTCATTTCCATCATTAAGTGCCTTGATCCTGTGGAAATGGGTATGTAGGTAGTCTAGAGCACGAAGGAAGTGCGGAGATTCGGGCACAAGATGATATTCCTCTTTCTTCTTTCATCATTCTTCTATCATCTATCTTCATCAATTCATCAATCTTCCAAAGCATTTCTTTCAATCAATCATCACTTCATTCAAACCAATCACTTCTTCAATCAATCTCCATGAAATTCATCATCCAATCAATCAATTCCAAACAATGATCCAAATGCAAGTCATCCTTAATCCATACCAATCAAGTTAATCAATTGTGCCAAATTATCCAATCACATTCTTGGTCGTGATCCTAATCTTGTCCTAAACCAAATCAAACATCATCATCATTAATGGGATATATCATTCCCGCATCCTTGTGTTGATCTAGGGATACATTGTTCCCCGCAATGACAACACTATCATTATCAATCAATCAACAATCAATCATTGGTTTATATCTTGACAGGGGCAATACCTTGTTTGTTTTTGTATCATTTGTGCATGCATGCTTGCTTGTGTGTGTTATCATTTTATCTTGCATTTGTATTACATCCGCGTCCAACCCAGCTAATATTCATATCTTGTATCTAGACAAGGTTGTATTATGCTGGGGCACGTGACAAATCGTCACCCTGGTCCTTATACCTTGGTGCATAACGTCTTGTGCTATATCAAACATCATGGTTTCTCACCTTCATTATAGCATAACTCATCCATCCCTTCTTCTATCCATTCCCTTATCTTTCTTCCTTAGCCAATCCTTTTCATTTTGAGAGCATACCCGTGTTTGTCCAACCCACCTATCCTCTCGAGGAGGCATCATTATCCTATCTTTCCATCATCACCCTATCCTTTTCCTCTATCCATACCTTAGCTTCTTCAAAATGATGTTACTCGATACAAATTCTATCATCTCACAACATCATCTCAAAGAGGGGCAAATGTAGACACTAAACATTGTTTAGGTCTTGTTTACACATGACCTTATATGTCTTTGCCCTAGGTCCTAGTTACACAACACATTGTCGACATGAACATGTATATGTTTCCCTAGGTCCTAGTTCATCCTAGGTCATCCAACCTCATCCCATTCATAAATCCCACTTATCCCACTCCTAATTCTATCATAATTACTTAGCCAATTAAATAAATAAATCATATTTATTTAATTTCCTATCCCATTGGTCCAACTTAATCACCTTCTTGATTAATTAAATAAACCCACTTTATTTAATTAATCCCACTTGATCACATTCCCAATTAATTAAATAAATCCCATTTATTTAATTAATTGCACCTACTCACATGTCTCACATAATTCAAATTAAAAATTTGAATTATTCCCTCACCTCTCATAACATTGCGACACATGTCACATGTCACATGTCTCATCCTCCACTATATGCCTTCATATGTCAATCTAATTCAAATATAATATTTGAATTAGATTCCCTTTATTCTCCTTCGCACACTTGTCATGTGACTACAATCCCTCTTTGAGTGGCAAACCCTAATCCAACCCTAATCGATCTTGACCGTCCATATCCTCCAACATAACTCTCAATCACAATCGTCCATTCCAATTTGTCTTTTTCTATAAAGGTAGCCTCTCTTGAGCCATTTGTAACAAATCTTCTTTTAGTATCCACATGCTGTCAAAATTTCTTCTCAATCTCTCATCCATCTATCTTGCATTCATCCAATCTTCCATCTACCAACCCCTATCCTATCGCTATGCTGCTGAATCGAGTAATCAACATTCATCTCTTTGGGTAAAGCTAGAATGTTCTTGGGTGCGGCATTCTCAACCCTATCAATGGATTGTGAGTTGATATGAGGTTTGCATTCATTTGATTTGCATTTGTTATCCTTCCTTCATGTCAATTTTTCATGATTCAAAATAGATCTTTGTAAAATCTGAAGAATTGCTTTCTGATTTCTTCTTGATTAGTAATAATATTACCTTCATGATAGATTTTATCAATCTATTCCTTAATTCCTTTGTCCTTAATATACCTAAAGAAAAAATTTGTTCCTTTATCATCGTTATTAAGCCAATTTAACTTAGCTCTCACCTTGAGCCCTTGAATTTTGTGTTCTTGCAGCCTCCTCAAGGATTTCTTGGCTATGGCAAGCTCTTCACATAGACTTTCATTTAGTGGATCTTCCTATATGTAATATTTAGCTTTTAACAACCTCTCTTGTAGATCATTTTCCTGTTTCCTTCTATCCATAGCTCACTTCTTACCTATGGTCTAGAAAAGTACATTCCAACCCTTAACATTGTGTTCCCATTTTTCAATCTCACTTAGGTCTCTTAACATCCACTTATTAATTTATCTAAGGGTAAATATTGCTTCCTTGTAGTCATCATCCTTTAGAAAATTAGTGTTAAGAATGAAACAATTTTCCTTTCTGCTCCTCTCAGAGTGACCTCCCTCAAGTACAATATTGGACCTAATAGGGTGGTGATCAGATAGTGTGTAGGGGCAGACACTAACCTTACCACCATCCTTACTTGTTTCAAAACTGAAATAGTCTCTATTGGCATAGAATCGGTCCAATCTATAGTAGATTCTCCTTCCCCCTTTCTGTGCATTACACCAAGTAAACCAAAATTTGGAATTGTCATTCTTTAATCCTTCAAGATGATCAAACAATTTAAGCTTAACCTTCATCCTTTGCTAGAAATTATTTTCATTCCCCTTCCAATCCATATTAATACCTCCACTCTTATCTTCATTATGCTCAATCATGTTGAAATCCCCTCCCAATATCTAAGGTATCTCCTGTAAGTTGCACAACTACTTCCATAGGCTTAACCTTTCTTTGTAGTCATTGGGAGCATAAATGGAGCATATTACAAACTTAATCTCTCCTTTTACAATAATGACCCAAACAACTCTATTACAAGGTGATGTGCCAAATGCACACATGTTGAGCCCAAGACTTGGACAACAAGATCATTGTCCCCCTCTAACTTTCTCATGGTTGGTTACAAAATGAGAAGAGTCTTTCCAGATAAACTTGAGATTAGTCTCAAGTAAAAACCCTGTGGCTTTGACTTCTTGGAGCAAGACAACATCCTTATTCTTCTCCATGTTAACAAATCTCCTTACAATGTGCTTTTTGTCAAGGGACTCAAGTCCCCTGACATTCCAAGATGTGCACTTAAGACTCATGGCAATCATTTGTTGGTGTTTCCTCTACATCATTCCTAAATATTCTATAGCATTTAGGAAACTTATCCTCTAATTCAATACTTTTAGAATTTGGTTATGCAATAACTAGACTTGTATTCTTCCTTTTATTCTTTTTACAGAAAGTAAGCTTACCCTTACCAAAAGACTTTCCCTTTTTCAATACCCTTAGTAGTAGGGGTAGCAAGAAGTAGGAGACAACTGTCTATCAATGGTCACCATATTAGTCAGTATGTTGCCAACTACTGCAGGATCCTTAGTGTGATTGGTAACAGTTTCAACCTCTTCTCTGTGATCAAAATCCTCCTGAACATCCCCTGGTTTGTATGTGGTTGGGGTGCATTCTAGTTCCTCTTCTATGTATATACTTAGCCTAGGAGCCTCTTTATCTCCAAGGTTGGGCAAAGCCATAGAATGACTCAGCTGTTTGTTTCCTCTAGTCCTAGTATCAGTGAAGTCTAGGGCATTAGTAGACTGATTGTCCACCTCACCCTTATGATCTTGATTGTACATAATACATTTCTCTTGGGACTCAACAATACTTTTATTTATGATATCACTCTCAGATTGCGTGTTTGGAGGCAAGAATAGTGTGTTTTGGTAAGTTAATGGATCTTCTTTGACATAAAGGGGTTGGGGATCAATTGCCCTACTGGTGTTGCACTTGAATGTTACTAAGACTTTTAGATTCAAACTCAGATACAATATTCTTCATAATAGAAGTATTTTTAATACTACTGCATTGATTAGAATCACCAACATTATCAATACAAATATTTTTGTCACTATTTTTATTATTGAATCCCTTAATAATGTAACTTGATACAATCTCTTTGCCTTTAACATAGTCCTTATTCATTTCCTTGCTCTTATTCTGAGTTATATTATTCCTATTTTTTTCCAAAACAAGTTGAGCATTCTTAAAACCACCAGAGGGGTGCTCACTGATGACACACATGAGGATAGGGGGATTCAAGGAGGCCGAACTAGGAGGGGTAAAGCTAGCCACAGCAGAGACTGCAACCAAATTGGGAGCAGAGTCTATGTTAGACAAAATGCTAAAGGAGTTAGAAGTTTTAACAACAGGGGAGAGAATAGAGCTAGGGCAATCTAGTAAGACCTCCTCAATAGCATGGAAAGGAAGGGACATAACGAAGCCAGGAAAATTAAGATTAGAAGGAGCTATTGGAGTGACAGGGTTTAAGGAACCACCCAGGTTAATAGGCCCTAAGCCACTAGAAGGGTTGATAGGGTCAGACACACCATTAGGAGGCGATGAAACCCTAGAATATTCATAGACTTCAGATACATTATTGTCCACTGGGTTGACTCGGATATTACTAGCCCCGATATTAAAGCCCTCATTGACAATGTGAGCCTTCATATTAGCATCATTATCCTAAATATTGGTGTTAGAGCCCTTCTTATTATCTTTCACCTTATAATTGTTCTTCTAGTTAACAATGAGGGGACAATTCTTCCTTATATGCCCCTCATTTCTGCATAGATAGCATGCATTGATGCCACCCAACACTTCAATGTTACATTAGTAAGATGAATTATTAAGGTTTATTTCCAGCACATTAGGAATTTCTATACCCGAGGATAGAGACATTAAAACCCTCGCATCCATATGTGGAAGTGAAGTTCTTGTCTCGTCTATCCTAATAACATTTCCAACTGATGCAAGCATTTATGGTAAGAAAGCCCACAAAAATGGTGGAACACGTTTAACTATTAGCCATCAAGGGCAAGATAAAGCTAAGATTTCTTTGTTTATGGTATTTTGTTTATGGTATTAGGAGACTAGGTTAGGGCACAAAAGATGCATTTTCTTGTGGTCCAATACTGTTTTAACACAATAGTGTCTTTGTAATATTCCCTTTTGTAAATGCCCTAGTTTTTGCCCTAAAATCACAATTCCAAGCAAAGTAAGAAATGAAATAGAGTTAGTGATACCATTTACCAATTTAAATTGTTGAACAAGATAGATCTTGGTTGAGAACCTGCAATCATGCTATCTATAATCATTGAAAGCATAATCCATAAAATAGATCTTTCCTACTAGGGTTAGGAACATTATCTTAATCATATGATATACCCAATTCATTAATGGAGTCGAACCAAAAGGGTTAGGATAAGGGTGCATGATAGGGTGCCTGAATCAATCCTCTACCCTAGGCCCAAAAGCAGATATACCATCCCTCTTGGCGTCATGTGGCCTTCCGCCATCCATATGAGGGGGTGTACCTAGTGAGGAATCCTATAACAATTCTCCCTCTTCTTGCCACCCTTATTTTCCTCCGTATGATTTAACCCAATAGCCAACCATGGAAGAGATTTGAAGGGAAACTCCAATAGGGTCTCCATAGTATCCTTCCCTTCTAAGCCCAAGGGCGGGGCACACCTTGCACCCCCTTGGCCTTATGGGACTATAAATCACCCACGATGAGGTGGTGTGCTTAGAAGAATACCTCCAACCCTTCCTTGTATTTTTCATTATTCCTCCTCATGGTTGCTTGATGAGAATTACAAACACTAAATACATCCAGATTCATAGAGATTATACAACAATAAATATATCATTATACACAACAATCATGATAGAGCATAGAACAATATTTATTTAAACATAAAACTGCTATATTCTCATGAGAAAATGTATTGACTACTGATTGTGCCTTTGTCTACTGAGTGTAGATATAATTTTGAATCTGTTCTGATTCAATAATAGAACAATAGAATGATAGAATAATAGAAAGATAGAATAATCGAATGATAGAATGATAGAATAATCAAATGATAGAATGATAGAATGATAGAATGATAGAATGATAAAAGAATAGAAGAATAGGATGATTGTATGATAGAAGGATAAAATGACGAATAAGATAATAATAGAATGATGGAATAATATGAATGATAGATTGATAGAGTAACATGATATAATGATAGAAGAATGAATGATATAATGATAGAAGAAAGAGTGATTTAATAATTGAATATTAGAATGATAGGAGAGTAGAAGGATATAATAATAGAGGGATGGAATACTAGGATGATAGAAGAATAGCATTGTAGAATGGATGCAATAGATAATTCTCTATTATTGCATATATATATATATATATATATATATATATATATATATATATATATATATATATATATATATATATATATATATATATATATATATATATATATATATATATTACTGTTGATATGTTTGTAGATTTATCCCTGCTAAGTATATATTCCTTTTTTCTCTTTTATTTTGTTCTTACTTAGAAAAATATTTCCTTCTATTCCTCCTTTCAAATCATTCCTTCATTCGGTATTCATATGTTCTTCATGGGAGATGTCCTTTATAGATTGATGTGTCTTTTACCCAAGGGAAATGACTCTTGAATGCATTACACCCTTTCAATACAATTCATTGTTCCTTATGGAGGTCACGAGGGAAATCAAAGGTATTATAGTTCTTCCTCGTGATTTTCCATAGTTGATAGTTCTTCCCATTAAATTTATCTACCTTTAATTTACCCTTGTCCACCATTACTCCCACTCAACCGTGAGACTTTCCTGTAGATGATAATCGAACACAACCCGCTCTGATACCACTTGTTAGGAATTGCATGCAAAAGATATCAATTAAATACAAATAAAGATTAAACAAAGGAATGAAAATACACAAAAATAATAACAGTGAGAGACAAGTTTTAACGTGGTTCACCCAAACTCGGGCTACATCCACCAATAGAGAGTCCAATATTATTATCTAGGAAATCAAACCGATTACAACCATCAATCCTTGCAACTCAATACCACTGCAAAATGCTACAATACATCAATGGAAACCCTAACCCTTAGCCACTTTTATCAAGCCTTATGTTGGTTACAAAAATAGGGTTTTTTTATGTCGGCCAATAGAAAAATAACTCCCGACACCTTAATAAAATAATAAAAAATTGTTGGAGGTTTCGGGGGTGCTGCCCCTGAGCTCCCGTGGGGGTGTTGCCCCTCAAACTCGCCCTGTATTGTGACAGGGAGTGCGCTAGGAGTGTTGCCCCTGGACCCTGCAAGGGGCATTGCCCCTGGACCCCGTTTTGGGGGTGCTACCCTCGTACCCCCACAAGGGGCACTACCCCTTGACCCCATTAAATAATTTGGGGGGAAACTGTGCCGATAAAAGTGGGGTAAATTTAACCTCTGAGTTTGATTAGGATCCATATAACAACAGTGTTTCATTTTTAAATGTTGGTCGACTTGCAGATAAAATCGTTGGGCTTTAAAAGATGGAATTTAGTTTAAATTAAAGATTTAAATTACAAACTGACATCAATTATTGATGCTAAGGATTTCAAGGAGTTAAATGGAAAATTCAAGATTTAAACCATAATATAGTATGTTGGCCGATCAGGTTTAATTAAATGAAATAATCGAAGGAGGCCAACTTATATATGCATAGAACGCTCACTGATTACTGGGAAGTCATGAGGAAAATCAAAGGACAAGAGGTCCCAATCTAGAAGACATAAAGATTACTGGTACTATGGGAAACCAGGTCATCTGAAGAAAGATTGCTGGCCTCGGAAGAATAAAGAAAGAGACAAACAAGGAGGCAATAAGGAGGCAAATGTGGTAAGTAATAAATCTAAAGATGATGCTTTGATTCTTTCCCTAGATAATGCCGATGATTCATGGGTTTTAGATTCAAAGGCCTCATTTCATGCTACGCCCCATAGAAGTTATTTTCTTGATTATGTCCAAGGGGATTTTGGGTTGGTTTATTTGGGAGATAACGAACCCTGTCAGATTGTTGGAAAGGGAAGAATCAAGATTAAGTTGCAGAATGTGAATCATTGGCTAATACAAGAGGTAAGGCATGTTCCAAGGCTAAGTAAGAATTTAATTTTAGCAAGGCAGTAAGGTGATGAAGGTTGCATTGTTACATTTACTAATAAAAATTGGAAGGTTTCAAGAGGTGCATTAATAGTAGCAAAAGGTGTGAAAGTAGGCACCTTATATCTTTATACAGGTCATACTGTTCCTTCTAGTTTAGCTGTTGCAGAGAAAAAATAAACAGGTTCAGGAATAGTTGCTGTAGGTTCTGAGACAGCACTGTGGCAAAACAGACTTGGGCATATGAATGAAAAAGGTATGAAGGTACTTCATTCTAGGAAAGTTTTACTAGGTCTGAAATGTATTAATATGGATTTCTGTGAAAGTTGTGTGTATGGCAATGAAAAGAGAGTTAGGTTTCTCAAGGATGGGAAGTAAAAGAAAGATGAAAAGTTGGAGCTTGTGCATACAGATGTATGGGGACCAACTTAGGTATCTTCTCTCGGTGGCTCTTGGTATTATGTTACATTCATAGATGATGCAACTAGGAAGGTTTGGGTTTATTTCCTTAGGTAGAAATCTAATGTATTTGAAATATTTAAGAAATGGAGAAGCTTGGTTGAGAATGAGATGGGTAAAAGATTAAAATGTCTCAGATCTGATAATGGTGGTGACTATTGTAGCAAAGAATTTGAGGATTATTGTTTCTTTAATGGAATTCGTAGGCAGAAAATAATTCCAAGGATTCCACAGGAGAATGGAGTGGTTGAACGCATGAATAGGACAATAATGGAGCATGCAAGGACCATGAGATTGCATGTTGGGGTGCCTTTAAACATGCGGACAGAGGCTGTCAACACTGCTATATATTTAATTAATAGACATCCTTCAATTCCTTTGGGCTGTGGTATTCCAGAGGAAGCATGGACATGTAAGAAGGTGAGTTATTCTTTTCTCAAAACCTTTGGATGTGAATCATTTGCACATGTAGATTATGAAAATAGAACCAAGATGGATGCAAATCAAAAAAATATACCATCGTTGGATATGGCATTGATAAATTTGGTTATAGGCTTTGGGATTTTAAAAATTAGAAAATTGTGAGAAGCAGGGATGTTGTGTTCAATGAGAAGGTGTTGTACAAAGATGAGTTGTAGCAACATGAGAAGAATGAAAATGATTATTTGGTGCTGGATGATACTCTAGATAATGATGTTCCAGTGGTTCCTCATGCTCCACAAAAACAACAAGAAATACCACAAACTCCAGTGAATGTTAGATGGTCAACAAGGCTAAGTAGACCTCTCGAAAGGTTTTCTCCCTCTTTCTACTATATTTTGTTAACAGATGTTGGTGAATCAGAAGGGTATGATGAAGCTATGTAGGTGGATACAAAAGCTCAGTGGGAGCTTGCAATGAAAGAAGAAATGGACTCCTTGCTGAAAAATCAGACTTGGGGATTATGTAAGTTGCCTGCAAGTAAAAAAGCTTTACCAAACAAATGGGTTTATAGGCTGAAAGAGGAAGAAGGAGGTAGGAAAAGATTTAAAGCCAGGTTAGTTGTAAAAGGATATGCACAAAAAAAAGGTATTGATTTTGATGAGATTTTTTCTTCGGTTGTTAAGATGACTTCTATTCGTACTGTTTTAAGTATTGTGGCTGCTGAAGATTTGCATTTGGAACAACTAGATGTGAAAACTACCTTTCTCCATGGTGATTTGGAGGAGGAGATATATATGGAACAACCCCAAGGATTTGAGGTCAAAGGTAAGGAGAAACTGGTGTGTAGATTGAAGAAGAGTTTATATGGCCTGAAACAAGCACCTCGGTAATGGTATTTGAAATTTGATAGTTTTATGACTAAGCAAGGCTACAACCGGTGTAATTATGACCATTGTGTTTATTTTAAGAGGTTGGATAATGACATCTACATTATTTTATGTTTATATGTTGATGACATGCTTGTAGCAGGATCTAACATGGATCACATAAGAGAGTTAAAACAAAAGTTAGCACAATCATTTGCTATGAAGGTTTGGGAGCAGCAAAACAAATCCTTGGTATGAAAATTTGCAGATATAAGAAGAACAAAAAATTAACTCTATCTCAAGTTGATTATGTTGAAAAGGTGTTGCAGAGATTCCATATGTAGAATGTAAAAGCTGTTAGCACACCTTTGCCTAGTCATCTGAAATTGACTAAGGAGATGTGTCCAAAGACACAAGAGGAGGAAGAAATAATGTCCAAGGTACCATATGTTTCAGTTGTAGGAAGTTTAATGTACGCCATGGTATACACGAGACCAGATTTTGCACATGCTGTAGGAGTCGTAAGCAGGTATATGAGTCATCCCAGATTAGAGCATTGGAATGTGGTAAAATGGATTCTCTAATATTTGAGAGGTACATCCAATAAACACTTATGTTTTGGGGCTCTAATACTGATTTAGGAGGTTATCTAGATTCAGATTTGGTAGGAGATATTGATACTAGGTGAAGTACTATAGGTTATGTCTTTACTATAGGTGGGACAGCGGTGAGTTGGATCTCCAGGTTGTAAAAGGTGGTTTCTTTATCCACCACAAAGGTAGAGTATGTAGTTGCAACAGAGGCAAGCAAGGAGATGATATGGCTGCAATATTTCATGAAAGAATTGGGCAAACAATAGGCTAACAGTTCTTTATATATAGACAGTCAGAGTGCCATACATCTTGCAAAGAATTATGCCTTGCATTCAAAGACCAAACACATATAGCTCAGGCGGTGTTAGATGATGGATAGTTAAGGCTGGACAAGATACATACAGTTGAAAATCCAGCGGATATGTTTACAAAGGTAGTGACAAGGGAGAAGCTGGACTCCTCTTCAGCTTCGGTTGGCCTTCAAGACTGAAAACAAAAAATAAATTAGAACAACAGATTTCAGGGTACTTATTTCCAGTGGGAGCTATAGGGTCAACGGTGTTATGATCAGTCTCCAAGTGGGAGATGCTATGGTGTGGAGTCTGATCAGTCTCCAAGTGGGAGATTGTTGTTATGTGGAGCTTAATCAAACTCAGAGGTTAAATTTACCCCACTTTTATTGGCGTGGTTTCCCCCCAAATTATTTAATGGGGTCAAGGGGCAGCGCCCATTGTGGGGTCCATGGGCAGCCCCGAAACCTCCAACAATTTTTTATTATTTTATTAAGGCGTCGGGAGTTTTTTTCTATTGGTCAACATAAAAAAAACTGTATTTTTGTAACCAACATAAGGCTTGATAAAAGTGGGTAAGGGTTAGGGTTTCTGTTGATGTATTGTAGCATTTTGCAGCGGGTATTGAGTTGCAAGGATTGCTGGTTGTAATCAGTTTGATTTACTAGATAATAATATTGGACTCTTTGTTGGTGGATGTAGCCCGAGTTTGGGTGAACAACGTTAAAATTTATCTCTCGTTGTTATTATTTCTGTGTATTTTCATTCTTCTGTTTAATCTTTATTTGCATTTAATTGATATCTTCTGCATGCAATTCCTAACAAACACTTCATGGGACATCACAGTTTTGCATATTATGATCTTTAAAGAAAAATAGGAAAATCCCTCTCTACACCATCCTATAGAATGAGATGAGAATGCCTAGCCATTTCATCCAGACATTCACCACCCATATGTTGAAGAATTTATGCGAGGGAAGCTTGGTGGAGTCCACAATTGCCAATAAGATGACAACATTCTTTTAACCTAACCATTTCCTTCTCTATAGAAGAATTCATTTCTTGATTAGGAAAAATAGAGAGTATTCTAGGAGAAGCCGAGGAATACTTACCTTGTCCTTTTCTATCTCCTTCCCCTTGTCCATCCTTGCCAGACTCACGAATGCAAAACCTCACTGCAGAAGGAATTTGCAAATGATCTCTAGAAACCGCGTCTCTGAATGACTTGGGTGACTTTTGATCAATATTTTCCTTATCCTTCTCATTTGCAAGGCTAAAAGGAGGGTTAGTACCCTCATTCATAATTTCTTCCATGCTCAACGGTTATCAAAGTACTGCTACATAAATGCACATAGAATACCAAGCAAGCAAGCTAGACACAATACCACAAACGTAGGCAAAAGATAATTAATAATAAAAAGACTTAATGAGATATAGAGGCACTTATAACAGAATACCAAACCTTGTGGAGGAGGCTCGACCTCCTCCACCCGCCACCTGGGGAAACCCTAGTTGGGAGATCATGCCACACTTCGCCTCCTCGAGATCAGGTGTCAAGCATCTCACTATTATTCCGAAGGATCACAGATTACATTTTTAGATTATAGACTCTATTCTATACATATTGAAAAAAATTAAGTTTTGATTAGTTTTCAAAAACTTTAGGGGGTAGCATGCTCAAATTTTTATCTTTCAGGATGTGTCCACTTTGAAAATTCATAAAATATCATAATTCATTAAAAAACTAGCAAAAAAATTAGGCATAAACTACGTGACATTAGCTAATTTTTACTGAAGTGATTTGTGAAATACATGAAAAAGTCAACATTATAGGGGGAGCACACTAGATACTATGTTATATTTTTCTGACAAAAATAGGAGCACTTTGTGTGCACCCCTATTTGAACCTCTTAATCTCCACCATTTTTAGAAAAAAATAGTCATTTAGAAATTAGATTCTGAGCACTATGAATCTTTTTCTTATCACATCTTCTAATTTTGAGCGTGGCTAGCTTCAATTTCTCGTCCAAGATTAATTTTTACTGATTTCAAAAAAAAGTGGCCACTTTTGACCCCCCTTTTGTCCCCCATTTCCATACACATACCCTCATAAAATGGGGTCATGGTTGGGGATCTAATTAAAAACTTTAATTTGTGTAGGAAATAATAGAAAAACTCAAGCAACGAACTAATTTACTATATATTATAAATGTAATTACATCATAACTTCATGAGCTTAATTAGATATAGGCTTCATCCTTTTCAAATAAAAAATAGATCTTATAAGATCTTACAATATTTTGATACTAAACCCTATTTGCCTCCAAAATTAGCTAACCAAATTGATTGTCCTCTTGAAATGATATCAAATTTATCCTTGTATAGGTGGGTGTAGAATGATTCAAGTACTAGTAAGAAAATGTATTACACCATCATAAGGACATATGTTAGGGATCAATGGTCCCAAAATTAAATGATTTCATCTTCAATTGGCCTTGAAACTAGGTGTTTCACTTTAGTAATGTTTATATTCCCCTTCTTAGATGTATCTCAAACTAAAGTCTCAAATTTTTTAATTTAGTTCCATATATGACCCCTCTTAGGGCCCAAAAATAAAATGGTAACCTCAAATTTTGGTGTAAGATTTGAATATTTGGCATATAGTTTGATTAAGGCTCATTTTATCTAATGAAATGTGGATGTCATAATAAAGAATGCATCAACATTAAAATAAATCATATGGACATGTTTAGGATGCTTGAAAGATACTTTGTTCACAACCACAACAAAATATCTTCAAATGTGTTGACATACAACTTGAAGATGTGTGTTGGCTATGCCTAAAATGATTGGTTTGAAGCTTGAAAAGAGATAAATGCAAATGTAGTGACATAAAACTATTGCACATTGTCACTACATGACTAGAAAGACTAGAAAATACCTTAACAACTTACAAAATAAAACAAACATAAAAATAAATTATTTTTTTTGATACAAGATTGCTCATAGGCCTCAAATGCTCATGCATAAAAATGTAATGTCAAAAATTGCCTACTTTACAATCTCCACCTTACCTTTTTGCACTCATTTTAGTGTACACTCCCTTAGTGTGTCTTTATGTCTATCTCACCTAATTTTGTCCTTTTCCATTATCACAAAAGGAGAATGCAAGTGGTACTAGCTTTATAAATCTATCATCTACTAGCCCCCAAAATTTAAATCTTGAATCTACAAATACACTTGTCCCAGGTGGGCATTAGTGTCCTCAATCAAATTTCAAAAATTGACTTTACTCACCTCTTCATGTTATAAATCTTTCTAAGTTTTCAATAGTAAATTTTCCAATAACTTAGTATAGGATCATTTTTAAACAATCTTTCCCTAAAACTCACTTTAATTCATTCACATTTGTGAAAACTTACTACCATTACATCCTCAAAAATACAAGTGAATTGTAGATAGTCCATTAGCAAAGCATGGGAACAAGTTGAAGACTAAATACATAAGAATTGTGAAGCCCCCTTGAGCCATCAAGATATGGATCACTTGTGATTTTGTTTCCTTCCTTTCATTTTCCCATCTATTTCTCCATACTCCCATTAAAGAGGTAGTAGGAGCTAATTTCCCTCACCATGTAGGCAAATCCCCAATTTCAAACCATCCCCATTGTTCTTCTAACCAATTCTAGTTATTTTCCTTCTTTTCCCCTCACTTACATCCCTCTTTATGATCATTCTCATCTCCTTTTGTGTCCATCACATTATCACACCCAAGGGTTTTAGCTTGTGATCAAATGTGTATTCTGCACACACCACCACACTTCAACACTAGGTCTATACACACTTTAAATCCTTTGAATAGTGCTTTGTGGAGGCTAAAACATACCTAGTAGGGGACTAACTAAGGTTGTCTCCTTTATAGAACACCTTTTCCCCTTATCCCTAACATTCATCTTAGGGTTTCTTAGTATCAGAGTAGATGCTCAAATTCTGCAAGTGGGAATAAGGTTAAGATTTGAAGATGAGCATTTGAGATTAATATTATAACTATTGGGAACAAAAAACCAATTCCTTTATGGGTTAGTTGCACACATTTGACACTACTACAACACCCCTTGACCCTGGTGTAGTGTCTACTATAGTGCTCAATATCTAAAGTTTCTTTGTTTGGGCCTAGAATCCAATCCTTCCCAATTCATTACCAACATCAAAATATTCATTTTATAGGAGGACACATTCTATTTTTGAGTTTATTTCTTGGAGCACTCTCATATACACGTGTTGTTTCTTAGCTTGTAAACTTTCTATTTGTAGATCATACTAGTTAAGTTCTTATTCTATATTGATTTAATCTAATTTACTTAATAGATATTACAATACAAAGACTAGTTATGGACTAGGACATCTGCAACTTAAAGGGTACCAAATTCTATCTTTCAATGACATCACATAGATCTATATGGCATTGCCCCATTGTGTGAAGTATTTCAAATCACTTTTCATATAGGGAGAATTCTCCACCCCTTCTCTTTACTTAAATTTTTAGAGTCTATAGTTAAACGAACTTGTAATTTGTGTTTATTTTGATTATGAGACATGAGCTACTTATTGCATATCTTTTCATTATTTTGCAACTTTTAATGGAGTGCTCACACCAATGAGGGTACAGAATTCAAGAATGATCTATTACTTTATACAAATTAGTATCTTTTTGTGAGTGTATGAATAAATACTTTTCATGTTGGCTAAGAATGTCCATATACATTTAAATGCATGCTCATGTTGGTTTCTTGTGCTCATCAAAATGGGGGCAATGTGTAATGGTTAAATTTGTTGGGAATTAAGGTGTCTCAACCTTTGCAAATTCCTAATGTTGTATTTATTTATCCCACGTTGAGTTGGCATAGTTGACACCTTATGTACATGCAGTAGGATAAATTTTGGTGACTTTGGTAGCCGTGGTTTCCCCCCTTGAATAATTAACAATGGTTTGGGGGCAGTGCCCCCAAGATGGGGTCAAGGAGAGGAGCCCTTTGTGGGGTCCAGGGGCAACGCCCCTGAAACCTCAAACGACTTTTATTTAATGATAAGTGTCGGTGAGTATCTTTGCACGAGAGAAAGGCATCTTTGGGTGGTCAAGGGAGGTTATGACATGTTGTAAGAGGAATATGTTATTTTTAGTCAGTGTATGACAAATTCTCTTATAGATATAAGTGCTGTCAGCTATGATGGATTCTATGATAGCTGTAAGATGTGTAAGAGCATCTGTCATAGCCTATCTTTGGACAAGGAGCCCACATTGGGATGGAATGTTGGACAAGTGTCCTTAGGCATGGGTTTTGGGGCATGAGTCCAAGATGGACGCCCATCTCTAGAAGGTTCCATATTTGCCTTGTAAACTCTATAAAAATAGGTGCTTGGATGGGAGATGGATAGTGTTTTTTTAGGTACTGTTATGCTGCCAGAATATCTCCAGATTCGACATTCGAAGACTCCTGAAAGAGCATTGGCTCTGAAACTGTATTGTAATATGTTATTGTTTACTGTAATACATTTGAGCTGTGTTTTGGAGTGTGGGGTTTTTCACCTGTAAGGGTTTTCCCCACGTATATCTTGTCTCTCTCTCTCTCTCTCTTCTGTCTACTTTCTGTGTGTATGTGTATTGCTACAATATCTCTGTTATTGTGTTAATAACGCTGTAATTGGAAAGGTTAATTTAAATTTGCATACATCTCTCCTCATTAGATTAGTGTAGGAAGCGATTTCTGCACACCTAGCTTCCTTTCAAAATTAGTATAACCATGTGACTTCCCATTTAGTTTTGTGCCCACCTTGGTAGACTGTCTTAATGCAATAACATATCGAAAGTGGCATATTCATGATTGGTTTGGCTCATGGCTCTATCCATATCCACTTTCATTTTACGCCTGTTTGCACTAAACCCAATACATTTGTCATTTATCCATTGCTATTTGCACTATCATCACCTTATCCCTTTATAATTATTTTTTTTTATTAATGTAGGATTGACTTGGTTCAATCTTGAGAAGTACATTAATAACCCCAAAATTAAAATGTTCAAATTCAAATTTCAACTTTCTCACCCCCTTCTTCTAGTCATTATGAGTTGACTTAGCACATATTTGAGCAACATGTTGCTATGTCATGATATTTAAAGACATTCATTGTGCAATTAATTCATATCTAGGAATCAAGGATCAAGAACATGATAATAAACAATTGGAGCACACTTCAATTTCTAAAGGACAACAAATAATTAGATCCACATCATCATCATATAGACCACCTACATGTCTTTGTATGTTGTCTTTGAAATTGTTCACCATCGTTAATCTGACCCACCAAGGGGGTTGACCTAGGAGAACACGTTCAACATGTC
The DNA here is from genome assembly GCA_027924645.1 of Cunninghamia lanceolata. NCBI lineage: Eukaryota > Viridiplantae > Streptophyta > Pinopsida > Cupressales > Cupressaceae > Cunninghamia > Cunninghamia lanceolata. Next base: position 14,582,056 of record BSBN01000972.1, on the reverse strand, counting down.
AAATTGACAATCTCTCCAACTATGTCCCTAGACACCACCTTGAGAAATTTAGATAGCAAGAAGACAAAGATGAGTGAATCTTCAAGTGCACATTATGATAGACCATTCACATGTGGTATAAATCATATCCATATGGTAAATTAGGTTTGTGAGAATCGTGATTGAACCTGTAGGGCTCAAGATTGATCTGCAAGTTTTTCCTGAGATGATGTAAAACTTGAGACATTCATTAGATCGAGGCCATCAATTTCATATGGCTGGCAAATCAGGATAGTATCCACATCATTCTTCCATCATTAGTTTTAGAGCTAACTGCAACAAACCACTTATTTAATTATTACATGTATTTAAACTCAATTATCAATCATAACATTGATTATTCTATTTTAATTGTGTACTTATTGATTATATCTATTTAACTAGGTCCTAAATTATTTATGTCAAACGTTTTCTTTTAAAATATTAATACATTTATGAGCCTTACATATTTTGTCTTCCCTCTCTTTTTACATTTACTTTTAAAATTTAATAATTACTTTAAGTTTAATTTCAAAAATTAGTGCATGAAACCTTGCTGTAAGCAGTTAACTTACAAGTGAACTAATGACCACATAAAAACTTGATCAGTGTTGACTATCACAACTACCCTATCAATCATGCAAATATCTCACTTAAGTTAGAATTAATCCCCTATTCATTATATAAATATCTGAGTAATTGCTTATGAAATGGATAAAGGTAGATAACAAACAACGGTAACGCGTTTATCATGTATCACTTCAGTAAATGACATAAAAATGGCTAAAATCATGCGAGATCTATGTTGGACAAAATGCCAGGGTTCTCGGCAATGCAAACTAAAATCTAATTTAGCAATAACATTATGTTTTTGAGTGTTCAACAAGACTTAACTCTTGAAGATATTAATTGTTCAGTTAAAGATCATTTCCACAGTGCACACAGAATACATAAGCATAAAAGTAATCCCCTCACTAATTGGTGTTAATTAGTCCATATAACTAATTCATCAAAGTATATATAAATCCTTCATTTCAATATATTTTCAGATTGGTCTTCTAAAATGGGCATTGCCATGGCAATCTCTGCTCTTCTGATAGTGGTGTTCCTTGTGATTTATAAGATTTATGTGCTTCTAAGTCCAGACAAGACGAAGCGTATGATGAGGAGTCAAGGAATTCTTGGTCCTGACCCAATGTTTCTGGTGGGAAATGTTGTTCAGATGAAGAATATAATTAAAAAAGCTGCTACAGTGAAGCCCCCTGTTCCTCACAATTTGGAGCCTCGTTTTGTCCCATACTTTGTGGAATGGAGGAAACAATATGGTAGATATATATATACATTATGGTGGGCATGCCAATAAAAGTAATCCTGTAGGGCAGCTTGTGATTGATAGTTCCTGCCCCTTTCAAGAGGAGAGATTACCATTTCACCAATCACCTCATATACAACTTAGAAGTGCTAAATAATTAAGGAAAGACCATATTAAAGTGTTATCAATTTAAAAAAATTCTGAAACATTGATCTTATATCTTGCAGGGAAGAAGTTTGTGTACTGGCTTGGAAGTGAAGCAGTGTTGTATGTGCAAGAACCTGAGTTGATACAGGAGATAAGCTCATCGGGATCTTTGAACTGGGGGAGACCTGCATTCTTGAAAAGTGACAGATTTCCTCTGTTTGGCAATGGCCTTATCATGGCAGAAGATCAAGATTGGATTCACCAACGTAGAATTGTTAGCCAGGCTCTCACAGCTGAGAAGGTCAAGGTATTATACTGAAAACATTGCTTTCTTGCCCTTTTTATTTTCTGTTATATGGACAATTGTGCATGTTGTGTTATGACATTGATCTCTTTGTTGTTGAAAAGGGAATGCTTGCCTCTGTAGTTGAGGCCTCTGTTCCTGTTCTGAATGAGTGGGCCAAGAAAATAAATGAGGCAGGCCAATCCAGTGCAGAAATAGATGTTGATGGAGCTCTGGGCAAAATAACTGCACAAGTAATCTCAAAATTTCTATTTGGAAGCAGCTACCATAGAGGTTTTGAGGTACTTGATAAGCTCAAACTTCTTCAACAAACATTATTCGAAGCTACCAGATTTGCAGGGATCCCAGGGAGCAGGTAAAGGCTCACTGGTTCCATAATCATAGATGGGTGTGATATCCTTTATTAATTAACTCAATCTGCTGCCCATTATCTCCTGTTAACAATGATTAAATTTTGCACATTATCATGTAGTTTTTGCTGTTCCTGTGTTGAAACTTGAAGGTGCACACCCATTACTTATACCCAGAGGTCTGACACATTTTAACCTGGTAGCCCCTGTTCTGAGATTTTTTTTCCTTGTTTTTAAGGTACATACCTTCTGCTGGGAATAAAAAAGTTAGGAAGTTGGGCGAGGAGGCCAATTCTATAATCATACAAATTATCAAGGAACGAAATGAATATAAAAACACATGCAAAGGATATGGAGATGATATGCTGGGGATCCTTTTAGAACAAGTGGAAGCTAATGTAGTTACTACTCAGGATGTGTTGGACCAATGCAAAACGTTGTTGATAGCAGGACAGGAGACCACCAAACTGTCCTTGACCTGGACACTGATGTTATTAGCCATGAATCCAGAGTGGCAAGAGAAAGTTAGAGCAGAGGTTATGGAGATTACTAATGGAGATCTGCAAGACATCACCATGTTCTCCAAAATGAAAAAGGTTAAATACCCTTCTTCTGAATCACTTCTGGCTGTTATCTATGTGATTATTGATGGTTCATTGAAATACGAGTTCTTTATGTAGTGGACTTGCTCCACATTAATAATATTTCCCTATGGCTTGCAGATGAACATGGTTCTGAACGAATCCATGAGGCGGTACCCCCCTGTTTCTTACACAGTCAGACAGGCAAAGACAGACATACAGCTGAGAGAATTGAGAATTCCCAAAGGGATGTCTGTGTTGATAAATATAGTGGGAATGCATGAAGATCCTGATATATGGGGAGAAAATGATGTTTATGAATTCATGCCAGACCGCTTCTCTAATGGAGAAGCCACTAAGAAAAATGGTGGATTCATTCCATTTGGGTTTGGAGGAAGGATTTGTGTAGGTGAAAGGCTGGCTCACATGGAGCAGAACGCAATTCTGAGCATAATACTCTCCAAATTCATCTTCTCTCTATCTCCCAATTACATTCATTCTCCAGTTTCTCTATTGAGCATCACTCCCTCTCGAGGATTGCAACTTCTCCTTTCTTTCTCCCCTTAAAAAGGTTTAGGCCAAACTTAAACTTTCTTTTATGAATAAATGTTATATTATTTTGTAAGAAGATTTATATTATGCATTTAAAAGAAAGGTGGGTGAAAAAGTCATACTATGATGTCTAAGTAAGGCTAAGTTTTAAATGACAAATTTAAAGATAAAGTGGCCAGAGCTAAAGCACTAGAAGGTGGAGGAGAGTCTGGCTTTCCCTAGACATCAGAAATGTTTTGGCCCTCAAGAACAAACTCCCAACCAGTAATCAGACCCTCTTCACTTGTTTCTTTAGAAGGAGGCTGAATGTCACAAACAGGAAAAATGGTCAAAACAAGGTGAAGACATTGAACATTGTAACAGGGTTCCATGCAGCTGTTAAAGCTATTTTTTAGTAGGCATGTCAAACTATGTTAACATTTTAGGAAGGATGGAAAAATATTTAAAATTTGTGAGAAAAGTATTGAATAATCAGGAAAGATGTGCAACAATAATTAACGTAAATAAGAGGGCCTTGCAATTATATATGCATGCCCCCTTAATTGAAGTTTTAGTGATAGTAAGTTTTTCCAATTGTTCATCCAAGGGTTTGAGGATAGTAATCAAGCAAATGGCAGAATTGAGTGGATTTAGTTGCCCCTCTGCCTTTGGGCAAGGGCAGCCATGTTTATATAATCAAATATTTTGCTGTAAATATGAAATTTCTTGTGTTCTGTTCATTTATGGTGTTTCTATTATTATATGCAGATTTGTAATATGTTTACATCTATATAGCAAGATCAATAATTGAATTTGAAAAGAGCTCAGAAATATGATTCTCGTTAGTTTTGGAAGACCTGAGATTTCTATCACCTGCTGTAGATTTAGATTTAGTTTAAAAGCGGGTTTTTAGCAAAAGTTTTTGAGCTTGCATGTCCTTTGCATGCATGTGCAGCCACTGCTGCAGCTAATTTTTGAGTGTTTCCTTCTCTTATGTTTTGATTGGCAGTCCTTTGTGTTTGCTTTTAAGCTGTTTTTGGGTCTGGAGGCTCAATTATGACTGCATCTAGAGGGGGTTCGGGTGGACCCTTGCCTTTGTCTTTGTCTTTTAAAGATGTTATTTGAATTGATGAGGGTTTGACCTCTGGACATGTTAATGCTGTAAACTTTCTTACGCAAGCTACGCATGATGTCAAATCTGATCAAATAGTGGAGAATTTTACCCAATCCAATGGGTCTTTGCAGAAAAGTGTAGAACGACCCATTGTGGTCATCAATCCAAAAGTCATTGTTGATGATGTGCTTTATTTGTCAGAGCATGCTCTGATTTGTAAATTTATGGGTTTTAGAGGCACTTTGCGCTTCCTTGAAAATTGGTTTCATCGTACTTGGTAGCGAGAGGGCAACATGGAGGTTATTCCGGTGGAAAATGGATATTTCTTTGTGATGTTCTCTAGGATAGTAGATTGAAATATGGCATTTGAGGGAGGACCATATTTTCATAACCAAGCAGGGTTGTTCAATAAGCCTTGACATGTAGGATTTGATCTTGTTGAGGAGCTTCCGTCTCAAATTCCTTTTTGGGTCCACCTTCTTCATTTACATATGGAGTTCTGCAGGCCAAATATTTTACAATCTATTGCGGTAGTTTTTGGAAAACCTTTGAGCCCTTCTCATCATACGCTAGAGAGAAAGGTAACTACCTATGCTTATATCTGTGTGGAGATTGATTTTAATAATTCGTTGCATGATTCTATAGAGATTAGGTTAGGAAACATGCATTGGATTCAGTATTGGATTATGAGGCTTTATCTTTTAGATGACATGTTTGTCATGCTTATGGGCATCTTCAAATAAATTGCCCAAAGACAGTCTATGATTCTCCTCCTTCCCAACTAAAGGTCTTTATGGCTAGAGAAAATGCAAATGCAAAAGGGAAAGCCCCAACTCATGCTAGGACATATTTATCCAATATTTATGCTCCTATAGATTTTCAAGGCAAGGTTCTCTTATAGTACATATTTGGCTTACTCATTCTTCATTTGCTTTTGTCCCATGGATCTTGGCTGGGGATTTTAATGCTATTCTTTCTCTTGAGGAGAAATTTGGGGTCTTGAGTAGGCTTGATCCTTCTTCAGCCTTGTTCAGTGAAAATATATCTTTTCTCAATCTTGTGGATGTTAAAGCAAGTGGTGGTTTTTCACTTGGAATAATAGAAGGTGCGGTTTTGCTTCCATTTCTAAGTGTCTGGATAGGTTTTTAGTGTCAAAGGGATAGACTGGGGATAATCCGATTAATTCTTTTGAAATCTTGCAGTGGCATGGTTTAGAGCATTGGCCCGTCAAGTTTTCCTCCTCTTTTTTCTATTCCTAAAAAGCCTCCATTTAAGTTTCAATTAATGTGGCTTCGTGATTAGGTAATTTGTGAGAATATGGTAGTATGGTGGTTGGAGGGCAAGCCCTCCTTTGATACCGCAATGTATTCATTTTTTAAAAGTCTTCAATTTGTTAAGTTAAAGCTCAAACAGTGGAATAAATTTAGTTTGGGTAATATTTTTTGGCAAAAGAAATAGGCGTAGGAAAAATTGAATGTTATTACTTTTCAAATCAAAGGAGCTTCATGAATGTGAATTGCAGGAGGATATTTTTTGGAAGTAGAAATCAAGAATTACTTGGCTATAGGAGGGAGATTAGAATACCTCATTTTTCCATAATTCAATTAAGGAAAGGAGAAATACTAAAGTTATTTCATCTATTATCTCCTCTAATGGAATGTAATTGTCTTCGTCTCAAGATATTAACAAAGAAGTTGTTTCTCATTTTTTTCTTTGTTTAAGGAAAGTGGTTTTGCAACTGGGGAGGAGGAAAGGGTTATTTTAGGATGCATCCCTTCTTTGATTACTGCTGAAATGAATGATGATATGCTAACGGAGCCTTTTACTCTTGAGGAATTGGAAAAAGTTGTCTTCCAAATGAGAAAAGATAAGACTCCTGGACTTGATGGATTCCTTATTGAGTTCTTCCAAGAATTTTGGGACATCATAAAGGATGATCTTTTAGAAGTTGTGCAAGAATCTCAAACAAATAAGCAGATGCTTAAAGCGATCAATTCAACTTTCCTAGCTTTGGTTCCTAAGAAAGTGGGGGCTACCTCTTTTGATTTATTTCGCCCTATTGCTCTTTGCAATGTTTCTACAAGATCATTACCAAATTAATTGTTGGTCATCTAAAATAGATTTTAGATTCCTTGATATTTCCTGAGCAGGGGGGGCTTTGTGAAGGGGCATCAAATTATTGATGGGATTGTTATTGCTTCAAAAACCATTCATTCCATGGGGTGTTCTAAAGACAAAGCCATGTTTATCAAGTTGGACATGTCCAAGGCATATGATAGAGTTCAATGGTCCTTCTTCAGGAATGTGTTATCTAGTTTTGGTTTTTGTTCAAAGTGGATTACATGGGTCATGAGTTGTGTGGCATCATCTTCCTTCTATGTCCTTATTAATGGTATCCCAACTCTTTTTTCAGCTTCCAAAGGGTTGTGATAAGGTGATCCTCTGTCCCTTTATCTTTTTATTCTCATGGCTAAGGGATTGGGCAGGTTCCTTAATCACCACAGAGTTTCTAGGAGTATTCAGGGTTAGAAAGTGGCAAGAGATCTTGCATCTCATTCTCATCTTTAGTTTGTGGATGATACTATCTTAATGGGTGTTGCTTCTATTCAGGAGGCTATCAGTTTCAAGAAAGCTTTAGATATCTATTTGGTTGCTTCAGGTCAACAAATTAATGAAGATAAGTCAAATATTTATTTCTTTAATACTCCTTTGGCCATTCAACAACAAATTGCTTTTATTTTGCGATTTAAAATTGGGCAACTTCCTTTAGATTATCTTGGTGTGCCCTTGTCAGTTGGGCTTTCTAATCACCTTCAGTGGAAGAGAATTATTGATAGGTTTAGAATGTAGGTTAATCACTGGAGTCTCAGGTGGTTATCTTTTACAAGGCATCTTACTCTTCTGAAATCTATTTACAAGATATTCTTGTCTATAGATTTTTGGTGCTTTCTGCTCCTAAAAGTTTTCTAAAGGAGTTTGATTCTCTTTCTCAAAAGTTTCTTTGGGAAGGGAATTTGGATTTTCATAAGTGGAGTCTTATTAGTTGGGACCAAGTTTGTAAGCCTAAGCAATATGGGGGTCTTGGTCTTTGGCACTCCGAGTTTAATAGCCAAGCTTTGGCTGCTAAACTTTTTGGAGATGGTGTAAGCAACAAGATCATCCTTGGGAAAAACTTCTATGCTACAAATATTTATGTGGTGTTGCTGCAAATGAGGTTCCAAAAATGAATTTGGTTGGAAAAGGCTCCATGATTTGGAATACTATCAAGAAGGGAGCATCAGTAGTTAAGCAGGGCCTTTTTTGGATTGTCAATTCTAGCTACAATGCTCATTTTTTGGATAGACCCTTAAGATTTTTATCCATCAATTCTCACCTCTTTTCCTCATCTTCTCTCTTTGAGCAAGGTTTTTCTAGATGTTAGTTGGTTTAAAGTTTCAGATTTCAAAGCCTCTCGTTTGGTGGGGAAATCTCAGATATATTATTGGAAGGATTTGAATAGTTGGTCTTTGGGGGGTGATCTAAATGCTCGGGCTGCCCTATCTTCTATTCTAGTAGATTGACCATGTTGTTCTCTAGAGGAGGTAGATGCTCTTGCCTAGGGCTATGATCCTAAAAGGGTTTATTTGATGTCTCATGGGTACCAGATTCTAGAAAAGGAAAGAACTAGATACAGGGATTTCCCCTAGTGGAATAAGATTTGGAATAATTATTTTTGGCCTAAGTATAATTTCTTACTTTGGTTTTTTTGTCAAAATATATGTCTTACTTGGGACAACATAACAAAGAGAGGATTCTAAGGACCATCCAAATGTGTTCTCTATTGGGTTAATGAAGAGTGCGTGGCTCATCTTTTCTCCTAGTGCTCCTTCTCTATGGGTCTTTGGACCCTGTAGTGATGGCACATTTAGAATCAACCTATTGTTTATGGTACTTCCTTGGCAGATTTTTGGGCTAGTTTGGGGTGTCCTAATTTGGCATCCTTCCTTTTGGTAGCATGGGATATTGGTCCTATTTTTATTCTCTGACAAATTTGGTTGGAGCGAAATCGTAGGATCTTCCAAGACTATTAGAGTCGTATGGGGTATGTCTGGCAAAAGATTCTTGACTTAGTTAGAGAAACTTTGATGGCTAAGTGCTCTGTGGATGAGGCCCTAGCTCCCTTTGATATTTTGATTTTAAAGCATTTAGATTTGGGTCATTTAATTGGGTCTACTCATCCTGGTTCTAGAATCGATTCTTCCAAAAAGGTGAATAGACCTAGTAAATGGTCTCCTCCTCCTTTGGTTTTTTTTTTAAATCAATATTGATAGTTCGTCTTGGGGCAATCTGGGTGTTGCAGGGATTGGTGGAGTTGGGAGAGATAGTGTTGGTTCGGTTCATTTCTTTTTCTCTTCGTCTACAAGGTTTGGCACTAATAACTAGACGGAGGCTTGGACAGTCCTTGTGGCTCTAGAGAAAGCCTTTTGTGCTAGGATGGAAGAAGGTTATCTGTGAGATGGATTCCATGGTTTTGGTCTCCCTTTTGAACAATGGGAAGTTTCATGAGTCTTCTTGGAGGTGGCTTTTTCTTATGGAGTAGATTCTTCACCTTTCGTGGAACTTTGATTTCATCTCTTTTATTCATATTCCTAGAGAGTGGAATGTTGTTACTGATTGTTTAGCTAAATAGGCCTTTGATGTTGATCACATATTATGGAGTGGGGGTCCTTGTCTTCTACACAATCTTTGTAGTTTTTAAAGCTTCTTGATAATGACTTGGTTTGATAGTTCTGGTCTAGTTTTTCTTGGTATTTTATGCTTTGTTAGTTTTGTGGTTTCCTTTGATTCTTGGGGGTGGTGGGATTATGATGAACCTCCTTGGGTTTTTATCTTTTAGACTGTGACAGATGTTGCTGTTTGGAAGATCCATAATTGAATTTGAATCAATAAGGCAATTTGGGTGAAATTACACCTGGGAGTTGTTGTCACTCTTCCCAAATCAGCAAGCCAGTAGGCAGGATTCAATGCTTGACCAGAAGGTCGCAGTGCATGAAGTTGAGGGAAGCTTGGTCAACATTTCAGTTTTATCATCGAGACCCATTCTACAGTTTTGTTATAGGAGTGAGCTTGTGTTTCTGGGTCTATTGTACGGATCTAAAGAGTTTTGTGATTGTGGATCAATCACTCGACGTAGATATGAGAGTAATGAATGCAATAGTATTATGTGAAAGGTATAGCACGAGCTATGTCATGATTCATGTCGTGCTATCAACCTATGAAATGCCCACATTATACTTGTTATGAGCCAGAAGTTCCACACCAATAGATGACTTGACAGTGCTGTGCCACACAAGAACAGAGTCAGTCAGCGCTGGCATCATGGATAAGTCCACCAAAGATCTAACCTTTGTGGATATGAGACTTTCTAATGAAGATTCTTGCGCAATATACAGAAACCAATGATAATAGAGATATAGGCGTGCCACTACAGAGAGATATTCGGCTCAACGACATCTCATCTACCATCCATGTCGTGCTAAATTTTTCCATCCCTGCAGTTATGTTTCAAGACATACTTACCCATGTTAGTGATTGTAGCTGCGGGAGTCATTTTATAAAATAAAAGTAATGCAAGCACTAGTCGGCCCTAGTAACAGGTTCACCAATTTGGTATATATAGGAGATAGAATCTCCTTATTTGGGCATTATTAAAGATAATTCCAACGCAATTAATTCAGAGCAGAGGCAGGTTCGCCCTCTTTTTTTCTGGAGCAGCAGATCTAAAGGAGAAGCATCATTCTTATTGTTTATACAAGGGAATTACACTATTTTCAGGTGCAGATTTATTGTGTAAGATTCTGCCCTTCTAGGGCTTGATTGTGAGTGCCTGCACTTATTATTTTGATATATAAGAGAATATCTTGCTGGGTTTTTCTCCCTCAAGCAGGAGGGTTTTCCCAGGATATATGCTGTGTTCTATTGTTTGTGTGTTGTTGCATTTCTGCTTATTGCATTTCTGATCTTAAAACTAAAATGGTATCAGAGCGGGTCTAAGAAAAGATCTGATCAGATTTGTTTAAGTAGTCAAGTCAACTTTTTATTTAGGGCAGATTTTGAAGACAAAGTATTGCAGATCTAAGGTTGCAAATTATTTTAGACCTAAGGGCAGATCTTTGTAGGAGAATTTGTGCATAAAAAGAAGATGGTGAACAGTGTCAAGGTAGAAGATAGGCTTGATGGAGCCTCAAACTTCAACTCTTGGAAACCTAGGGTACTCATTGCATTAGAGGAAAATGATCTTCTTGATTTTGTGGAAAGTAATATGCCTGAGCCTTCCGATGATACTGAGAAAATCCAGTGGAAGAAAAAGGGCACGAAGGCTAGAAAGATCATGATAGACTTTGTGATGAATCACCTAGTACCGATCATCTCCAAGTTGAAGTCAGCTAAAGAAATGTTTGATACTCTAAAAGGATTGTATGAGATCAACAATACCAGCAGAGCCCTTGCTTTGAGACATCAGCTTCACCATGTAAAAATGGATAAAGAAGATTCAGTTATCTCATTCTTTATGAAGATCGATGATTTAAGAGATCGGTTGAGCGCTATTGGGGACATAATTGCAGACAGAGATCTTGTTATGTTGGCACTAAATGGTCTTCCCCAATCTTGGGAGCCCTTTATCCAAAGCATCAGTGGGAGAACTAAGTTGCCCAAGTTTGATTGTCTTCGAGCTAATTGTATTCAAGAAGAGTCCAGGTTGGTAGCAAGAGGAATTGAGTGAAACTATTATGATGTAGAAAATCAAGTTCTTGCTACACATACTTCTAGAGAAAGAGGAAAAGGAAGAAAGAGGAATAGAGATAAAGAATTAGATTTTGCCCCAGAACCCAAGAAGAAGAAGGATCTCTCTCACATTCAGTGTTTCAGGTGTGACAAGTATGGTCACTTCGCTAGAGATTGCAAATTAAGGTCTACTCAACTTGTTTCTACTGCGGAAATTGCCATGGGGACATCTCAGAAGGAGCGAAGCTCTAAAGTCGATTCAGAAGTTTTCTTTTTCTAAAGTCGATCAGTTTCTTTGAAGAGGAGGAATTAACATTCAGAGGGAGTCTAACAAACTATCAGAGGCAACTTTGGATGAGGAGGTCAGGAGGTTGATGTTAGTTCTTGGAACTTCAGAGGGAGTCACATCATCTTGAAGGTTCCTTATAGTGTATATTTCTCTGAGACGGAGAAATATGAGGTGAAAGCCCTTGTAGTGTATATTTCTCTGAGACAGAGAAATATGAGGTGAAAGCCCTTGTAGTATATATTTCTCTGAGATAGAGAAATATGAGGTGAAAGCCCTTGTAGTGTATATTTCTCTGAGACGGAGAAATATGAGGTGAAAGCCCTTGTAGTGTATATTTCTCTGAAACGGAGAAATATGAGGTGAAAGCCCTTGTAGTGTATGTTTCTCTGAGTCAGAGAAACATGAGGTGTAAGCCCTTGTCCATCTCTAAGACGGAGATATGGTTCTTTCCACACATGGGAGTAGCCATGGTGGACGTCATGTTGAGTGACTCCATGACGATATCAGGTTGAATGATTCCGTGATGAATATTTTTTTCTCAAATGGGTGGTCATTGATGGTGTCATGTTGAGAGACTCCATGACATGAATATCTAGAAAAATACCTCCCTAGCTAAGAGGGAGTGTTAGTGATTGTAGCTGCAGGAGTCATTTTATAAAATAAAAGTAATGCAAGCACCAGTCGGCCCTAGCAATAGGTTCACCAATTTGGTATATATAGGAGATAGAATCTCCTTATTTGGGCATTATTAAAGACAATTCCAACGCAATTAATTCAGAGCAGAAGCAGGTTCGCCCTCTTTTTTTCTGGAGCAGCAGATCTAAAGGAGAAGCATCATTCTTATTGTTTATACAAGGGAATTACACTATTTTCAGGTGCAGATTTATTGTGTAAGATTTTGCCCTTCTAGGGCTTGATTGTGAGTGCCTACACTTATTATTCTGATATATAAGAGAATATTTTGCTGGGTTTTTCTCCCTCGAGTAGGAGGGTTTTCCCAGGATATATGCTGTGTTCTATTGTTTGTGTGTTGTTGCATTTCTGATCTTAAAACTAACAACCCACGTTACTTCTTACTCACAAGGCATTATGGGACGCTATCAACATATTTGTTGAGAGATACAAGAACAGAGATATTTCTGTCGCTAAAAGTGATTATGCTTTAGAGTATGGGACTGAAAATGTAAGGCCGCCTCGTGTGCTTCATGCCATGTTTTATTTTGCTTATCATTGTGTATGCGTTAGTATGTTTTGACTACTTTATTTAGTAGATGGATAATTTTATTTATACATGTATTGGATTTCTGATATGAGATGTCTATGTTTATTGTGAGTTAATTTATATTTGTTATTAATCATGTGTTCTTGATTATATTAATGTATTGGTGTTTATGATTTAGAATCATATTTGGCTAGTATGATATCAAATGTGATTCATATGAGTTTGATTAAAGTATCATTATAAGTGCTTAAAATTGTACAAGTCTACATGTCAATCTAATGATGACTTGATAGTTCAACTCATGATCCACATGGGATGAATAATATCTCCTCACCGCACCTCCACTTTGATGGAAGTTTCCTTGTGTCTCTAGGACCCTCCCTAATGTGTCTACCGTCCCCGCAAATCACATACTTTGCGTGTGTTTCCTCTCAATCCTTTGAAACCGAGTTTTCATGCTTTAAGCTCTAGGGTCACCCAATAGATCCTAAGTTCACCTTGGTATCTTAGGTAAAATTGTAGGGTTGTTAGGAAGCCTACCTTGGTAAAACATGTGGCTCACCTTGATGAAAGGGGTAACCCTAGAATTTTTTGTTAGCACATGAAACCTTCAGTTATGACTATTTTTCCTCTAGTTTAGCTTGTGATTTTAAGTTTGCTTGAGTCTTGATGGCATGTGTCACTCCCCCTAACTATCTCACTTCTTCCATTGACTCATTGTTATCTTTCTTTGATTAACAATCTTATTTTCTTTATGACCACCCTCATGTGTCATGCATCCAATTGGTTCTTGATTTCATTTGGTTGCCCCTGCATTTTTTCAACTTTCTTCTTTCTTCTTTCTCTTTACTACGACATTGACTAGGATTGAAGCTCACCTTCCTAGATTTGCAAGCCTCTCTTAGCCAAATACCAAGACCCTTCATAACATCCATTCTATGTACAAGCCTTTGAGCTTTTTCCTTTCTACAATTTGAAGCTTCAAAGCTTCCACACAAGATCTTCCAAGTAATCTAAAATCTTCCCATGGAGTTTTGTTTCTCTTATTTCCTTGCTTCCATCAAGAGGATTATCTTGGAGTTGGAGAGGAGAAGACACAAAAGAAGTTGAACCCCCTAAGGACAAAAGCCATAGAAGCTCTTCATGAGTTATAGGTTCATTTGTTTTTGTAGAAGTTCTTTTCAAAAAAGTGTAACTAAGAAGTGGTAATTAAATCACACTTTGCTTAGGAACTATAGTACTATATTGTTGCTTCTTGGTTTATATTTATAATTTAAAGTAGATTTAATTGCTTCTTAGATTTTATTAGAATTAGTTACAATTTATTTATTTCAAAAGTATTTTCCAAACAAAGTCATATGCATTGAACAAAATTCACATCTTCAATAGAAAAACCAGATCCATATCATCAAACCAATTAATGAATCAAAAAAACAAAAAGAAGTCATTTAAATTATTAGTTAATTAGCTCATTGGAAATATTTATCTTAGGAAATTAACAAAAAGAAAGGTAGTTTAATTGCTTATTTGTTTAAATTAGATAGTTCATGTTAGTTATGCATTCATTCAAAATAAAAAAATTGAAACATAAAAAACACAATGGTAGGTTCTTCCACAAGTAGGCCTCAAGGCCTCTCAAACATAAAATATCAAACAAGCATCTTGCAAACAAACCAAGATTTGGAAACAAAGAAAATCAAGTAATCAAACAACAACATGCAAAACAAATAACTCAAAGGAAACAATCAAGACAATCAGGGAAAGTTATGCTAAGATCACCAAAGTCACTCTTGTAACCTTTTACTTCTCCATCTCACTTGGCATCTGACACCCAAGTGTCCTAGAGTTAGGGAAAATTAGATAGAGGTAATCCTAGGTGAGATCAGGGTAACTCAACTAGTGCACAAAGTAATTAACCAAGAACAAGTGAGACAACAAGTAACTATATCTTACAAAAAAATTGGAAGGAAAATGATAGGAGGCATGCAAGAGAACTAGCCCTCCTACAAGAACTGATTAAATTAGAGGAACACCATCTCAACAACTTTTGTTCCTTCACTCAATAGGAATTAAACTTGATTCAAGTTAATGAACCACCTGACCATGGGAGAATCATTATAACTACACCTCTCTAGAGTTTCACCAAGTAGAACCCTCATATCAACACCACAACACCACCCATCAATATCAATAACCAAGACCGAGTGAACACAATTAACAATCAACAAATGAACATCACTACTGCTATCAAGACACTCCTTCCTTGCAAAGAGGGAAGTCCTATAGATGCTCCCTCACATAATTGGATCTTGTCATGCAAGTAAGAGTGATTGGCCACCATGTTAGATGCATAGTGGTAGCGTGTGTGATTTGTCATCTCTAACTTGTGCATAGTAGTGGAGAACCAAATTTCATGATCACATATTTTGGTGAATGCAATTTAAAAATGCAAATTCTTTTGTATAAACTCTTTCACGTTTTATGCATTTCATTTCCTTTACATTCCTCTTCTTTCTTTTTCTCTTTGTTCCATTATTCTGTGGTACCTAGAGTACCTTAAATATGTCAGGATTGATTAGAACCCAAGGACAATTCCCTTCTAGTGAACCTTTTAGCCCAAGCTTTGATAGGTCTTTTGCTAGATCCCATGGCACATATCTCAAACAAATATGACTATGAAAATACCAATTTAGTTTTTTAGCACCAAGAGCATCAAGATTACATGACCTTTGATAATCCCACATGGGTGGAATATCAAGGACCTATCTTGCAACCAAACTTGGGCCAACCAAGAGCATGACTTGAATGCTTGTTCAATTAGAGATTCATAGATAAGACAATGACAATGCTTCTTATAGAGACATGACAACATAGATTGAAAACCAAGTGGACCATGTTGAGAAAGACTTGGTAAGTTCCTAGGTGGCTTGAGAAGTCCTCAATATAGTCATCCAAAATGAATAGTTTTATACACAACTACCACCTAAAGACCATTTATAAGAAATAATGAACTAGGCCACACAACCCCCATTGTGTAAATGATAAAATCTTCAACAAAAGCCACTACAATGTAGTAAAATGCAACATCATGTAGAGTAGAGGAAGCAACTTCTTAGGCTCTCATTTCTACCCTAGTCCAATGAATCAAGATGCTTGAGGTTAGGGGTGTTGAGTGACCTCTTGAACATTAAGTCAATGAAAGACTCAGATCCCTAAGGTGATGGCCTCACATAATTTTTTTTGTCACTACTAGGAACAATCTAAGTCAAGGACCACTCAAATGCCCCCATAACTTAACATATACTCATGAAATGTGAGAAATGAGGCTCCCAATCCTCCTATGTAATCCTCATACAATATGCCTAATAACTACCAACCTAGGTGGACCCAAACTCAAAACTACACAACTCTTCTAGGTGTCCAATTACTGAACACAACTTTTCAAAACTATATAGCCTTTCTTAGATTCCAAACAAATGTTCCTACTAGGTTCAACTTGGCCAAAAAGTCCCTCCCATGGGACTTATGTTTGGGGGAACCATGCCTTCCACATATGATTCATTCTCAGGAACTTACTTAGAGTACTTAAAGGAACCTCTGGACTATGTCATTCTTAATGTCATGTTGTTGCATCATCTCCTCGAACTTTCTAAGTTCAAGGGAGGAGACCCAAATTTGCACATTAAGGCCTATTCCACAACCATAAGGGAGCTCCTCCCTTTAGATAGAGTTGTATCCATATTTTCCTAAATACCCTAGAAGGGATCACAAGGTTGTTTCTTATAGAGACACGTCCACACAAATTGACAACCAAGTGGACCATCTTGAGAAAGACTTGGTAGGTACAAGCCTAAGTAGCTTGAGAAGCACTTGATATGATATTACAAAAGGAACATGTTTATACACAATTTAGGTGCCACCTAAAGATCATTTAGAAGAAAGAATGAACTTGGCCACACAACCCACATTGCATGAATGACAAAATCTTTAGCAAAACCCACCACAAGGTGGTGAAATGCAACATCATAAAGAAGAGGAAACAACTCCTGAGGCTCTTATTGCTACTCTAGTCCAATGAATCAAGATGCTTGAGGCTAGGGGTGTTGAGTGACCTCTCCAACATTAAGTCAATGAAAGACCAAGTTCCTTTAGGTGATGGTCTCATATAAATATATTTGTCACTACTAGGAATGATTTGAGTCAAGGGGCCACCCAACTACCCCTATACCTTAAATTCTACTCCTTAAATGTAAGCAATGAGGCTTTCATGCCTCTTGTGAAACCCTCATATAATACGCTGTGAAACTACCAACTTAGGTGGACCCAAACTCAAAACTACACAACTCCACTAGGTGTCCAATTGCTGAAAATGACTTTTCAAAACTATCCAGCCTTTTTTAGATTCTAACCAAATGTTCCCTACTAGGTTCAACCTAGCCAATAAGTCCCTCCCGTGGGACTTATGTTTGAGCAAACCATGCCTTCCACATATGATTCATTCTTAGGAAATTACTTGGAGTACTTAAAGGAACCTCTAGAGCATGTCATTCTTAATGTCGTGTTGTCACACCCTCTCCCCAAAGTTTCTAAGTTCAAGGGAGGAGACATAGATTTGCACATTAAGACCTATATGGTGCAGTCATGGATGGAAGGTCTAGGGTAAGAATTGTCCAACCATGCAACCTTAGAGTAAACACAATGGAATAAACACAATGAATGAAATAACAATTGGAATTTTAGTTGATTCAAATTCACAAATGATTACAAATGGGCTCATAGGCCCGCCGCATGGACATTAAAATCTCTTACAATCAGATATATGAAAGATATGACAATTGGGCACATTCACCTTTCTAACACTAGAACTACAAACTCAGGACTATCCGATCTATCATAACTACTTCTAAATGAATCTAGAGGAGATGGTTATATATCCTTTCCAAGCTCTTGGAGTGATCTGCATCGGCCACAAGAGGTTCCAAATCCCAATGCTTGATGAAACGTGTAGGTCGGCCTAATTCCAATTGTGAAACCTCCAATGTTGATGAATCATGTCGCGGTTCTGGTTGAAGGTGCCTCTAGTCCCATAATGCCTTTTTAGATGTTCCATCCGATATCGCAAGTCATGGGAAGGTGCTGCAAACTTCATATGCTCAAACTGAATGCTCTAAACAATGAATCCTGATAAGCTTTTGACAATGATAACTTTTTGTAGACAACTTCAAATCTCCTAAATTTTAGATATGATGTAGATGAATCATTGAAGAGTCTTTATTCTATGTCGCGAGCTATGAAATGATCATGCAGTAAAATGTGGTACAAAATGCTGAGACTGTACTGACTGAAATGTAAGAAAATAAAATAACAACTATTTTTGGTTGATGCAAGATTGCCTTTCAACTTGAGATGCTCCTACATTACTATACCGCAGCCATAAGGGAGCTCCTCCCTTTATATGAAGTGATTGCCAGGATTTTCCCTAAGACCCTCGAAGGGTTCACTTTGGAGTGGTACTACCATCTCCTTGAGGTGTCAATTCATTTTTTCTGGCAAATCATTAGTGACTTCATTGTAGTGTTTGACATGAACAACTTAGTCAGAAAAAAGGATTTGAGAGTTCCTCAATGTGGAACATGATGCAAATGAATCTGTCACACACTTCATTATGCGATGGAGACAAGTTCTCTATTTGTCCACAAGTGTGTTCAACATGGATCATAGGGAGTTATGTGATCTTTTCTTACATGCCCTCAATAGGGACATGCAAGAAGAGGTTCAAAACTCTCATATAGATTGTACAAAGAGGCTCTTGCAAGTGCCTTGAGGATTGACCAAGCTGCCATAGACATTGGAAGGAAAACTTATGGAGCCAATGGAAGGCTCATAATACCAAATTGACATGTGTTCAAGACAATGGCAACAATGGTAATAACAACAACAATAGTAACCCATCAGTGCTAAAAATATTAAAAATAATAGAAACACAACAATGGATGGGGTTATAGATATCCCACCTCCTAAGAATGAAAATAACAATCAAGGACATAACAACTATGGTGGGAATAATTATCCCAACCCAAACAATCAAAACATTAATGTTGTTGACTATCTCAGGAACAATAATTTCAATCAAAGGGATAATGGATAGCAGGGTAATTGACTTTTAAAGATAATAGGTACAAGTTGTATTGCAGACGTTTCGATCCTAGTAAATACTACTTTTATTTCACAAGACAACTTGGGGGTATAGTATGGAAACATGCCAAGAGTACAACAGATTTATATTCAAACTCCCTAAGAATGAACATCTTCTTTTCATAGACATGTTCCTCCATGCTTAGGAGATGTCAGGTAATGGAGGCAATCCACACTTGCACCCATTGTTCCTCATAATTTAAATTTAAGAATTTATTAAGATTTGTTTCCTCCACACTATAACAATGGAATAAACTAGCTCAACATGTGTTAACCTAATTGCTTTGAGATAAACAAGTACATGTCGTCTAGATGAGCCCAACATGCCAAATCAATTGGGCCCCAAAGGAGAAACCAAGATGCTTGGTTTAGTAGAGTTAGTCCAAAACAAAGAGGTCCAAGAACCTCATATGACACAAGAAACACAATATCATAGACGTGGTTTCTACAATAGACCCCACTCCAAGTCCCATCAGTTTATATGATCTTGTTGAGGATGTGATGAAAATCTCCACAAAAATATCCTTTATAGATCTCCTTAAACTCCCCATCTCATTGTGCAACCCTCTTGGAGGCGATTGGGTTAAAATATCTAAATCACATAACCCACCTTTTGAAGAGAAAATCAATCAGGTTGACCTTAATCTGATGAATTTCGTGGTTGTGGTTCAATCACTCGAGTAATGAATGCAATAGTATTTTGTGGCAGGTATAGCAGGAGCTGTCAACCTATGGAATGCCCACATTTTACTTTGTTTTGAGTGGAAGTTCCACACCAATAGATGGCCTGACGGTGCTGTGCCACACAAGAATAGAGTCTGTCAGAGCTGGCATCATGGATAAGTCGACTAAAGATCTAACCTTTGTGGATATGAGATTTTCTAATGAAGATTGTTGCGCAATATAGAGAAATAGGCGTGCCACTACAGAGGGATATTCGGCACTACGACATCTCATCCGCCATCCATGCCGTGCTAAATTTTCCCATCCCGCAATTATGTTTCAAGACATACTAACCCACGTTGCTTCTTAATCACAGGGCATTACGGGACTCTATTGACATATTTGTTGAGAGATACAAGGACAGATATACTTCTGTCGCTAAAAGTGATTATGCTTTAGAGTATGGAACTGATAATGTAAGGCCTACTCGTGTGTTTCATGCCATGTTTTAGTTTGCTTATCATTGTTTGTGCGTTAGTATGTTTTGACAATTTATTTAGTAGATGGATAATTTTATTAATACATGTATTGGATTTCTGATATGATTTATATTTGTTATTAATCATGTGTTCTTGATTATATTAATGTATTGGTGTTTATGGTTTAGAGTTATATTTGGATAGTATGATATCATTTTGTGATTTGTATGAGTTTGATTAAAGTATCACTATAAGTGCTTAAAGTTGTACAAGTCTATGTGTCAATCTAATGATGACTTGACAGTTCAACTCATGATCTATGTGGGATGAATAATATTTCCTCACAGTGTCTCCACTCTGATAGAAGTTTCCTTGTCTCTAGGACTCCCCCTAATGTGTCTACCATCCCCGAAAATCACATACTTTGCTTGTGTCTCCTCTCAATCCTTTGAAACCGAGTTTTCATGCTTTAAGCACAATAGGGTCACCTGCGAGATCCTAGGTTCACCTAGGCGACCTAGGTAAAGTTGTAGGGTTGTTGGGCAACTTACCTTGGTAAAATAGGTTACTCACCTTGATGAAAGGGATGACTCTATTATTTTTTGTTGGCACATGAGACCTTTAGTTATGACCATTTTTCCTCTAGTTTAGCTTGTGATTTTAAGTTTGCTTGAGTCTTGATGACATGAGTCACTCCCCCTAACTACCTCTCTTCTTCCCTTGACTCATTGTTATCTTTCTTTGATTAAGAGTCTTCTTTTCTTTATAAAAATGAACCATTTTCTTTTCTTCTTCGGTGAAATGGCAAACTCATGAACCATTTTTGGCATTTCGGTGAGTTCATGAACTTGTGAACTCGTTGAAACCTTATGTTTCTTTATTTCGTTCAACTAACATTTTTGGTGTTTCGATGACTTTGAGAACATAAGAACTTGCTAAAAACACCCTTTACCTCTTTTTTTCTTTCCTCTTTCGGCACATTGGTGAAAAGGTGAATTTGTGAACTTCTTCAGTGAGTTCGACGGTTAACGAAATCGCTGAATCATCAAAACTCAAGATGAACAACACTTAACACTTAAGCTAAAGTCTTTTTTGACATTTCGGTAGATTCACGAATCTGCAAACTCACCGAAAGGGGGAATAATTTGAAAATTTTATGAAGGCTTAAGTTATACTTAGGAGTTTTTTGAGGACTTGGAGATTTTTAGAGGATCTAAGGAAGATGGGGGCCAATATTAACAACACTTTATGCAAGTATGGAAACTAAAAATTATGTGCCTTAACATGGGCTTAGGAATATTGATAAACAAGGTGAAACTATTGCAATAAAAACTTTCCCAAGAGAATGTAAATCTAAAATTTAAATGCTTAATAATGGATTATTCATTAATTATTAAAAGTGGAAGCATTAATCAAGAAATAGTAAAAATCAACAAATTATGAACTTACAACACATAACATGAAATTTACATGGAGAAACCCTTTCAGAAAAAACTCCACTAGAGAAAGGAGAAAAGTATGTATTAGTCTTCAATGAACATATCAACACACTTCCATCAATTGTGGTAGTATTCCGGTATCACATATGTACCTATGAATATATATTGAAACAACTATTTCATGACTCCAATATATAGGCAAAGAGAAGGAAAACCCAAAATGGTTTGACCAAAACCATGGTATCTTGCAAAAACCCCATGCACACCTTGGAGAGAATCTTTTGAAGAATAGTAAATGTTGACCTATTTTCCTCTACCCATAGTCAAATAGCCCAACTTCAAGTCTTGTTGAAATCCCTTGAGAATTTGATGCTGCAAGCCTAAAATCCTTCAAATCTCAGTGTCTTCCTTGTAAGAATCCCTGAAAATTCATCAAGAGAATCCTTGCGAAAAACCTAGAAAAACCCAAAAAGTTTGAAGCTTTTGCCTTAATTTTTACCCCCCTTTTGGTTTGTGTCAGTAAAGTTTCAAATTCCTGAACTAGTGGAAAAATGGCTAAGGCATGAAAGACTCTTTCACCTTTTATCGACAAAATTTAGGTTTTATTCAAACTTGTGAAAAAGTTCACTTTTCTTGAGGTTCTCCGACTGGCCGATTCGCTGATAAAGCGGCAGAGGCTCAAAATTTGGCTAACGGAAGTTTTGTCCCTTTGTCAGCAAAGTTTATGCTTCACAAACTTTTCAAAAGTTCGTTTGTTCGCAAGTATGCCGACTCAGCATTTTTCTGATAAGGCGACAAGGAGTGTGAGCTTCTTCGAAAATCCATCTAAGTCAAAAGAGAATAAAGAATGCCTTTATCGGTGATTTTTCCTAGTCGTGAACTTTCCAAATGTTCGAAAATTCTTTGGTTTGCTAATTGGGCAATTTCCCGATAGAGGGAATGCAAAGGATAAAAGAGCCGATAAAAGAGACGATAAAAGTAAAATCGGCTAAGGCATTGATAGTTCAATATCTTTGTGATTCGTCAATAGAGCCTTTTGTCGATAAGGCAAAGAAGAATAGTGGCCAAGCAAGCTAAGTTCGGCAAAAATGACATTTTGTCGATAAAAGAGGGGCCGATTCGTAAAAGACCACTTTTGTTGATAAGGCAAAATAGAAAAAGGAAAATCAACTAAGTAAAGAAAAGGTAAAAGTTGGCCCTAGGCATGGTTTGAAATATGTAGATTTTGCCGATAACAAAGAGAAGTGAGACCAAAAGCAAATTTTGACAAAATTGGTTTTTGCCGACAAAGATGAAAAGATGACAAAGTCAAAATAGTTCAGAGAAATAACATTTTTCCAATAAGGGCAAAATAGACAAAACAAGCCATAGTTAAGAAAATGGAAAAATTGCAGACAAAAGATGAAATATTCAGAGATCAAAGACAGAGTGGTTTGCAAATGACAGATTTTTCTAACAGGGTATAATTTAGGCCAATATCTTGAAATTGATAGAATGTGTAAAAATAGAGAATTATAATATATTGTAAACTTTAAATATCTAAATGTAGATATTTGAAGTGTTGTAAAAGCTCTGTAAAAAAAGGGATTTTGGAGGGAAAATCTTTTTTATTTTCTTTATTTTCCATTAATGCATATCTGATCTTCTCAACTACCCCATATATAGATATTTTTTCATTTATTGTTGCAGGTGATAAATCAACTGCTTGCATTAAAGAGGAAAATAATCTCCCAGCTGCTGCAAGATCCAAGAGATTTTTTTGCATTGAATTCTTGTAGACAGACATCCTTTCTGGCAGGGATATTTTTTTGACAGGCCCATGGGGCGAATTTATTGATGAAATGACTGAGGTCAATGTATTGAATTGCTATATATGCATATTTGTAAGATGTAACGAGGGTTGAAAATAGTTGGAAGATAGTTGAATTTATTGATCCTTCTGTATTTTTAAATAGCTCGCCCTCTATTGTAACCTTGTCTTCTTGTTGAAATACACATTGTGTTTTACCTCTTTATGTTGTTTTTAGCATTGTGTAAATTAGGATTGATTTGTAAGTGAATGCTTTGTTCCTTACAATTTTGTTCTACTTCTTACCTCTATTAGAATCAGCTAGATCCGTGTAAGTTGATCAGTTGTATTTCTTTATTTTGTGTATTTTTAGTTCAGTAAGAGCTCCATATTCAAACCTAGTGTATCACCCCTTTAATTTATAGTTTTATCCCTCTTCCTCTTTTCCTCAATGGTGGATAGATTAGGTTTAGTCTTAGGAATAGCTAAATCCCTTATTCAGTGAAGGAATTAGTCTCTCTCTGGAGATTTGGCCTCCTTGCAGGGTCCCACACATGGAGGTCATTTCAATGTTTCATTGGATTGTTGAATATCGTTAAACCTCTCCAACACAGAGTGCAAATCCAAGTGACAACAGTTTCTGGCACGCCCAGTGGGACCATTTAATGATCCTTATCATCCATTAAAGACTTTTGGTGTGCTCTTCATTGCATCTTGTCGTTCAGGGCAGTCTCTCTTACATCATGGCAACTCTATTGATCAAATCTACTAGTGCAGCTAGTTCAAGCACTTAAAGAACTCCAAGGATCAAGATTTTGGTGGTTCTCCTGGTCTATCCTGCTTTTAGAAGCATCTCAAATCACCTGTGACTCTTCTTGGTATGTGTCTAGTTTTCCCTAGATGCAGACCTGTTTTGCTCTGTTTAGATGCTTTCTATTATTATCTAGCATTTTGATACTTTAAAATGCCAATCTTTTATGGGAGTTATGGCTACTCCCCTCCACCCATCCAGAATCCAAATTTTATGCCTCCATACCAACAATATCAGACCCAAAATACCTCTAGTTTTGTGTCATATGGCTCTGCTTCAGCAGAATATCAACATCCTTACAACGCTTACCTCCCACTTGCCCCTGATATGTCTTCTTGGTAGCCTAATAATGCTTATTATCAACCCCAACGAGACTTTTTTTTATCCTAGCTAGTGCGGCTACCCTTCTAATCAATCCCCAGATGTTGACTATGTGAACACTGGTGCATTCAAATAGCTCACGGGCATGTTCCTAGAGCTTAATATACTTTTGGACGTTATGAAAAGAAAAGGAGGGTATAATCAACCTCAATGGGACTATGGTCTTAACATCAGAAACATTGGTGATCTAAAGGAGGCATTCTTAGACCTGCAGAGGGAGTGGGATGAGTTTGAAGAAATGAGGGAGCATGATCGGCAGCAGGAGGCACATGAAAGGGTTTTTAACGAAAACCTTTCTATAAGGATTGCAGTTCAAGAGCAATAGATGAGGCAAGTAGCCCAATCAGTTCCTTCCTCTTCCAGCTTCAGGAAGCCTCTCCCTTATGCACATGTTTGGCCTACGGTAGAGCAACCTTGACTTCACAAGTTCCAAGGATTCAAGGGCTATCTTCCTCCATAGGCTAATGTTCGTGTGCAAACTCAGTTTATCACTCCTCAGGAACAAATTTTCCCAGAACTCTCTCCCCTCCAAGAAATTCAAAAAAGCATTCAGGCCTCTTCCCCTGACACTATTTCAATTTTCAAGGGTGGACCTATTGTCTACCAGGCTAATTGGAAAGATGAGCTATGGAGGGAGATACCTGCAACTAGGGAGGAGCCATTTGCAAATAATGAACCCTTATGCACCATTAAAACTAAAATTTCAGACCTGTTGCAAGATGAAGTTAAGCCCAGTTTGATGGGGCAGTAGTGCATTGAGCATATTAGGGTTGGTACCGATTCAAAGGTAGAGTTGAGTCCTCTAGATTTTGGCTCATTCAAAGAGTTTTCCCATGCTTTGAACAAGAGGAATGAAATCAAAATGCAAAGGGAGCATGGTGAAAAGGTCCAGTTACAAAGACAGCCCAAACAACAAAATCATGCAAAGTTGCAGTCAAATGATGAGGGCATTAGGGATGAAGCTGTTACGGAGCTTGCTCAAGAAAAATTTGATGACACCCCTCTATTTCATGAACTTCATAGTTTTATTGAAGATAAAGATGACATGAAAATGCCAACATTAGCTGCGGTTCTAGAACAACATGAAAATTTTGAGAGTGGTGGCAAATTGTTCCAGGTTGAGGCCAAATATGACAATAAAATTCTAGCTCTTGAAGAAGAGCATATGTGCAACCCTATGCTGAAGAGTGCAGAGGATTTGGAGGAGGCTCATTTTTGGGATGAGCTTGATGTTTTTTGCTCAAATCTAGATAGTGGACCAGCTCCTCTTAATGAGGCAGATCAGAAGGAATTTAAGCAGTTTGAGGAGG
The DNA here is from genome assembly GCA_027924645.1 of Cunninghamia lanceolata. Classification (NCBI taxonomy): domain Eukaryota; kingdom Viridiplantae; phylum Streptophyta; class Pinopsida; order Cupressales; family Cupressaceae; genus Cunninghamia; species Cunninghamia lanceolata. The sequence continues at coordinate 14,556,356 of BSBN01000972.1, read as the reverse complement.
CAGTCATTCCTCCAATTGATAAGCATGAACCAGAGCATTCAGACCAGCAAGAAGATGAAGCATCAGAGCAAAAGCATGTGGTTTCCATTTATCATTCAAGCTCTATTTCAAGGGGATGCCCTATCAGGCATCTGGTCCAGTTGGAGATATAGGAGAAGGAGTCTCTACCTGTCATGCTTGCTTCAAAGCATGAGGTTGAGCATCAAAAAGGGCTAGATCAGCCCATTTATCCACTTCCAGTCAACTACATTTCTAATCAATGCAAGTGGATAGGTGAGTTTTTCTTTGTCCTTGGGGAAGTTTATCATTACCTTGTTATATGCCCATCCCTTCCCCACCTTTTTTTAGCTGCCCATATGCATGAGAAACATTGTAAATTGTTAAGAAAGGGCAGTTACTTTCAAGAACCTATTAAAGGCTTTGTTTGAGGTCATTTCCTTGTTGTTAGCTTAGGATTAGAGTAGTTTTTATTTCTACTTTAGTTTTCCCTTCAAAAAGTGCTTTTGCACAGGCTGCATTGCCATTAGGAGAATGTAGGCCTTGTTCCTTTTTGGTGTTGTTTCAGAAAGAAAGGTTTCAGTTATTTTGACTTATTGCAGTCCCCCTTATGGACTCCTGCCCAATGGATGCTTAAGGCCATTGGTCTATTTGTTTAGCAGGCAAACATCCCTTAGAGGTCGCCAAAAGGTTGACCTATTTTCCTCTACCCAGAGTCAAATAACCTACTTCAAGTCTTGTTGAAATCCTTTGAGAATTTGACTCTGCAAGCCTAAAATCTTTCAAATCTCAGTGTTTTCCTTGTAAAAATCCCTAAAAATTCATCAAGAGAATCCTTGCAAAAAACCTATAAAAACCCAAAAAGTTTGAAATTTTTGCCTTAATTTTTGCCCCTCTTTTGGCCTTTGTCGTCAAAGTTTCAGATTTTTGAACTAATGGAAAAATGGCTAAGGCATGAAAGACTCTTTCACCCTTTATCGACAAAATTTAGGTTTTATGAACTTGTGAAAAAGTTCACTTTTCTTGAGGTTCTCCAACTAGCTGATTCGCTGATAAAGCGGCAAAGGCTCAAAATTTGGCTAAGTATAGGGAAGTTTTTCCCCTTTGTTGGCAAAGTTTATGTTTCATGAACTTTTCAAAAGTTTGTTTGTTCGCAAGTTCACTGACTCAGCATTTTGCCAATAAGGCGACAAGGAGAGCGGGCTTCTTCGAAAATCCATCTAAGTCAAAAGAGAATAAAAAATGCCTTTATCAGTGATTTTTCTCAGTTGTGAACATTCCAAAAGTTTGAAAATTAACAACTGGAAATTGAAAGATGAGGAGTCATGTTGCCTTCCCAGCAGCCTATGATCTAAGTCTGAAAATAAGACAAAATGGGGGACATTTGTTTTGAATTGCTTGGTGTTTATAAAGTCTTCTAGAATATTCTTGTATCCTAGAATATTGCTGTCAATAGAGCAACATGTCGCACAGGGATTGGTCAAAGAAGTCTATTTTCAAAATTATCCAATCAGAAAAAGGGATACAAATTCTTAAGTCACAAGTATTAAATGCAAATGTAATAAAAAATGTAATTGAAAAGCATGTGACAAAAAAAGGCATAGTGGCATTTTGGCTCTGTTTTTTCCTTTATAAGGGAATTTGTAGTATTGTAATAGCTATAGAGATTCTGGGATTTGGACACAAGATATACACGCATTTGGGAACTATTTTTTTTGTAGGATGAGGTGACTGGACTCTGGGTTGCAGAGACATATTTTTCTTTGTAAATGAATAAATTTCTGAAATGACATTGTTCTTTCCAAATTGAGTTATATGAAAAACACTTGTGTGTATTGTCTGTGATTGTCTCCTTGGGTATGAGAATTTTTCTTTTGAGTGAAGTTGCTAAGGGTTTTTGATCTCATTAATATACATTTGTTATATATTGTATGTATGGTTTGTTGCATATGTTCAAGGAATGGATTAAATTGCTTTGGATCAGGTATAAGGGGAAATGTGTTGTATCAAGGGATTAGTGAAGAAGAGTCACATGTAATTGTTACCAATTTTTCACCTGTAGCTCAAATTGGTAGAGTTGGTATGCATCTAGTTTCATTTTTAGATGAAAGATTTTTAATATTTATTCTACTATGTTTTGTTGTATAGTTCAAGGTGCCTAGGGAGGAGAAGGTTCAGTTATGATGCATTGTTACAACAGAAGAGAAAGAATTTCATATCATTCATTGCTTTGTAGAGTTTCATGAGAGATAAAGTTATTTCATTTCATATTGCAATGTTTCATCCATTTGACAAATGAGATATACACAAACTGAAAGTATTGCATTGAATGAAAGAAAAGAAGATCAAATGTCCCACACAAGTCATGGGAATAGCTGAATCAAATACATTAGAAAGAATATACTATGCATCTACAAAAGACTAAAGTAATGAAGCAGATAAGATAGGCATATCTATCATTGCTTGTTGAAGTGGTGGGTTGATCTTTGTTGCAGTTGATCCCTCTTGGTCCCGACCTTTTGAAAGAACCTACAGGATCGGAAAAAGTTTTGTTAGAGCTCTAGATATGGTTATCCTATGTACCTCATCAATGAAGAGACATAATATAATCCTTGTGATGCATAGAATCAATTGATCAAGTCATTCACATGCAAGAGAGCCTAAAGAAATGAAACATCATTGAACTTCACTATTTTTTAAGCTAACATGTTTGTTTCCTATGTAGGTATAGAAGAAGTTATGTTGTTGTTTTGAAGACAATTTCAGCATGTGGTGCAAAGTGGGCTCCCACAAGGGTTGAGCCCAGCATTCTTCCCCTGATTCTTAAGAGGGGATGGAAAAGGAGTACATATTCTTGTTTCTCAAATCAAGACATATTTAGCTAAGGAGTACCACATTAAGCTGAGTACATAAGCTATAAGCTTATTGCCCATCTATAACTGTTAGTTCAAATGAGATGAAATGAAAGCTATCAAAGAGCAGTGAACTCATTCAAGGTAGCTCAGCAATCATTACATAAGAAGAAGAATACAATTGTAAGTAATGACATGACAACAGTCTTGTGTTGATCAAGACATATGACATCCAATGCCAACATAAAGGATGTATTGTAAACATATTTATCAAATCATCTTTTCATAATGCTTGCATACAAGAGGTAGAAGAAAGTGATTGTGTCATCATAAGAAGATGTAAAAAGAGCATCATATGCATGATAATCAATCAAGGTTTTGGTTTTTCATCAAAGAAATCATTGGACAAGCAATAGAACAACAGGTATTGTTCATTTTTGTTAATGAAGTGTGCCTTTATCATTCAAAGCATGAAGCAGCCATAAAGACTCAAAACCAATCATGACTCATCAGTCATAATGTGTCTTATCTGCCACAATATAGTTGAATGCCATGATAACCTTCTGTAATGAAATGACAAATCATAAGCTACAAGTGTTGTTACAGGAGCTTTGAAAGCAAAGATACAACATTTAAAACATACAGTGAGCTTGAGAGCATATGAGTAAACAACATACCAAATGCTTACATTTTTTATGAGCATAGAATGTATACAGTTTGGAAATATCAACAAGGTATTTTTCTATGAAGTCTTGATGTTCATGAGCATCTACAGGAGATGCTGTCTCAAGAGGTAATGTTTAATGTACAGTCATAAGAAAATGTTTATGTCAAGTATACGATACATTTTTATGCTAGATCGCAGTCATCAGGTGGGATATACATATATGTCCAATTGTATAGGCATATAACATTAAGATACATTTTATCATGGCAAATGGTGCAGTTCCAATGTTCATATACAGCTACAGAAGGAATCAAGAAAAGAGAACATTTATATGTTTATCTCATTTTATAGTGAACATCATAAGTGTATATATGCTACAGTAGAGAAGATTTGAAAGCACATTTTGTTGCCTTTGAAAAAATGAAGCATCATTTAACAGAGTATATTTGAGACAACTCACATGAAGCTATCTTCATACAAAATGACAAAATATTTTCATTGAAGGAAATAGATGTAGAGAAAAGAAGATATTTTGAGTTCTTGAAAGTCTAATGGAACTTAGAGATAATAATGAAGTATACAGAAAATGGCCGCGAGCCTATAATGAATTTTCGTCAAAGCAGATCGAACCCATTTGGGTTTTCAAAATAGTAGGTTCATATACAAAAAATGGAGGGTTTTAAGTGTATGCAGGCTCGAGTAAATATCCAGAAGTGAACAAATGTGCAGATGTAACCACGGCCTGAGCATATATGGTATTTTTTTGGCTTCTACAGAATATAGTTTTCTTTCAAGAATGTGCAAAAATTTCACAGTGCCATAAAAGATCTATGAAGAATGAAACCCCATCTTCACACAGAAATGACAAAATGCAAGTAATATAGTGTGTTATGAGTTTTCATGGCCGCAGCCAAGCATGTGTATTTTCTTCACATATTAAAACCCTTATCATACTACAGAGAGGGAGAAGGTATTTTGAGCCATGAGAATTTGATAACCATTCAAAAATGAGCAAGATGCAGTACATGGCCACGACCCATAAAATATATAGAGGATGTAAAGAAAATGCTTTCATTTCATGACTTCCTGAGCTCATATCGAGCTTCATATGAGTAAAAATCAAAGAGATAATGCAGGGCCCAAAAGATGAAATCTTACCTTGTTTTCTGACAGGATGTATATGCAGATTGGTTGCGGGTTTCACCCTTATGGAGTCTTAGAAAAGCATAATCCAGACAGCCATGGCGGAACCAAAATACAGAGGAAAAAAATAGTAGTGGAAACAAAGAAATATATGTCAAAAGCTTTGTTACGACCGCATATATAAAGCCAAAAGGCTTGTGTTGAAATGAAAATATGGTTCCATCTACTAGACAGAGCGTCTTACCTTGCATTTCCTGTTGGAAATCTTCAAAAAACATGCTCACAAATAGAGGAAATCGGAGGGTTTTGCTTCAAACCCTAGCTTCATGGCAGCAACAGTAGAGCCAATTTTCTAGAAATTACACAAGTGAAAATGGGTTCGAAATGATAGGGCTTCCTTGGTTTTGTTTTAGGGTTTTACATTCTGCCCTAAGTCGACTAAGTGATTTTATCACATTGAATTAATTTTTAGATGTCTTGACTAATACCCATTGTGGTATATGTTCACCTGCATATACTAAGTCCTCATGACTAGAATGTTTAATGCCTTGGGTCCCTTTTGCATATAATGCCTAGGTTTTATAACTTCAAGGCTCATTCATACACCTTTAAAGATGAACACATATGGTAAATATGCCTTAGGATATTTTGCAAGCCAAATGGAGGGCAGCCTTAAAGGCTTTTAATTTTATCAAACCTTCCCATATGCCTTATAATTTTAATTGATTTTTATAGAAAATCAAAGGTCCATAGAATGTATTATACTTGGCAAAATGTCAAATCTGAAGCCTTGTATTTTTATTTTTTTGCAAAAAATCAAATCAAGATCAAATCGAGACAAGATAGGAAATAAAACTGCAAATCATGTAAAACAATATTTAAAGCAATATCTTATAAATTGCTTTTAAATATTTGTTATTTATGCACTTAAAGCAGAGAAAATCTAGGCAGAATCTTTCTTTTGGATTTAATTTTTCTTCTGGGCGAGATTGGACAAATATGGGCAATTTGGAGCTTTTTCTGATCAGGTAAAACCTAATTTTGAGGGGTTTTTGGTGGGACCATTTGGGATGACACTTTGGCAGGTTTTATTTTTAGTTTGGAGGCAGTTTAGAGGCTCTTTTGGTGGCTTTTTATGGGAGCTTGAAAATGGATTTGCATGACTATTTTTTGGAGCTTTTCCCAGCTTTTTCCTTGGAGATGCATTAGAGGATATATATATTAGAGAAAACTCAGTTTTTTCTCATAGTTAGAGTCATTTGATATCATTATTTCTTCTCTCTTGATCATAGGCAGAGAGTTTGTAGACACATTTTGACTCAGAGTTTCAGATTTTCATGTACTCCTTTCAGTTCAATATAGCAGAGCATTCCTACTTCATCTCTATTGCCTCGTAATTATAGTTTTGATTTGATGTTTTATTGTGATCATAATGTTATGTCCTTTGTTATGTCTCATTGTTGTAAAACTATGTGTAGATATTTTGTATGATTCTGGTTGTGTGTAGTGTTCAGATTGAACCTTCATGCATATCGCTTTTGAATTGTATGTCCTAGGTGAGGTTGTGAAAGTTTAATGCTTAAGGAACTATTTGTGGGTGAAATCATTGAGATAGATTAGAGTTTAGAAGCATTATCTATTAAAGTTCAAGATCCCATTTCAGATTATCCTCTCACCCTTTTCCTCAACAAATCATTTAGATTAGAAAATTCATTGAGAACCAGCTCACTCTAGAGGTTCACTCCAAGCTTTAGGCAACCCACAGGCCCAGGAGTGTTCCCATGTGTCAACAGGTAGCTAAGTTGATAGCTTAGCAATGGGTGCATATTTTGATTGACAACAGTAATACCTTTTCTTGGACATATTACTCTAATGCAATAATGTTATTGTTATTAGTCCTCTGGTTATAAAGTTTTGTTGTCATAAAGAAGCATTTACACTATTGGGTTTGACATTGTTGCCCTGATAAAGCACCGATCTGGAATCTATTTGCCCAAAGCTCCAGAAGAACATTAAATTTAAAGACAAATCATTTGAATCATTTAATCTTATGTTTTGTTTTAGTTTAGGTGTTGCATGTTCTTAGGTCTAAACAATAAGGATAACCCAAGAATATTGTCGGTCTATGGGTAATCTTACACATCTTGGTACAAATATATGAGGCCATATCTGCTTGGTAGTAAATGAAAGATATATTTGATGTTATGATAAGGGACACCCCCTAGGTTTGGTAGAGCCTGAAGTGCAGGGGAGATAGATGCAAATGACCTCCCAATCTATTGGTCAGATCCCCATTGAACTTGATCATAAGAACTAGAAAGTCATTAGAGTTTGATGTGTGCAGATTTGGGAACCAACAGAATTGGCGAATCTACTGGGGAAAGCTTAGTTATGTAGTTAAAGAGAGTCAAAAGTCATCTAACCTGACCATTAGGGTTAGATGTTGAAAGGTTGATATACAATGTGTTGCGGTGTTTTGAATAGCTTTGAAAGAAGGAGCTTTGCAGAAAGGATTAACCTAGAAAGCTGAGCAATTTTATCCTCTCTAAAGAGGTGGTGACTCTGAGCTTGTTTAAGGTTGTAGTACATTCTAGGTATTTCACTTTGTTTTTGTTTTCAAATCAGATGTCAGAATGAATTGCTTAATTGTTGATAGATATAAAGCCCTGAATTTTAGTGGGATTAATGGCTACCCAAATGCTATTCCTAGTGAAGTCAGAATGAATTTGCTAAAATACTATTGAAATAATTATCAATTGGTAAATGGGCATTTGCAAGAGTTTTGTGATTTGATGGCTGATTTTGAGATAGAAAGTGAGGATGTGGTTATGAAGTTCTTTGTTCAATCATTAAAAGATGATGCTAGGGATTGGTTTTCAGGATTACCATTATGTTACATCTCTTCATGACTTGATTTTGAGATTGCATTCTTAGAACAATTTGGTGAAAGAACCAATGTGATTTCATTAATTGCTCAATTCATGAACATCCAAAAAGAAAGGGATGAGTTGGTTCCATCTTTTAACTTAAGATTTCAAAAAATGCTTAACTGCACCCCAGAATATATGAGGCCAAATGATGCATTGTGCTTGGTAGTTTATCTTTGCGCATTTGATGAGGAAATGAGTTATTTGTTGAGAAGTAAGGAACTTGCCACACTTTGTCACGTCTATGAAATTGCAATGGATATTGAGAATAACTTGAAGTATGCAATGCCAATAGGACACATGTCTACAAGTATTGGTTATTATAGGGCATTTCATGCAAATGAAAGATTTAAGTCAGAAGGTTTGAATGCCCTATTAAAGAATATGAGTGGTATTGTACTTCAAAATACTAATTACAACCCTCCTGTTGTTGAGTATGGTGTCACTAATGAAGGTACACTTTGTGATGGAAGTAATATTTGTGACCAACCTATAGGAGAAGAATATGCAAATATTGATTGTAGGGATATACATGAAGTTATCTGTTGTAGTAGTAATGTTGTCAAAGAATCACAAGAATGTATGGAGGATGATGAACATTTCTACAATGCAGAGATGGAAGTGTTACTTTCATTGATGAATGCACAAATGAAAGGATTTACTTTGATGCGAGTGAACGGATTTTAGATATTGATACAACAGAGATAACAACCATTTCACATGAGGAGAACATGGTGGAAGACTCTCCCAAGGTGGGCACTCATGAAGAGTATGTTCAAGAATCAACCTGCAATAACTTTGATTTTGTATATCATACCATGGAGGATGTTAACAAAATGCAAGATATGTGCAACAAATGGTTACAGAGGACCAAAAAGGCAAAACTATTAGCTGCCCAAGCAAGACAACATTTGCAAAAAGTCAAGGAAAGTTGTACCCAGTTAGATCATGCGCAACAATAGAGGGAATTATACCTTAGATCTTTGTTCGTTCCAAAGGGAGAATGTGTAGAGATTGAGCATGTCAAGGAGAAGCTGCGTGAAGTAAGTGAATAGAAGGAATATACAACTTTGGTTGAACAAGACAATAGGAACATGCTCATTTTAGAGGATGGACCTTTTCAGTATGATTATCATGATACCTGCAAGAATTATCAATTTTCAATTGACTCTGATTGTGAATATGCTACATTGATGAAAGATTCGTATGGATATGAGTGTCAAAATTCAATAGAACAAATCGAAGAGTTGCCTATGTTATCCATAGAAGATGATTTGAATTCACCAGCTATATATGAATCATTCAGTTTTACTAATTTAGAGATGGTATGTGATGGGTGCAACCTACAGCAGGAATCATTAGGAATTTCTTATGAGCATTTTAGGTTTGATCTAGGAGTAAGAGGTGAAGCTAAATTCTATGATACTAGTCATCTAGTGGGTTATGAAGTAGTTTATTTCTCAGATCAGTATGATGGATGTCTGAAAATGCACAATAGTGATTTTGTTGATCAGAAGTTCTGTAGACATGGGAATGATTTACTTGGTGTATGTTTTTTGTGCTTATCATTCATTGATGCTATTCAATTAGTTCTTGATTGCAAAATGCAGACTAATAAGAAGGACAATGGACATGTGATGATATGCTCCTTTGATATTAGCAGTGAACTTAATGCTTCCAATTTAAGTTTGGGTCTTCTTGCTGAAAACAAAGTGTTTGATAGAGACAAGCATTAGTTTCTTGTTTCTGGTGGCCTTGGGCCACCATGTTGGAGTTGATGTTTGAGTCACCTTTCAATCAGTCTTCAACTCCTAATTGAAGTTGTCACATATTAGCCCAATGGATTTGGCACATGGTCTACATTCCCAGAGAATTCTAGAATCTCATCATGCCTAAAGAGTCATGCATCCCCAACCAGAGCCACTGGTGGAATTCTCCCACAATTCTCTTGATCACTGGTCTAAAACCCTTGCAAATGGCCAAGTTCATGCTTGTGAAGCTTAAAACCTTAAACCCTCGAACTTTTGAAAATTTTGCATTCTAATTTTGAAATGACTTGTGATAGGTGGTCACCCCAAGCTTAAGTTGCAATTTAATGTCCTTAGCTTCATTCGCAACGGGCCCCATAAGCTTAATAATCGGCTTCTCATGTGTATCAGATATTTCTTCAGACCAGTGGTGTATCCTTTGAAGGCAGATGGATGGGCATTGTGGTATCGCGAGCTTTGGATTCGTCAGGTTTGTCAGAGATGCGCTGACCCTTGATCTCAAGTTGGTGGGCCCAGGATCTTATTTGCTGAATCATTTGCCATGCGTTCATTCCTTAGTGTATCGCGATAGCGCGCTATGAAGAAATGCCAAGGGAAAATCCTTGCGCTGTTGCGATGATGCGCCAGCTGGAAGGTAGGACTTGACACTTTTTTACAGAAATTGAAGCAAGCGCCTAGCACGCAATCGCAAGGGTAGTAGTGTGGGTCCCTTTTGGGCTTGCGTTGCTGTGATAAAATGACATATGGCAAGATTGCAGTTTCTTTAGTTGATTAAGCTATCAAGATGGCACACCCTGATTAGATAATGACCTTTTCAATAGCCGAGGTGGATTTTCTTTTTTCTGAAGATATCTCAAGCCATCCATTTTGTGCTAATGTATTTTACATCAATAGACCAAATTCAAATTTAGGACTTTGCTTGTAAACGATCTGGTTGTTTACTGGCAAGACAAAATTCTGGATCATGATTTGATGAGCAGTACATCTCCTCACCAGATCCTGGTCCTTAATCAAATTTCAGTAACCAAGCCAGGCATGTGTCATATGTGCGAACATGTGTTCGTAGTCAGGATTTGGTAAGCCATGACTGCCTTGTGCCTCCATTTCCTGCTTTAGAGGTTGTGATGTGATCTTCAAGTATTTCCAGCTATGAATTCGAGTGTGCAAAGCTTGCAGACACCTGAAATGGAATTATGGGGGTTGTTGGAGAAAGAAAATTGCTCGAGTAAAAGGCCTCCTTCCATTTTTGCTATAAGTAGAAGTGCTTTCACGACTATTCGCATCAATTATCAGCATGGGTATTGTGTAGAGTGTTTTTTTTGCTGATGTTCTCTATTTCTCGAGAAGGCAAGCCCTTGTTCTCTTGGTTGTAGGTTTGCTCATTCTGAATTAAGGAAAGGGTAAAGGCTGGCCAAGGGATGGGAGGTATTGGAAAAAGTAAGAGATTTTGGATTCAGTAGCCTTGCTGCTTTCATAGGACCATAGGTGAATAATGTCATTCTGGTGAGGAAGGGAAAAGGTTGGCTAGAAACTTCAATTGCATGTAGATACTTGGTAAAGGTGAATCAACTGGATGAAATTTCACTAGCCTTGGCCAAAAATGGAACCCATATGCATAGGCAGAGAGGCATCATTGTGCTTTCTCTCCTTCTCTCTGCTTGGTGGTACTCATCAAATATTCATTTGCAAGAGGGGAAGGTTATTATGTTTGGGTGGCCCAGTCAGAGGTTGAAGATTTGGACTCTATTTATAGAGTCAAATAAGTCCTTACCTAAATGAGGATGACATTTGTAGCATCACCTTCTCAAAGGCAGTCTTGATTGCTTCTTGCTCTGAATATTGGTGGTCTTCTCAATAGTCTCAGGGTACTTGACAATTAACAATTGGAAATTGAAAGATGAGGAGTCATGTTGCCTTCCCAGCAGCCTATGATCTGAGTTTGAAAATGAGAAAAATGGGAGACATTAGTTTGAATTGCTTGGTGTTTCTAAAGTCTTCTAGAATATTCTTTTGTCCCAAAATATTGTTGTTAATAGAGCAACATGTCGCACAAGGATTGGTCAAAAGAAGCCTGTTTTCAAAATTATCCAATCAAAAAAAGGGATACAAATTCTTAAGCAAAAGTATTAAATGCAAATGTAATAAAAAATGTAATTGAAAAGCATGTGACAAAAAATGGCATAGTCCCGACATTTTGGCTCCGTTTTTCCTTAATAAGAGAATTTGTAGTATTGTAATAGATATAGAGATTCCGGACTTTGGATACAAGATATCCACACATTTGGGAGATAATTTTTTGCAGGAGGAGGTGACTAGACTCTGTGTTGCAGAGACATATTTTCCCTTGTAAATGAATAAATTTTTGAATGACATTGTTCTTTCCAGATTGAGTTATATGAAACACTTGTTGTGTGTATTGTCTATGATTGTCTCCTTGGGTATGAGCATTTTTGTTTCGAGTGAAGTTGCTAAGGGTTTCTGATCTCATCAATATACATTTGCTATATTGTATGTCTAATTTGTTGCATCTATTCAAGGAATGGATTAAATTGCTTTGGATTGGGTATAAGGGGAAATGTGTTGTGTCAAGGGATTAGTGAAGAAGAGTCAAGGTAATACCTTTTCTTGGACATATTACTGTAATGCAGTAATGCTATTGTTATTAGTCCTCTGGATATGAAGTTTTGTTGTCAGAAGGGAGCATTTACACTGTTGGGTTTGACTCTGTTGCTCTGATAAAGCACCGATCTAGAATCTATTTGCCCAAAAGTCCAAAAGAACATTAAATTTAAAGACAAATCATTTGAATCATTTCATTTTATGTTTTGTTTTAGTTTAGGTGCTGCATGTTCTCAGGTCTAAATAGTAAGGATAACCCTAGAATATTGTCGGTTTGAGGGTAATCTTACACATCTGGGTACAAATATATGAGAACATATCTGCCTGGTTGTAAATGAAAGATACATTTGATGATGTTATGATAAGGGACACCCCCCTAGGTTTGGCAGAGCCTGAAGTGCAAGTGAGATAGATGCAAACGATCTCCCACTCTGTTGGCTAGATCTCCATTGAACTTGATCATAAGAACTGGCAAGTCTTTAGAGTTTGATGTGTGCAGATTTGGGAACCACCATATTGTTGCATTGATAGGTGTGGTATTTCCCAATCTTACGTTGTTGGCACCCTTGTATGATACATATTGGTGTTGTGTTTCTTATGATTGAGTTGGTCATGTGCCATACTTATCATGTTTAGTGTGCATGTCGAATGGCAACTTAGTTGATTGCCTCCTAGTATAGAGGAGTGGGCCTAAGGGTTAATATGGTTAGGTGGTGTTGACTACCATTATGACCCATGATCCTTTGGGAAAGATTTGAGAGCATGCAAGGATTTCTTGACCTAGTAGATGTATTAAATTTCATTTTGTATCTTTTAATGAATGTATATTTGGAATGTTTGAGTCCTTGTAATTAAATTTTCAATTATAATTGAGAAGTACTTATGTATTCGATTGTAATCCACCGAAACATGTGGCATGAGTTCCCTAATTTAATTTGGCATTAATCAACATTGGAGTCAAATGTGTTTGGTGTTTTATATTAAAATTCTCATGTTTGGTTAACTCAAAGAAACATGATTTGAATGTATAGTTTATCTTTTCTTTGTGAAATGAAGCATGTAACCAATGTTTATGTACTATTGAATATGTTGTTTAATGGAAAGTGTAACACAATTGACCATTGAAATGTTTTCTTGTATTAGGAGTTGTCTCCCCTTACATGCATTGTTGCTTCTTTCATATGTGAAAATCAATGCCTATGTGTTAGAGTAGGAATTTGGTTTAGATAGTTAATGAGGTCTTCCAACAGAACTTCTTGTTTAGCCAATGAAGATCTTGTTTGTGCTTAATTACTTGGCCGAAGACATTTTTCAATAGCACACAAAACTAGAAAATCATTCCATGTTTACAAAGGTTATTTAGGTTTGTCTAGGCCTCGATTATTATTTTTTTTTGGAGTTTCATGCTGCATTTATTTTTATTCGAGGTGCTAAGATAGTTTTGAGGGTTTATGGTGTTTGTAGGCTTGTAGGAAACACTTTGTTGTCCTTTGTGGTTAAATTTAGGCCTCCGAGAAGCCATCATCTATCTAGGACCTTTTCCTAGCATGTGGGTCACCTATTTTACTAAGGGTGACATGCTTGGTAGTAGGGGCAACCCAAGAATGGGTTATGTAATCTAGAATGAGGTGACTCTTAGGTATTAGGTACTTCCCACACTTTTTCAAGAAATAATTCCTAAAAGAGAATTGTTCCTTGGGGTTTGCCTTGCTTGCCTAACATTTGAGTTTGTAGTACCTTGTGTACTTTGGGAGTTATTGCTCTTTTTATGTTCACAGTCATGCCTAGTGTCAAGATGACTAGCTTAGAGTGTATTCAGTGAGACCTCAAATTCCCTTATTATTCTAGCTTGTGAGTACATGATCTTTGGATCTGGATGTCATCCCATATCCTTGTTGATGTGTCATTGTGTTGAATTAAGGATTTTAAGGGTTGAGAGGATGCAATTTTCTCATCATGTTGTTAACTTGGTGAGGGATGTAAATCATGGTCTTAGGCCTAATCGTTAGAGTTAGAGAAAACTCTACCTCCTCACAATGTTGTCATGCTAACCTTGTCCCATGATTGTGTAAATCTTCCACTTGTGTCACTATGCTTGGTGCATTGGTGTTGCATGCTTTGAGTGTTATTGTGTTGTGTCATAGCATCTCAAGCACATAGGTGTGTAATGTGGTGTGTTGATCTCACATTTGTATAAAAAAAATATTCATCCATTCTTTGACTGTTAATGTCTTAGGTGAAAGCTTTGGGCAATACATTTGGTATCAAAACCCATGTTGCAACATTGGGAGCTCTGCGTTGTGTTTTTGCTAGTTGTGTGTTTGCTAGGTACGTGCTTGCTTGTTGCATGTACCTTTTGTGTGAGTATGAACTAATGATTATTCTTGTTTTAATCCATGCAACTTGTTTCTGAAGGAGGATGCCTCCTAAGTATTATTGTACCTATCAGGGAGGTCATGATAACCTTGGTAGAGATTCACCTAAAATTCGAAGTGAGGGATCTCTTCTTGTTAGGCATGTTCATCTAGAGGAGACAGTTGGACTTCCTTAGATTGCAAGCTTGTTTCATGAGCTTTTAGCACATTTCCCCCTAGGCAAGTAGAAAATTGGGTAGGTAGTTTTCATCCTTTTGATGCAAAGGGAGAGAACCACTATAGGGAGGAGAAAGATAACACTTTAGGAGCCCTCATTGGTATAGAGTTGGCAAGTGGCCTCATTAGGAGGCTAGGCAGAGAGTGAATGGCTAGAGTTGGTCAATGAACCACTAAGGGATCTTCTTTGACAATGACATTTCTTGACATTTGACGGTTCCACGGAGGGGACCAAAGCTAAGACTTGGATTCTGGCACTTGATTGGTGCTTTTTGATGCAACCTTATGGCAGTAACACCAAGGATTAATATGCCATTACGCAACTTCATGGGTATGCTTCCACCTAGTGGAACTACGAGGAGTAAAACCATGGTTTAGACATTGCTATCATTACATGGAAAACCCTTTCGGGAGAGGTTTCATGCATGATACCTTTTAGTGCACTTTAAGCAACATTGAGCTAATAAGTTTCATGATCATTAGTATCTTGGTATGATGGTTTCCTAGTATGAGAACTACTTATTTGAATTGGAGTAATTTATAGATTTAGTGATTGATGAGAAGCTACTCATTAACAAATTTGTGAGAGGCTTGAAATCTCACATTGTGGGAGTTTCTTATTTTCTTGCCCTTGAAACTTTGAAGATCATGGAGAAGGAAAAAAATTTAGAAGAGAATTTGGTGAGAGGTCATGGAGGGTAGTTGGGATCATAAGTAGTGGCACCTTATCAGGTAGGGCCTAGGGTTTGGGGATCTTAGCTCCAACCTAAGGGGAGTTCCAATACTTCTTTGGTGCCACTTAGGACTCCTTAGTAGAAGCAATAACCCTAGAGGTAGAGACCTTGGTAGACTTAGAAAGGTGTTTATCCTAGTGGAGGATCTTCATGTAGAGACAAGTGGAGGTAGCATTTTAGGGAGCATGGTCTTTGGTAGTAGTCAAGGGGTGGTCAACCCAATTCTAGATTCTTGAGTTGTCAGTAGTTGAGTAGGCCTTAGACCATGTAGCCTCAAATTTTTGGACCATGTTTCACTTGTGGTCACGAGGGACACATTACTAGATAATCCTTAGAGATTAGTGTTATGTAGTGGTTAGAGTGTTGTGCCATTATATAAGATGGTTGGGGATGCTAGTAGATCTCATAGAATGTTTACAATGGTTGATAACCACCAGGCTAATCATTAGGGCACAGTGGTTGAGACCTCATGTATACTTGATGGTGTGCATGTTTCTATCCTATTGAATTTGAGAGCTTTTGACTCCCTCACTTCACCGCATTTGTTGAGTGATATAGGTTGGTGGCAACAAGGTAGGGTAGTAGTTGGCAAGTTAAGTTGGCCACAAGTGATAAGGTAGCAGTAGACTCATTTGTGCATGGTGGTGTGTTGGATCTTGGAATCTTCACCACCATTGTAGATTTGTGTATTCTACGATTGGGAGATTATGAGATTGTCCTTGTTATGGACTAGCTTGATGCTCATTATGTGAGTTGATTATTGCTGAAAGGTAGTGGAGTGCATTGATGATCATGGTGATCATGTAGTGATAGAAAGAATTTAGAGACCCATCTCTATCATATGATCTTAGCCATGTAGTTGAAGTGGAGTATGTAGAAGAGATGCCAAATGTTCACTATCATGTTAAGTGATCTTTTTGAGGATGAGTGTCATGTGGTTTTCCTTGATGATCATCCACTCTTGAGGGGGTTTGCTGTCATCTTTCCTAGTGTCATCCCTAGTTTGCTACCATTACTGCCAAGGATGTTATATAAGGTTTTTCAGATAAAAGTTGGATTAAGATAATACCTAACTGCATGTAAAGTCTATAAAGCTTATATTTCCATCCATTGTTAATGATGTCCCAAAGAAGTCTAAAATTTATCCTCTGTCCCCATACACAACTTGAACAATTTCCTGAGCTTTATCTATGGCTTCATTAGACAAAGCCCATTTGCATTTTTATGTCATTCACAATCAAATGAACTTTCACCAATAGCCTGTTCTCACCTACAAAGAAACTATCTTTGGAACTTCATCAAATAGAAGACAACTTGAATGGCATTATTTTTTGCTGCTGTTTATTCTGTTCAATTTTGGGTTAACTTTTTCTTCAAATTGAGCTTCTACGTACACAAAGGTTGCAAGGAAATGAAGTATGTGCCGAAGCAAGCAACAGCAAGTAGAGCAAGGTCATTGTTTTCTGTACATACTTTGTCTGCTTGAGGACCGATGCATGATTATACATATATTTGGGCTTGTACTTTGCATCGTGCACAATTGATCTCACCAGTATAATTTTTGTTGAGTGCATAATAATGAGGTTTAGAGAATGCTACACGACGGATCAAAAGAACAATTGGGTATTGCTACACCGCAGTGGCTGTTGAAAGGTCATTATTCATTAGGCCATTTTTTTGTTTTGAGTAATGCATCAAATGAGTTTAGAAATAAGCTAACCTTGGAATAAGACTTATTTGGATGATCCTTTTGGTGAATTGTTCATCCATTAGACATTGTGGTATATCTAATTTTGCTTAAGAGATACAATACTTTATATGTAATGTGTTTACATTCTTGATGTCATCATTCAAAGCCCTGCCTCTCCTATTCTTGGACCCCCCCCACTCCCAAAAAGGCTAAGAACCAGGGACTTTATTAAGATTGGAAATGCAAGTAACTATTTCATAAACCATAGCTGAATAATAGGGATATCTGGTATTGTGGAATGCAAAATCTGAAAGAAAAGGTAAAAGCTCCCATTGCTTTCTTAGCTTTGTCAGGTGCAAACTCCACCAAAGTAGTTCTCTTCTCTAAAAGTTAGTTTGAGCACATAAGATGAGCAAAAATAGATTTGCATATCCTTGCTAATAGTAAAAGGTTGGTAGTGGGCTACGTACAGTAGGATTAGAAGTAGGAGAATCATCATGGCTACCATGTTTTGTTCTTGTACCACATAGCCTAGAAAAATAGACAAGCCTGATTGCTGCTCTTAAATAGTGGGTTTTAGCTTGATTTGTCATTGTGGACTCCAATTTGTCATCTATTTTAAGGGATAAATCCGTGAATACATTAGGGCATGGACTTGCATCAAAAGTCAATTTCTTTATAATGCAGTAATATTGTTTTCACCTCACAATTTATTCTAGTTAGAAACTTACATTATACTCTTCCTTCGATTAAGGTTGTGTCAAAATGATCATGCATAGTTTGGGATTTAATGATTTGGAGGCTTTGTTGGTTTAGATGTTTCTAGATTGTCATCCATAACAATAAAACAGCCAAGAAAAATCCATCCACGAAAACAACCGTATTATCTCTAATCTCCTCAAAAGTATGTGAATAGAAGATGATCAGGATTTCTCACTAATTCCATTTTGCCCTTCATCCAGTAGGTTATGAAAATCTTATTCCCACTTAATTCACAATCCTAAAATGAATTCACAGCTTGTAATGCTGGAACAAAATAGTTTTATTGAAAAAAATGGCATTAAGACAGTTGAGCCAGGAAGTGAAATTGCATAATACATAACATGGGAAACAGAGCATTTTTGTTTACAAAATATGCGTCACAAGGAAAAATTAGTACCAGTGTCTCTCCAAGATTTTGTGACAGGGGGATGTGGGGATGCAGTTATGGGGATGGTGCGGGGATGGCTATTAACAACATAAAACAAACTAAAAGCAGTAAAAAATTTAAAAAGTAAATACAAGTGCTGAATTTGCAATGTCAATCCTCCTCTTTAGCTTTTTAGGGTTTCAAGCATTATTTTCCATAAAAAGTTACCTTTTTTTAATGCACCAAATATCTGGCTGTACAGTCTGGGAAAAAGGGATGTCCCCTCCAAAGTCCCCAAGACCCTGGGATGTCCGGGATGTTAGTGAAATCACCCAGACCCCAGGGATGTGTCCCCGTGGAATGCTGCAAATTACAAGGCACGCAATAGAAACTCAATTGGCTTCACTGCTGCATTATTCCAAGGCAAATTATTTTTTGAACAATGCTTCTTTTGGATTTTGAGTTGGTAAGATTATGGACTCAAAGGTACTCCTGAACTTATTAGACATCTATGTTTAAAGCATGTTATGGGAAATTTGAATCTTTGGTGAGTGTTGACTGAATCGTAATCCTGTGATATAGAGCATTCTATTGTAGAAGCCCATTAGTCCACCTCTAGACAGCCTTCAGAGAGGTTTACACGAAATGTTCATGTCAGTTACAGAGAGGTTTTACAAAAACTGTTCATACCAGTTTGCTGCACAAAGGAATGTAAAAGGCAGCATAAGAATAGAAAGCACATAATTCACTTGTACTAAAACATAGATTCACAAATTTTATCCTGGAAATGGAGGTAGAGGATAAATATTTAGTATTAAAATCATCTTGACATGATACATGTCAGTAACAAGAATATTAAAATTAAATATAATGCAAAAACATAATGGAAGCTGTTTAATATAGGCTTCAACTGGTGGAAACTCAAAACTTGAAATTCAATAAAGAATGATTGTCAGTACTATACGATTTGAAACTAGTATAATCACATTGAGGGCTGAGACCAAGTAGAGAGACAACTGAATTTTTGCCATCTAAACATTCTTGGACCAGAAATGAATGTATGCTCGAGCCATTGACGAGTGGGATAGTAGGATCTGAGAAAAGTCTCAGACAAGAAAACTCTTCTTTACGCCCACATATTAGTCTCTGGTTTACTAGGTGCAGGCAAGGTGGAAAATAAACGGTATTGTAAATTCAAAATGCTTATTCGTAAGATCTATCTTTAGTTGCTACAAAATAATCAATCAATAATGTTTTTCTAATCCTAATTTGTCTGGAAGGGATATCTATGCAAGAATATGTCATGCTTCCTTTTTATATATTTATCCAGATTGGTGCTCATACAATGAGTTTGTGAGCAAATTTACTACACGACTACTTGGCAGAGAAGGAAGATGGCCACTATGCCTTCTATTTTAGGAAAATGCATCAAACCTGATACCAAAACTTGTCAAGAGGGATCTGTTTCAACTTTTTCTAGTCTATCCTCCACCTCCTTTACTGAGACATTTTCAAAATCTGCAACAAGTTCTGGAGCAACATTTTCTAGAGGCTCCCATGTGGGCACATCTATGTCTGTCCATTTCACCAAATACTCTGACACTCCATTCTCTTCTCTCTTCTCCAAAATCTTCTCAGCTATCCCATATTCCAACCCTGCCTCATAGTCCTGCACCAGGTCTTCCCCAATGGATTCTGCAGCCAACCACTCTTCAGGGGAATTATCCTTCCATTTCACCAAATACTCTGCTGTTCCCCCTGCCCCTGTGCGCTTGTCAAGAATTTGCTCAACCTCCACATATTCAAAAACTGCATTCTCTAGTTCCTTTATGACACCTTCTAAGGCCAACCGTCTGGCAAATTGAAGAGGATTGGCCGGTGAAGTGCTTGCCAGTAGATCTTGGACAAGTGCCATTGGAGTCCTGCCCCTGGAATCCTCTATTTCCAAATCAGCACCGAGTTCCACAAGAGCCCTTACTGCCCCTTGTTTCATATATCCAGAAGCTATATGCAAGGCAGTGAATCCTTCTCTGTCTTGCTTATCAAGGTCTGCACCAGACTTGGCCAATAACCTAATACAGTTCTCAGATCCCAATCCAGCTACAAACAGTAAGGCTGTTCTCCCATTGTCATCTATACAGTCCACATCCCTCTCCACATCCTCCAAAAGCTCTTTAAGTTTATTCTCATCTGCTTTCTTCACAGCTATCCACCATGGGCCATCATACTCTTCTACAACATCCCTAGCAATATTTTCAGAGGGAACCCATGTGGGCCTATGCCCATCCTTCCACTCAATCAAATACTGCATGGTTTCCCCTACAGCCCTGCTCCCAATTATCTTCTTCACTTCCCCAAATGCCTCGTCTTCTTCTTCGTATTCTTCTCTATCTCCTGCATCCCTTAGTTCTTCATGCAAATCACTACCCAAATGCCCACTCTCAGAATATTGACTAGAACCCTCTCCCTCCAAGGTCAACCCTGCTGTTACAATCCCTGAGCTGCTCCCGCCTCCATCTAAGCCTTTACATAGGATTGCTTTCCTTGGAGGACTAATTTGTGCTCTTCCATTTGCAGGATAAACGCAATTCCATGGTTTGTGTTTTTTCTTATAACATTTAGAGATATATGGATACCCATTTCTAGCAGTGCACAAAAACAAACGAGAAAAATGAGCACAAGTGAAAAGAGGCCTACCAGATATGGTTGTTCTATCCCTGAGAGAAACCCCATTATATAGGCATGGAGGCCCGGTTCCTCCTACACAGCCTCCAACACATAAATGCATTGTTGCTCCCATCCCCAACAACAGAAATTTGCTTTGCACTTCTTCTCCAACACATCAGACACTCCCCCGCATTGCTGACAAGGATGGTTTATCCTAATGTGATCATCAGTCAGTGGCGTGGCTGTCTGAAGAGGAAGCAATTGTGAATCATAAAGGAACCTCATAAAAACATTTCAACGCAGAAGCAGGCAGCGCATGCCCGTCGCAAGGAGGAACCACAGAGATAAGAACTCTTCGTTCATCTATCGTTAGGACAGGACAAAATAATATCATTTCAAACGAGATAAGAAATCACATCCTCCTCAATTTTATGTTTTAAAGTGAACAATGAGGTTTTAGAGGGTTGGTTCCATAGAATTTATCCGTTATGAGTTATTAGTTTATTTTCACATGGTTGAGTATTTTTGGTGAGGGTAATGGTATGTTTCTTGATTATGATATCCACCAAGTTTCAAATCTTCAAGTGGTATAATAATTAGCACTTGCACCCATAAGAGAGGTTCAAGGAATACGCCGATAGGAACAATCGATGACGAGAAAATTTGCGCCCGTGAATTTTTTTATGGCGTGAGACAATTCCAAGTACTATAATGCTCACATATAAAGCCTATCGGCTAATAAGGGATGAGGTTGGGATTGTGATTTTAGCTAAGTGGATACCCCTTGGTCCTTTGCTCTCAACTTAAGAGGTATCAACTTAGACTAGTGTTCTTTTGTCAATTTTATGAATACTTGTACATTATTTGTGAGATCATATATAGATATATTTCATCAAAATATTGCATTAGTTAATTTTGATAGCCATTTTTTAGTGGATGGTGTTTCAAGAGTGATTTGTCAATACGTTTTTATTATGTGAGTTAAATGGTGTGTGGTGATTTTACATGATCGAATCCATGGAAGACAAAAGTGGTCTCCTCCCCATACATTAGAGTGAGGAGATAGAGAAGCATGGTTACATACATCACAAGCTAGGTTTTTAAATCTTAACCACCACTATTACTCGTCTTCCATTACATCCTAATTTACTTGGTCAAATTTTATACAAGACAACAAAGGGTTTTGAAATAGCTAGATAGAGTTATGATGGTAGAATAATCTCTTTTCTTTTACTTTGCTTGCTTTGATCACTCAGTCAATGTGTTTTTGAAGTAGTTTTGTAGAAGCATCTCCCCATCCACTTTTATATTGATTGGATCTATCAATTGAAGTCTCAATTTTACCTTAACATTGATCGTCTCTACTATGAGTAAACCCTCAATTACGTCAACCATATTTAGAATCTTCCTCTTAAGACCATTCAATGAACATGTCTTGATTGAGTGATGGACACAAACCCTTTCTCAAAATTTGCAATAAATTACCATCTTTAGAAAAAGAGCATAACAAGACACCATTCATGAGTACAATAGGATTTCACAAGAGTTTGAAAATACACTTTTGTATGAGAGTCTCCAAGTTTAAGCTACCACTTTGCTTGAAAATCGTGAAATCTTTATCAAGCCCAGGGAGCTCAATTTCTGCCTTTATGCAATGGTTAAAAGTTGGTGACCATGTCTCAAAAGACTTATTTTGACTCATAAGGTTTCAACAATATGATAACATAATTTAAGTTACCAAAGATGCTCATAGCTTACAAACTTACTTTCCTAATATCTTGTGAGCTTTTATTATCCTTTAGGGGAGGGGAGCTAGCTATGTTTATGGGGTATAATATTTGAAACAATATTTAACCAAATTAAAACCAAATAGAAATATAGTTCCTAACCAAATATAGACAATTAGATTTTGTTTTTTAAAATATAATAATATTACCACTTTGACATAGAGATATGTGGTTTTTAATAAGATTTATCTTTTCGTAATGCAAAAACTTATCCCATTCATTCATAAAACTTGTAGTTCCAATAGAATAAGCTAAGTTATACTAATATCAACTACTTTTATGTCAAAACAAAAGTGAATCCATCATTTAAGAATACTGGTTAAGTTACACACAAATCTAGATATAACCCACATTTCATTATGTCTAGATCTATTTTAGTCTACTTGCCTCTAATAAGAAATGGATGATATTGAAATTCTAAATGCTAGTATCATATTCCATGTTATGTCATAAATTGTGTAAGCACAATTTCACTATGTTTAGCTCCTCCCTTTAGTGATCCCAAGCCTAGTTCATTTTTAGGTCTACCCTAAAGTCTTGATTTGGTCCTAATTCTATGAAATGCCATGATTTCAATTAAAATTTCATGTCATAACTTGAAAACAAACTTGAGATTTAGAGCTAGCACTACATTAAATGCAGGCTTGCGCCTAAATTTGCCCCAAGGGCCTAGGGTGCCTAGCGCCCTGGTCCCTCCCATATTTTTAGGGAGGCAAATTAGGTCTACAAGTCATCTTTGATGATGGTTAGGCCAACCCTAAACTCAAATTTTCTTTTTCGCACGTATTGTCAGCTTTTTAATTCAAATTACTCATTTCTTAAGCCTTGTATAAAAGCAAGTGTCCTCTTCATTTGAAACTAGATGTTTTTGATGTGAGATGTGATCTTGATATTATATGAAGGATATTTCTACTCTCTATGCTATTGAATTATTGCAGGTTTCTATTTGATCAAGTGGAGTTCAACTTTGCTCTTGGAAAGATTTGTATGAAGGCTAGGAAATGAGATCTTGAGTCTATCTCATTTGTTCCTAGGTTGAAGAACTTTGCATGATTGAGAGAAGGGTTGGAACCACCAACTTGAGATTGGCTTGAGTACCCTCCAAGGATATGGTTGTATCGCATTCTTACTCTGCAAACCTTCGGTGAATCTTCATCCATGAGGTGAAGTTGTGAGCTTCCTTGAGTGAAGCATTCTTTTGTATCATTCCTTTCTATTTGCTTGAGTCATCTATGGTTAGGTTTTGATATATTTGATTAGACCTTGCATGTTACTACTCACACTTAGGGTTTTTAAGCACACACAACATCCTGTTCTAATCTTGGCTATCTATGAGGTAGGAATACCGAAATGGGGGCTTGACTAAGGCAAGCTCCTATATAGCCACAACCATTTTTCCCTTCTTTTATGTGTGCAGGTTGAAGAAACAAGTTTCAGAAGACAAGATCCAAGAAGAATGAAGGTTTTATAGGTATAGGTCATGCAAAGTTTAGGATTTCTACAAAATTCTAGAAAGGGTCTAGGGCACCCAGTGCCCTGGTCTTTCTGACATTTTAGCTCCAGGTTCTTGCTCTGCTCTGTCTCTTCATCTTTGTTGTTCATTCAGATTTTTTGTTTCTGTTTCTGATAGTTGTTTGTTGCCCTAGTTTGCTAGGTTGAATTTGGTTGACTTCTCATCTATACAATAAAGAGGCAAAATCCCTATAGTTTGGTTCTCCCTCAAGGGTAGAAGCTAAGCTTAGTTGGTGTCTCAATGTTAATGGAAGAGGATTTGACCTAGTTTGACCTCTTAAGCTAGTTCTCTCTTTTCCACATAACATTTTGGTGAAGCCAATTCTTCTTACACTCTTGCATCCTCCTCCTTCTGAAAATGCTTTATTTTCTATCATAAATCTAATTAAAATTAAGTTCTTTCATCATTTTCATACTTCCATATATCATATTTGCATGTAATTCATCATAAAGGTAACAAAAATCTTGCATTTTCCTAAATATCTAGCTAGTCTTGAACCTAGGGTTTGTAGATTAGTGACTTGTTTCATATCTTAGTAGCATTGTTAAGTTGATTAAAGTGATTTCATTTTCTGTACCTTATCATCCTTTGTGTTTAGTGCATTCTTTTCACTTTGGTTTTTAAATTTGGAAAAACAAGCATTTGATTTAGATTTGAAAAAACTATACTTTTTACATTGTTTGCATTTGATAAGATTAGATCATTATAGATTAATATAATTTTTTGATATGATGCTTTAGATCTGATTACATCTAAGTTTGATACACATTTCTCACATGCACACCTTCCATTCATACATATATATCGATTCTAGGGTTATCAAAAATATCATCTTGTGGTAATTCTAGCTTGAAAAGTAAAAAATCTTGCTTATGTTTTAGTTAGAAATTGGATAAACTTTTCTAATCATAGCTTGGTATATTTCATTTTTTTCCAAGATTCAATCATAAATAAACTTTATTCATTCCCTCTCTTTCATTTCATTTCTATAAGGTTTGAAAAAAGTAGGGTATGCAAATATGTCAAACATATTTCTTCAAGATTTCAATGCATTTGATGAGCCGTTTAGTAGTGATGATTTTGACATGTTAGATGAAGCCTTAGATGACTTCATATCTATGAAATCATCCTCTACGACTCCTAAACCATCTTTATTTCAAAGATTCATTAATACAATTTATGTTTCTGGTTCCCAAAAAGAGCTTGAGAAAACTAAAATTGTTGTGAATCTTCGTAATGATGCTCCTCAATCACAATATATTGCAATAGGTGGTTCTCCAAAAACACCTAGACCTCCTGGTTATATCTTCAACTATGTAAAACAAATCTCTCAACATGATCAAAATGTGTTGCAACAACCCATGCATCATGAGGTTGCTCATACATATAACACTAGAAATAATAAACAAAAGAAACCAATCACATTCATTACAGCTTCTCTTCCACCTTCTCAACCTATTCTTCCTCCAACACCTCATATTCCTACTCATACTAGTAGAGATTGTGATCTTGTTGAGAATCTCCATGCTACTCCAACAAAGATCTATGTATGGGAGTTGAGACAAACATCATCTACATACCATGGAATGCTCCAAGAAGCTTTAAAAAAGGTGATTGTTCCACCTGTTGTTAAGCTGAATGATGTAGCAACTCTATTAGTTTGTATGCATGTGACAAAATCAAATATCATTTTTCAACCACATGAATTACCTCCCATATAAGTTTGAAACCAATATGAGCCTCTTATGATATTTGTCATTATTAATAAAATGAGAGTTAGACGTACCATGATTGATGGTGGATTAGAGCTTAATGTCTGTGGCATAGACTTCTTACATAAAATCAATGCTGATACCTCTCTCATTAAACCAGACAAACTCAACATTCGTGGCTTTGATAATGTTGGTAGAAAATCACTAGGTACTATCACCTTACCTATTAAGATTAGACCCGTGACATTGCCTACCCTTATCCATGTCATGCCTAATTCTCTTTCATACAATCTTCTTCTTGGTAGACCCTAGATTCATGCCATGGGGGAAATCCCATCTACCCTTCATTGATCAATTAAGTTTGTTCATGACAATAAGCTCCAAACAATTGAAGTTGATCCAATTTCAGAAAGTTGTCTACAAATTGAAGCTAAAAATAGACAATATTTTAAACCCTTTACTTTAATTTCGCCTCTCTAAAGTTAATTCTTCTCCCCCTCCTATGGAGATTATTATAGAAGAATCTAATTCACCTTTGAATTCACATTTTTGTGATGATTGGGGTTTGCTAGACTTTACACCTACCTTTGTAGGGGAGTATGAAGTCTCACTATCAAAGCAAGAGATTTCTAAGGTTGAGCTTCAATTGCTACTCCTAAGACACCTAAAGTTCCTTTGAAAAGTAATGATGACAATACTTACTGGGTATATGCAAAGAGATGAGGAACCAAAAAGTCACCACATGGACTTTTTGGTCCCATATAAGTCATAACACGAGCGCATTATGATGTGTTTTAACACACTCACATTATGGCTCAGTATTACCAAGCCTAAAATGTGAGCGTATTATAACACACTCACATTTTGATTTTGTAAAAGTCAAAATAAAAAGCCAAAAGAATAGCCTACAACTCATTTGGAAGTTTTGGCCGCAAGTTTCATTTTTCATAGCGTGAGTGAGTTATAAGAAGGGTGAGAGCAATTTCTAAGTGCAATCAACATTTTCACCATGCCACCTTGATAATCCTGCCCCCGAGGAAGTCATGAACGGAGTAGTGTAGTAGCTGAACAAGGTAGGGTTTGATTATTTTTTGTGAATTTGAAAAGAAATTTTTAATTTTGCAATGTTTTATTAAATTTTTCTGTTGAATTTTTTAGTCAATGAGGCACCACAAAACCCTAATCTAGCAAAGGAAGATAAAAACAACCCCCAAAACCCTCAAAACCCTCAAAAGCCCCCACCTTCATGTCCTCACCATGAAAGAGACACACACAAAAACTATTTAGGGAAAATTGAAGAAAACAAAAAACATCTTGAAACCCTAATTGAAACGTATAATAGTCCAAGTGCAAGCACCGATCGTAGGAGAGCCCTTGCCAAGTCATTAGAGGTGATTGTTTCTCACATTGAATCAGTGACAAACCAAATCACCGAATGGAATGACTATAGGGAGAGGAGTTGGCAATAGTATGCTGACAATTTGTCTTACAAACAAGTGAAGGACAAAAAAATTACAAAATCTCAATTATATTCACATTTTATCAATCCTAAAAAAGGCCAAACACTAGAAGAGACTTGCAAACGGTTCCCAATCTATTGGTGTGTGAATGAAAATATATCCCAAAACTTTTGGGATATATGGTACATGGTCTTTGTTGAGTGTCCTTGTAATAACAATGAGGTGTTGCAATATTTCTTGAGGAAACTCTATTGTGAGTTTGTCCTCAAGGAGATTCCTAATTACTTCAACATTCAAGAGTTTCAGGGAAGAGGTGGTGGCTCTGCCCAAGATAGATAAGGGGCACATTGAGACCAGAAATGCATACATAGACCCCTCATGAGGCCAACATATGTCTCACTCCCTTTGACTTTGAAGGAGAGTGTTGAGGTGGAGGCACGACATTCATTGAGTTCTCTCACCCAGTCTCTAGTATAACATGCCAATGATCTTACCTAGGCTGATGAGGGTGAGAGAAGTAGGTGTCATTTGTCCCCACATCTTTTCAGTTCATGTGGTAACTTGTGTGATTATGGGACCTAGGACTCTCACCAAGATACTGCGACATAGGGGCAACAGCTAGTGATGGACACAATTGTATTTGATAATATTGTTCTCACAGATGACCTCTTATAGTATACTTTTGGTATTGACTCCTAGGTATTTTTTTACAAGTTTCATCTTGATTTAATATATTTGTATTTGAAATTTGTAATTAATTATATGACTATCTATATTATAAGTGAAAATTAATGTATGTAATTGTCTGCACTATGAAATTCTAGGGTCAAAGTCTTCATCCTAAATCTGTTAGTCGTCTAGTATAGGGTTGTGAGAGGAGGTCAAGTCAATAGGTTGAAAGGAAGCTAGGTGTGCAGAAATCACTTCCTACACTAATCTAATGAGTGGAGGAGAGTGCAAATTCAATTTTATCCTTACTATTATAGCAATGTTAAATCACTAACAGAGATATTGTAGCAAACACATAAACACGAAAGTGAGACAGAAGATGAGAGACACAAGATAAACATGGGGAAAACCCTTATCAGGTGAAAAAACCCCACTCCAAAACCTGCACAATGTATTATCAAAACTAAAATGGTTTGCAATACACTTGCAATGCAAGCTCTCAGGAGTCTTCAACACTTGTATCTGGAGACAAACTGGCAGCATAACAGTACTTGTAAAACCTGTAATGCATCTCCTCTCAAAAGCACCTATTTTTATATCAAATACAAAGCAAATATGGTTCCACATGGGGATGGGAGTCCAACATGGCCTCATGGCCCAAAACCTATGCCTATGGACACTTGTCCAACTTTGTAGGATGTTCCTGCCACTTGTCAACTCACCCCATCCCAAGGAGGTCACCTATTTCCAAAATGGGCTATGACAGATGCTCTTATGACTCTTACAACCATCATAGAATCTGTCATAGTTGTCATAACTTACAACTATAAGAGAATCTATCATACATAGGCTATAAATATCATATTCTCTTACAACATGTCATAGTCCACCTTGGGGCACCCAAAGATGCCTTTTTCAAAGATGTTCTTCGACACATGTCTTCACCTATCATAGAATCACCTATTTCTGACTCTTACATGTCATAACTTTGTCATAGGAATCTGTCATGACCGTTATGGTCAATATTCCCTTACACAACACCCAAGATGTCGACATATGGCAAAATATTCCTACCACTAAGTTGGATGCCTATCTCCTCATGCGAGGACAAAAATACATGTGGTCATATGCCATGTAGGATGACACATTACTGTGCCAACTCCCACAATATGACAACATAGGATTTGCATCCAATTAATACAATAGGCAATTAATAAATAAATACAATGTAAAAATACAAGGAATTACCAAGGTTGAGACACCTTAATTTCCAACATTCTCCCACTTGTCGAACACCTTGTAAGAGCCAATAGAATCAACATGATTTAACTGCTATAGGCCGAGAGGCCCATAGACTCCGAACACCATCTAATCTTCTCTGTGCCCACTGGTTTTGTCAATGCATCTATAACATTCTTCAAAGTATCTACCTTCTCCAAATTTACCTTCCCATCCTCTACCATGTCTTGCACGAAGTGAGACTGTACATCAATATGCTTTGTTCTGGCATGGAAAGTTGGATTCTTCGCAAGGCAAATCACACTCTGACTGTCACAACTAATCGTAATCTGACCTGCATCAACACCAATATCTGAACACAATCTCTTAAGCCAAATGGCTTCCTTGAAAGCATGAGTTGTAGCCATGTACTCAGCTTCTATAGTGGACAAAGCAACCATAGGTTGTTGCTTACTCATCCAATTAATTGCACCACCAAACATAGTGAACACATAGGCATTGGTGGATCTCCTACTGTCAATGTCACCTGCCCAATTAGAATCCACAAATCCATGAATACAAACTAAATGTAGAGGTCTTGTAGCATTGCCATGATCGCAAATGGAATACTCAGAAGTACCCCTCAAATATCTAAACACTCGCTTAACTGCATCCCAATGTACCCATCCAGGATTAGCCATAAATTGACTAAGGACTCCCACTGCTTGGGCAATGTCTTGTCTTGTGCAGACCATAGCATACATCAAACTGCCAACAACACTAGCATAAGGTACTTTGTTTATATCCTCCACCTCACTAGGAGATTTTGGACAATCATTAACAGACAACTTTGTCCCCAAAGAAACAAGAACACACAATGGTCTACAATCTGCCATGCTGAACTTGTCCAACACTGTCTTCACATACTTTGGCTTAACCAAAGTTTTCTGTTAGCTCTGTCTCTTTTGATTTCCATTCCCAGAATGTACCTGGCTGCCCTAATATTTTTCATCTCAAATTGTGTTGACAACTAAGACTTCAAATCAGAAATCATATTCTTACTACTCCCAATCAACAACATATCATCAACATACAATGCAATAATGAGAATGTGATCATTGTCAAACTTGTAATAAACACAATGATCTAATTTCGATCTCAGATATCTAATTGAAAATACAAAGGCATCAAACTTCAAGTACCACATCCTAGGAGACTACTTCAAACCATACAAAGACTTCTTCAGCTTGTAAACCAAATTTTCTTTACCTTTCTCTATGTAATGCTTTGGTTGTGACATGTAGATTTCTTCCCCCAGATCACCACAAAGGAAAGTTGTCTTCACATCCATCTGTTCTACCTCTAAGTCATAAGTAGCTGCAAGAGATAACAGAAATCGAATGGATGTCAGTTTTGCAACGGGAGAGAAAATTTCACCATAATCAATTCCCTCCACTTGTGAATACCCCTCTGCAACCAATCTAGCCTTGTACTTTTCAACACTGCCATCTGCACCGAATTTCTTCTTGAACACCCATTTGCATCCAATGGGTTTCTGTCCATTAGGCAAAGGCACCAAGTCCCATGTTTTAGTCTTTTCCAAAGAAGCCATCTCATCTTCCATGGCGTCCTTCCAGGAACCTGCATCTTTCATGCCCATAGCCTCTTTCATGGTTCTAGGCTCATCAGTGTTAGTAAGTAAAGCAAAAGCACAACTAGAATCAAGTAATGAATAACCAAACCTATCAAGTTGCTTTCTTGTTCGTGTAGACCTCCTCAATGGCTGAGGTGGAGGTTCTACTTCTTCTTCTGAGCTATCAGAGCTGTTAGAGCTCTCCTCATCATTAGGTCTCATAGGGTCTGTTTGTTAAGTCTTCTCATGGGTAGAAGGAAACTTAACCACATCCTCTTTCTTTTCTGTCTGTTTTGGTTGTAGAACAATGGAAGAAGGTGTTATCTCTCTAAAGATAACACTTCTTCTATACAACACTTTTTCAACTACGGGATCCCAAAGCTTGTATCCTTTCACATCGACACCATAGCCAATGAAAATACATTTAACAACCTTGATCTCCAATTTAGACCATTTCTCCCTAGGCACTTGTGCATATGCCTCACAACCAAAAACACAAAGATGTCTAACTGAAGGCTTCTTACCAGACCACACCTCCATAGATGTCTTCCCAACTAGAGCTAATGTAGGAGATCTGTTTACCAGATAACAAGTAGTGGCAACAACTTCAGCCCAAAACTTTTGTTCAAGGCTTGCTCCACTAAGCATACTCCTAGCCTTCTCCATTAGTGTTTTGTTCATCCTCTCTATAACTCCATTTTGCTGCAGGGTATATGGAGTTGTCTTATGCCTTTCAATCCCTTGCTCTTTATAGAACTTATCAAACTTTGCCAAACAAAACTCACCACCATTGTCATTTCTCAAACACTTAATCTTTTTACGAGTCTAATTTTTAGCAAAGGCTTTAAACTCCTTAAACCAACTAAAGACTTCAGTCTTGCTTCTGATAAAATAAACCCATGTCCTTCTACTGTAGTCATCTATAAAAGATACAAAATATATAGATTTTGAAATCGAAGCAACATTAACATGACCAAACACATCAGAATGAATAAGATCCAATACATCAGAAGACTTGTGAGAGCTAGAGTAAAACTGAACACTGTTTTGCTTTCCATAAATGCAATGTTTGCAAAAGTCAAACTCAAGATTACAATCATTTAACCCCTCAATGAGGTTTTTACTTTTCAGGGTATGCAGACCCTTCTCACCAATGTGGCCATATCTCAAATGCCATAACATAGTCTTTTCAGCAAGAAGTTTAACTTCCAAAGTATGTGCACTACCATCAGAACTAGTTACAACAGATTTCTTCACTACTTCTTCAGATGGTGGGGATGAAGTGACTTCAACTCTTTTCTTCGAGTTAGAAGAACTATTACACTATGAAGTGCATGCCTCAGCTAAAATAGAGTACCTCTCTGAGTACCCTTCCCAAGCACCATAGATTCTCTAGTCATCTTGCATCCATCCTTCGAAAAGACAACCTGCACACCTATATCATTCGACATACTTACAAAAAGTAGGTTCTATGCAAGGCCTGGAATGTGCATAACTCCAGTGATCCCCTTCACTCGTTCATCAAGGAATCGAATTGAGACCCTTCCATGACCAACAATCTTCAGATGAGAGTCGTCACCCAAGTACACTCTTCCACCATCAAACTCTTCATACTTCGTGAACTAGTCTCGATGTGAGGTCATGTGGAATGATGCACTAGAATCAATCAACCGCACATCATCAGATGCATGGGTGGCCAGGGTTGCAATGAAGGCATCACCATCATCTTATGACTTGTCAGAATTTGAATCAGGAGCTTTCTTCTTTTTCTTCTGCTCTTTGCATTCCTTTTAGAAATGCCCAGTTTTACCATAGTTCCAACAAATATCCTTGGACTTTCCAGGAGATTTGGATCTCCCACAGAATTTGGTTCTGCCCTTATCACCTTTCTTGTCCTTCTTCTTCCCTTTCTCTTTGGGTCTTCCACGAACCGCAAGAGCCTCTTTGGCTGCCTCAGAAGACTTTCTCTGCATCTCTTTAGATAATAGCAAAAATACCACATCTTCCATCTTGAAGGTGGTAGTGGTGCTTTCGATAGCCATGACAAGATAACCCCATGAATCTGGCAAAGAACAAAGTAGGGTCATGCATCGATCCTCCTCCTCCATTTTCACAGCCACATATGTCAACTATGGAACAATCATGTTAAAATCATTCATGTGATCTGCAACAAATCCTCCATCTTCCATCTTTAGAGTGAACAACTTATTTTTTAGGAAAAGTTTGTTTACCAAGGACTTGGCCTGATAAACATCACCCAACTTCTTCCAAAGATCTTTCATGCTCTTCTCCTCATGGACATTCAGCACGATAGAGTCAGCTAAATAGAGTCTTATGAGGCCCTTAGCCTTCTGATCTTTGAGGTCCCAATCATCTTGTGACATCACTGTAGGTTTCACACCAGATTTGATTTCCCACATAGGTCATGATCAAACAAGTAGGTCCTCCATCTTGAGTTTCCACAACTCGAAATTAGTGCCATTGAATTTCTCAACCTCTAACCTTCTAGATGTGGTTGCCATCTCCTTACTGCAACAAGATACATAATTCTTTACACAACACTCCCACTCAACCTAAGATTAGCTCAAAAAACCCCTACTCAATAGCTAGAACCAAAACTAGCCAGGCTCTGATACCAACTAAAAGGAAGCTAGGTGTGCAGAAATTGCTTCCTACACTAATCTAACGAGGGGAGGAGAGTGCAAATTAAATTTTATCCTTATTATTATAGCAATATTAAACCACTAACATAGATATTACAGCAAACACATAAACAAGAAAGTGAGACAGAAGATGAGAGACACAAGATATACGTGGGGAAAACCCTTATCGGGTGAAAAAATCCCACACTCCAAAACCTGCACAATGTATTATCAAAACTGAAATAGTTTACAATACACTTGCAATGCAAGCTCTCAGGAGTCTTCGACACTCATATTTGGAGACAAACTAGCAGCATAATAGTACCTGTAAAACCTATAATGCATCTCCTCTCAAAAGCACTTGTTTTTATATCAAATACAAAGCAAATATGGCTCCACATAGGGATGGGCATCCAACATGGCCT
The DNA here is from genome assembly GCA_027924645.1 of Cunninghamia lanceolata. Classification (NCBI taxonomy): domain Eukaryota; kingdom Viridiplantae; phylum Streptophyta; class Pinopsida; order Cupressales; family Cupressaceae; genus Cunninghamia; species Cunninghamia lanceolata. The sequence goes on along the minus strand of BSBN01000972.1, from coordinate 14,522,512 downwards.
CATGGCCCAAAACCCATGCATATGGACACTTGTCCAACTCTGTAGGATGTTCCTGACACTTGTCAAGTCACCCCATCCCAAGGAGGTCACCTATTTCCTAAATGGGCTATGATAGATGCTCTCACGACTCTTACAATCGTCATAGAATCTGTCATAGCTGTCATAACTTACAGCTATAAGAGAATCTATCATACACAGGCTATAAATAGCATATTCTCTTACAACATGTCATAGTCCACCTTAGGGTGCCCAAAGATGCCTTTTTCAAAGATGCTCTTCGACACATGTCTTCACCTATCATAGAATCTCCTATTTTTGACTCTTACATGTCATAACTTCATCATAGGAATCTGTCATGACTGTTATGGTCAATATTCCCTTACACAACACCTAAGACACTGACACATGGCAAAATATTCCTACCACTAAGTGGGATGTCTATCTCCTCATGTGAGGACAAAAATACATGTGGTCATATGCCATGTAGGATGACACATCACTGTGCCAACTCCCACAATATGACAACATAGGATTTGCATCTAATTAATACAATAGGCAATTAATAAATAAATACAATGTAAAAATACAAGGAATTACCAAGGTTGAGACACCTTAATTCCCAACATAGGTATGCAATTTATTACATGATCGTAAATATACTACATATATTAATGGTAATCTTATTTAGTGATAATTTGATAATGAATAGGGAGCTTCACCACCACCACTACCATGATTTCCTTAGTCTCCTAGATGCAGAACCACTTTCATGGAGGTAGATTTTATCATTTGTAATCATTATGCATTTAAATAATGTTATGCATATATTTTGGTCAAATAACCTTGTACTCTATTTTTAGATGTTGAACATGGAGATGAGCCTCCTCATCTTCATCAGTCAGCAGAGGTGGGCATTGTTGTAGCTGTTTTGTCTACAAATCCTTTGACTGAGGTATGAGCTAGTAACATGTAAATTTCATTTTGTATTTCTTATTTTATCTTATGTCATTTAATGTACATAAATGATATTCATGTTTACTCTATTTTGCTTCTTGATGCTTTTCACAGGAGGTCACAACTCCAACCCATCCAACCATGAACGAAGAGAGACATAAAATGATCAAGAGGGATCCTCAGCTAGCGGTAAGTGATTGATTACATATGCCATGTTATATATTTCATGTTTTCTATATTAATGTGGATATTGTTTGATTGTATTAAGAGGTGGAGCTTCAAAAATTAATGTCGAGGAGGTATAGTTGATGGGAGAGAGAGGATGAGTCATTGATTGACTCTCCATGTTCATGGCAAAGCAAGGGCCGCTGATTATTTGATAGGAGTTCATAGGAAATTAGATTTTGGGACATTTTTTTTGTATGCCTAGATGGCTTTGTATACATACTTTTGTATGTTACCTATGTATATCTTTGTATATACCTATATGGCTTTGTTTGTACATGCCTATATGGCTTTATATATAGACTATATGTTATGTTCATGACATTATGTATATGACAATTTATATTAAATATAATATGATGATCAATTATGGTTATAGGAATTTGGTTTTACACGTGCCAATTGCATTTGCTTGAAAGTTTATAAATCCTTTTCAAAAAATCCATTTTGTGCATATCTTGCAAGCATTGCATTCAATGAGACTATGCATTTCTTTGAGGCCTCATGTCAAAAAATTCATGCGCCTTGTCTATGCTTCCACACTTTGCATACATGTATACAATGGTAGCTACAAATACAACATGTGACAAAATTCCTATATCCTTTATTCTTTGATGGTTGTCCACACCCTATTCTGAAGATCCCATTTTGACATCAGCAAGGAGGATGTTGGATAAGGTTGTGGAATTTGGTTTTACATGTGCCAATTGCATTTTCTTGAAAGTTTTTTTGGTGCATTTGCTTGAAATTTTCTAAATCCTTTTTGAAAAAATCCATTTTGTGCATATCTTGTAATCATTGCATTCCATGAGAAAACATTTCTTTGAGGCATTATGTCAAATAGTACATGTGCCTTGTGTATGCTTCCACACTTTGCATACATGTCTCCTAGGGCAATTGCAACTACAACATATGTCAAAATTTCCATATCCTTTATGCTTTGATGGATGTCCATACCTTATTCCGAAGATCCCATTTGGGCATAGACAAGGAGGATGCTAGCTAAGGTTGTGGAATTTGGCTTTACACCCACCAACTACTTGAAATTTTATAAAGCCTTATCAAAAAAACTATTTTGTGCATATCTTGCAACCATTGCATTCCATGAGACAACATTTCTTTGAGGAATCATGTCAAACAGTTCACCTACCTTGTCTATGCTTCATCACTTTGCATACATTTCTCATATGGCAGTTACAACTACAATATCTGACAAAATTCCCATATCCTTTATGCTTTGATGGATGTCCATACCCTGTTCTGAAGATCCCATATGGGTATAGACAATGATGATGCTAGCTAAGGTTGTGGAATTTGGCTTTACACCTGTCAATTGCATTTTCTTGAAAGTTTCTAAATCCTTTTTGAAAAAATCCATTTTTTGCATATCTTTCAATCATTGCATTCCATGAGACAACATTTCTTTGAGGCATCATGTCAAATAGTTCATGTGCCTTGTCTATGCTCCCACACTTTGCATACATGTCTCCTAGGGTAGTTACAACTACAACATCTGTCAAAATTCCTTTATCCTTTATTTTTTCATGGTTGCCCATACCATAGAAGCAAATAGTAAATACAGTTCACAACAACAGTTTTCCTAACCTCTTCAAATACCTCTTAATTTTATAGCAGCGACAAGTAGTTCAGGACAACAATGAACCATCTCAACAATGTTTCATATTAATCATTTTTATCATTAATATTTCCTATAATGTTGATTGCAGTATTGATGCCCATATTAATTGGCCATAGTACTAATAATGATGCTACTAAACACCATACTGATCAAGAATGTATAGGCCACAATAATGATATAATGCTATTGATTAGTGATCATAAGAAGAGTACTAATCACAAAAGGATAGTTATGTCCAATGACAATGATGACGACAACCATCTCAACCGGTACAAGATTATTAACAACTGCTATGGAAATTGCCAAACAATTACCTCAATAATACAACTATTTTACAAATTAAATAGTGATAACAAAATCCATTGATAAGTACAAATGAGAACACTAACATCTATGATGAAATAATAATGAGAAGCAAAAGGATAACATAATCATTTGATAGTTTTGTCTAGTAATGACTATGACCATAAATCATAAATAATGACATAAGTGTTTGTTGTTGTCAAAGGCAAAAATGATTATCACTAATCACAATAACAATAGTGATAGTCACATTCCCTATTTACAAGGTTTTCAGACATGATTATACCAAGTGTCTTCACAACTGTACATAACTACATTCATTTTTGAAATAACAACAACAATAATTATTGTTGCCCCTTTGCAACAAATCTAACTACTATATAGTAATAACAACTCAAAATCTTAACTGCTTACACCATTCAAGGTGTATTTATAAAATTTCAAGAGAAGAATGATCCAAAAATTCTAGCTTTGATGCTTATATAGAGGAAAAACTAATTCATTGTGATCTAACCAGTGATACTATCATCGATAATTTTGTAAAATATTAGTGAAAATTTGTAATTTGCTTGAAAGTTTATAAAGCCTTTTCAAAAAATTCATTTTCTACATATCATGCAATCATTGCATTCCATGATATGGCATCTCTTTGAGGTGTCATGCCAAACTATTCACATGCCTTGTTTATGCTTCCATACTTTGCATACATGTCTACAAGGGCAGTTGCAAATACACCATGTCACAAAATTCCTATATCCTTTATGCTTTGATGGTTGTCTATACACTGTTTCAAAGATCCCATTTGGGTATAGGCAAGGAGGATGGTGGATAAGGTTGTGGAATTTAGATTTACATTTGTCAATAGCATTTCCTTGAAAGTTTGTTTTGTGCATTTGCTTGAAATTTTCTAAAGCCTTTTTGAAAAAATCTATTTTGTGCATATCTTGCAGTCATTGCATTCCATGAGACAACATTTCTTTGAGGCATCATGTCAAATAGTTCATGTGCCTTGTCGATGCTTCCACACTTTGCATACATGTCTCCTAGGGTAGTTACAACTACAACATCTGTCAAAATTCCCATATCCTTTATGCTTTGATGGATGTCCATATCCTATTCTGAAGATCCCATTTGGGCATAGATAAGGAGGATGCTGGCTAAGGTTGTGGAATTTGGCTTTACACCCGCCAATTGAATTTGCTTGAAAGTTTCTAAAGCCTTATCAAAAAAACCATTTTGTGCATATCTTGCAATCATTGCATTCCATAAGACAACATTTCTTGGAGGCATCATGTCAAACAGTTCACTTGCCTTGTCTATGCTTCATCACTTTGCATACATGTCTCATAGGGTAGTTGGAACTACAATATTTGACAAAATTCCCATATCCTTTATGCTTTGATGGATGTCCATACCATGTTCTGAAAATCCCATATGGGCATAGACAAGGAGGATGCCTGCTAAGGTTGTGGAATTTGGCTTTACACTCGCCAATTACATTTCCTCAAAAGTTTCTAAAGCCTTTTTGAAAAAATCCATTTTGTGCATATATCTTGTAATCATTGCAATCTATGAGACAACATTTCTTTGAGGCATCATGTCAAATAGTTCATGTGCCTTGTCTATGCTTCTACACTTTGCATACATGTCTCCTAGGGTAAGTGCAACTACAACATTTGTCAAAATTCCTTTATCCTTTATTCTTTCATGGTTGTCCATACCCTGTACCAAATATCCTAATTTGGCATAGGAAGGGAGGATGCTTGCAAAGTTTATGGAATTTGGTTTTACACGTGCCAATTACATTTGCTTGAAAGTTTATATATCTCTTACTTTCTCATGCAAATGGATAACCTATGTTTTCATCTTATAATGGATAATAGATGTGTACATGTTTGCTATCAGTGATAATGGATGTGTTCTTTGTACAATTTTCAAGAAATGTGAGGGCTGAGGTTACATTGCCTCATAAACTTTACCTTCTTGTCCTTCATTACCTTCGAGTAGACTTGTTTTCTCACACTCACCAGTCAGTGAGTGAACTTAGCTACAATTCACAATAGAAATTATGTAAATACATGTGATAACAAATCTCTTATAGATCTTATGTAAATTTCTCATTACCTATGTTGACTGTGCATTTGTCTTTCTCTTGTAAAACAAGGAAGAGAGTAAGAGAGAGAGACATGTTTGGCATGATTCACATATACTTATTTCACCTTCTATATGGTTTCTATGCTTTGGATATCCTCATTTCACCTTTCTACATTTGCTTTACACCTGCCACTTTGCATACATGTCTATTAGGGCAATTGCAACTACAACATATGACAAAATTCCCATATCCTTTATGCTTTGATGAATGTAATTAGAACACACTGGATCAAGTGATAACACCATATCAATCTAAGGAGAGTAGAGAAAAGACCTAAAAATGAAGATTCAACATAGCTTTTAGCTTAGTTTCATCTACTAGAAAGGTGCTAGGAGTGAAATTTTACATTCCATACCTTGTGGGGTCAAATTAACTATGCCAACACATTGGGGTGGGTGGGTGAATGCTAGGGGAGGTTTATTTTCAATGGAAAAGCCTCCCGGTCATTACTAGCTACATCAAACACAGACAATCTTTCAAGAGCCCTAAGACAAAAAGGTGTCAAACTTTAGACCAGCTGTTCCATCAAACCATGACACCTAGGAACATCTTCTTTACATGTATAGCTGGATGTCAAGTCAACCTACAAATACCTACCTTGGTTTTTCTTAAATTAGTTTTGTTTTCCTATGGTGGCAAGGAACACATTGTTCCAAAATGCTTCAATTTCAGGTAATGGAAAGGTGCTAGGAGTGAAATTTTGCATTCCACAGCTCGTGGGGCCAAATTGACACACCAACATGTCGGGTGGCTAGGTAAATACTAGGGGAGGTCTCATTTCATGGGCCAAGTGTCCTAGTCATTCTGGGATGTAGGCTACCGACAAAGTCACTTAAGATCCCTAAGAGCAAAAAACTACTAAATTTTGATAGAACAGTTCTCAAAATTCATGGTAGCTAGGAATGCTTTGTTTGGATCTATAGGTGTACATGGGGTCCATCCACAATAACCTCTCTTAGTTTTGGTCAACTCCAATCCATTTGACCATGCCAAAATTAAATGCATTTTTCTAAAATGCTTCAGTTTCATGCAGTGGAAAGGTGTTAGGAGTGAAATTTTGCATTCCACAACTTGTGGGGATGAACTGACTGTGTCAATGCATCGGGGTGGGTGGGTAAATGCTAGGGGAGGTCTCGTTTCATGGTCCAAGTGTCCTAGTCATTTTGGGCTGTAGGCTTCTGGCAAAGTCATTTAAGATCCCTAAGAGCAAAAAATGCCAAACTTTGACAGAGTAGTTATCAGAATTTGTGGTAGCTAGGAATGCTCTGTTTGGACCTACAAGTGCATGTGGGGTCCATCCACAATAAATTCTCCTAGTTTTGGTCAACTCCAATCCATTTAACTATGCCATAATTAAATGTATTCTTCCAAAATGCTTCAGTTTCATGTAGTGGAAAGGTGCTATGAGTGAAATTTTGCATTCCATATCTCGTGCGGCCGAATTGACTGTGCTAATGCATCAGGATGGGTGGGTAAATTCTAGGGGAGGTCTCATTTCATGCACCAAGTGTCTCAGTCATTCCAGGCTGCAGGCTATTGACAAAGTCATTTAAGATCCCTGAGAGCAAAAAACTACCAAACATTGATGGAGCAGTTCTTAGAATTCTTGGCATTTAGGAATGTTCAATTTATACCTACAAGTGCATGTGGGATCTATCCACAATAACCTCTCCTAGTTTTGGTCAACTCCAATCCATTTGACCATGTCAAAATTAAATGCATTCTTGCAAAATGCTTGAGTTTCATGTAGCACAACTTTGCCAGGAGCCATATTTTTCATTATGCTCATCATGGGGCTGAACCGACTATGCCAATGCATTAGGGTGGGTGGGTAAATGCTAGGGGAGGTCTTGTTTCATGCACCAAGTGTTTCAGTTGTTTTAGGCTACAGGCTACTAACAAAGTCACTTAAGATCCCTAAGAGAAAAAAATGCCAAACTTTGATGGAGCAGTTCCTAGAATTTGTGGCAGTTTGGAATATTTCGTTTGAACCAATAGGTGCATGTGGGGTCCATACACAATAACCTCTCCTAGTTTCAGTCAACTCCAATCATTTTGATTGTGCCAAAGTTAAATGCATTTTTACAAAATGCTTCAGTTTCATGCAGTGGAAAGGTATTAGGAGTGAAATTTTGCATTCCATAGCTATTGGGACTGAACCGATTGTGCCAACACATCAATGTGGGTAGGTAAATTCTAGAGAAGGTCTTGTTTCATGTGCAAAGTATCTCAGTCATTCTGAGCAGCCAGCTACCGGTAAAGTCACTTAAGATCCCTGAGAGCAAAAAATTGCCAAACTTTGACATAGCAGTTCTTAGAATTCATGGTAGCTAGGAATGTTTTGTTTGGACCTATATGTGCATGTGGATTCCATCCAAAATAACCTCTCCTGGTTTTGGTCACATCCAATTTGTTTGACCATGCCAAAATTAAATGAATTCTTGTAAAATGCTTAAGTTTCATGCAACACAACCTTGTATAGAGCTATTTTTTCATTCTACTCATCATGGGGCCAAATTGATTGTGCCAACATGTTGGGTTGGGTGAGTAAATGCCAAGGGAGCTCTTGTTTCATGTACCAAGTGTCTCATTCATTCTAGGCAGTAGCCTACTGACAAAGTCACTTAAGATCCCTAAGAGCAAAAAACTACCAAACTTTGACAGAGCATTTCTCAGAATTCGTGGTAGCTAGGAATGTTCCATTTGGACCTATAGGTGCATGTGGGGTTCGTCCACAACAACTTCTCCCATTTTTGGTCAACTTCAAACCATTTGATCATTTCAGAATTAAATGCATTCTTGCAAAATGCATCAGTGGCATGCAACACAACCTTGCTAGGAGCCATATTTTTTGTTCTGTTCATTGTAGGACCAAACTGATTGTGCCAATGCATCATAATGGGTGGGTAAATGCTAGGGGAGGTCTTGTTTCGTGCACCAAGTGTCCCAATTGTTCAAAGTTGTAGGCTACCGGTAAAGCACACTTTATCGGTAGCCTACAACTCAGAACGATTGGGGCATGACGCACGGAATGAGACCTCTTCTAGCATTTAATTGCTCACCTTGATGCATTGGCATAGTCGATTTGGTCCCATGAGCCATGGAATACAAAATTTCACTCCTAGCACCTTTTGACTTTGTTGGTAGCTTACAGCCTAGAATGACTAGGACAGTTGGCACATGAAATGAGACCTCCCTAGCATTTACCCACCCACCTCGACATGTTGGTGTAGTCAGTTTGGCTCCACATGCTATGGAATGCAAAATTTCACTCCTAGTACCTTTCAACTTTGCTAGTAGCCTGCAATCTAGAATGACTGGGACACTTGGTGCACGAAACAAGACCTCCCTTAGAATTTACCCACCCACCTTGATGTGTTGGTGTAGTTAAATTGACACCATGAGCTGTGGAATGCAAAATTTCACTCTTAGCACCTTTCGACTTTGCTGCTAGCCTATAGCCTGAAATGACTAGGACACTTGGTTCATGAAATGAGACCTCCCCTAGCATTTACCAACCTACTTTGATGGTTGGCGTAGTTAATTCAGCCCCATGAGTTGTGGAATGCAAAATTTCACTCCTAGCACCTTTCGACTTTGCTGGTAGCCTATAGCCCAGAATGACTGGGACACTTGGTACATGAAACAAGACCTCCTATAGCATTTAACCACCCATCCCAATGTGTTGGCATAGTTGGTTTGGCCCCATGAGCTATGGAATGCAAAATTTCACTCCTAGCACCTTTCCACTGCATGAAACTGAAACATTTTGCAAGAATGAATTTAATTTTAGCACAGTCAAACGGATTGATGTTAACCAAAAATAGGAGAGGTTATTGAGGATGGACCCCATGTGCACCTATAGGTCCTAACAAAACATTCCTATCTACTACAAATTCTGAGAGCTGCTCTGTCAAAGTTTGGTAGTTTTTTGCTCTTAGGGATCTTAAGTGACTTTGCTAGTCGCCTACTACCTAGAATGACTGAGACACTTTGCACATGAAATGAGACCTCCCCTAGCATTCACTCACCCACCCTGATGCATTGGCACGGTTAGTTTGGCCCCACATTGAGTAGATTGAAAAATATGTCTCCTGGCAAGGTTATGCTGCATGAAATTGAAGCATTTTACAAGAATGCATTTAATTTCTACACGGTCAAATGGATTGGAGTTGACAAAAACTGGGAGAGCTTATTGTGTAAGGACCCTACATACACTTTTAGGTCCAAACAAAACATTCCCATCTACCACGAATTCTAAGAACTACTTTGTCAAAGCTTGGCAATTGTCTGTTCTTAGGGATCTTAAGTGACTTTGCTAGTAGCTTGCTACCCAAAATGATTGAGACACTTGGCGCACAAAAGGAGACCTATCCTAGTATTTACCCTCCCATCCCAATGCATTAGGACAATCTGTTTAGTCCCATGAGCTGTGGAATGCAAAATTTCATTCCTAGTACCTTTCCACTGCATGAAACTGAAACATTTTGCAAGAATGCATTTAATTTCAGCATGGTCAAATGGATTGGAGTTGACCAAAACTAGGAGAGGTTATTGTGGATGGACCCCACATGCACCTATAGGTCTAAATGATACATTCCCAGCTGCCACAAATTTTAAAAATTACTCTATCAAAATTTGGCAATTTTTTGCTCTTAGGGATCTTAAGTGACTTTGCCGGTAGCTTGCTACTCAGAATGACTGAGACACTTGGCACATGAAATGAGACCTCCCCTATCATTTAGCCACCCACCCCAACATGTTGGTGTAGTCGGTTCAGCTCCACGAGCTATGGAATGCAAAATTTCACTCCTAGCACCTTTCCATAGCATGAAACTGAAGCATTTTGAAACAATGTGTTCCTTGCCACCATAGGCAAATGAAATTAATTTAAATAACTAAGGTTGGTATTTGTAGGTGGACGTAACATCCACCTATACATGAAAAAAATATGTTCCTAGGTGTCACGGTTTGACAGAATAGCTGGCCAAAAGTTTGACACCTTTTTTTCTTAGGGCTCTTGAGAGACTGTCTCTGTCCAATGTGGCCAAGAACGACCAGGAGGATTCCCCACTAAAAAGAAATATCCACTATAATTTATCTGCCAACTCAGACATGTTGGCACCATCCATTTGGCCCCAAGAGATGTTGAATGTAAAAATTTAGTCCTAGTACCTTTCTAGTAGATGAAAATTTAGTACTATAAAGGTGTTCTCACTTGATCCAATGTGTCATAGGGCATCAATTAAGGCTGCCCTCACTATTGGGCTATCAATTAAAACTTATTATGTAATATAATTAAAGGACATATCACCATGAAATAATCATGAAAACCTACCTTACTTTCCTTCCAAAAGCAACTTCATAAGGATTATGCCTACCTCCATCATTCTTAAATCCTGCATGCAAATGCAATTGCACTATTTATCTAAAATGAGTACACCAATAAACTCTATAATGAAATGAAGCTAATTAATAGGACCAAGGAGCACATATAAGAAGGTAAGATAGGTGTCAAAAATATAGAAGGTGAAATGAGGATAACAAATAAAAATAACATACCTTTCTATCATTCCACACAATTCGGGTCTACTCTACTCTTTATTATGTCAATTATTTTAATCATGCTTAGACTCACAAACCTTCCACAAGGTCTTGTTCAATAGTCTACTCCCATATTTGATCAAATGAACATTTGATGCCACAACAAGGTTAGAATAATGAAGAATCTTCCTATGTGTGTCAAAGTCCTTGAACAGCTACACATCAGACTTCTTCACTGGGTATGTTCTAAGCCATGTTCTAGTAACAACCAATGATCCTATTAGGTACTTGATGTTTTCTCCATCTATAACAGGGGAATTTAATGTATGTTTTTTCCTCAACACAACTACACAAATAATAATATGTTCCTTCTTCATTGTATTTAGCTACAATAATTGCATAAACATGCCTTGCATTGATATGTGCATTCAATTTGATGAGTATAGTAAACAATACAAAAAAACTACAAAATAAGATGGAATATTGAATTTTATTAAATTTGAATGTTGATAATACTTGGTTGAACTAGATCTGAAACATGGTCAAAGTCAACTGATGATTCAATCTCTATGAGTTGTAGTGTTGTCAGGAGTTGATATGTGTCAATCAGGCATAGGCTTCTTGTACACCATTCAACAACCCACTCCTTTGACTCACAATCATACCAAGCTTGACCTTTACATGAAGAAGAAAAACATACCATCCGCCGCATATGAATACTCCATGAACCTACATTAGAGCTTCTAAAAGAGTGCAGCTCACTCGATCCTGTCAATGTACAACAATCCTCATATTTTGCAATGTTGGTATCATCTACCAACCAAAAATATCTATGAACTATAGACTTACCTTCATTACCTAGACCCATTGTAGCATTACACCATTCGACAATAGATCTCACATCTATCAACTTTGCATTATCTTTGTACTTCAACTCTTTTTGTGCTAATGCTCTTTTGATACATGCTCCTACACCATCATGCTCCCTCTTTCCATGCCCAACCTCACAAAAATTCCACATATGTTGAACACCATTCATCCTATGCATCCTGCTCAACCAATAGAGCATCCACAAGTTCTTGAATTGTGATGTATAATTATCTGACCATATGATATGCTAACCAAATGATATGCTCCTGCTAGCCAAATCACAGTAGAACATCTAAAAGCAATCTTGCACAAACTCTATAGAATGTGTGCAATAATCACTGATATAAAAATGATACTCCCTCAAGATCTTCCTATTGTCCTCTGTACTATCATATGCATGAATAAAATCTATATGCACAAATATAGCAACTTGCGTAGAGTTGTAATACTATGATTGCACCTCATTCTATGGTTGTAGTGTGTAGTTCTTTGCAAAATCAACAAATGAAATGATGGTATCAAGTGGAAACATATCCTTGCATAACTTGAATTGAAAGTCCAACCATTGAGCTCTATGGGTATGCCTTGCATACTCATAAACTATATTCTCTTAAAAAATAGAGATAAACTGATACATTGGAATCTTTTCAATGACCAATTCACACCTTTTTTCTTCTTTACCATCTTTTAGACTATATGCCACTATCCTATATTTGCCAAAATTTACTAGTTCATTTCTAATTGCATGTGTGTTCTCCATATGTTCACAAATTGGCAAATATTGCAACCCACCACAATGATCACATGTGCCATCCAAGCATAAGTTCTTGTAGAATAATTGACCATCCACTCTTTGACATAAGATGCTTAATATGAAATCTCTTGAATATCTAGGTGGACACTTTATATTACACTCCTGTAAAACAATGTTAGTATGCAAATCTATACATATATATCTATAAACGTCATAATGATTAGAAAACTCAATATGTACTGTACAACAATAAGTTTTGTGTGTGTGATTTATTTTGACATAAAAAGGTTTTACCATTTCAAATTACCTTTGACTAATTTTTATTTGAGGATACATCTCTTGAATCTTCTTGAAAAACTGTGTTCAAGTCACATCCAAAAAATGCTTTGGATGTGGCTCATAGTTTCAACAACCAATTCTCCTTCTTACAACATCTATTGCATTAGGAGATACCCTTGTGTTATTTTTCCAAAATTCTTCAATGAGGGATCTCAAGGATTCAACAACTTTATCTATTCATGGGAGTCTCCTAGAGAATGCCCACAATTCATTGGTATTTGGGTCCTCAACTCTTTCATGCCTTCCAATTGCTCTCATTAGAGTTTTTCTACTTATTTTCAATCCTTCACTTGTCTTTCTAACGAGGCGAGTTTTCTTTATTTTAATGACTTACTATTGTCGACGTAATGACACGTCGTGTGACATTACTATCCTTGGTGCATGAGGTGGAACCCACACTCTCATATGCGCTCATTAGATTCTTTACAATTGATTTTTCACTTGAAGCATCCAATGTTCTTAGGCCAAGAATCTTCATAATGGGCTTGAATTTTAGATTTCTCATCAATTCAACAAATAGTTGACATATTTCGGTTTCATTTAAGTTCTCAAAAAATAATTTCCATATCTTATTGGCATATCTTTGGCAAGTACACTTGGGAATCTTATCATGCATGGGCTTCAAAACATTCTCATTGATATCAATTAGAAAGTTAGGCTCTCTATGCAAAATTCTAGGAGGCATTTTCAATGGTAATGTTAACTCAATATTATGAATTTCTTCAATATTTATTTGAGATAGGATAGATGGCATACCTTCAATTAGAGATGGAAAAGATGAAAAGCCTTGAAGTTGAGATGGAGAATATGGTGTACCTTCAACTTGATATGTGAATGATGGCGTTCCTCCAACTTGAGAAGAGAATGATGATGTACCTTCAACTTGATCTATGAAAGATGGAGTGCCTCCAACTTGAGAAGAGAATGATGGTGTACCTTCAACTTGACCTGTGAAAGATGGAGTGCCTCCAACTTCAAGATTTAATTTCCTTGTTTCATTGCCTTTGTGCTGCTAATTCCATCTCTCTTAGCTTGATTAGATGATTCATGTTCCTCTTGAATTGGCAACAATGGCATGTCTTCTTCTATGGTTGATAATTTCCTACTTTCATGAAGTTGAGTCATTCCTTCTCTTTTCTTCACAGTGTTAGTTTCACTCTCTTCTAGTGTTAGAGTCTTTGCTCATTTCCTCAACATGATGATGATTTCTATATGGATCATGAATAAGACAGATAAATTATTCAATCTTGGTACAATAGAGTAAAGTAATCTCATACACAAATGTCAAAATAATCATATAAGTAACTTGAATAAATGATTATAAATCTAAAAATTTATAGCTTCCTAAGGTGGTCCAACTGGAAACATACAGATTGCACACATGTCATATACTAGCAATCTTTTAAAATTCAAGATTAAGCTAGGATAACATTTGAATTACAAGTCAAGATGACATATCATACCACTCTTTAACTTCATGGAGTAACTAACATTCATCATTCAAATGACATTTAAGAACATATCATATCAATACAAATGAACTTTTCCAATACTTACAACGTCTTTTAACTCTCTCTATATATAAAAATCAACTTTTCCATCCTAAGTTTTTAGCATTACATCAATGGCCAAGATTAATTTGATCCTAAGGCTTAGATTTAGTCCTATGATCAAAAAGTCAAACTCATTTCATTTTGGCTACAAGAGTTCTCCATTGTTGGAATAAGGGTCTCTTAAGATATGGTCAATATTTAAAAATGGTGGTAGGCACAATCTCTAGATTAATTTCACATTTTCTTAACATATCTTCTCAAACACGCTTGTCTCCTTCACCTAGGTGAATTGGGAATTCAATTTCCAAGGTAACAACTTTAGTTGACAAGCATAAATTGTTCTATAAGGATCTTCAAATCATGTAGTATTCCTTCTTTTATCATAAATCTTCAATAGAAAGGAAACTTTCTTATAGCAATAGAATAATTTGCTACCTTTTTTACCTTCTTTTATTCTCATATTCATAGATAAAATTGTATGGAGCTTGTTTTTTTAGAACAACAACAAATCAGGTCATCAAATAAGTAATTTGTCCTTTGTTCATCTCATTCTCTTAGCCAACATTTTTCTTGATCTTGTCTTAGGTTCTCTTTTAGTACTTTCTTCCTATATCATATTCTTGTTAAAATAGTGTATGTAGAACAACCTCCTACTAGTTAGCAAAAAATTGAGGTAAATGAAAAATGAAACACAAAATTTTTAATCAAGATTAATGAAAGATTTGAAAACATGACAAGTTAGATTAAAAATGCAATATATTCATTCCTATTTAGGACAAATCCCTTCTCTAATCCTTCTCCAATTCCTAGTCAAATTGGTTTTGAAATTATAATCAAGTGTCAAATTTAGTTTCTTTTTTGCAACTTCACTAAATTTGGTGTCCTTCTTTTGATCTTGACTGCTACTTCATGATGCATGACTCTTTCATTTCATGAAAAGGCTATGTACCCACCAATATCAATACTCTATCTTCCTTAACTATATAATAACTCCTTGACAAGTCACTATATATTCAAGACAACCTCATTTTGGTTATAATTGTCCTAATAACTATGCCAATGACATGTATGGTTATATTTTAGCTGACCTATTTGGACATCTAGTGTCCACAACAATCTTCCCTACCATATCAATATCCTTTTAAGACCACCTCTATGTTTATATAGTATCATGGATACCTTTTTGCATGGATTTGAGATTAATTGACTTATAATTTAGTCTTGATTGTTACCT
Source organism: Cunninghamia lanceolata (assembly GCA_027924645.1). Lineage (NCBI taxonomy): Eukaryota > Viridiplantae > Streptophyta > Pinopsida > Cupressales > Cupressaceae > Cunninghamia > Cunninghamia lanceolata. The sequence continues at coordinate 14,506,942 of BSBN01000972.1, read as the reverse complement.
TGTGTATCAGTTGCTATCCTACCCATGGGTGAGAGGTCATAACTATTCCTAGGGTTGCATGATAACTATTGCGGTATAATAGTCTTTAGGCTGATATGATAGTTCTTGCAAGTGAGTATGCTCAATTAACAATCCTTAGCTTTATTTTAGCATGATGATAATTTTTTGACTAAAAAATTTCCCTTAGTATCCTTCTAATTATTTAGGTTAGTGTTTGAATTGGGATAATAACAAGATGATTGCACATCTACTCTAGAGTGAAAGTGTTTCCATGACCTTGCTCTAGTTTAGGATTATCCTTGAATGTTGATAAGACTCCATAAATATATACCAATACTATCTTGATGATTTCCTTCCCATGGTGATATGGCTTGTTGTCATAGATTGTTATTTCAAATAAATATAAATTTTCACTTTGTCATGATATTTTAACTTGTCAAAATGATAATCCTCTCACTTCCCTCATGACTATCCTATAACATGATATTTAATACGTTAACATAATCATAAAGTGAAGTAAAAAAATACATAAAGAACGTACCTTAGATTTTGAGATTCAAATTTCCTAATCCTCAAAAATTTGGCTTCAAAATCCTTAAAAATTTGAGCTTTTAGGCAAGTTCCTTCGTATTCAATGTTGAATTCTATATAACTCTAATAGAATTAGTCAAATTTATGAAAAAACAAATATATATCATCAAATTAAATCTAAATACATGAAAATTAGCATTCAAACAATATGAAACATGAAAATATTAGTTTAAATAATTAAATTCTATCTGAAAACATTCAATCTACTTCTTCTATGTTGAAAAACCAAACAAAGGTGGTGGATTAAGTAAACAATGATTGTCAAAATGTCAACACCATGACAAAGTGTTTTCTTGTCCGATAATGCATGAAATGAAGGGAATAATAGAGCATGTGAGTCTAAATCATGGATCCCACATGCTTTTTGTCCATTTTTTGGTTCATCAAAATGTGCTCGTGTTATAACACGAGTGCTTTTTGTCATGCATGGAAAGTTTTAGGTGTTTTCATGCATGGAAAGTTTTAAGTGTTGTCTTTCATGGAAAGCTATAAGTGTTTTAAGTACATGGAAAGTAGAGAGAGAGAGAGAGAGAGAGAGAGAGAGAGAGAGAGAGAGAGAGAGAGAGAGAGAGAGAGAGAGAGAGAGAGAGAGAGAGAGAGAGAGAGAGAGAGAGAGAGAGAGAGAGAGAGAGAGAGAGAGAGAGAGAGAGAGAGAGAGAGAGAGAGAGAGAGAGAGAGAGAGAGAGAGAGAGAGAGAGAGAGAGAGAGAGAGAGAGAGAGAGAGAGAGAGAGAGAGTAGTTTTGACATGCAACCCTCAACCTGAGTAACCCTAAATCCTTAAATCCTAAATAATGCCCCTAAACCCTAAACCCGATCAACCCTAAACCTCTAAACCCTAAATAATGCCCCTAAACCTGTAAACCCAAAACCCAAAACCCAAAACCCAAGAAACCCTAAACCTCTATTTCCATATCTTTATTGTCCCTCTACCTCTCAATCTCTCTCCCTACGTCTCTATCCACGTCCCTCACTCTCTATCTTCCTATCTCTCCCCTCGGTCTCCTCTATATCTCTGTATCAATCCTCTCTCTCTAAACTCCAAACCCTAAACCTCTAAACCTTAAACCCTAACCCCTAACCCCTAACCCCTAAACCCTAAACCCTAAACCCTAAATAATGCCCCTAAACCTTAGCCCCTAACCCCTAAACCTTAAACCTAAGAAACCCTAAACCCCAAACCCCTAAACCTTAAACCTAAGAAACCCTAAACCCCAAACCCCTAAACCTTAAACCCTAAACCCAAGCAACCATAAACCTCCATCTCCCTATCTCTCCCCTATCTCCATATCTCTATCATCCCTCTACCTCATAGTCTCTCTCCCTATGTCTCTGGCCATGTCCCTCACACTCTAGATCCCTATCTCTCTCCTCTATCTCCTCTATATCACCCTATTAATCCTCTCTCTCTAAAACCTAAACCCTAAACCTCTAAATATTAACTCCTAACCCCTAAACCATAAACCTTAAACCCTAAATAATGCCCCTAAACCCTAACCCCTAACCCCTAATCCTTAAACCTGAGCAACCCTAAACCCCAAACCCCTAAACCCTAAACCCTAAACCCAAGAAACCCTAAACCTCTATCTCCCTAACTCTATTGTCCCTCTACCTCTCAATCTCTCTCCCTATATCTTTGGACATGTCCCTCACTCTCTATCTCCTTATCTCTCCCCTCTTTCTCCTCTATCTCTCCCAATCTCTATTTATCCCCTCTCTCTATCTCTCTCTAAAACCTAAACCCCTAAACCCTAACCCCTAACTCCTAAACCCTAAACCCTAAACATGAGCAACTGTAAACTCATAAACCCTAAATAATGCACCTAAACCCTGATTCCTGACCCCTAAGCCCTAAACCCTAAACCTGAACAACCCTAAACCTCTATCTTGCTATCTCTCCCCTATCTCCCTATCTCTATCATCCCTCTACCTCTCAATCTCTCTCCCTATGCTTTGGACATATCCCTCACTCTCTATCTCCATATCACTCCCCTCTCTCCCCTCTCTCTCTCTCTCTCCCTCCCTAAACCCTAAATAATGCCCCTAAACCCTAAACCCAAGTAACCCTAAACCTCTATCTCCCTATCTCTCCCTTATCTCCCTCATCTCCCTATCTCTATCGTCCCTCTACCTCTCAATCTCTCTGGACATCTCTTTCACTCTCTATCTCCATATCTTTCCCTCTGTCTCCTCTATCTCTCCCTATCTATCTCCTCTCTCTCTACCTATCTATCTCTCCCTATCTCCCTATCTCTTGCCTCTCTCCCCCTATCAGTCATCTATCTCCCTATCTCTCCCCTCTATCTCTCCCTCTCCCTTATCGACAAAGGAAATGGAAACAAGAAAAATAGGGATCTCTCTCTCTCTCTCTCTCTCTCTCTCTCTCTCTCTCTCTCTTTCTCCCCTATCTCTCCCCTATCTCTCCCCTCTCCCTTATTGATAAAGCAAATGGAAACAAGAAAACTAGGACATGCAAAGAGAAATGAGGATATAAATTGGGATGATGAAATGGAAACAAGGTAAAATAAAAGTTAATTGGATGGGAAGAATGATGAGAGGAGAGGTGGAAAGTAGTAAAAAAAGGAAAAATTGGTGGGATCTAAAGGGCAATTGGAAAGGAAAAGGAAAATTAGGAAAGCTAGGAAAAAGAAAACTAGGAGGTAGATAGGTGAGAGAGAGAGGGGAGGTAGTAGGTAAAGAGAGAGAGAGAGAGAGAGAGAGAGAGAGAGAGAGAGAGAGAGAGAGAGAGAGAGAGAGAGAGAGAGAGAGAGAGAGTTGATTTTATTTCACAATTTAACGCGAGCGCATTATAATAGGAGCACATTATAACGCACTCACATTATTCTTTTCTTTGGTAATTTCCAAGAATTTGGCTTGGATTTGCCTTGTGCTTCCAACCCAAAGGCTTGGACTAAGTTTTGAATGTCTGAAGACATGTTTTTGTAGATTGTAAAAAGAATTACATAATCTATAGCATGCTCCCCATCAGGTTTGCACTTGTTTCAATGACAAGTCAAAAAAATACCATGATAATCTTAAGCTCTCTTAGCTTTCTAACCATATAATATTTTTCACGTTTTGAGTATGTTAAGGTTTTCATCTTTAATTTCTTTTGTTAGTGTATATGTTTTTTGTCAAAAAATAGTGTGGTATTTTTGACTTTTTTAACCATTCATCGAAATTTAAAGTAAATTACATTTTTAGAAACTAGACTTCATTCTACAAATATTAAAAAAAAATTGGATTTTCAATTAATTTTCAAAAATTTTAGGGGGGAACACGCTCAATTTTCTATTTTTCAAGATGTGTCCACTTTGAAAAATAGTAAAACATCAATTATTCATGAAAAAATTATTAGAAAAATTAGGGATAAACTAGGGATAAACTACATTGTGTTAGCTAATTCCTCACTGAAGCGATTTTTGAAATACTAAAAAAAGTTGACATTTTAGGGGGGCCACACTAGATTCTATGTTATGTTTTTTTGAAAAAATAGGACCAATTTGTGTGGCCCCCTTTTTTAACTACTTAATCTCAACCTTTTTTGAAAAAAAATTAGTAGTTTAGAAACTAGATTCGAAGCACTACGACTCTTGTTTTTGTTGTATCTTCAAATTTTGATCACGTAACTATCTTCAATTTCTCATCCAACATCAATCTTTCCTGATTTAAAAAAAAACTGGCATCTTAAGGCCCCCTTTTGGTCCATCTTTGTGCACTTATGCTTCATTTCTCCAAGAGTATTGAATAAATTTCCTAGAAGAGATGGATATATGACTAAACCTTGGTCATTTGAATATGCTAACTTGACTAAATCTTAGGTAGAGCAATGCTTGTTTGAAGCCAAAGTTGATCTTCCTAGTTTTTCAACTGAGGTGAATTTGTTTGTAGCCCCTCTAGGTTCCTATGATGTTATCTTAGGAATAAATTGGCTATGGAGTCATAGGGCCAATGTTGACTGTTTTGCAAAAATAGTTGAGTGTCTAGACGATGTAGGAAATAAAGTCTTTCTACAAGGCACACAAAGAGAAGTCAAGATCAGACCAATCTCTGCTATGCAATTGAAGAAGGCTAGGTGAAAAGGATGTCAACTTTTTGTAGTCAAAATGGAACAAGTAGAAGAGGATCCTAGTAAACAAAAGATACCCTTGGAGAGCTATCCTTTCCTTCGAGATTTTTAGGGTGTCTTTCTAGATGAACTTCTGGGGTTACCTCCAAAGAGAGATTTTGATTTCTCTATTGATATAATACCTGGATCTGAGATGATATCAAATGCACGATATCGTATGACTACTATAGAGTTGATGGAATTGAAATCCTAGCTTCAAGAGCTATTGGCTAAAGGGTTGATTAGACCTAGTGTTTCACCTTGGGGAGCACCTGTGATCTTTGTCAAAAAGAAGGATAGAACCTTGAATCTAGGTATAGACTATCGTATGCTCAACAAAGCAATGATGGGTAAGTGAAAGAAGATGAGTTCACTTTTTGGCCAAAAAGTGGAAGTGTTTTTTCTATTTTTCAAATTTTGTCGTACTTGGAGTGACAATTTGAAGCACTTGCACATAAAATGTTAAGATGATGTAAAAATAAGAAATGTAGGATTTTGTTGCTAGTTTTCAAATATGTAATTTTTTCTAATACCTAGATGATGCAAGTTGGTTTTTTATTGGATGTACAAAAAGTGGCTTTTTAAAAGTCCCCTATTTTTTTGCAAAAGCGTGCATGTGTACGACCAACATAATTTGACCTAAATTAATGTATTTTTCTAATTTCTTTTGTGGAAAGATTCTTAGGATGTTGAATTTTGGTTAGGATTTTTTTTTGTAATTTTTTGATAAATATTTTTTTTATTAATTTTTTAATGGCCCTAATTAGTGTTTTCTAAAACCCCTCATGTATGGCCAACATAATTTAAGCTAAACTAATCAATCTAGAAATTTTTTTTTTCATCATGTAGAGAATGATGTCTAGTTTGCTTAGACAATTTTTTTAGGAAACTTTCAAAATCAAAAGTTATTAAAAAAATAGTAACCTATGTTATTTCAATTTTATGAGTTAGTTTGTTTAGAAAATAATTAATAAATAGAAAATTATGTTCAATAGTAAAAAGAATACATAATTGAAAACTAGACTTTCAGATCTACAATGAGTTTTAATTTTGTTAAAATATTCTGAAAAAAAAGTCATTAGTCACAGTGGTGAAACTGGTTTTTTCTCTCATTGTTTTCATGGCTTCTTAGTTGTAGGTTGGTTGCAAATCCAAGGATTAGGATCGGGTTTCCAAGCCTTTACCAAGCCTAAAACCAATGCAAATTGGTGGGTGTCATATTTCAAAAAATAAGAAATGGGTACCTGTTCCTAAACGGGTACCCGCTTGTAACGGGTGCCCATTACAAACGGGTACCCGTTTATTTTTCTTTTCTGTAAAATGGGTACGCATTTCTTGTTTTTTTAGAATGGGTACCCATTTTAAAATGGGCACCCATTTCTATTTTAGCCATTATTTTTTTTTTCATAAATTGGTGGTACGACTGAAATCCTGCAACATTCCCTTTTACCAGTATGGCCAATAGTGATAGATTCTACGATTTTTTTATGTGCAAAGTGTCGATTCGAGCTCTTAATGGGGGATATCTTATGCAATTTTTACAGGGATTCAATCATAAGGAGAATTTTCAGATGGAATGAAGTAGAAAATCTATTTTTTATAGGCATTCAATTTCTTGGACATACATTCATTTTTACCAATACACTGACAGCGACAAATTTTGTGACTTTTTTATATGCAAAGTATTAATTTGAGCTCTCTAGAGGACCTATTTTATGCAATTTTTATAGGGATTCAATCATAAGGAGAATTTTTAGATGGAATGAAGTAGGAAATCCATTTTTTAGAAGGATTCAATTTCTTGGAGAGATCAAACAAATATCAAGCAACTATCATATTGAACAAAGGATCTATTTCTATTTGTATTTCATACATTTTTAAAGAAGGGATCCAACACATTTTGGTAATCATGGGATCAGATAAACGTAAAAAGAAAAAGAAGAGGAAGGTTATGATAGTTGAAGAAATTGAAGCATATCGAGAGAAAGAGGCAAAACGACAAAGAGATAGGAGAGAGAGGATTAAAAAAATGAAGAATGATGTAGCATCCAGTTCGATGACTATTGAAGAGGAGAACATTGAGGAGGAGAACATTAAAGAGGAGAATATTGGAGAGACCAATTTGGATGAAGTGAATGTAGAGTATGCAAATGTGGAAGAGGTCAAGAACATGGAAAATGCAAATATAAGAATGAATCCAGGTATGTCTTTGAATCCCTTGAATGATAATGCGATTAAAGATTTAAAGAAAGACGGATATAATATTGATGAGATAAATGCTTCTACTACAAACAAGACAATAAAAAATGAAAATGAAAACCCTTGTATGCATGAAAATGGAAATATTTTTTAAAAATTGGAAGTAATGTTTTGAAGGATCTTTGTGGTAAGATATCTTGGAGACAAATTCAAACAAATGCAAATAGATTGTACAAACAATCTTTTTATAGAAAAACTCTTGGATTTCAATGCCAACTTGTATTACAATTGATGAGAATGTCAAAAATTGAGAAAAGTAATGAAAAAATTAGGCATTTTTGTAAAACCCATAAAGGTGGATGAATCAATGGAACACATTATGTCTAGTGTTGCTAATGCTATTGGTTCTATAGGAAAAAGTAGTTGATCTAAGGATAAGAATGCAACATGTCAAGCAATAACAACTGCTTTAGTTAATAAATCAGTTGTGAGCAAAAGAATGATACGTAAAAAAGTGGATATTTAAATGTGCATGCTATAACTTTAAGAAGAGCAATAAAGAGAAGAGTAAGTATTGAAGAGGATCCAATCAACCAATCTTGGACTTTTAGTGGTAGACTCCCAAGGTCTAACATGAAATTAAACAATGCAATTAGGTCTTTGATTGAAAAATATTGGCATGATAATACAAGGGTTTCATTAAATCCTAGAGATGTTTTAAAATTAAGGGTGGGATCAAAAAATCGTGATCCTCATCCAAAACATCTTTTAGACATGACTTAAATAGAATTATATAGAAAATTTATAGATGATTTAGTTAAAGAAAATTTTAGTATAAGTCAAAGATCATTTGAGAAATGCAAACCTTGGTATGTCAAGATTAATAAGCAATGAATCTCTTGTTGTTGTAAAACTCATGTTCAATTTCATTATTTTTATGATGTTTTTTGATATATACATTGTACTTTGCATACTAACCAAATTATGCAGGAATGTGGTATTAATATGCCACCTACAATAGTTAAGGATTTTATAACAAGTATACTTTGTGAAACAACTGATGGGCAATTCTATTTTTCAAAACCATGTGTTTCTAGATAATGCAATAGATGTCATAACCTTTCTTTGTTAGAAGAATGCATGCATGAAAGTAGTTCACATGATTTTGGACAATAGTTAGTGGATGTGAAGAGGTTCACCAATGTTCAATATCCATTAAAGGATGGAAAAATTGGAAAGCGTTATGAGTTAGTCACAGAACAAAGTACTGTACATGCATTCATCATAGAGTTCAAGAATAAGATTATGTATAAATATGTGAAACATTCTCAATATGCTCAGTGGCTTGATGAACAATTCCACAGATGTAAGAACACATTTCCAATTGGAACTATACTTTCAGTGGTTGAATTTGTAGAAAACTATACACTTGCTCCACAAGAGGAGATTCAATCATAATATTATAACTCAATATAGGTGGCCATATTTGTTCATATTATATACAGACATGCAGTTGATAGTACAGAGGATGATAAATTTTTTTTGAGAGTGTCATTTCTATGTGAGTGATAACCGGTTACATTCATCAGATTTTGTGCAGTATTGTTTCAAAGTATTTAATGACAACTTAAAAGAAAGACAAATCCAGATGACACAACATTTCATATGGTCAGACAATTGTACATGACAATTAAAAAATTCTTAAATGTTTTACTGGTTAAGTAGGGCCCATAAAGAAAACAATATCCAACATATTTGGAGTTTCTTTGAAGCTGGACATGGTAAAGGAGAACATGATGGAGCTAGAGCATGTGTGAAAAGGGATCTTGCTAGGGAGCAACTAAAATTTTATGATGCAACAAAGTTTCAAAATGCACGTGCAATTGTGGATTGGTGTAATGCAAAATTGACTACACGATCAAGTGAGAACTCTAAAGTTAAACAGTTTTTTGGTTGGTTGAAGAAGAAAACATTCCTCCCTGATTTGATTGTGATACAATTAGTGGATCAGCAAAATGGTATTCATTTAAGAGTTCAAATGCAAGCACATGGAATCTATGGACTAGGGAGCTCACATGTTTTTGTAAGTTTTGTATCACAGGTGAGTGGGAAGCATGTGAAAATACAGATTAGGTTAAAGAATGGCAACAAAATCCCTTAACACCTCTACAAACACATGATCAAAATGAGATAACATTTGAGGAGGATAATCATTTGCAAGCATTAGATGACTATGAGCATAATTTAGACCTCATACAAGAAGGTACATTCATTCAATATTTTTTTGGATACATTTTTTTGGAAATATATATTTAATTGTACATATGTATGTATGTATATTTTTGTGACTTATTGAATTTGAAATTTTTTTGTAGGACACGTGTATGTTGTTGTTGCACCCGAGGGTAATGAAGAGGAAACGAAGTATTGGTTGGCTCAATGTGTTGAGGCAAAACAAAAGTTATTACAACCTAGAGTAGATGATGATAACTTTGAGTATCCAATAGGTTCTGTGGTTGTTACTGGCACTTGGCTACGCAAATATTTGATAAGGAGGAATAGTATACCTGCATTTGACTATTATGAAAGACATAAGAAAAATTTTGTACTACTTGCATCTAATTATGGCAACAAATATATTAGTGAGATATAAAGGGAGACAAGTCTATCACAAAAGAATTATGGACACTTTCTATGGAAGAGCACGAGGCAAGCATAGATGCATTACAGAAAAGAGAGGATGCAGATGGTACAATAGAGTAAATGTTTTAAACGATTAACAGGTATGTAGAAATTTTTAAACTTGTAATCTTTGTCTAGGATGTGAGTTTAAGATTAATATGATTGATAGCTTAACTAATTTATTGTATCGCCCCTTAAGCATCCTCTTAAATCCCCTTAAGCCATCCCTTATCTATGTTCCATAAGTTAGGTAAACTTAGGATTTAGTTTAATAACTTCAATATAGTTAATTGATATAACTTAGCACACCCTTACCAAAATACTAGAGTTGATTCCATCTCCCATTAAGACATTCTCTTAACTCCCCTTAAGCCATCCCCTAGCTAAATGATATAAGTGTTGGAGTACGGGACCACTAAGAGGGGGGGTGAATTAGTGGTCTAGAAACCTTAAAAATTTTTTACACCTTTTAACACAGTGAATAGAAAATGAGATAGACACCAAAGAATCATACAAGTATAATGATGAGTAGAATGTACAAGACCTTAATCAACCATAAAGCATTAGGGCACACAAACACATAGAGACAAACATGAACCATAACACATGTTTTGATGAGTGGAAAACCCTTAAAAGGGATGAAAAACCACTCTTGAATTCTTCCACTTTATTGTGCCTTACTAGCAAAACCAATAACCTTCAATAGGTAAAATTAGTGTCTCACTGACACAGCCTCACTAGAAAATAGGTGCCTCACTAGTAAAATGTGCCTCACTGGCAAAATATAGCCTCACTGGCAAATGTGTTGTCTCACTGACAAAGTATCAATCTCAAAACAAAAGTATATTGCACATGTTCACATGAATATCACTGGTTACAGATGTGTTCCATAACTCAGATACAAAAACACCTTATCTCTCCTAGTTGATATAAAAGAATACATATATGACATCATAATATAAGAACTTTTGGTTTCAAGATACACTCCTCTTAGCATAAACCATCATTTTCTTGTCTCACAATTTTGCTATCATTCATTTATGTCATCATGATCTGAATTCAAGACACAAAAACCAAGGTATACCTATTCACTACCCTTTTCCATCATTGTGATGCTCTAACTCATATTTTTTTCTCTCTGCAAGTTTGATTATTAGTAACCCTCATTTGTCCTTCTTTATATCAAGTCTTCAAGAATACATAATTCATTTCCCTACAAACAAACAACATATTCTAACAACATTAAGACACTATGCTATTTTTCATTTCTCTATATCTTCATCACCCCTCAATACATTACAAAAGAACACCCTTCAAAAATATTTTCTTGTAACAACATGATCTTTTCAATACAACACTAAACTCCACAAAGAACATCTCTTCACTCATCAAAACATGTTAGAACTTTATATATATATATATATATATATATATATATATATATATATATATATATGAATTTGTAGGTGTCTCACACACGAACATAGAACACCAACTAACATCACAAAATTTATCATACAAAGTGACTTATTAATTTTTCTAGCCCACTTGGTCATTGAGGAAACTGCCTGCAAAGGTAGTTAGGGATTCATCATCAAATTGAATGACAAATTAAAAACTGTGAATGATCCATTGGGATTTGAATCATTTTCAAACTTCCACCATTTGATTTATTATTTGTGCCTTTGTGACTTTAAATAACATCCGTTGATTGCTTTTTACTGCCCACAAAGTAAATACTAACCAGAGGAGCCAGTCATCAAGATGGGGCCGGTGGAATTTATGACTTAAAGACCCTTTAGAGAGTCACCTTAAGTGACATGACCTATAATAAAAGGTCAACTTCAAAATATAAATAAAGTGCATACGAGCTAATATAGGTGACCAATTCAAACATCCTTATGAAGCATAAAGAAGCATAGTGACCATAGATGACCAATTCAACAACATTTCCTTCTTCTAAAGCATGACATGAACATCAAAAGAAGAACATTATGAGCATGATGAGCATGAACTATATACACCCTAACATGAAGTGTGAAGCATGTGAATTGAACCAGTGAACTAGAAGTATGACAAACAACATCATCACCATTGAGACTAAACACCTCCTCATCAACTGATGATTCACAACTCCTGACATGATGAACTTGAAGCATAAACCTTCTCATCTTCTCTTGATGATATGCATCAACTCAACCATGATGAACAACTCCTAAAATGTAAATAGATTTGAGATCTTTGTAGCATGAACACACTAAAGTAATCATGGAGCACAAGGAGCATGAAGAACCACAATCAAGCATGTACCAATCCAAATCTTCCAAACCTGATAAACTTGTTAAATTTGTGAAACATATCAATGTCCTAACAACAAATGAAGACCAAGACCATACCAACTGATATCCTTGAAGCATGACACCAAGACCATACCAAAAGCCTTGATGGTACCTTGTGGAGAAGCACAACAACTCAACACCTTTTTGACATCAATGACAAACAACTTCCATCAATAAGTTAGTGCATGTACCCTTACAAAAAATACTATAGTTGATTGGACCATCTCCCCTTAAGCCATCCTCTAGGTAAATGATATAAGTTAGTGCATGTACCCTTACCATTTAAATACTACAGTTGATTCCATCTCCCCTTAATCCATCCTCTTAACTCCCCTTAAGCCATCCCCTAGCTATGTTCCATAAGTTAGGTAAACTGTCATCTCCCCTAATTGATTGCATATCCCCTTAAGCCATCCTATTAACTCCCCTTAAGCCTTCATATTAATATTCCTAATTCTCTTAAAGATCATGACACATTCTAACTTTTTTACATTTCATTACATGGTGCAGGATATGTTTTTTTGTAGTCATAACAGAGGCTGGAAACATAGAAGGTGTTAAATTTTACTTACACTTTATTTCAGGTATTCACAAGACCTATACTATTAATTATTTTAATTTATACTTCAATAGTTCTTTCCTTTCATTATAATTTCAATGGAACTTATTAACAAATTCTATCTTTAAATAAAATGATCTCTAGAGGTTCTAAATTTTTATATATGTTTCATCATGGCCTGACCTCTAGATTTGTTTTTGCAATTGAACATGTAGTGTTGAAAGGATTCAAATCTATTGTTTCTTGTTGCAGAGGTATGATCTCTACACATGTTTCATATCTAGAGTCTTCAACTTCTAGGTGTCAAGTATAAAATCTTAGATGATCTAGACTTAGAGAATAACATCGTATAAAATCTAGGTATCTCTACCTGTCTTGTGTTCTAACTATATAATAGCTGTCTCTACCTATGTCTTAGGTATTCTATATGTCAACTAGGTAGATAGAGACTAGAAAAAGGCATTTAATCTAATCTAGGTGTCTTAGGTAGACACTATACATCAACTACCTATCTAGAGATATAATATGGATTCTACGCACGTCTTAGGTAGATACTATATATCAACTACTTGTCTAGAGACTAGAATAAAGTATAATTTAATCTAGGTGGCTTAGGTAGATACTAGATATGTCAACTAGGTATACCACATGTACTAGGTGTCTAGAGCCTATGTCTTAGGTAGAACTATAATCTAGGTGTCTTTACCTGTGTCTTAGGTATACTATATGTCAACTAGGTAGAACTATATAATATAGGTGTCTAGGTGACTTAGGTCTAGACTACGATAAGGTATAAAGACTATATATGTCTATTTATAATTTATCTAGATACATACTATACAATATGTGTCTTAGGTGTCCTACATAGAACTAGGATACATGTGTCTTAGGTCTTAGGTGAGGCCACATGAGCTTCCACCTTCACGTGGTTGGCCTTGTTAGTATAGAATATTTATATTTCTTGAAGCTAAGGGAAGCTCTTTTTCTTGTACATATAAGTTATGAAAAACCAATTAATGCATTGATTAAGTTATTATTTAGTGCTCTTGATGAAATTACATACAAAATGCTAATTTTATTATATTTTGTAGAAATTATAATTTTTAGTTTTTTACAAAATTCTAGAAGCAAATCTCAAAAGCTCTAGTAGATAGAACCAAGTATTATTTATCAAATATATATATAAGTTACATGTATTTGTTTATTTTTCTTTTGATATTTAGGTTAGCTGTAAATTTCTCTATTTTTCTTTTGATATAATTTAGGGTAGACTTAAATTTCTCTAATTTTCTAAATTTCTTAAATTGTAAATTTAAAGGGTACAAGTATTTCTCTAATTTTCTTTAAATTCTGTTCGTAAATTTATAGGGAAGGTATTGATCTATGAAATGTTTAATTGATTAAACATGGTTACTAGATTGACAATTCTAATCAATAAAGTTTTCCTAAATGTTTCATTCTAGTTCAACAAAGTTAATTTTCATTTTATTTTTTAAATTTATTTAGGGCGGGTACATTTAGTCTATATAAATATCCAACCTAGAGTCTGTATCTAATAAATGTTTAATAAATTAAATCAATTGAAATTTTTCTCTTATCTAATTAGAATTAGTATTTTACAATTTTATGTAACTAAACACATGATTTAATTTGAAGTGTTAAATATGAGATATATGAAATTAAAGTTTGAATATAGATGCATATAGTGGAAATTCAATAAATAGCAAAATGTAGTCTAGATGAAATAGTCTATGAGATATAAATACTGACATAATAACTGTCCATGTAAAAATAGTGAAATAGTCACAAAACATATATGTCTAGTCAATACTGAAATAGTCATAAAATCCTCATGAAATAAACAATCTAATACATCATCACCATGTCCATCCATCATCGATCCATCAATCTAAAACATGTGTGCACACTAAGTTTGATCATCATCCATTTCAAGACACCTTTTGGTCCCATGTGACTGAGAGGGCAACTCATGCTGTGTACAAGAAAAAGAAGCTTCAAATCAATTTTAATGTCAAAACTACATCCTAATTAAATTTAAATCAAATATTTAAAACCAAACCATCAAATTAAATTTTTAAATCTAAACTTCAAAATGTCTAAGCATACCACAACAGGCTCATCAACTCTCCTGCCATGCTCCTGTGCAATAGATGGTGCCGATTCAGATGACAGATTAAATGTTTCTATTGCCAATTCTTGTATTTCAATAAAACACATGAATTCTAGGCTCTAGAGTATAGATACGAAATGTAAGGTTGAATGATACAAAAGACTTTGAAATCACATAAGATTTAACTATAGGACCTGAAATATGAGAGATGACTCGTGCATCTATGCAAGCTCATCAATGATAGGATTAATTGAGCTTGCACCTAAATAATCTCATTCTACATATATGTGTACATGCATATATAAATTCAACTTTAAAGACATGAATTTAAAATCATGAAATTACATTGGAAATTTAAATTTAAACTAAAAATGTAAAATTTTAAGATACAAACCATGGAGTATGAAGCAGGCTCCTCTATAGATGATGTTGCCTTCTGGTCCTAGATGACTAGGTTGGTTTGACATAAAAGTGCTAGGACCTCCCATCTTCTTTAAATTAAAATGTCACATTTCTGTATTAAATTATATATTATTAAATTAGATATATCCATTTAAATAATCTCTAGAGGTCCTAATTTTTATACCTCATCCATATAAGGTCTACCCAACTCTGTACTACCATTGACACTAAATGGTCTAGTCATGATGAAGTGACAGTAGTTGATGGAGTCATCTGTACCAATCAACATGAACATATATTTATTAATATATAGCTAATTTTTAAAAAAAATATTGATAATTGATAATTGTCCAAATCTATATTAATTTGTATTAATTTTAATTTTATTAAACGTGGCATACATACCGAGGCCATAGGAGCAAATAATGTAGCCAAAAAGGAGTCCTCCTCCGAAGCAGATGTAGGACCAAAACATGGATGATGAAAATTTTGACAATAATGCAGTGTGGAATGTAATGGTGTTAATCTAGGTGATGCATCAGGATTAGCATCAGATACTCCTCTAGGCTGTGTAGGCTCTCTAGGATTGACTTCATCCACCAAGCAGGTAGCTTGGTCAGTTAAGTTTCCTGAGAGCGACGATAACACTCCGAGTGCTAAGATGATCATCCGCTGGTGAAAGGGTACAGAAATAGAGGGTGGAGAAGGGACAATAGGTGCAAGGAGCAAATGTCGATTTGGATCGACATGTGCCCTTGGTCTATGCTGTGGCATTCCACCACCCATGCCCTGAAATGATCTCATATCAAAATTATTGAGCTTTTTTCCCATCTCAAACTCTGCCCATAATTTTTCAAAAAATAAAAGGGAACCTCAAAATTAGCATGAGGCTGATGGTCTGTCCACCATCGCTCCCAAAAATTATCAGCTATTTGCTGATGTGTGCACCATTTGATTGAAATTCTCTTTTTAGTTGGTGGTATTTGTTCACCTTTGGAGAGATCAATGAAATAGGGGCAATTATATTTTTGGTAATATGTAAATCATCGATCTCTTTATATGAGAGATCATCTGCATAAAATTACCTCCTCTCTTCCTGCCATGAGCAAAATGTGTCTAGATCCATGTGGATAGCTCTCACTGAATCAATAATAGTTTGCATTGTAGATGTAAACTATGAAATTTGTGGAGGGGTTTGGATTTGGCTTTGCAAGAAATTGATTTTTTCTTGCAAAGTTTGTATATTTTCATCAATTGTTGCTTGCAAATGAGCCTCATCATGCAGTGGTGGTGGTGGTGGTGGTGGGGAGAAGGGCAGGTTGGGGTGGGGGGTCCTGTGGGGGGTCATGGGCTAGATCGACCATTTGTACAAATAAGGTCTACAAGTAGAGCTGCAATTACAAAAAATAATTAAAATCAAATTAGGAATTGAAAATATATATTAAATTACATGCATGACATATGTTTAAATATACAAATACATATAAATTGAAAACTTGGAAATATATAAATTTGCGTGGTTTAAACAATACATTAAAACATTTAATTTTACATTTAATTTAACATATACATGCATTCAAAATTTAAACTTGTTAGAAAATGTTTAAAATTAAAATTTATACATTTAAGAATCATGACATGAATCAAAATTTATGTCATAGTATCTAGTCAACATTATTTTGTCTTAAGTCCTATAATCTTAATTTACTATACATGTATGTATGTATGTCTAGACAATTTCAAATGATCTTAGTTAATATATCATTCCTAAAAGTTTAATGTATAGCCTAAATGTCAATCCATCTAGGGCCATGTTACCATTTCCTAGATTTTGCTATGTGCATGTTGAATTAAATTTTCATTGAACCCATGGTTGGATCTGACTTAGAGGTGAAGAAGATAATGGAAAATCATTTCCATTATTGTTGTCCCCTTTACCCCTTTGTTAAGCATCAAGTTGTCATAGATATATGGATATGTTTAAATTAAAGATTTAAACATAATAAAATGACTTCTAGGTTTTAGGTTTAGATTTAATAAGTCATTTAGGTTAGGTCTACAAAAAGATATTAGGGTCCCATCCTGTCTAATTTGTAGGTTTTTAGAGCTTCATGAAAAGAGTTCTACAAATGGTTAAATTAGGACTATGAGACTCATTAGGAACATTAAAAGCCATGAAGACTGAAGAATAAGCCTATAGCACATATAACTAGTTCAAGGTCTAGATATAGGGGAAAATACCTAATAGGTGAGATAATATATGTGCATTTAATGCCCAATATTTTTAAAAGTTTAGTAGAGTAGTTCTGACTTTAAGCTTGTTAATGTTGTACTATAACTACTAAAAATTTAATGACTAAATAACCAATCATACATGATGTTGTATCTGCCCACCAACAAAACATGACTTAATGCACACCTATTGGTCCACCCTTTTTTTGGGGAACTATTTGATACCTCAACAAAAAGAACTTATTATTATCTTTACCCACTATAATCTATAAAGTCTTCAAGGTCTTAATAAATGATTATTCAAAGTTCCTTTCATTCCACAACATCAAAAAGACATGAAGTATTCTTCATATTGAAAGACTAGATAATGCTCTTGAGGAGAATAGTCTTGATAAATTTTAAGGAGGCCTCTAAAGGGAAGAAATTTATTCCTAGTCAAAAGGCCAAGAAAACATATAAGAGGAAAAATATAGGAACATAAGGATATGTGGAGGAAGAAGAAATTCCTTTGAGGAAGAAGATGAGAGGGACAACCAAGCCACCTCCTTAGAAACCTTCCACTATTGAACTCCCATCCTCTCTTCCTATGCAGAAGGATCCAATCATGCAGCCCATTCTTCCTCTAGTTATTCCTATCTCCACTAAGGTTAGGATGTCAGTCTACAAAGACTCTATTCCCAAAGCTTCCACATCTACTATTCCTATCCAATCTCATTCTTTTGGAACCATTATTACACATCCAATTGATTCAACCATGCCTATTCATTACAATTTCCATGCCTTCACCTAATAAGAAGGAACTATAGAACTAGCTTCTCTAACCCCCTCTATTCCAAGGTCTATTCCCTCCTTCCCTCCTAACTCTCCACCCTCCCTCTCTAACATTGAAAAATTTGTTAAGGATTTAATAGAAGAATAGTTTAAGAAGAAAGATAAGGAGCAAAGTGAAGCAACTAGCTTGCTTAAGGAGTAAGAGTAACATGAAGGAACAATTCATCCAAGCGATAACCAAAAAGAGGCCCAAGTTGAAAAGGAAAAATACAAAGGATCTCCCCACGAAAAGGATAAAGAGGAGAAATCCAATGTTATCAGTCCTCTCACCATAGAAGAAATAATTAAAGGGGAGAAGTGAAGTTATTGGAGGAAATGGGGAATTTGCCTAATAGGTTAGATCTAGTAGACAAACAAGAAGAACATGCCTTCCCACCACCTCATGAAAAAAACTTATAGATCCATCTAATTCCTTGGTTCCAACCTAGCTTTATGTGAAAATTCAAAGAAGAAAGTAGACCATAAAATAATTTTCAAAGGATATGTCTTCCATATTGGTGATGATTGAAGCTCCTTGGCCTGAGAAGACTATAACTCTTTTGTCTATTAGATTGTATGCTTCTAGGTCTAGGATTACGAAGGTGGCAAGTCTAATTGTCAATAAAGATGACAAAGACATGCTATCCTCAGACTATCAAATCATTGCTTATAATTTGGGGAAGTAGACTAGGCATGAAGAGCTACATGGAATGCAAATAATAGTATCTACTATAGTCTCCTAAATGGATGAGGACTAAAGGATGAAAAGGGATTAAAGATTGAATTTCTTTAGAATAATAAAGGAGGTGAGTGCATCTTCATAGGGTTTTAACAATTTTCTATTAATTATGGCATCACATTTCATCACACAAATCACTACACACCATGGAAGAATGGGGTCATAAATTAGAATAATTGTGCCATTACATGTGTTGATGTGGCATCATATTTGATGATGTGGCCCTCAAACCTTATAAGCAGGGGCCTTGCCAAGTAAGCTACTATAAATTTTTTGGAGTGATTCAAAATTTCCACGTATGATTTTGAGAGGCATGAAGTTAGGGTGCTCAACTACTAGGTCCTCTCCCCTAAACAATTTCAAATTATTTTGAAATATCATTCCTAAAGGTTTATTGTTAAGCCTATATGATATAAACCCTATCTAAGTTCTATCAAACCAGGTAGTTCATGGAGGGATTGTCATGTGGCCATAACTGTTTGTAAAAATATTATGTATAATATGTCCATATGTTTAAATTAAATATTTAAATATAATAAAGTGAAGTTTATATGTTTTAGGTTTAGGTTTAATAAGTCATTTAGGTTTTAAAGAATAGGTCAATTTAGTTTATGAAACCCTAGTTTATGAATTAGGGTTTAGTGTTTATGAATTACGGTTTTACATTTTACTGTTTATGAAATCCTAGTTAATGAATTAGGGTTTAGTGTTTATGAATTAGGGTTTTATGTTGTATCTAAGTTCTATCAAACTAGGTAGTTCATGGAGGGATTGTCATGTGGCCATAACTGTTTGTAAAAATATTATGTATAATATGTCCATATGTTTAAATTAAATATTTAAATATAATAAAGTGAAGTTTATATGTTTTAGGTTTAGGTTTAATAAGTCATTTAGGTTTTAAAGAATAGGTCAATTTAGTTTATGAAACCCTAGTTTATGAATTAGGGTTTAGTGTTTATGAATTACGGTTTTACATTTTACTGTTTATGAAATCCTAGTTGATGAATTAGGGTTTTACGTTGTACTATTTATGAAACCCTAGTTTATGAATTAGGGTTTTACATTTATGAATTAGTGTTTTATAGTTTAGTCTTTATGAAATAGGGTTTACCATTTTTGAATTAAAGGTTTATAGTTTATGCAGATTAGGGTTTACATGTTTTCGATTTCAGGTTGAATATATATAGTTTACATTGCAAAAACAACAAAAAATAACAAAATACAAAGTAAAAAAAATAATGAAAATTGGTAGAAATGGATGGAGAACCAACCTAGGGCACTAGTAAATCAATCTGAGGAGATAGGGATGCTTTGGAGGTGGAAGATGGGGTCAGCCAATGTGGGTACCCATTCTCCCTTGTCTTCCGTGGCTTATATCTGTTAAACTGAAGCTATAGGGCTGTTTTCAAAAAAAAATATACTTTTCAAAAATGGGTACCCATTCCATAATGGGTGCCTATATAGAATGGGTACCCGTTCTAACTTCTGGTGCCCAATCATGAACGGGAACCGTTTCATAATGGGTACTCGTTTCAGCTCGAGCTCTCGTTCCAAGCAGCATTTTTCATCTGCAGAAAACTTTCGCAAAATGTATACTCAACTTCTTGCTTTAACCCTGATAAAGAATAAGTATCCTCTACCATGTATTGATGATCTTTTTGATCAGATGTGTGGTGCAATAGTATTCTCTAAGATTGACCTGTGATCTAGATATCATCAGCTAATAATAAATAATGAAAACATTCATAAAACAACTTTCAGAACAAGGTATGGACATTATGAGTTCATAGTTCTACCATTTGGACTTATGAATGCCCTTGTAGCATTCATGAATTTTATGAATAGTGTTTTCAAAGATTGCTTGGATAAATTTGTTCTAGTGTTTCTAAATGACATTCTTATTTATTCTAAGAATGAGGAAGAGTACTTACAACATCTGTGGTTAGTTCTGTTGTAGCTAAGGGAACATAAGTTGTTTGGGAAGCTTTCTAAGTGTACTTTCTTTCAGAAAGAGATATAATATATGGGACATATAATAACAGTTGAAGGAATTTGAATAGATCCTACAAAGATCAAAGCTATACTTGAGTGGTCTGCACCAAAGAATGTGCATGAAGTGAGTAGTTTCATGGGGTTAGTTGGATATTATAGGAAGTTCATTTTGAACTTTTCTAAGATTGCAATCCTGATCACTTTGCTTCAGAGAAAAGGAAAGCATTTTAACTGGTCAAAAAAATGTTAGGAGGCATTTAATCAATTAAAAGAGAGGTTGACAACTACACCAATATTGAAAGTTCCTTATCTAGAAAGTCAATTTGTTGTAATCACTGATGCCTTAGGTGAAGGCTTAGGAGGAGTTCTTATGCAAAATGGGTGAGTGGTAACCTATCAATCTAGAAAGATGAGAGCATATGAGTAGAATTATGCTCCTCATGACTTAGAGTTAGCCACAGTTGTGCATGCTCTACAAGTATGGCATCACTATTTGCTAGGAAAGTCTTTTGAATTGAAGTCAGACCATGAAGGTCTTAAGTATATATTTTCCAAACCTCATCTGAATGCTCCATAAAGAAAATGGTTGGAATTGATATCCAACTATGACTTTGAGATAAGTTATATCAAATGTAAAGAGAACCAAGTAGTAGATGCTCTGAGTCGATGGAGGCATAGCTCATCGATTGTCTCTATCCACTCAAACTTCAAGGAGTTAGTGTTACAAAATTCTGCATGTGATAAGTTCTATGAGCAAGTTAAGCAAGCTCTCAGAGTAAATCCTCAAGACTGAAGGTATGTTGGGTTCTATTTTGAACCATATGGGCTTTTAAGATATAGAGGAAGGATGTATGTTCCAAACTCTGCAGAATTAAGAAACCTTGTGTGGAAGGAAGTTCATTTTGCACCATATTCAGGTCACCCTAGTGTAACCAAACTCCTAGCCAATGTGAAGCCTCCTTTTTTCTGGAAAGAAATGAAGATTGACGTTACAAGATTTCTAGAAAGTTGCCTAGAGTTCCAGAGAGTCAAGGCTAAGCATCAACTTCTAGCAAGACTTTTGTATCTGCATGATAGTCTAGAGTGGAAGTGGCAGGTCATTAGTATGGACTTTGTACAAGGTCTTCCAATGTCTTGAAATATACATGATTCTATTTTAGTGGTGGTGGACAAGCTCACCAAGGTAGCTCATTTTATACCTGGGAATCTAACGGATGTAACACTAGTTTTAGTTTGCAAGTTTGTGTAAGAAGTGTTTAGATTGCATGGAGTTCCTGAGAAGATTATCTCAGATAGAGATGAGCGCATGACGTCAAGATTTTGGCAAACTTTGTTCTCAGCGCTAGGAAGTCAACTCAATATAAGATCGGCTTATCACCCTGAGACAGATGGTTAGACTGAGAGGATAAATCAAGTTCTAGATGATTTGTTATGGATGTATTGCATGAATTAGCAATACAAGTGGGAAGAATATCTCCCGCTTGTGGAGTTTTACATATAACAACTCCTATCATTCTTCTATTAAGATGGATCCATTTGAAGCATTATACGGAAGAAGACATACCAAACTCCTACAAGCTGGGATAAGCTAGAAGATAGGATTAGCATTGGTCCATAAATGTTATAAAAAATGGAAGAACAGATCAAGGTGATCAAAAATAGATTGGCAGAAGCAAATGATAGATAGAAAAGTTACGCTAATGCCAAGCATACACCAAGGCAATTCTTAGTTGGAGAAAAAGTTCTTTTGAGGGTCAAACCTTAGAAGAGTTCCATAAAGTTTGGAATGTCTTCCAAACTAGCTCCTCAATAAGTAGGACCCTTCGAAGTTCTCAAAGTGATCAATCCAGTTGCCTAATCCAGTTGCCTACAAAATCACTCTACCACCATCTCTTGTCAGGATGCACAATGTTTTTCATGTTTCATATTTGAAAAGATATATATTTGGCGATAATCACATTCTGAACTGGAATGCTTTATAGGAACAGGACCCACAAGCTTCACTTGCGTAATAGAGAGGTTACACAGTGTAAGGTTCAGTGGGACCAGTATGTAGAGGATAGTACCACATGGGAAGATTATCATAATTTTTATCAAAGATTTCCTCATTTGTTTTATGCTTTTGAAAGTTGAAGAAAAACTTATTTTATTATTTTATGATACATTAGATCATCAACAACCATGAATATCTTGTGCGGGAGATATGTCACACCCTAAATTTTGACTATGATTTACTTTTTACTTTACACGTAATTAGTAGTTAATTATGCATGAACATATGATTTGACGTTATGTGAAAATGTCAAGATAAATCAATGATATCATGAGTTTATGTCTATATGATTAGAATTTAGACATGTGATTATAAGATGTCATGATTATTTATTCATAAGGTTTATGGATTGATTATTGATGCACTGATCCTAGTTTTGTGATTGCAAGTTGTAACCAAAAAGCATGTTTTCCACACTCTGAGAAAGAGAGGGAGAACATCATCATAGATAAGAGAATAGACTTATGGATAAAAATGGACTGTTTGCCATCTAAGTCTCGTACTTTATAATTTAGTAAACCTTCATCAAGTATGGTAAGTTATGTTTTACCAATTGGTCTAAGTTTGGTTTGACTCGACAAATCATCGATTGTCAACTAGATTTCTTAAGTTGAGGTTATTGTCAAAAACCAAGTCAGGTTATAACTTGATCGTCGATAAGGAAATGGTTGATAGTCATTATTTCTTTGTGTGATATGGATATAGATTATATTCAAGGGCATATTTATATTGGTAGTTAAACTACTTTATTGTTGGTAATTCCCAATTGGAATTCCATTATGTTAATTTATCTATTTTGACATTTAAATAATTTTGAGAGAGGGAGAATACCTCAACTGCATTCTCATAGCTTATTGTGTGTTATAGACAATGTAAGTATACATTATATACAACAATTTTATGTTGTTAGATATTTATTTAATATGAACTATTAGTTAAAACAATTGTTTGTAGTTGATATATATTTTTTAAAGAATGTGGTGTTGATTTCAAACTTAATGCAAGACTCAACTCCTTTCTTGGAGGAGTTTCAAACAATTTTGGAGTGGTCTTTATTACCAGTAACTCTATTATCTTTGCATACCACTGTGGTGTATTAATAGGCATTGATACAGAAGGAAAATTTGTGGTTATGGAGAGAAGACTCTATTAATCATTGTAAGAGATGCACACAAAAGAAAGAGTTGAGGAGACACAAAAAGAATAGCATTAAGCTTATTTTGTGAGGGACTATCGATAGAGAGATAAGATTGTAGCTCATTGTGGAAAGAAGGAAGGAGATTGCTGAAGGACCATAAGCCTCTATTTACTCCTTCAAGCACAAATTAGGTTAAAATCTATTTCTAGAAAAAAATTATAATAGACTAAAAGTCTTGTTAATGAATCTACTCTGTAGTTAT
This sequence comes from Cunninghamia lanceolata, assembly GCA_027924645.1. Lineage (NCBI taxonomy): Eukaryota > Viridiplantae > Streptophyta > Pinopsida > Cupressales > Cupressaceae > Cunninghamia > Cunninghamia lanceolata. The sequence goes on along the minus strand of BSBN01000972.1, from coordinate 14,482,704 downwards.
GTTATTTTGATGCTGATAAGCTTGGTAAACTACTATGTTGACATGAGGCCGAATAGTCTATATATTCTATGTATTTAGTGAAGACTGATTAGAGATCTAAATCCTCTTAATATTTATTGAAAGTTAGATCACTATTTCTTATCAGTGACTTTGATTCTCTATTCTCTTCTATTCTTATAGAAGGCCAAGATCTCGATATACTATCTACAATATATAGTTTAGTAAACTTTTGCAGGTCGAAAGGTCGTGTATCATTAAATTATAGAAGGCCGAAAGGGCAAGTGATCTCAGTATACTATCTACAATATATAGTTTAGTAAACCTTTGCAGGTCAAAATACCATGTATCATTAAACTATAGAAGGTCGAAAGGCCAAGTGATCTCAATATACTATCTACAGTATATAATATAGTAAACCTTTGCAGGCTGAAATGTCATGTAGCATTAAATTGTAGAAGGCCGAAAGACCAAGTAGCTAGTGTGTAAATGCTAAGTGTAGTTAGAGTAAATCAAGCTAAGGATGATAATATATATTATTACATAGTCAAACAATGTCCAATGTTGATATGGGTGAAGCTGATGTGTGATATGATATCTCTACAAGAAGGCCGTGGTAAGGCCAGATGTGTAGATATATAACCATTAGAAAACTAACTCAACTGCCATATATATATATATATAATTCAAAGACTAAACTATTTGAGAACTCAGATGAAAACATAGGAGTCGAGTTTAGTAAGATTAAAGAAAGTATAGTATAGATAGTGACAGATTCACATTTCTCAATGGATTATACATACAAGTTTTAATGTTTTTAATCGAATGTTTTGGTGATATATATTCACATATTTAGAATTTATATAAATGGTATTGATATGATTGAAAACACCTAAGTATAGTATCATACATGCATTATACAAATAATGATAAGCATTATCATGATATACCAAGGTTATTATATTTGAGTTTATAACCTATTCTATATCGAAAGTCGGTGGACTTAAGAATACCAAGAGGTCAGAAATATTATTTTATTATTTTAGACTCAAACCTATTTAGGTTGAAAGATTGAACTTAGTCAAGAGTACTTATGATAATGATAGTATTCATTAAGATCTTATATGAATGGGGATATACCTCGTGTACTATGTTTATACATGTTACAAGAAATGTGAACTCAAACAATGCCCAAGTGGTCAAGAGAAGACTAGAGGTCATTGTTCCATGTTATATTTTTATAAATTTCTATATTTGGAAAGTAAGAGTATTTGATTTTACAATGTGTTGGGATAGAGATGTTAAATCCCTAGATTTGACCAAGAAGGGTTAAGAAAACTTGAAAACTCTTAATCGGTTATAACATTGATTTAGTCTAATGTTTGATATGGTCGACAGTGAATGGTCATGAAACCGTAGATCATGATAGTAAGATTTAGGAAGAGTCTAAGAAGCTCTTATGATAATCATATTCTGGACTAGAATGTTGTACAGGTATAGGACCTAGGACTGGTCATGATCGAGCCTCTCAAGGTGCTCGAAGTTTGCAAGCTCCACTTGCGTAATAGAGAGGTTACACAGTGTAAGGTCCAGTGGGACCAGTATGCAAAGGATAGTGCCACATGGGAAGATTATCATGACTTTTATCAAAGATATCCTCATTTATTTTATGCTTTTGAAAGTTGAACAAAAACTTATTTTATTATTTTATGATACTCTGGATCATTGACGATGATGAATCATATGGGGGAGATATGTCACACCCCAAATTTTGACTATGATTTACTTTATACTTTGCACGTAATTAGTAGTTAATTTTGCATGAATATATGATGTGATGTTATGTGAAAATGTCAGGATAAATCAATGATATCATGAGTTTATGTTTATATGATTAGAATTTAGACATGTGATTATAAGATGTCATGATTATTTATTCATAAGGTTTATGGATTGATTAATGATGCACTAATCCTAGTTTTGCAATTACAAGTTGTAACCAGAAAACATGTTTTCCACACTCTGAGAAAGAGAGGGAGAACATTATCAGAGAGAAGAGAATAGACGTATGGATAAGAATGGATTGTTTGCCATCTAAGTCTCATGCTTTTACAGTTTAGTGAACCTTTGTCAAGTATGGTAAGTTATGTTTTACCAATTGGTCTAAGTTTGGTTTGACTCGATAAATCATCGATTGTCAACTAGATTCATTAAGTTGAGGTTATTGTCAAAAAATAAGTCAGGTTATAACTTGACCATCAACGAGGAAATGGTTAATAATCATTACTTGTTTGTGTGATATGAATATAGATTATATTTAAGGGCATATATATATTGGTAGTTAAACTATTTTATTATCGATAATTCCTGATTGGAATTCCATTATGTTAATTTATCTATTTTGACATTTAAATAATTTTGAGAGGGGGAGAATACATCAACCCCATTCTCATAGCTTATTGTGTGTTACAGAAAATATAAGTATACGTTGTATACAATGATATTATGTTCTTAGATATTTATTTAATATGAACTATTAGTTAAAACAATTGTTTGTAGTCGATGTGTATTTTTTCAAAGAACGTGGTGTTGATTTCAAACTTAATACAAGACTCAACTCCTTTCTTCCATGATTAATTTTAGAGAGAAAGGAGTTTCAAACTTTTTTGGATTGGTTTTTATTACCAGTAACTCCATTATCTTTGCATGCCACTATGGAGTAAATTAATAGGCATTGATGTAGAAGGAAAGTCTGTGGTTATGGAGAGAAGACTCTATTAATCACTGTAAGAGATGCACATGAAAGAAAGAGCTAAGGAGACACAAAAAGAATAGCATTAAGCTTCTTCTGTGAGGGAATATTGATAGAGAGATAAGATTGTAGCTCGTCGTGGAAAGAAGGAAGGGGACTTCTAAAGGACCATAAGCCTCTATTTACTCCTTTGAACTCAAATCAGGGTAAAATCTATTTCTAGAAAAAAATTATAATAAACTGAAAGTCTTGTTAATGAATCAACTTTGTAGTTATGTTATTTTGATGCCAATAAGATTGGTAAACTACTATGTTGACATGAGGCCGAATAGTCTATATATTTTGTGTATTTAGTGAAGACCAATTAGAGATCTAAATCCTCTTAGTATTTATTGAAAGTCAAATCACTATTTCTTATCAGTGACTTTGATTCTCTATTCTCTTCTATGCCTATAGAAGGCCGAGATCTTAGTATACTATCTACAATATATAGTTTAGTAAACCTTTGCAGGTCGAAAGGCCATGTATCATTAAACTGTAGAAGGCTGAATGGGCAAGTGATCTTGGTATACTATCTACAATACATAGTTAAGTAAACCTTTACAGGCCAAAATGTCATGTATCATTAAACTATAGAAGGCTAAATGGCCATGTGATCTCGGTATACTATCTATAGTATATAGTTTAGTAAACCTTTGTAGGTTGAAAGGTCATGTAGCATTAAATTGTAGATGGCCGAAAGGCCATGTAGTTGGTGTGTAAATGCCAAGCGTAGTTAGAGTAAATCAAGCTAAGGCTGATAGTATATATTATTACATAGTCAAACAATGTCCAATCTTGATATGGGCCAAGCCGATGTATGATATGATATCTATACAAGAAGGTTGTGGTAAGGCCAGATGTGTAGATATATAACCATTAGCAAACCAACTCAACTGCTATATATATAGTGGTTGAGTTGGTTTTCTAATGGTTATATATCTACACATCTAGCCTTACAATGACCTTCTTGTTGAGATATCATATCATACATCGGCTTGGTGTAAGATTAAAGAAAGTATAGACATTGATAGATTCACATTTCTCAATGGATTATATGTATGAGTTTTAATGTTTTTAATCAAACATTTTGGTGATAGATATTCACATATTTAGAATTTATATAAATGGTATTGATATGATTGAAAACACCTAAGTATAGTAGCATACATGCATTATACAAATAATGATAAGCATTATCATGATATACCAAGGTTGTTATATTTGAGTTCATAACCTAATCTATATCGAAAGTCGGTGGACTTAAGAAGACCAAGAGTTCAAAAATATTATTTTATTATTTTAGACTCAAACATATTTAGGTTGAAAGAATGAACTTAGTCAAGAGTACTTATGATAATGAATGAGGATATACCTTGTGTACTATGTTTATACATGTTACAAGAAATGTGAACTCGAACAATGCCCAAGTGGTCAAGAGAAGACTAGAGGTCATCGTTCCATATTATATTTTTATAAATTTCTATCTTTGGAAAGCAAGAGTATTTGATTTTACATGTGTTTAGATAGAGAGGTTAAATCCCTAGATTTGACCCAGAAGAGTTAAGAAAACTTGAAAACTCTTAATCAGTTATAACATTCATTTAGTCTAATGTTTGTTATTGTTGACAGTGAATGGTTGAGAAACCATAGATCAGGATAGTAAGATTTAGGAAGAGTCCAAGAATCTCTTATGATAAATTGAATGATTTCTTGTAAGAGTAAAAAACTTGATATATTATTCAAGAGTGCTTAAAATCTTTGGGTCATTGAGTATAATGATAGGAAGTCATAGACCCTAGTATTTACAAGTATGCAAAGAGGGATTCTCTGATAGGTTAAAGTCTCCTAAACCCTTATATTACATTTATCCTAGAGTAAGGATTAAATTTTAAGTTAGATTGACTAGGATTTGAGTTTAGTCAAGACAATTTATGTCTAGAGATACTAGTCAAGCAAGACAAATTGTAGGATGTGGTAGTTTCCAAGTTGAGTTAGAGGTGTGTGAACACACGAATACATTTATTGCAAACATCTATTTATAGAGAAAATTTGACCAAAGTGATGTATTTGTCTCTACATGCATTAGTCAGTTCACCATGTTTAGATTATGTAACCTATCAGAATGATCATACTTAGCTAGAAGATTGTCTAGATTTGTATGGTCGATTGAGTTACATAGGACACAACACTAGGATTTAGATGGAAACAAGTTGGTTCCTTATGTCTATACTCTTTGTTAAGGGTAGTGCCACTTCTAGACGGAAGATGAGTGGGGGACTGTCGATCTGTGGTTGGTGGAAAAGGACTTGGATGATGCTCTCACTCTACAACAGAAGATGCACCAAGACTTGTGAGATATATACTAGATTTTAGATGTAGTATACTTCATGTTATGACTTATGATTGTCAAACTTATGAAAAATTATTCATATTGCCAAGTGCAAATTATTTGTAAATGTAAAGTGAAATGATTGCACTATGATTTTATCTTTGAATATATTAAAATTTCAAGGTTGAAATATATTCAGAAAAGATATACATTTTATTCTATGTGATTATGCAAATTTGAAAAGAAATTTTTTTTTTCTCACTCATGCTTAAACATGTTCTTTTACTTTCTTAGTAAATTTTGTGAGTAATTCCAAGTTGTATGAGTTCATATGTTACAACCATGATGAAAACCCATTTATGGGAAGCATGTGTAGATCAATTATCTATGTGACTTACACGTGGGGGAAAGTTGTCTCATCTATCCCATCCTATCTATTCCATCCTATCATTTCCATTCTGTAACAACCCCGTGTTCACATTTTGGTTGTTATTTTTCCTTGATGGATTTCGATACTATTATGATGTTGACATGATTAGTTATTATGCTGGATTGCATGCTTATATGTTTATATACTGTTATCATTGCTTTTGTATGATTATGGACAAGAAAGGGATGATGTCATAACACTCATATCCAAGAGGCTTATGATGTTATGACCCTCTTCTTGATGTCCATTGATGCTTCAGCTATTATATGATATATGTATGTAGATATTTGTAATGTGTTTCAGAGTGATGCAGGTACTGGGTATTGACTCCACCTAGATTCACAGGCTTGAGCATACTCTTATTCCCTAATGGTGGTTACTGGAGATAGTCACAGGCCAAACATTCCCTAGCCTAGCGCATTGCACCTGGTTAGTGCAGTGATTATGTGATATGTGTTTACCTTCTGATTACCCTGCGGTAATGTCCGGATTGCCCATTTGGTCTTATGTTGTTTGCTAGTATTGGTTGTTGAGGTATCTCATTATGGGTTGTCAGTATTTTATTATGGTTTTGCATTAATTTATTATGTGGTTTATTTTGGTATGTCATATCAGTGATTTAAATGATATTATTTGCGTGGTTTTGTGAATGGGGTTTTATGTGATTTTAAATAAATCAACTCGAGAACCCTATTTAGTTATTTAGATTATTGGCATTTTACATTTTTGTGCTATTGGTATTTTATGTGTACTAAAGGAGATTGATATATTTGGTAATTTTATTTGAAGTTTTGGGTGAAGTTTTGTAGAGGGTTTATACCCCATTTCCCAGTGCTATATTTTATATAGTCGATGAGATTGAAGGTGCCATATCTTTAAGGGTCACAGCTGCAAAAATGTATTAGCCACTTCCTATATTCAAGACAAGAAATTATTTTTTAATGTAGCGACAAAAAAAGTGAAGTCGTGGTATTGAGGGAAAAAGCCTTAGGCTGGGTTGCATGAAAAAAATTAGGGTAGAGAAGTAAGCCGTGGGTTTTGGCAAAATGGCCACCCCTCCTTCTTGAGTCATGATGGCAAGATTAAGGTACGACTGTGGTGATTGTTTAGACTGAGCTGAGGGCACTGGTAGTGAATGAGAAGAGATTGCCTTAAGGAGATAACACTGTTTGTGGAGAGAAGTTTCTAGAAATTGGGAAATGGAGAGGCAGCTAGGGTTTCAGGATGGGAGAGAGGAGGAGTAACTGGTTACTCCCTATTCTCTACAATTTTTACAGCTCCAGGTATGTAGACATGTTCTCCTTACCCACGATCACCATTGTAGTTTACTTCTGTTATTTTCTTTCACAAGATATTGCCCTAGATGATATTTGATGAATGCCCTTACTTTGTTTTAAATTTCCCATTTGTGGGACTGTGGAAATGAACAATGTGTTCATGAGATCTTCAAACTCAAACAATAAAACTCCCCTTGGTTAAAATGTACGTTGCTGTCCCTAAGTATACGTATTATATCAAGTTTAATAATGATCCATGTTTCCTCTTTCATTGACGGGCTGCCAGAGCAGGCCATGAGGGTATTTAACCAAATAGTGCACATGCATTGTCTATGCTTCCACATTTTGCATGTTTCTGCCAGGGCAGTAGTAGCTACAAGATCTAGCAAATTCCTCTATCCTTTATGCTTTGACGACCATCGATACCCTATTCCATGTCCCCATTCTAGCACAGGCAATGAGGATGTTGGCAAAGGATTGGGAATTTAGCTTTACGCCTGCCAACAACTTTTGCTTAAAAGTTTCTAAGTCATTTCAACAAATCCATTATGTGCATATCTTGATATCATTACAGTCCTTGAGAATACATCGCTCTAAGGCAATCTGTCAAATAGTTATGTGCCTTGTCTTTGCTTCCCCATTTTGCATATAGGTCCGCCATAGCATTTCCAATTGCAACATCTAACAAAAAATCCCTTCCATTATGCTTAGATCAATGCCAATACCCTGTTCCAAGTCCCCATTCTAGTGCATGCAGCAAGGATGCTGGAAAAGGATTGGGAATTTGGCTTTACGCCTACCAATGACGTTTGCTTAAATATTTCTAAGTCGTTTCAACAAATCCATTATGTGCATATCCTTCTATCATTGTAGTCCATGAGAATACATCGCTCTGAGGCATTCTATCAAATAGATGCATGCCTTGTCTTTGTTTCCCCATTTTGCATACAGGTTTGCTGTAACTTTTCCAACTACAGCATCTAACAAAAACATCCCTTCCATTATGCTTAGATGGATGCCAATACCCTATTCCTAAAGTCCCATCTTGGCACATGCAGTAAGAATGTTGGCAAAGGTTTAGGAAATTGGCTTTACTTTAGCTAGTGGCATTTGCTTAAAAGTTTCTAGATCCTTTTTAACAAATCCATTTTGTGCCTATCCTACAATCACTGCGTCCCATGAGATGACATCCCCTTGAGGCATTCGGTTAAATAGTTCATGAGCCTTATCTCTACTTGCACATTTCACATACATGTTTACCTGGGTAGTAACAGGTGAAGGGAGGGCTACGTATTCATGGAGATTTAGGTTTCATAAATTTTTATTTTAGAAGGAGATGATTTCCAATTAACTTGTCCATTCACCCAGTCAACATTTAATGGGATAAATCTCATGAGCTAAGTCGATATCCCCCTGTTGTAGTTGGATGAACCTCTTATTACATCAGTGGAGTAGTTTTAATGAACTTTTATGATGAAATATGGATTGTTTTAATTGTTATTAAAAGATATAATTTTTTCTTACTTGGCTGATTTGAATATTTAAATTAGCAGTTTTTACTTGACAGATTTAATTGATGTTATCATGGATTGTGACCAGTTATTGAATTGTTTTAATTTGGTTTTGTATACCTTGTTTGGTTAAATAAAATGATCTTAGGTCTAGGATAATGAGTCCTCATGCATGGCCTTGAGCACTTGTAAAGGCTAAGGATGCATAATAGAAGGCCTATCCTTCTGCGGGGCGTCGAGTTATCCATCTGCAGGGCATCAATTCGGGCATGATTGAGTCTCCTTGTTAGTATGAGAAGTGTACTTGATTCCATGTGGTGCCATCCCTTCAAGAATGCATGATGATACTCTATCCGATCTACACTCTAGTGTCTAGTGCCTTAGTAGTCATGAGTAGTACCTGACATGTTATTGGATGAGCATCTCTATGTTGTGACATTGGCTTTATGGATTGTGTGTCGTGTCTGCTCTGTGATTGATGTGAGTGTTGGCCATTGTATTCCTTGCCTTTATTCTTCTGTTTGAGCCTTGTGACTACCTCCGAGCATAGTGGGGTGGTCTCTTTTGAGTCCACATGGTTGGGAGGCATTACCACTGACATTGGGGATGGACGAACAGGTTATTGGAGCACTAGTTGGAGATATTCTCTCTTGTATTTGTTTTATCAGTTATTGTATCTTATCCATGGCTATGCCATTTTATTTATGTATATTATTTTATGTAATTTTTGTACTCTCTTGTGAGAGATGATGTAAATTATAGTAATGAGAAGAAATGTGATGTTGTTCTATATTTGGCTTATGATTTTCTGGTGTTGGTATCAGACCCTCTTGTACTATGATGATCATTATGGCTTTATGTTTAAAAGTGGATTGGGTATTAGGAACATTTGAATTGGTGTTTAAAATGAATGTAGCTTTAGCAATGTTTCATCGGAGGGTGATTTAGTCTTCTCCTTTGGGTTGTACATTCAGCCATACTTGGCCATGAATGTTGTCGATCTACCGAGTCAGCAACCGTATTATGTGTATGCTATCTATTTATGTCAAAAAATACTATTCTTTCCCTCTTTTGGCTCTTACCCTTTGGGGTTGCATGGCGGGATGTTACATATGGTAGAAGAGCCCATGTTTACACACTAGGAGCTCTGGTGTACTTGAGCCTTCTATGTTTTGTTGTGTTTGGCATGAGCTTGTTATATTGTTTTTATAGTCTTGATTGCTTTCATGCCTTAGCATGGCATTAGTGGGTTAAGTTACAACCCCATTCTTAGAAATCATGGAGGAAATAGCCTCTTTGGCCTTACCTCACTCAATGGGACTAGAGTGCTGACCTTGGTTGAGAGTCTCCCATGGTTAAGAGTGATCACTCTCCCATGTTATAAGTTGGGGGTAGGAATGTTCTGCCTTGTGTATTGTGGGTTGAAAGTAACTTGGGTTGCCTAATTACCCTTTTTTGGATATGCTCTTCTTGTGTCTTCCTTTATGTTGCTAGTGAATGAAATGACCCTAATTGGTCATGAAATTTTCTTGTAATTCTTTCTTGTATTATAGATGTAAAGGATCAAAGTGTGTAGATGTTTGTGGATGTGGATAGATTAAAATGAATGTTTCATGCTTTCTTGCAAGTGATGTATTGTTGCTAAAATTGGTGTGATGTGATCAAAGTTTGCTTGTAACTTCTTGATGTGCTATATTTCTACATTTATTATTCTTTAGTTACAAATTGAAGTAATTGGTGTATTAATGGTGCCTTAAGCTTTCCCTTTGTAGAATTTGCATGTTTGTATGATGAATATTGGATCGGATGTAATGTATTGACTTGAGATGAAGTCTATCTTTCTCTCCTCTTCTTAGTTGTCAATAGTTGACAAGATGTTAAAATAATGGCATATGGATTTAATTAGTATGTTAAAATTGCAATAAGTAAAAGATTTAGTGAGATAGGAGTGAAGAGGACCTTATGCTTGTTATGGTTATGTATTGAAAATGATTATATGTATGAATGTGAATGTTGAGAAATAACTAGGGTTCCTCAACCAAACTCATTTAATTATGTTTCTAGTTCTCATTTTCTTGTGAAGGAATGGTATTATTGTAACTTGGGATATGATGTTGCATTATGTGTTATTATGAGATGAGAGTGTAATGGGTGTAAAATGAGATGTATATCATTATGTGAATATAGAAGTGAATGTAATGATGATTGTGAAGATGTTACTTATGTTTATGCACTAAAATAAAGATGGTAGTGATGATGCCATACATGTTCATGCATTATTGCATTATGTTGAAAGCATTGCAAGTGAATCCATGATGTTATGGGTAAATGAGTTACCCTTGTGAAAAGAGAAAATTGGTATGGATATTTCGGAATACTTATTATTGAGTAAAGTTGTATATTTTGCATCATGTTGCATAGTCATATGTGGGCTATGGTATTCGTGGGTAAGAGAAAATGTGATTGTACTCCTCGTGATGTCAACATCCAGTAATGTGCTCTTGCTAAGTGTTGTGAATAACCATTTCTTGAGATGTGTACCCATGGGATGGTGATACTGTGTACCCATCCATGGAGGGTATGTTTGGGATTATCTGTATGGGAGAAAATCATACCATCTATGTGTTTTCTTGTTGTCATCATATTGACTGCCAACCTGAGGGTTGTTGATAAGTCAATACATGGAGGGGTAGTAGCAGCAACAAAGTTCCTTGGGAGGGAATTGCATGGCATATGTATAATGGTAGTGCAAAATGGCAATGATTATTTCAACCTCCTGGGAAAGTACTCACCACTTCTATCACAAGTATGTACCTAATCGGTGTTGTGATTGATGTCAACATATCTTTGTTTTCATTGGTGTCAACTATGTCCTATTATATTACTTGTTTAGAAGATTTGTATGTTGAGGATATTAAGAAAATTGGCCTCTCTAGAAGAAACAAGTAAGGTGAAGTGCAGTATAGACAGTGAGTTGTATGCTAAAGAACAGTTCGATAGATTACTCCGCATTTCTTGCTACTTGAAGATCTTGGTCTATGGATTGGAAGTTATTCAAAGGGATATCTAAAGATGCTAAATCCCAAGTTTGAGCCTCTGTTATGAAGAATTGAGAGAGTTGCATTAACCAGAGTAAAACTTACTTTCTCTGATTATTCTGTGGTGACAGGGAGAAAATATTTTGCTCCACATTCCTCTGCATTAAAGTGTTTCGCTTTGAGGTTCTAAAGGGAAGTTTGGGATGATGATAAGTGCCTACAATTGTAATGGTTTGTGTTTTGGTGGTCCGCAAGCTATCTTTCTTTTATGATCATTGAAGGCAGTGAAGTTCATGTGCTCTGGTGTGAAGAATCTCATGAATAAAGTGGTTTGTGTTTGTGTGGTTGCTCCTGATGATTTCAATGTGCTTGTGGATTCCTCCTAATCATGTTCCTACCTTTACATTGGTCCGTGTTAAGGAAATAAGATTGTGTTTGAAGATTATTCCTAGATGACATAGCGTGCAACAAGTCTTAGCCAACTTGGTTAATTCCAATAATTGTAGAGATCCCTTGACAATTGTGGAAGCATGTTATGGCATGGAAGATTGTGTTTGAGTCCCAACTAAGGCATGGTGTGATTCGTATACATCTATACTACAATTTCTTAACATATTTTTATATTAGGTCAAGACCTATTTTGTAAATGTTTGAATGCTGACCTTGGATATTATTCCAATGGTTGATGATTGTAATGCCAACCTTGATGATCATTCCCAGGTTGATGAAGTGTATAAATACTTGTAATTGAGTCGTGGAAAAGATGTCCTTGTGCAAAAATGGGAAGATAAGGAAAAGGGTGAGAAGATAAGGCTGAGTAGGGTAGAGTAGAGGAGAGGAACTATAGTACTTCAATGTATTAATCTCAGACATGAAGAAGATGGTGATTTTGGTAGTGAGCCACCAATAGGGTTTAATAGCCCTCAATGTTTAACAACCCTTATTGTAATCTTTCTAGGTTTAGGGTTGAGGTAGTGAGCCTACTAGACCTAGCTATACTTCATGGTAGCAAGACAGTATGTTCTAGGCCCGTGGAATGACCAAGCCTGAACATCTTTTCAAAGATTGTAATATATTTTGAGAGCTAATCCTCTCCGTGGTTTTTCCCCACATTAGGATTTTCTACATAAAAATCTAGTGTGTCTTGTGTCTAATGTTGCATTTGTGTTTAAGCTTCTAACTTCATGCATTCTTTGTTTAATCATAATAAGTGCAGATAAGTGATTAATGTTTAAGTGCAAAAGTACTTGAGTTTTTGGGACAACTGATTCACCCCCCCTCTCAGTTGTCTGATGCATTTCAACAATTGGTATCAAAGCCAAGTTCCTCTGAAGAAAGTCTAATAGCTTGAGGAAGATCCAAAATGTCTTATAAGAAGGAAGCTCCGCATTTTGATGGGATGAATTATGCTCTCTGGAAGGTATGAATGAAAAGTTGAGGCCAATAATTTTACCTTCCTTATTTTGATCGTTATGCATTTTAGTTGATGACATTATCAGACTTTTAGTGACCATGGTTTCATTATGCAGACTTGATTTTACCTCCTGATTATGAAAGGACATTTATTAGACATATGTGATTTGATTTGATCATATTGCTGCTATTTTGTGATTCGACATACGAGATACATATTTGATGATGCTTGTGATGAGATTCTAGTTATTTATGTGGTGTTGACTATTTGACATGTGATTGAAAAATGCAATTTGATTTAGAATTATGTTATTGATGATTATTGTTGTTTTCTATGGCGTGAATTTAATTCTAGTTGCTTCGGCTATGATTATCATGATATGATTGACACTTGATCGAGATGTGCAGGTTTTACATTCCCAAGCCATGGGAAATTGGAGGTAGAATTCACACTATGTTATTCCCTGTGAAACTGATCCATTCCCAAGAGGGATAAGGATCACGTTTGAAAATTAAATGTGTTTTAAGTGCTTGATTTAATTTTTAATCTCTTGGCCTAGTACCCTTTGTTTAAATTAATTAATAATAAGTGTTGTATAAATTTTATTTGATTTACACCACTTGGTATTTGTTTTATTTTTTGAGGCCATTTAAAGTGGATTTATGACCCCTTTGTGAACCTTGGTGTCCCAAAAGTTACCCTAGGTGGTTACCCATGGGTCTAGGGTCAACTTGGACTATCTAACCCTTGGATTTACTCACTTTTGGTCACTCTAAACTATGGTTTAGTCAAAGTGACGAAATTTAAAATTAGGGAAGGTGAGAGATGAGTCATGCTTTGGGAAAGACTCATCTCCCTTCCCAAGGAGGACTTGGGAGGTCTCCAAGACTCCCAAGTGTGTGGGAGCTTCCTCCAAGACTCTCACACACGCGTGAGAGCATCTTGGAGGGAGATGGATCTTTGAGAGAATAAGAGGATGCCATATGGCATCCCTTATCCTTTTGGAGGTTTGAGTGGGAGTGCCACCTCACTACTTGTCCTCTCACACATGTGTGAGAGCACAAGTGGATAAGGTGAGGATTGAGAGGAAATTGGAGGATGACACTTGTCACCCTCACATTTCCTCTCCCTTGCAAGTGGCATTGGAGGGGGAAGGAGAAGGTGACAAGTGTCACCTTCTCATTGCTCAAGGCCAAATTGATGGCCTATATTATCTCCTCTTGTTGAGGAGTGTGGGGTTCTTGCATTTTGGAGGTTCTTTTCTATTTTGGAGGATTTTGGTGAAAGTTCAAGGTTTCTTGAAGATTGGAAGGTTTGGGAAAGCTTGGAGCTCTTCACCAAATGTGCTTCCATTATAGGGCTTTGAAGGTAAGCCTCTTAAGCTATGTTTTCTTCACCTTGCTTATTTAATGTAATGTGTTGTAGTTTTTGGTTGTGTTGTTGTTTTCATTGTTTTTGTGTAGGATGGGAGTATGGTGAGAGCACCTCCATTTGGAGGTAATGTTCAACTTGTTTGGGTAGGGGAAAGGAACCTCCTTGAGGTCACTCCCATATTGTGATATTTATGCCTTGAGGGCTTCTCATTGTTGTGGAGAATATTTTACAATGGCAAGAGTGCCATGGAGATTATTGTTGATCGTGATGTTAATTATAAACAAACATAGAATAAAAGTACACATTAACCCTTATTCATCTTGAAAGATACAATGAACCCATTGAATTCATGATCCCAAGTCTCCGTTGATTAGGTCTTAATCTTCTGATGTTACTCAGAGGTTGATGTGTGTTGCTGTTTCTATTTTGGGGCCTTACGTAGATCTCATCTGTAAGATAATGTTTCCTATAATGATGCTACACAGATAGTTATTTCATACAAGATATGCTTCAAATAGTGTGTCTATCTTTAAATCTTGGCATGATATTTATCCTTTTGACATGCTTTAACCTCAAATATGCTGAATATGTTCAGTTATCTATGAGATGTTTGCATATTTGTTATTGTTTGCTTAAGATTGTCAATTTTTTACAATTATGATGGTGAAATGATCTGAAATTGAAAAAAAATGAAAGAAAACCTCAAATTAATGTTGAACCTTTAGTTATTGATCCACATACACACTTGATACTATCATTAGGAGAAGAAATCAAACCATATGTTCACCAAGAGGTTCCACAGCTAGATATAGTTGATGCAAACTTTAGAGGATAATGAATGAAAATAATACATGCAAAATGATGAGCACTCCAAGGGACACAACAAATCAAAGCACATATCTAGAATTCAGACGCAGATTACTCAAGATTTATGAAGATTTGTAATCAAAATGCTCTTCTCTTTCATTAAGTATGCAAAAGACATGTACATATACAATAGCTTTGAAATGAGTCCTGAATACTTCAGCAAACAGATTTCAATTAAGTTTTGAATGTTTTAAAATGAGGCATCCCTACACCTTTTATAGAACAAGGTGAGGGAGTGATTGCAATTGATCTATGATCAGGATTTATCCATCTAAGATCTACGATTCACATTTCTCTTTGACTTTGTCAACATTATCATGTGGCACAAGTTGCCAGTTGGCAACCATCTGAAATACTTATTTTCACTAAGTACTTGATGCATGTATTCCCTTTATGTTGCATCTTCATTAGGTTCTTCATCATCATCATGATGATCATCACTTTCATCACTTTTAATATCCTCCTGATGACTATCTCTTCGTATATGGACCTGCATGGATGTCCTGATATTTTCATATGCTAGCACAATCTTTTCCAATTCTCTGCCATCTTGAGTTCTTGCTTTGGTGATGGCATGTTTATGCACCTGATATTTGCCCCAAAGGGACTCAAATTTGCTCCTCTTGCTGCTGGATGTTTCATTATAATCCTCCACTCTGACCTTTATTTTCATTACTTTATCCAGTACTTCTTCTGTCAGGTGGTTCAAAGGGTCTTCAGCCACTGGTTGGAAGTTATTATGTAGAGCTTTGATTGCAAACTCCTCATCTTGGTTTTCTATCTTCCCTTCTACCTTCCCTTCCAAGGCTTCCAAAACTTCTACCTCAAAAGACATCATATCATGCAGCTTCATGCTGATGTTTCTCAGTTTACCGTTGCATCTCTTCAGCACATCACATTCAAATCAGATGTCTTTGTACCATATATCAATCAATATGGCTGTATTGTTATTCAGTACTTGATTATTTATTAAAACCTGAGGATCAATCCTTTTGATTTCATCCAATGTGTCTAATGCTTTCTCCAATTGAAATGACCTCCTTCCGATCTCCATCTACAATTTATCTACCTTCTTCTTGGAGATGCCAAGTGAATTTCACCTCTTCAAAGAGGCTTTTATTACTTCTTCAGCTCCATCGAGTGCGGATGACATCCATTTCAACATTATTACTAATTCATGTCTCATTATGTTCAACTTGTTGACCTCCTCCTGGGAAATTGCAGTCAATGGGACTACTCTATCACTTGATGTATCATCAGGGTTAATTAACCCCTTTATATAGGCATGCAGCTGAGCAATGTGCTCTTTATGCTGCTTATTCTTCTCTTTTTCTCTTTTTACTTTCTGAATCAATGAATCTATGATATCTTTACCTTCTTAAGCCTCTTGGTCTTCATTAGCAAACCCCAAATCCACTGTGCTAATTTGTAATTCATCCAGAGTAATCTTACCTTTCTCCTTATCTACAATAAAGAGTGCTACTTGTGTCGTTCTTCTACCAGTTACAAGATCCCTTCTTATTGCAGAAGTTATTCTAGCCTTCCTCTTAGGCTTTATGAGTGTTTCTGAAAATAATGTGGATACATCAAATTCCTATATCTCTATGCCTGACTCTGCACCAATTTCTTTCTTGAGCCATTGAGGAATTGGATCCTTTGACTATTGATCTCCATCATCATCATGATGATCATCCTGATCTTCTGTATCCACCATCATGTTTGATGGGGAGGGTGATTTTCTTTTCTCCTCCTCATGATGCTCTTCATGAGGGCGATCTTTGGGTATATCCTCCTATTGAGGAACTTCTTTTTCTAGAAGGTGATCCTGTTGATCATCTGCATCTTTATCATGATCCTGATCTTTTACTTCTTCTGTGGGTATCTCATCCATTTTAGGATTTTCCTCATCTTGAGGTATGTTAGTATCCATGGATATTGCAGAATCCTTCTTTAGTGTTTCTACTTGGTCTTGCAACACATCCTGCTTCGCTCCTAAGGTAGATGTCTCTTAAACTTTGGGAGGAGGATCAACAGATGTATCCTTTTCTTCTCCTTTATCTTTTACTTCTTCTATTTTGGGTTTAGCTAATGTATCATGCTGTTGCTGACCCATATCTGGAGCTTTGCTCTCCACTTCTTTCTATTTTAGCTCTTTAATACTTTCTATTTTATCAGGTGCATCTGCCATATCCCTAGGATTTACATCTTCTTCATATGTCAAATCTATTGTTGCAAGACCTGTTTCTTGATCAATAAATGCATCTAGTCCCATTTGCTATGCAATTTTCTCTATCTGATTCCACTTGCTTCATCTCCTCTAACACTGTTTATATTGATGGAGTTCCATGAGGAGTTATTTGAGTGCCGACAGCAAGGGTTTCCATTCTTTGTGAAGCTACATCCTTCACCACCTCATCATCAGATAGGTCAACTATCTCATCTAATGAGATTCAACCACTTTGAAGTATTTTAGAGGTTTCTTTCACTTGTTCTTCTGCAAGTTCAGTTTTAAACTTTACAATGGTGGGAAGTGGAACGTTATGCTGCAATTCCTTCTTAAATACTTCTCCACCTACTCCCCTCAACATTATGGGAGTTTGTTTTATTTCACCTCTCATTGAAGTCCTTGGTTTCTTAGGTGTAGTGGCTACCACCTGAGGTGCTTTTCTTTTTCTAGTGAATGATATAGGGCCTTCCTCTTCCTCAGACTCCTCCTCTAGAGGGATATCCTCTTCTACTTCCTTATGTGAGGCTTGACCCTCCTCATATGTTTTAGTAGGTTGTGCAACTAGCCTCTAGATGTTTTTAGCCTTTTGTTTATCCGAAGGAGGCTATGCTGATGATGTTGATGCTTGTTCCGATACTGGTGCATCTTCAGCTAGCACTATCACTCTTTCAATTATAACCCCTTTGGGTTCAGTATCAATTTTCTTACCTCTTGGAGGTCTTTTTCTTTTCTCAGGAGGTGGTACTCTTTCTCCTTTAGTCTTTCTCTTCTCAATTAAGAAGTCATCATACTCATATTCAGCAATTTCTTGTCTTTTCTTCTTATTGTCCACCATGATGGCAACACCCTTTTTCTTCAGTACATTTATCTATTCATCCACCCAAGCTTGGGTTAGCTGTAATATCCTGCCTGTGAATGGATCTAAGGAGATATCCTCTTGTATAGTGAGATTTGGCGCAGAGATGGTATCATTATATATCTTTTTCTCTTCATATTCATCAGCCATTATCATTCCATCATCTTTCTTCAGTTGTGCTGGGATGGAGATGCAATCAAAGGTTTTGATTTGATTAATGGTTAACCTTTGATACCTTCTTCTTCGAGCTTTAGCTTCATCTTCACAATCTACCTAGAAGTCTTCTAGGTGCCTTCAGTGGATGGGTTTCCCCATGATCTTCTGCATCTTCCCATATGGATCATATGATCTTATCAATGGAAAAGGCTAGAAATTCATCATAGTTAGGCCAGCTATGGCTTTCTTTATATTTTTAGAATCTGGGCACATATACCAGCCCATTGTAACTAGAAACAATACTGGTGGAAGCTTGTTGTTTGCCTTATAAGCGTTTAGTATTGTGGAGATTTGTCTTAGAAACTCCATTAAGACAACCGCATCTGTAGGGTACCTTGGGAGCATGAGAGGCTCCTCCTTAAAACCTTCAATCTTGATATAGGGGAAAGTAGCAAATTGGATAAACTAGGATCCATGCCTGTATATAACTTCCTGAGCCTCCATGCTCAGTCTCTTAGTTCTGTCCTCTTCCATTGTTCTTACCAAATGCATAGAGAATGCATCATTTACCAATTTGTAATCTTGGAGGTAATTCACTCTTTATAGCTGGGGATGATGATCCCATATGTGTGCATCATTGGTTGTGCCACCAATTCTCCCAACTGTAGTCAATGCATCAAATGTACCCCTATATGCACATGAATAAACTATATATGAGGTCATATAGAAGGAACAATCTGGACCTCCTAGGTTCATCAGCTTCTCATCCAGAGCATCACTTATCATCCTGGCCCACATTGGCTTGTTATCCGTATAAAGGCACATCAGGATGACTGCATACATCCAGTCCTTAAAACTTCTAGCATCAGGCTTGTAGGAGTACAATCAACACTGAGAGGGGGGGGTGAATCAGTGTTGTGTGAATTTTTAAATCTTTTTACACACTTTAACTTTCAGAGCACAAGGAGAGAAAGATATCATTGAATTGTCAAACACATATGCACATAACTTTATCAAACACATAAACAAAACTCATGAGTAAAACATACAATCATAGAGAGATGATTAAGACACAAGAATTGCACGAGTGGAAAACCCTCCAAGGGTAGAAAAACCACTCCAGAATTGCCTCACTGGCTTAACTGAAAAACATGCCTCATTGGCAATACAAATTGTATCTAGGAGCACCAACTCCTTATGGAGCACCAACTCCAATACCAAACAGAAGCACCCACTTCCAACACTGATATACCTCACTGGTAAACAAATAGGTCTCACTGACCTACAAGCCTCACTGGCAACCACAATCACTATAAACAAAACATCAAACTTTGTGTGCAAGACATGATTGCTGTTCAATCAGATTTGCACCATTGTATACAACCTTATACCTCCTGTTTGATTTTCAAATCAAAACAAGCTTCATTCACAAATCTCTATAAACAATTTTCTCTGCAAATTAATCAGATCCATTCAACAACACTGCATATCAATCTTGTATTCTAATCCTCCATTCAACAACACTGCATATCAATCTTGTATTCTGATATGCTAAACAACACTACTTTACTCTGTATGTTTCATCTTTGTCTTGCAAGTCCCTCAATCAATGCACCTGGAAAAACAATTTTATACAGATTGAATGTCCTCACTCCTACAAAGAAAAAAATCTTTTCATATTCCTTTCCACTGCAAAAATTCATTGACCTTTCATATTTATTTCAATCTGAATATTTTGTCTTCAATGTCTTTTCATTTACTTATTCCCTGCAAACATCTCAAAAAATAATATCTCCATAAATCCATTTTCAAGAAGAAAATCTAATTTACAATGTCTTATATTTCTCTTTCAAAAATTGATCCTAATCTTAAGAAAAACTTTCTGTATCTCTTTATAAAAAACTTGATCTGTTCTTTCAATGCCCTGTCTGACTGACTTCATCTTCCATCTGTAAAACCATTCATATTCCTGCAAGAAACAATCCTTCAAAATCTCTTCCAGACTCTTCATTTCCTGTGAGCTAAAAAATAACTTTTTATATTTCCTTGCATAAAATCTTAGGATCAATTTGCACTTATCTTCTTCATTAAATCCTATTCTTTCTGCAAAGAATTTCTTCAAATCTTCCATGCATAAAAAAAACATCAAAATATTTCAACTACTCTTCATAATTTTATTAAACACTTTGCTTTAACTTTCCTCAAAAATAGAAACAAAAAAAACTTTCTTTAATCCTTTTGCTTGCCACGAAAAGATATTAAAAAAATAGAAATAAATCTTCTTAATAGAGGCTTTAAGTTTCCCACCAAATCTGCCTTTGGAAATAACTAAATATAGACTCTCAACTGCAGTTAACACCCTGTTGACGGCCACAAGCACGTCAAATATTGTGGTTGCCGCAGAAAACACAGTTTAAATAGCATTCGTTGATCTTTAAAATCACGCCCACCAAAGTTTAAATATTTACCATTGATGCTGTTTTGGCGCCCGAGCGCTCATTGCCAATAGTTTACTGTCGGTACTCCTAGGAGATGTGACCGGTCACACCAACGACTAAAAACCCTCCAAACGGTGCATAATAAGTTATTAACTTGCTATAATAAGTCAACAATGTTTTATAACATAAAGAGCATGTTTGGTTGACGGGCAGAGAGGAGCACAAAAAATGTGTTATATAAACAACACATTTGAGTTTAAGTTTCAACTAGGAGAACAAAACAAGAAGATTTTCCAACATATGTCAATAGAATCTGAGTAAATTTCTTTGCAACTATCCATAGATGAAATAACACCTGCTGTCATAAAGCAGAGATCACATCTTGCATGAATGAGAATAAACTCTAAAGATAATCTTATTTTCAAAAGAGAGCTTAGGATGTAGATTTTAGATCTCCACAAAACTTTAATACTTTAGAATAGTTGATGAATGAAAACATCCATTTCTCAATCTCTGCCTCTGTCATAATGAAATCTACTACAAACAAAGTACATCAATGCATCCCTGTTGTCCTTTGAAGCATGTGAACACTTTAAAGGAACCTGTGAACCAAGTCACCATATGACAACCAACTTTGACAATCACACACCATGTAAATCTAAATGATAAGCTTGTTCCTTTTGAAACATGATTATGATATGAACAAGGACCATCATCTGAAAACATCATTGAATATTCTAAACCAACAACCTTGCCTTGATGAACACAACTTCTAAGCATACTCTGTCCAAACATACTCTAAATTTCTTGAGATCAACCTCTTGTCCTCCTGTGGGTAAGACAATAAACTCCAACAACATGAACTTATGAAGGTCATGATTTCACACTGCATAACCATGGATGATGAATACTTGTCAATACTTGACAACTCCAAACAAATCACCTTATGACTTCACTTACCATTGAATGCCAAACCTGATCAAACAAGTCCTCATGAAATCAAACAAACTGAAGACACCTTTTTGACATCAATGACAACCTATCACCATCAATCTCCCCCTTTGTCATTGATGGAAAAACCACCTGATGCATATTTTTCTTTCTCCCCCTTTTTGACATCTGATGACAGAGACACAAAAACTATTTGCTCCCCCCGAGATCAACTCTACTGAAAAAATGTTATAGCTTGATAATTACAATCACCCTACAATATGAGAAATCTGATGACAATACCACTGTGAAGATGAAGACTAACACACTCCTTTCTGATAACATCACAAACTTTCAAAACAAACAGTTCTTTAATCAACAACCTTTTTGACCTGAAATAACAAATCTCCAAGATCTTCCATGTATTAAAGATCACAAACAAATTACTACTCAGAAATACCATTGGTAAACACTGACAAGGCTAACCAACATAACTCAACTCAACTCAACACTTATCCACTTCCTGAATTAGTCCTGAAGCAACATATCAACCTGAAGTATACCATCCATTTACTGACAGTCAACCTTCTAAACACTTTTGCAAAGAAAATCATAAACATACCAATACTCTTTGATGAACAATTTTGCAGGCAAAAATCATGAAGACTTCTCATCAATTAGTTCCCAAACATCAGATGATATGATGACTACTTTTTATAAAAACTATTCAAGTTTTCCATGATAGTAATAATTCAGTCCTGATACCACTTCAAAATTGGAGGCCACAATTTGTACATACCTTTCTGAATCATATTAATGAGGAAGATTATTAATGGAACATGTAAAACTATCACTTCAGAAAACTCCTCAATATCTCTTGATTATTTTCTTCTTTTGACACTATCTTCAAATCACCTGAAAGCTCCAAGATACATGTCATAAAACATAACTCAACAAAGTCATAGATATAATCAACAAACTGATTTCCTGATATGAACTATCATCCTGCAACCAAACTAATCTTGCACACCTTTTCTGACATGACAAAGAATGAAGACCATCTGAATAAATGAAGACTATCCTGTTGTTTCTGCACATCTATTTACAACACACTGTCAAAACTGATACATACATGACCACATCTGAAACATACTGCAATCAACAAGAATTAGTGCCTTTTGACTCTATGATACAAATCAACCAACCAATTAAGATTGTACAACCTTCACCATCAAGCTCTTCCTGTAACACCACTTTGCAAAACCAAATCCAGGTGAGAGTTCCTTGACAACATCTTAACAGAAGCATCATTACAACTTAATCATGTAAGTATCAAACAATATACAAATAGGATCAATGTCACAACATCATCAAACTTTTTGTGCAGACAGCTTTTGAACACTTTATGATCCACTAAACATGTTACTGATCATGAACACCTAACATACACTGAAACTTCATTTCAAACATTTCAGGCAAGCATGACAAACAAAACAAGTTCAACTGATCTCGTCCTGTAAATTCTTGGGGAAAAAATAGAACAAGAACAACTCCCCCTCACATTATGCTATCTGTTATGCAACAGATGAAATGACTTGTGCAAGATGCACAAGCTTAGTATTTGACTTTTCTTGACTATGTTTCTGCTTCCAAATCTTAACAGGCTCTTTCTTCCTCCAAACCTTTTCTGTCTTTTTCTTTTCCCAACCTTTCAAATTAGATGGAGCTCTTCTGCAACTAAATGCTTTGTGACCAGGAGAATTGCAATTATAACAAATTATTCTAAAATCATAATCAAATGATTGAGAATACCTTCTTAACATCCCTTGAGTATTTATATTATGCTTCCAAGCAGGATCATACCTTTTATTTATTTTACAGTTTCTTTGAATGTGACCAGCATTATTGCACTTGTAACAAACAATATCAGTATTCCTTTTCTTTCTGCAATTAACTGATTTGTGTCCAAATTTATTAGAAGTATAACAATAACCACTAAAAGAATAATTATACCTGTACATGTATGCTTGTCTTACAAGAGCACTTCTTCTGAAATTTCTTCTTCTTTGATTATGCATTTTGTTTTCAGTGGCAGTATTCAAATCAATCATCTTTCTAGGAGTCTCTCTAACTTTTGAACATTCCCCTTCTTCAAATCCTAATCCAGTTGTGTCATTATGCTGCTTCTGTTTGCCCAACAACACATGTAACTTGCTTGTGCTTTCTTCAAACTCCTGATACTTCTTAGATAAAGTCTTGAGACCATCATAATCTTTTCTGAGTTTGATAATTTCACCTTCCAGTTTTAGATTCTCAATCCTTCTAACTTCAAGGTCAGATATTGAAACATCTGCTATCCTCTTAGCTTCTTCAATTTCTGTCTTTAATCTAGCAACTAGTTTATCTGAATCATCAATATATTTCTTTAAGCTAATAACTTGACATCTAGCCTCTTCAAGATCTGTAGATACAATTTCAAGTTCTGAATGTACATTATCTTTAGATTCTCTTTCTTGTTGCAGGAGCAAATTTAGTTTCTGATTCTCTCTCTTATACTTCTTGAGCTCACTCAAAGCATATATAAGCTCTCCTTCCATATCAATTTCACAATCTTGTTCATTATAATCCTGATCATCATCACTCTGATCATCATCACTTCTAATGCTAGCTTCTTCTGAATTTGATTGGGATTGAACTTCAACTCCTTCATTTGAAAGTCTCTTTTCATTGCTACTTTCTTCACATACCAGAGTGTCCTCTTCTTTATCATTACCTTGGTAAATTCTTTTCAATCTCCTCCACATATCCTGAGCTGTAACACAATCCATAACTTTACAAATAACATCATTAGACAGAGCAGATAATATAGCCTTCTTTGCAATATCATTATATTCAAGAACTTCTTTGTTATTTGCAGAATTACCATTCTCAACTGACATAAGAACATCATATCCTAAGGAGGATAAATACACTTGCATTCTAACATACCAAACTAGAAAATTTGAACCATCAAACTGAGGAACATCTAAAAAATTTCTTTCTAACACAATATCAGACTTAACATGGAGAACATCTTTATCAACTGAATTTATATCAACATTTGAATTTGATATGGATAATATCTTTTGTGTCTTCTGACCAGAATGATGCTTAAGATTTCTCATGTGCTTATTTCTCCTGCACTTACCCATTGAACTCCACACACAGGACCTACCCAAGCTGATTAAGCTGTAGAAGGGAAACTGGCTCTGATACCAATTGTAGGAGTACAATCAACACTGAGAGGGGGGGGTGAATCAGTGTTGTGTGAATTTTTAAATCTTTTTACACACTTTAACTTTCAGAGCACAAGGAGAGAAAGATATCATTGAATTGTCAAACACATATGCACATAACTTTATCAAACACATAAACAAAACTCATGAGTAAAACATACAATCATAGAGAGATGATTAAGACACAAGAATTGCACGAGTGGAAAACCCTCCAAGGGTAGAAAAACCACTCCAGAATTGCCTCACTGGCTTAACTGAAAAACATGCCTCACTGGCAATACAAATTGTATCTAGGAGCACCAACTCCTTATGGAGCACCAACTCCAATACCAAACAGAAGCACCCACTTCCAACACTGATATACCTCACTGGTAAACAAATAGGTCTCACTGACCTACAAGCCTCACTGGCAACCACAATCACTATAAACAAAACATCAAACTTTGTGTGCAAGACATGATTGCTGTTCAATCAGATTTGCACCATTGTATACAACCTTATACCTCCTGTTTGATTTTCAAATCAAAACAAGCTTCATTCACAAATCTCTATAAACAATTTTCTCTGCAAATTAATCAGATCCATTCAACAACACTGCATATCAATCTTGTATTCTAATCCTCCATTCAACAACACTGCATATCAATCTTGTATTCTGATATGCTAAACAACACTACTTTACTCTGTATGTTTCATCTCTGTCTTGCAAGTCCCTCAATCAATGCACCTGGAAAAACAATTTTATACAGATTGAATGTCCTCACTCCTACAAAGAAAAAAATCTTTTCATATTCCTTTCCACTGCAAAAATTCATTGACCTTTCATATTTATTTCAATCTGAATATTTTGTCTTCAATGTCTTTTCATTTACTTATTCCCTGCAAACATCTCAAAAAATAATATCTCCATAAATCCATTTTCAAGAAGAAA
The DNA here is from genome assembly GCA_027924645.1 of Cunninghamia lanceolata. Classification (NCBI taxonomy): domain Eukaryota; kingdom Viridiplantae; phylum Streptophyta; class Pinopsida; order Cupressales; family Cupressaceae; genus Cunninghamia; species Cunninghamia lanceolata. Next base: position 14,456,860 of record BSBN01000972.1, on the reverse strand, counting down.
ATCTAATTTACAATGTCTTATATTTCTCTTTCAAAAATTGATCCTAATCTTAAGAAAAACTTTCTGTATCTCTTTATAAAAAACTTGATCTGTTCTTTCAATGCCCTGTCTGACTGACTTCATCTTCCATCTGTAAAACCATTCATATTCCTGCAAGAAACAATCCTTCAAAATCTCTTCCAGACTCTTCATTTCCTGTGAGCTAAAAAATAACTTTTTATATTTCCTTGCATAAAATCTTAGGATCAATTTGCACTTATCTTCTTCATTAAATCCTATTCTTTCTGCAAAGAATTTCTTCAAATCTTCCATGCATAAAAAAAACATCAAAATATTTCAACTACTCTTCATAATTTTATTAAACACTTTGCTTTAACTTTCCTCAAAAATAGAAACAAAAAAAACTTTCTTTAATCCTTTTGCTTGCCACGAAAAGATATTAAAAAAATAGAAATAAATCTTCTTAATAGAGGCTTTAAGTTTCCCACCAAATCTGCCTTTGGAAATAACTAAATATAGACTCTCAACTGCAGTTAACACCCTGTTGACGGCCACAAGCACGTCAAATATTGTGGTTGCCGCAGAAAACACAGTTTAAATAGCATTTGTTGATCTTTAAAATCGCGCCCACCAAAGTTTAAATATTTACCATTGATGCTGTTTTGGCGCCCGAGCGCTCATTGCCAATAGTTTACTGTCGGTACTCCTAGGAGATGTGACCGGTCACACCAACGACTAAAAACCCTCCAAACGGTGCATAATAAGTTATTAACTTGCTATAATAAGTCAACAATGTTTTATAACATAAAGAGCATGTTTGGTTGACGGGCAGAGAGGAGCACAAAAAATGTGTTATATAAACAACACATTTGAGTTTAAGTTTCAACTAGGAGAACAAAACAAGAAGATTTTCCAACATATGTCAAAAGAATCTGAGTAAATTTCTTTGCAACTATCCATAGATGAAATAACACCTGCTGTCATAAAGCAGAGATCACATCTTGCATGAATGAGAATAAACTCTAAAGATAATCTTATTTTCAAAAGAGAGCTTAGGATGTAGATTTTAGATCTCCACAAAACTTTAATACTTTAGAATAGTTGATGAATGAAAACATCCATTTCTCAATCTCTGCCTCTGTCATAATGAAATCTACTACAAACAAAGTACATCAATGCATCCCTGTTGTCCTTTGAAGCATGTGAACACTTTAAAGGAACCTGTGAACCAAGTCACCATATGACAACCAACTTTGACAATCACACACCATGTAAATCTAAATGATAAGCTTGTTCCTTTTGAAACATGATTATGATATGAACAAGGACCATCATCTGAAAACATCATTGAATATTCTAAACCAACAACCTTGCCTTGATGAACACAACTTCTAAGCATACTCTGTCCAAACATACTCTAAATTTCTTGAGATCAACCTCTTGTCCTCCTGTGGGTAAGACAATAAACTCCAACAACATGAACTTATGAAGGTCATGATTTCACACTGCATAACCATGGATGATGAATACTTGTCAATACTTGACAACTCCAAACAAATCACCTTATGACTTCACTTACCATTGAATGCCAAACCTGATCAAACAAGTCCTGATGACATCAAACAAACTGAAGACACCTTTTTGACATCAATGACAACCTATCACCATCAAGGCTGGCCTGTCACTCTGCTTAGTAGTGCTATCATGTACTGGTACTCATCATCAAAGTTGAATTTATATAAATGTACAAGAAGTTTAGCTACTATAGGATAAGGACTATTTTTTGCCCTCCATTGATACATTTTCTTCCTAGCAGACTTCTTGTTATTCTCATATTCTACTTCTGATTTCTTCAAATCTATGTTGGCAACTTTCCTACCCATCGACAAACTGAATGTGGCTGCAAGACCCTTGATAGAGAGATCAGCATACACTCTACCATGCTTCTCTACCCACCTGGTTTCTGGGTTATAGTTTCTTGCACATTCAATAACTAGCTCAGGGGTTTCAATGGAATAAGGGAAACCAATTGCATTCCACATCCCACATACAAAAACTACATCCAACAGGGTGCTGTTACTCTTCTCGTCACTCATCTTAGCCGACCATGCAGCCAGATTAGTATTTCCCTGGGGTGTATTTGTAATGGCTCCGTATTTGAATTAGACACCCTCAGGATGAGCAAACATCAGTTTTAGGAATTCTGCCTCTGGCTTAGCTAACCACTTGTCTGCCATGAGTGCCTGCAATGGAACAAGGCTTGTCTTACAATTTTATACCACATGCATGCATATACATTATAGTTTTATTATTCATCATGCATATTATAGTTTTTCATCATCTAGTTTATCTTGATATGCATAACTTCAAACCAGTAAACACTATGATACTTGGATATGCAAAAGATGTCAACAAGAGGGTTTCAAATTACTTACCTAATGCGCTTATCCTCTTGATTATGCTAATGATTGTTTGAAAGTGACCTTGATACTGATTCCTTTTGCTTACTTCATTCTGCTGTAAACTACGTGCGTTTGGATGTTGTTCGTCAGAGGGTTCAGAAGCTTAGTTCTCTGTTAAACTGGTTTATCTCAAGGTAAATGTAAAATGACTCGGTAAGTTCATTTTAAACCTATGCATCGGGTCACTTAGGGTAAAATTAGGGCAAATTTAATTGAAATAGCCAATTTTCTATACGAGACTTCCGGATCTTGCCAGGTGTATGTATCGGGTTTGTAGTCAGCGGGAACCACCTACCATATCTGCGGGTATTTAATGTCAAGTGGCAAGAAGAGGAGGATGATATTTTAAAATATCGGGTGATTTTTCGAATATCAAGTGATATTCAAAACATGACCATATCTCTTAATATAACCATCCGCATCCTAGCAGGGAAACATATGTCAGTATATCGGGTTATTTCCAGACCATCAGGTCATGTTATAAAAGATCATGCGATGTTCAAAATATCGGGTGATATTTTGAAAAAGGATGATGACCCTATGCATGTTTAAGTGACCTTTCTCAGAATATCATGATGATGTCATCATGATAGTGGTTTAGTCTATCGTCGAAGCACTATGACGTCATCGTCATGTTTTGTGAAAGGGTGATTTTAGGAAATATACCTCCGTGAGGTAAAATGATGATGACATCATCATCATGTTGATTTTCTTTGTTATCGAGATCAGATGATGTCATCAGGATAATGGCTTTTAGGGTGATATTTTGCGACAGGATGATATTCAAATATCGGGGTGATATTCAAATATTGGGTGATATTTAGGAATATGATCTTCGTGAGATATGATGTGATTTGACAGGTAGATATCGTTATCGCATAAAGTTGACGTCCGGATGTTCGGAGCAAATGATTTTATCGGGTGATAAATTGGATTGGGGTGATCTTTCGTAAGATGATTGATATTGAGAAATATGATCCTCCCCCTTTATGAATATCCGGCTTGACCAGGATTTTGACCATTCATAAATTTCACACCTTAAGGAATATCAGGATGATGTAAAAGGCAAACCTTCATGAAATTTAATGCACTTTCCATATATGAGGTAATGTGTATAAAATAAGAATCTTGACAAATTGACCTCATGATGATGACTTACCCCAACTTCCTATGTAGGACATCTGCATGACTTACTTTTACCAAACCACCAGAAAGCAGAAAAAACACAAGCCAAGCCAAGCAAAAAGTTGGGTCCCTGTTTTGTCAAGTTAAAATGGGGCGTGTTGTGTAACCACACAACAATTATTTGTGATATTAGAGAGTTGTGATTTTTTTGAGATTTTTGGCTTGAGGCCATGAGATTTGTATTTTTATTATTTGGTTGGGCTTTGAAGTAGAGGGGTCCATTCTCTACCCTCATCAAACTCATTTTCATGAGTTGAGTTTTGTGTTAAACCTTGGGGCTATTTTTGTGTTGTTGTGTTTGATATTTGTTATGGAATGTTGCACCTGTGTGAATCCCTACCTCCCTAGCTCAAGGGTGACCCACTTGCGGGTCTACGGTAGGGAGGAGGGCATTTCGAAGTGGCTGGGTTCTTCTTCTTTTGATTGTGTTTATTGCAGGTTTGAGTGAAGAGACGGAGTTGTTGTTAAGCTGATTTTGGGTGGCTTAATAGTATTTTCTTTGGCTGTTGAAGCCATGGCCATTGTGGCCTTTTTGTATTTTATTTTTTGTCAAAGTTGTAAGTTATTATGCCTTGGAGATGGCTATGAAAAGTATAACAATGTAAACATTCCTTTTAATTTGTTTAAAAGTTGTTATTCCCTATGTTTGTGGTGTTGGTATGTTGGAAAAAATACAATGAATACAAGCATAATTATTCTATCATTATTCTTTTCTTAGAATAGATTTCTCATTGTTGTGGAATGAAGTTGGTTGCTTACAAAAAAAAAAAAGTAGAAGTATGACTGTCTTATTATTAATTGTAAAAAAAAAGGGAAAGAGGACTGAGTTTTGTATCTGTTTGTTGTATTGAAAGTTCCCTAAAATTAGCTGCTGTTGTAAAGAAAATAGAAGTTAGATTGTGATGCATTCTTTCCCTCATATAAATTCTTTAAAAAAAAAATTATAGAGTAATCTATGTAAGTCTTGTTTCCTTTTTAAAAAAAAAAGAGAGAGAGAGAAAGTTGCTAATCTAGTTATGTTATGAAGCTGAAAGTTAATATTTTGATTTTTTTTTAACCCTAGCTATGAGAAGATTTGTATTGAGTATATATATGGGAATACATATATATGCATATATATAAATATATATATCCATTGTACCCTTATTTACTAAAATCATGTTGCTATTTAAACGTTTTATTCTGCTGTGTATATGCTGAAATGGAGAAGAAAATACAGGAATAAATTTTGAAGTATATATGTATTATATATACACTTATATATATATAATTATGCATTAGTAGGAATATGCTATTTTATAGTTATATATCTTGGCAACTGGTAAAATAGAGCTGAGTATACATATACGTATATACACACACACATATATATCTTAAACTAGAAATTAATTACCGAAATTTATTTTTTTTAAATAAAAATTAATACAGAGATCAAAGTTTGAAGGACAGACTGGTTATGGCCTAGTTCTAGGTTGAAAGTTAAATTAAAAAAAAGGAAGAAGTCTGTGGGCGGCGGTGCTGCCCACAGTAGTAAGAAATTTGGAGGTTGTGGGGAGGAGGCTCTACCTCCACCCACTCCCGCGGGTGTGGGTAGAGGCAGAACCTCCTCCCCACACCCCCTTCCCCATAACCACTGCTGGTGCTAACCCTCATAGTGGCGCTGAGACTCCCCTTAGTCTCTTCCTACTCTGAAACCCCTGCAGTCTCCGGTGTCACCATCCCCTTTGGCCACTGATCTCCACCCATCTTGTCGCCCTCTCTTGCGACCGACACCTCCCACATCACCTCTCGCCACTGCTGCTGGTGGCTCTCCTCTTAAACTTACTGCAACATAAATAAAATAAAAGTCCTACTCTTCCAACATTCTCTGTACATGTAAATAAATATATATATCCATGTATAAATTGTAAATAAATAAACAAAAAAAAATGGAATACTATTGCTATGTATACCATTGGTAAATGGAGCAGCAAGCTCTTTCCATGGCCTCCTTTGTCACAAAACCCTAACCTGCATGAGTGAGAGACAAAACAACAAAAGAAAATAAGAGAAAATAAGAAAAAGGATTAGGGCAACAAAGAAGAAAACAATAGAATAAACAATTAGGGTTCTCTAGGAGATAACACATTCAAAAAAGAAAATTAGGGCTTTTATTATTTTATGGAGCAATATTTCTTTGAGAGGTTTATGTGAGGGATTTTCAATTCTTGTTTTTAAAGGCTTTCAATTTTCTTGCCCTTGTCTTTTTAGTTCCTTTATGCATTTAAATTTGTCTTATCTTTTAATGGGGAATTGCATTTTCATTTTATTGCCTTGAGAGTTCCATTTTAATTTTTAATTTGGAGGATTATATTTTGTTGATGGGAAGAGTGTTCTCCTTTAATTTAATTCTCATTTTAACTAGGGAATTACTTTATTCCATAGTGTGATTATATTATTTTATCCTTGTAAAATTCTTTTTATCTGCTTCATTGTTATTTTACGGGGGTAGGGGAGGGAGAGTTTTTAATCCTCTCTCTTCTTTAAATTTCAAGTTCATTAATAAATGTAGTCTGAATTTACATTTATTAGTAGACTCAAATTTGAAATCCGTTTGACGCCTTGTATTAAGTACTATTTTATTTTTTTAAAATTTTAACCTTTTTATGCAAGGTCGATTTATTCGACCTTGGCATGATATTTATTTATTTTATTATTTGATTTTATATCGTTATGAATTTGGCCTTAAATTTTAATTTAACTTTTGTTCTTAAATTTTATTTAATTTCCCTATTGGAGATTTATTTTAAATTTTATTTTGCGTTTAATGAAAATGTGTTATGCTGTCGAATTTGTCCTAGATTTCTAGGGTTTTAATTTTACATTATTTTATTAATTTTTTTATTCCATTATTCCACTTTAATCACGCACCATCTTGCCATTGCTTTTACTTAATCCTTTTTTAATTTTATTTTGACCGAGTTAGAGATAGGTTCGAGACTGGTGGAATCATCTTCACCTAGGAAACTTAGGGTTCAAATTAAAATCAGTCTAACCCTAGAAGTGACACACTATGTGTCGCATACCCCCTAGACAGATTTCACCGTCGCAGTCATATTACTATGTTTACACCTTATGCGTAATACCACCAAGCATGCAAACGTGTGCGAGGGGGTTCCTAGGGATAGGTAGAAAAGTTTTCCGTAGTTCGTGTCATGACCACATGGGAAATGTGGACATGACACATGTGTTGTGTGTTGTGACCACATGGGAAATGTGGGCATGACATTTGGTATCAGAACCTAAGTTTAAACACTGGGCTTGTTTTGGGCACATTATTATTTCTGCAACTTTGATTAATTTGTGGTTACTTCATTTTTGTAGGATGCCTCCTCGACGAGTTCGGCGAGCGCAGTGCCACCGCATTCCACCCGCTGAGGTGCACATTGACTCTTCAGCTGAGGGACTAGATTAGCCAGTCTGACAGCCATAACCAGACTTAGTAGTACCACAGGTACCACTGGCCCTACCAGATTTTGGGCCACATATATTACAAGCTTTACAGGCAGTTTTAGATAGGCTTCCACAGCCATAGCAGAGCCACACGTTGAGCCACGCATAGAACCACGCATTGAGCCACGCATAGAGCCACGCGTTGAGCTACACATAGAGCCACGTGTCAAGCCCCGTGAGGATCCATGAGAGGAGCCATGTGTGGATCCACGAGCTGAGTCTTGTGTCAAGCCACGTGTGGAGCCCCGCATTGAGCTGCAAGGGGTACCATGTGTGGAGCCTTATGTTGAGATGCCAGAGACAGAGGAGGTTAGTTTGGCCAATAGGGCCCATAGCAGGAGCCCTTCATGTCATGCTAGGTATGATGAGGAAGTACGAGTAGAGCACATGGTTCACAGACCTTATGACTATTATATAGATGAGCCTATCAGGAGGCACAGAGATAGAGGGGATCCCATTAGGGATATATTGAGGCTAAACCCTCCTACATTCATCAGGACCATAGAGGGAGCTGAGGCAGAGGCCTGGCTCATCATCTTAGACAGATGCTTCGCTTTGCATCCTTACAAGGGCAACACGAAGGCTCATGTAGTAGTACCCTTGTTGCAAGATGCAACAACTACCTGGTGGCGCACTGAGGAGTGCAAGCGTCACCTTTCTTTAGACACTCTCACATGGGAGACCTTCATTGAGCACTTCAATGCGCGATACTTATCAGATCATTACAAGCAATGTCATATAGATGAGTTCCATGACCTTCAGCAGAGGGGACTTACAGTGGCACAATATGAGGGTAGATTTACTGAGTTATCCCAATATGCGGAGTATCTCCATGATGAGAAACTCATGGTGCATGAGTTTATCAGAGGACTAAACAATAGTATAGTAGGACCTATTCATATGGCAGACCCCCAGACTTTGAGTGATGCTACCAAGAAGGCATATATCATTGAGGAGATTCAGGGACAATGGTAGAGTTCACGCCCTTAGTTTTAGGATTGTGGACAACAGCAGCATCAACAGAGTTTCCGTAGACCATCACAGCCACCTCATAGGGGAGGATTCAGTTTCACACCCCTACCTCCTAGGCCCCCATAGCAGCAACAGCCACAATAGTAGTAGAGATCTAGGACACAACAGAGGGCACATGGGGGACATAATAGAGGTTGGCAGCAGTAGGGCCCGCGTAGAGATCAGAGGTAGCAGGGACCACCTGTGGGACCTGTGAGGTCACAACAGTCTTATAGGGGCTCACAAGGGTCTACTGGTAGGTTAGGGTAGCGGCAGTCGAGTAGGACTCAGACTGGATAGGTACATGATAGGGGCCCTTATTATGTTTGTGGTGGAGCATAACACCTAGATAGAGAGTGTACACAGGGTTTTATAGTAGGGGGACAACCTCATGCAGGAGGATTTGAGTAGACTGTTGGTGATATGTAGATCCCACCATATGTTCGTAGCGGTTGATAACCGCCAGACTAATTTTTATGTGTCAGTGATTGAGAAGTCAGGTATGATTGGGGGTAACCCCATTTCTATTCTCTTTGATTCTAGTGCTATTGATTCTTTCATATCTCCATCATTAGTGGAGCGTTGCAGGTTGGTGGCCTCTAGGCAGGGTGATAGGTGGGTGGTTGAGTTGGCCTTAGGGGCCAAGATGACAGTAGATGCCTTAGTCCACGACTGCGAGATTACTTTGGGACCCTTTACCACAGTATGTGACCTTAGAGTCATGACATTAGGATCTTATGATGTGGTGTTGGGTATGGATTGGCTTGTGGCTCACCAAGCCAAGTTAGATTGTCATCGAAAGATGATTAGCTGTCTAGACGATCATGGTACATCAGTTGAGATAGTGGGCATTCAGAAGCCTATAGCAGTATGTATGATATCCGCTCAGCAGCTTAAGCGCTGCATGCAGAAGGGATGTCAGATGTTCGCCATCATGGTGAGAGACAGATCAAATGATGAGCCTGAGGCATCTTTGGATTATCATCCCATCCTTAGAGAGTTTACTGATGTGTTTCCAGTAGAGTTACCGGAGATGCCACCCCAATGCGAGGTAGACTTTAACATAGACTTAGTGCCAGGTGCCGAGCCAATGTCTCGTGCACCCTACAGGATGACCACACATGAGCTCACAGAGCTCAAGTTACAGTTGGAGGACTTGCTCGAGAAGGGGCACATCCGATCGAGTGTTTCACCTTGGGATGCTCTTGTCATCTTCATGAAGAAGAAGGATGTGTCTCTTCATTTGTGCATGGACTACAGGCAGTTGAATAAGGTGATGGTGAAGAATCATTATCCTCTACCTAGGATTGACGATCTTTTCGATTAGATGCAGGGAGCCAGGGTGTTCTCTAAGATAGAATTGAAGTTCAGGTATCATCAGCTACATATCACAGAGGTGGATATCCATAAGACTACCTTCTAGACTCGATATGGCCACTATGAGTTTACGGTGGTTTCCTTCAGCTTGACAAACGCCCCTGCAGTGTTCATGAGTCTCATGAACGGGGTGTTCCATACTTATTTAGATTGGTTCATGATTATTTTCCTCGATGACATTTTGATCTATTCACAGACTGAGGAGGAGCATGAGGAGCACTTTTGTCAGGTTCTACAGTGTTTACGAGAGCATAATCTTTATGGAAAATTGGTGAAGTGTGCATTTTTCAGGACAGAGGTTCAGTAATTGGGGCATATCCTATCTGGTGATGGAATCTCAGTAGATCCATCAAAGATTAGGGCTATCAAGGATTGGCTAGCACCCACTAGTGTGACAGAGGTTAGGAGTTTTATGGGGTTAGTTAGTTATTACCGTCACTTTGTTGAGGGTTTTTCTCAGATAACGCACCCCATCACTTCCCTTCAGTGGAAAGGGAAGAGCTTTTTGTGGACTGAGTAGTGTGAGAGGGCCTTTGGGGTCCTCAAGGAGTGTCTCACCAGTGCTCCTATTTTAGCGGTTCCTGATCCTGCAGCAGATTTTATGGTTTACACAGATGCATCACTTGAGGGATTGGGAGCCATACTTATGTAGGGTGGTAGAGCGATCGTTTATGAGTCATGAAAGCTCAAGACCCATGAGATGAACTACCCCACGCATGACTTGGAGTTAGTGGCAGTTGTTCATGCTCTGATTCGTTGGAGACATTTCTTATTGGGTCATCGCTTTGAGCTCCATTTAGATCATCATAGCCTTTAGTATATCTTTACATAGCTGACTCTAAACACCCGTCAGCGGCGTTGGATGGAGTTCCTTTGCGAGTATGACTTTGATGTCCAATACATCAAAGGGAAGGAGAACATGGTTGCTAACGTATTGAGTCAGAGGCACCATGAGCTCTTGACCTTGACTTTGATTGTGGACTTGAGAGGTTGCATTATTCAGCATCTGCCAAAGGATGAGTGGTTTCTTGAGGTGCAATAGGAGACCAGTTCACAAAGGGCCCTCGTGGGCAAGGTTGCAGGGTACTCACTTAAGGCAGATGGGTTACTTCGTCATCGACAGTGCATCTATGTACCCCGCACAGGTGACCTACATATTGTAGTGTTATCAGAGGCTCACAGAGCACCATATGCAGCACATCCAAGGGTGAAGAAGATGCATGCTGGCCTACGATAGTTGTACCATTGGGCGGGTATGAGACGAGATATAGCAGAGTTTGTTGCTCGATGCCTTGAGTGCCAAAGGGTCAAGGCTGAGCATCAACATCCAACGGGTTTTCTATACCCACATGATATACCTGAGTGGAAATGGTACACCATTTCCATGGATTTTATTGTTGGTCTTCCTATGTCTTCACGTCGCCATGATGCCATCATGGTGATAGTCGACAAGTTGACCAAGGTGGCACACTTCTCACCTGTATGCATGACGTACAATGTGCCAGCAGTGGTGAGAGTATTCGTAGATGATATTGTGAGATTACATGGAGTACCTCGCCGCATTATTTCTGATAGAGATCTAGTTTTGACTTTAGCATTCTGGAGAGCCTTGTAGCAAGCATTGGGCACACATCTCAACTTTAGCTCCGCTTATCATCTTGAGACAGATGGACAGACAGAGCAGGTGAATCAGGTGTTGGAGGACATGCTTTGGATGTATGTTATGGACCATCAGTCTAGATGGGAGGAGTATCTGTATCTGGTTGAGTTTACCTACAATAATGGGCATCACAGCTCGTTGGGTATGCCTCCCTTTTAGACTTTATACGGTAGACCATGCAGAACACCATTGAGTTGGGATTGGATAGAGGATAGAGTTGCCATTGGTCTAGAGCTATTTCAAGATATGGAGCAGCAGGTCACACTGATTAGGTAGAGGCTACAAGAGGCACATGATAGATAGAAGAAGTATGCTGATGCTAAGAGGACTGATCGGAGCTTCTCAGTGGGTGACAGGGTATTCCTTAGAGTGCAACCACACAAGAGTCCTATCCATTATGGAAAGGGCTCTAAGCTTGCACCATAGTTGGTAGGACCCTTTGAGATTTTGGAGCAGATAGGACCAGTTGCCTACCGTCTAGTGTTGCCACCTAGCCTGTCACGTATCCACGATGTCTTTCATATTTCTGTATTGAGGCGATATATATCTGATTTATCTCACATACTGGACTGGAGTGCTCTACAGGTAGAGGCAGATGGGCAATTGGCTCTGGAGCCAATTCACATATTGGCTCGTCAGATGCTAGGCCTTCAAGATTAAGAGCTGGACCAGGTTAGGGTCTAGTGGGATCATTATGATGAGGTCACAACGACTTGGGAGGATGTAGCTAGTTTGAGGGCACTCTATCCTCACCTTTTTGATGACTTCTAGGAGGAAGTTTAGTCTTAGAGGGGAGGATGTGAGGCCAATTATTTTACCTTCATTATTTTGATCATTATGCATTTCAGTTGATGACATTATTAGACTTTTAGTGACCATGGTTTCATTATGTAGACTTGATTTTACCTCCTGATTATGATAGGACATTTATTAGACATATGTGATTCAATTTGATCATATTGATGCTATTTTGTGATTCGACATACAAGATACATATTTGATGATGCTTGTGATGAGATTATAGTTATTTATGTGGTGTTGACTATTTGACATGTGATTGAAAAATGCAATTTGATTCAAAATTATGTTATTGATAATTATTATTGTATTCTATGACATGAATTTAATTCTAGTTGCTTCAGCTATGATTATCATGATATGATTGACACTTGATCAAGATGTGTAGGTTTTACATTCCCAAGCCACAGAAAATTGGAGGTAGAATTCACACTATGTTATTCCCCGTGAAACCGATCCATTCCCAAGAGGGATAAGGATCACGTTTGAAAATTGAATGTGATTTAAGTGCTTGATTTAATTTTTAATCTTTTGGCCTATTACCCTTTGTTTAAATTAATTAATAATAAGTGTTGTATAAATTTTATTTGATTTACACCACTTGGTATTTGTTTTATTTTTTTAGGCCATTTAAAGTGGATTTATGACCCCTTTGTGAACCTTAGTGTCCCAAAAGTTGTCCTAGGTGGTTACCAATGGGTCTAATGTCAACTTGAACTATCAAACGCTTGGATTAACTCACTTTTGGTCACTCTAAACTATGGTTTAGTCAAAATGACGAAATTTAAAATTAGGGAAGGTGGGAGATGAGTCATGCTTTGGGAAAGACTCATCTCCCTTCCCAAAGTTTGGGAATCCCTTCCCAAGGAGGACTTGGGAGGTCTCTAAGACTCCCAAGTGTGTGGGAGCTTCCTCCAAGACTCTCACACATGTGTGAGAGCATCTTGGAGGGAGATGGATCTTTGAGAGAATAAGAGGATGCCATATGGCATCCCTTATCTTCTTGGAGCTTTGAATGGGAATGCCACATCACCACTTGTCCTCTCACACATGTGTGAGAGCACAAGTGGGTAAGGTGAGGATTGAGAGGGAATTGGAGGATGACACTTGTCACCCTCACACTTCCTCTCCCTTGCAAGTGGCATTGGAGGGGGAAGGAGAGGGTGACAAGTGTCACCTTTTCATTCCTCAAGGACAAATTGATGGCCTATATTATCTCCTCTTGTTGAGGAGTGTGGGGTTCTTACATTTTGGAGGTTCTTTTCTATTTTGGAGGAGTTTGGGGAAAGTTAGAGGTTTCTTGAAGATTGGAAGGTTTGGGAAAGCTTGGAGCTCTTCACCAAATGTGTTTCCATTATAAGGCTTTGAAGGTAAGCCTCTTAAGCTATGTTTTCTTCACCTTGCTTATTTAATGTGATGTGTTGTAGTTTTTGGTTGTGTTTTTGTTTTCATTATTTTTATGTGGGATGGGAGTATGGTGAGAGCACCTCCATTTGGAGGTAATGCTCAACTTGTTTGGGTAGGGGAAAGGAATCTCCTTGAGGTCACTCCCATATTGTGATATTTATGCCTTGAGGGCTTCTCATTGTTGTGGATAATATTTTACAATGGCAAGCGTGCCATGGAGATTATTTGTGATATTGGAGAGTTGTGATTTTTTTGAGATTTTTGGCTTGAGGCCATGAGATTGGTATTTTTATTATTTGGGTGGGCTTTGAAGTAGAGGGGTCCATTCCCTACCCTCATCAAACTCATTTTCATGAGTTGAGTTTTGTGTTAAACCTTGGGGTTGTTTTTGTGTTGTTGTGTTTGATATTTGTTGTAGAATATTGCACTTGTGTGAATCCCTACCTCCCTAGCTTAGGGGTGACCCACTTGCGGGTCTACAGTAGGGAGGAGGGCATTTTAAGGTGGCTGGGTTGTTCTTCGTTTGGTTGTGTTTATTACAGGTTTGAGTGAAGAGAGGGAGCTGTTGTTAAGCTCATTTTGGGTGGCTTAGTAGTATTTTCTTTGGCTGTTGAAGCCATGGCCATTGTGGCCTTTTTGTATTTTATTTTCTGTCAAAGTTTTAAGTTATTATGCCTTGGAGATGGCTATGAAAAGTATCACAATGTAAACATTCCTTTTAATTTATTTAAAAGTTGTTATTCCCTATGTTTGTGGTGTTGGTATGTTGGAAACATGCAATTAATACAAGCATAATTATTCTATCATTATTCTTTTCTAAGAATAGATTTCTCATTGTTGTGGAACGAAGTTGGTTGCTTACAAAAAAAAGAAAAAGTAGAAGTATAACTATCTTATTATTAATTGCAAAAAAAAAAGGAAAGAGGACTGAGTTTTGTATCTGTTTGTTGTATTGAAAGTTCCCTAAAATTAGCTGCTGTTGTAAAGAAAATAGAAGTTAGATCATGATGCATTCTCTCCCTCATATAAATTCTTTAAAAAAAAAATTTATAGAGTAATCTATGTAAGTCATGTTTCCTTTAAAAAAAAGAGAGATAAATTTGCTGATCTAGTTATGTTATGAAGCTGAAAGTTAATATTCTGATTGTTTTTTTAGCCCTAGCTATGAGAAGATTTGTGTATATATATATATATATATATATATATATATATATATATATATATATATATATATGGGAATACATATATATACATATATATAAATATATATATCCATTGTACCCTTATTTACTAAAATCATGTTGCTATTTAAACATTTTATTCTGCTGTGTATATGCTGAAATGGAGAAGAAAATACAGGAATAAGTTTTGAAGTATATATGTATTATATATACACTTATATATATATGTGCATATAGTATATATGTAATTATGCGTTAGTAGGAATATGCTATTTTATAGTTATATATCTTGGCAACTGGTAAAATAGAGTTGAGTATACATATACGTACACACACACACAGATATATATATCTTAAACCAGAAATTAATTACAAAAATTTATTTTTTTAAAAAAAAAATTAATACAAAGATTGAAGTTTGAAGGATGGACTGGTTATGGCCTAGTTCTAGGTTGGAAGTTAAATAAAAAAAAAGGAAGAAGTTTGTGGGCGGTGGCGCCGAGACTCCCCTCAGCCTCTTCCTACTCCAAAACCCCCATAGTCTCTGGTGTCACCATCCCCTTTGGCCACTGATCTCTGCCCAGCCCGTCGCCCTCTCCCACGACCGACACCTCCCATGCCACCTCTCGCTGCCGCCACTGGTGGCCCTCCTCTTAAACTTTATGCAACATAAATAATATAAAAGTCCTACTCTTCCAGCATTCTCTATACATGTAAATAAATATATATATCCGTGTATAAATTGTAAATAAATAAACAAAAAAAATGGAATGCTATTGCTGTGTATACCACTGGTAAATTGAGCAGCAAGGTCCTTCCATGGCCTCCTTTGTCACAAAACCCTAACTTGCATGAGTGAGAGAGAAAACAACAAAAGAAAATAAGATTAAATAAGAAAAGGATTAGGGCAACAAAGAAGAAAACAATAGAATAAACAATTAGGGTTCTCTAGGAGATAACACATTCAATAAAGAAAAATAGGGCTTTTATTATTTTATGGAGCAATATTTCTTTGAGAAGTTTATGTGAGGGATTTTCAATTCTTGTTTTTAAAGGCTTTCAATTTTCTTGCCCTTGTCTTTTTAGTTTCTTTATGCATTTAAATTTGTCTTATCTTTTAATGGGGAATTGCATTTTCATTTTATTGCCTTGAGAGTTCCATTTTAATTTTTAATTTGGAGGATTATATTTTGTTGATGGGAAGAGTGTTCTTTAATTTAATTTTTATTTTAACTAGGGAATTACTTTATTCCACAGCATGATTATATTATTTTATCCTTGTAAAATTCTTTTTATCTGCTTAATTATTATTTTTAGGGGGGGAAGAGAGTTTTTAATCTTCTCTCTTCTTTAAATTCTGAGTTCATTAATAAATGTAGTCCAAATTTACATTTATTAGTAGACTCAAATTTGAAATCCATTTGATGCCTTGTCATTAATTACTATTTTATTTTTTTTGAAATTTTAACCTTTTTATGCAAGGTCGATTTATTCGACCTTGGCATGCTATTTATTTATTTTATTATTTGATTTTATATTGTTATGAATTTGGCCTTAAATTTTAGTTTAACTTTTGTTCTTAAATTTTATTTAATTTCCCTATTAGAGATTTATTTTAAATTTTATTTTGCGTTTAATGAAAACATGTTATGCTGTTGAATTTTTCCTAGATTTCTAGGGTTTTAATTTTACATTATTTTATTAATTTTTTTATTCCATCATTCCACTTTAATCACGCACCATCTTGCCATTGTTTTTACTTAATGCTTTTTTGATTTTATTTTGACCAGTTAGAGATAGGTTTGAGACTGGCAGAATCATCTTCACCTAGGAAACTTAGGGTTCAAATTAAAATTAGTCTAACCCTAGCAGTGACACACTACGTGTTGCATAACCCCTAGATGACTTTCACCATCGCGGTCATATTACCATGTTTACACCTTATGCATAATGCCACTGAGCATGTAGACGCGTGCGAGGGGCTTCCTAGGGATAGGTAGAAAAGTTTTTCGTAGTTCGTGTCATGACCACATGGTAAATGTAGACATGACATGTGTGTTGTGTGTTGTGACCGCATGGGAAATGTGGGCATGAGAAAAGTCATCTTCTTTATCTTGGTTACAAAGTATGGAAAGCTACAGAAACAAAATACACCTTGCCTCAAAATGGTTTGATGACTGAAGACAAAATCAAGGAATATGAAGTGGATGTTAAAGCAAAAGATGCTCTACTAAGTTCATTGAATGAATCAGTACTGACAAAAGTTGTGGATCTTGAAATTGCAAATGAGTTATGGGAAAAGCTGAAAAATCTATATGAGGAAGATGATTCTATGAAGGAGGCTAAGCTATAAATTTTGAAAGTGAAATATGAAAGTTTGAAGATGAAAACATAATAGCCTTTATGAAAAGAGTTGATGAACTTATCACCAGAATAAAAGGTATGCAGAGAACTCTCAGTGATAAGGAAGTTGTGATGAAAATTCTTAGATCACTACCAAAGTCCTACAGTCACAAGGTAGCTGCAATTGAAGAATTTATGCAAGTAAAAGCTATTGACAGAGATCAGTTGCTTGGTAAGCTTACTGCCTTTGAAATGAGAGAGTTTGGTGATGCCCTACCAAAAGTAGAGACTGCCTTCAAAGATAGTACTTCTGGGAAAACCTCTAGATCAGAAAAGTGCAAGGTAGAATCTAATGATGAGTTTGATGAAATTGAAGCCAACTTTGTGGATAGACTATAAAGGGCACTCGATAAGTTCAAAGGTAAATTACCTTTTAAATGTTTTTCCTATGGTAAAGTAGGCCACTTTGCTTCCAGATGTCTTGAAAGAATTGAAAGAAATAGGAAAAGATATGAGAATAGACCTAGGATCTAAAAGAAATGTTATTATGTTGAAGATTTTGATGATGATGAAGGAGTATAAGATAATGGTGAACCAAATAATGTTAGTACTTCTGGTAATGAATGCTTTTTTATTGCTATTAAAGAAGAACCTGTGTCTACTAATCCTGCTAGCTGTGTGAAGAAAGAAAAACTAGTGGAAAGTGCCTTGGCTGCTTAGGTTGTTGAAGACAAAGATGAATGGGTTATTGATAGTGGCTTGTCTAACCACATGACTGGTGACAAAAGTAAGTTTGTGAGTTTGGAAAGATATGATGGTGGACTTGTTGATGATTTTTTTTTACACACTCATAACAAAAGTTAAAATTCATTAATGAACCTAACTATCTTGAAAGATATGAAGAAATCAACTAAGATTACTTAATCCCAAGTTTCCTTATTGGTCAGGTCTTGACCAATTGGACCGTTCAGTAGGTTATTATGAATCTGTAATATGCAAGGGGCCTTACGTGATTTAAAGTGGGTTTGTGACTTACTGGACTCTTATTATGCAAACTAATACAAATATCAACTTTCTAATCATTCATTTGCATAAAATCATTACTATACCTCAAAGATTTATATGATTTATATTCAAACATGCTTTGCTTTTCAACTATTTATGAAGATTATCAAATATCAACTTATTGCTCTTAAACTCTTCAAATGTTAGATAATCTCCTTTAGATTTCAACGCTTAAGCTAAGTATTTCAAAGTTGCTAGGAAAAGTTAGAGAAATTTAAATTCACCATCATTCACTACGGGATCTAAACATTCTATTATGCACACAGTAAGAAATACAACAGATTCAATTAAACCAACAGACTAAATTGTTAAATGCAAATATCCTGAGTATTTTCACAAATATTGCAATAAAGATTGTGAGCTTTAAGAGAAATTATTTTAAATGCAAGGAAGAGCTAGAAGACACTTAGAAAATAGACGCAGACTTCCAGATTCACTTATATTCAAAACATAGTCATACAAGATTTATAATGTAGGAATGACTCTTAGCTTTATTAATCAAATATACCAAAAACTTACAGTGCTTTACAGATACATTAATAAAGCTGGACATTCCATGCATTCCTTAATGCAGACAATAGGTGACCTCCTCTAAACTAAAATATTCTACTCCAAAATTCTTAGAAAGAATTTACAATTTCTAGCTAAATGCTAAAAATCCTTGTGTAAATAATATACAAGTAGCAACGCTTCTTATATAGAATTTGAATTCCCTCCCTTGCTACGGTTACAACCTCCACTCTACAGTTACAACCACTATTCTACGGTTAAGATCCTTTTATTACTGACCAATGTTGTGCCTTCATTCCATAATTGTGTGTCAATCCACTACTTGGCATCTTCTCCTCTCAAAGGATGCTCTTGGAATCTCTCATAAATAATATTCCCATTTTAGGTGACCCTTTCCCACCATGGATCTTCATTTGATTTCCTCTCAAAATTCTTTGCTCCTAAAATTGGATTTCCTCCTCCATGATGTCATCGCCATCAAGTTTTAGCTCCTTCTTCAACTGCAAACCTACAAAAACAGATAAGCAATAAGTATCATCATTTAATAAATCTACAGGAAGAAAAACAACTACCAAATCTAGTCATGACTATGTGAACACATCAATTGGGCCCTGAATCTGTGAAAATCATGAGTCAAAAATGCATATACAATGCTAAAACCAGTCGAGTCAACCATTGTTGACTAGAAACATGCATTTAGGCTTCAAAATCGACCTCAAAATTCCAATCGCTTAGTTTTCCCGCCCATTTCTTTGTTTAAATATTTGTATATTGCAATGTATGTAAATTATATACAAGCTGGATGCATACATCGATCTAACTCTTCTTAACCTTCCTTCACATCCATAGAATGTATAAGTGCATTTGTATCTTTTAGATATTCAACTCAGACGTGATACAAACACTTGAATCTGACTTCAGATTCATTTGGATTCTAGCTTGTATATATCGAAAGCAATGTATGTAAAAATATACAATCTAGAATTTACAATGAATTAACATTGTTTGATAACTCCATTAAGTCCGTGTTATATATAGCGCTTTGTATATTTGCTTGTATGTTGAAATATACAAGCTCGAAATGTACAATGATTTAACATTGTTTGAAAACTCCTTTAAGTCTGTGGGATGTACATTTCGATGTATATTTACTCTGTATGCCTCGCAGTGATCAAACATACAAACCCCAAATATACATAGATTTAATGCAAATTCACCCTCCTTTCAAGTCCGCGGCTTGTACATAACCCTTGTATCTTCCGATATACATTTGGGTTTGATACAAGCATTAAATTAGTTTTGATTTTCCTTTGATTCTACCATGTATAAGTGCAATGTATATCGTCTTGTATATAAAAATATACAAGCCCGATATACATTGAATTAACTCTGTTTCATGAAATTTCGGCTCTAGGCAATGTATATCCACTTTGTATGTTTCAGGATGTATGTATATCAAAACATACGTACAAAGGCTTAATCCAAATTTATAAATGCTTCGGGTCCAGCCAATGTATAAAACACTTGTATCTTTTAGATATTCAATTTGGGTTTGATACAAGCATTAAATCAGATCATATTTCATTTGGATTCCGGCCCTTGTATAAGCTGTTGTATATCGTAATGTATATGTAAATATACAAGCCAGAATTATACAAGGGCTTAACGCCACTTCAAAAAAACTTTTTAAATCCGCATTGTATATCGGGCCTTGTATACTACGAAACCCTCTTTTCAAATCCACGGATATACAATGAATTAACCATATTTAAAACCCTTTTCATGTCCGCCATTGCATATTTGCATTGTATGTTTGATTCTAACATACCAGCCTATAGATATACAACAAATTAACCGTGCTTCATAAGATTTGAATTCCGCGCGATGTATATTGCCAATGTATATTTTACCTTGTATATTTTGACCTGCCAAAACATACAACGTGAGATACATGCAACAGAACTCAGACATCAATTTATTTAAACCTAAAACCACTTTGGCTCCATCCTGTATGTGTGCATAGAACCTTTATCGAAAATGCATACAAGGAAAAAAGATATACAATTGCCCTTGTATATGAAAGCGATGTATAAAGGGCAATGTATGTAACATTACAATGACCCAACATGCAAACAAATAATGCATATGCAATTTGATAGCCCATGCAACTAAGTACAAAAACAAAATCCTTTGCATATACAAACGACCCTGTATATGCAAAGCAATATACAAACCTGAATGTACATTTTACCAAAATGATCATAACTTGCAAAATATGGTGAGTTTTAAGATGGTTCAAAAAGCAACCCTAGCTCATTTTTCACAAGGAATCCAACCATATTATGCACTGGTACTAAAAGTGCATTTTTTTCTCTATTTTTAACAAAGTTTGCAATTTTCACTCTCTTTTCTCTTTTACCGCCAAACAAAACAACACACACAAAAGTAAAAGCAACAGCCACAGCAGGGGTCCTCATTTTGCTAAGGAGTAAAATGGGGCATGTTGTGAACATCACAACAAGACTGGTTAGGTTTGGAGATGATAGAATTGGTAAGATTTGTGGAAAAGGATCTATTTCTTTTGATGGAAAGCATAATATTGAAGATGTCCTATATGTGAAAGGATTAAAGCATAATCTTTTGAGTGTGGGTCAGATGTGTGACAAAGGTTATGACTTAAGATTCAAGGAAAATGGATGCAAGATCAAGGAAAGCTCTGGAATAGTCATTACAACTTGTAAGAAGACCAGAGGTAATATCTATCACTTGAAAGGAACTGATTATTGTTTTGTTGGCTTAGACTGATGAAAGTTGTCTATGGCATAGAAGGTTGTGTCACATCAATTTTGATAACATTATGAAGATAAGTACTACACAGGTTATTAGAGATTTGCCTAAGCTTGTGAAGCCTGCTAATCCTATTTGCAAGGAGTGTCAATTTGGAAAACAAACAAGAACAAGTTTCAAAAGCAAGGACCAATCAGTTGATGGACTACTGGAACTAGTGCATACAGACTTGTGTGGACCTACCAAAGTAAGAAGTCTACAAGGAGACATGTATTTTATGTTGCTTATTGATGATTATTCTAGAATGACTTGGGTTACCTTTTTGAAAGAAAAATCAGAAGCTCTAGATAAGTTCAAGGCATTTAAGGCAATGGTTGAAAATAAGCTAGATTTGAAGATCAAATGTTTAAGGTTTGATAGAGGAGGAGAGTTCACATCAAATGAATTCAATTTATTTTGTGAAGAACATGGGATAAAGAGACAGTTATCTGCACCTAGAACTCCACAACAAAATGGAGTCATTGAAAAGAAGAACATAACAGTTCAAGAAGCTGCTAGAACCATGATGACGGAATTTGATCTTCTAGAAGTATATTGGAGAGAGGCAATTCACACTGCTGTATATATCCTAAATAGAGTCCAAGTCAAATGTAATAGTTCTAAGACTTCGTATGAATTATGGTACAGTAAAGTTCCTACTATGAAATATCTCAAATTTTTTGGTAGCAAATGTTATATCAAAAGAGAAGAAGATCTAGGCAAGTTTGATGCTAGGTATGATGAAGGAATCTTCCTTGGTTAATCAACCAAGAGCAAGGCCTACTAGTGTTATAATAAGAGGATGAATAAGATCATTGAGAGTGCAAATGTCAAAGTTGATGAAATCAAGGAAAGGTCTCCAAAATCAAGTGGATATGAATTAGATAAACTAGATGTTTCAGAAGTGGTACAACATGAAGACAACTCAGATGAAGAAGATAAAGCTCTAGAAAGTGCTACCAAGACACCAAGGTATGTAAAACTTAATCATTCTAAAGATAAAATCATAGGAGATAAGAGTAAAGGAATCCTAACCAGAAGAAGAGCTATAGAAGAACAAGTAAATTTATGTCTAATTTCCAAGATTGAACCTAAGACTGTGAATGAAGCTTGCAATGATGAGAAATGGGTAAAGGCTATGAAAGAAGAATTGAAGTAGATAGAGAAGAATCAGACCTAGGATCTTGTTCCTAGACCAGCAGATAAAAATGTAATTGGTACCAAGTGAGTTTTCAGAAACAAGATGAATGAGAATGGTGAAGTAGTAAGGAACAAAGCAAGGTTGGTATGCAAAGGATACTCTCTAGTTGAAGGAATAGATTTTGAGGAAACATTTGCACTAGTGGCAAGGATTTAAGCTATAAGAATGTTTATGGAATTTGCAGCCTACAAAGATTTTAAGGTATATCAGATGGATGTAAAGTTTGCATTCTTGAATGGAGAGTTGGAAGAAGAAGCCTATATTGAACAACTAGAAGGATTCCAATCATCACATCAGGGTGACATGGTATCTAGATTGAAGAAGGCATTGTATGGGTTAAAACAAGCCCCTAGAGCTTGGTATGCTAGGTTAGATAAGTATTTGATATAGTTAGGATTCACAAAGGGTACCACCAACATCAATCTCTATTTCAAGATCAATAATGAACAAATCCTAGTAGTTGTAGTCTTTGTTGATGACATTATCTTTGGAGGAAATGAAGGTATGTGCACAGTTTTTGTTGGAGAAATGCAAAGTGAATTTGAAATGTCCATGTTTGGTGAGATGAATTTCTTTTTAGGTCTACAAATAAATCAATCAGATAAAGGTATCTTCATTTCTCAATCTAAATATGTGAAAGAGTTGTTAAAGAAGTTTGGGATGGAAGACTCTAAATTGGTAAATACTCCCATGATAACTGGTTGTAAGTTGAGCAAAAATGATGATTCACCTATGGCAGATCAGAAAAGGTATAGATCAATGATTGGAGGATTACTTTATCTGACTCAAACTAGACCTAACATAATGCATGTAGCTTGTCTTGTGGGAAAATTTCAAGTAGAGCCTAAGGAGTCACATGTGATGGCAGTCAAGAGAATTCTAAGATATTTGAAAGGCACAATGGATTATAGTTTGTGGTATCCAAGGGACAATGATTTCACTCTCAGTGCATACACTGATGTAGATTGGGCAAGAGATGTAGATGAAAGAAAAAGTACAAGTGGAGGTGCATTCTTTTTGGGAAAAAGGCTGGTATCTTGGATAAGAAAAAAACAAGACTCAATATCTCTGTCCACTGCAGAAACAGAATATATTGCAGCAACATGTAGTTGTACTCAAGTGTTGTGGATGAAGCAGATATTGTAGGACATCAGAGTTGTGTATGAAGATCCAATTGCAAACATTTGTGACACTACAAGTGCCATAAACATATCAAAGAATCTAGCAATGCATTCAAGGACAAAGCACATAGACAAAGCACATATCCATAAGATATCACTTTCTGAGGGAAAAAGTGATAGAGAATGAAGTCAAGTTAAAATATGTATCTACAAAAGACCAAATTGCAAACATCTTCACCAAACCTCTACCTAAGGATACTTTTGAGTATCTCAGAGAAAAGTTAGGGGTTGTTGCCCCTCCTTATCTAAAATAAGATGCACAAGAGTGCATTAGTTCAGTGGTTCTTAGAGTTCCTTCTTCAGATCTAGATTGATGTTTTTAAGGCTACTTATCAGGGGGAGTAGTTAGAGAGGTCAAAAGAGAAATTGAATTAGAGCAGAAGAATAAAAGTATGTGCCCTTTGACAATGATGTCAAAGTGGGAGAGAAGTCATGTGAAAAACTTAGAAGGAAAGAGTACAGATGTATAAAGAGATAGGGGGAGAATCTTGTCTTGATGGTTGTTGCAATTTTCACATCATATGTTGCCATCAATGACAAAGGGGGAGATTGTTGCAAGTATGTGCCTAATCGGTGTTGTCATTGATGTCAACATATCTTTGTTTTCATTGGTTTCAACTATGTCCTATTCTATTACTTGTTTAGAAGCTTTGTATGTTGAGGATATTGAGAAAATTGGCCTCTTCAGAAGAAACAAGTAAGTTGTAGTGAAGTGCAGTATAGACAGTGAGTTGTATGCTGAAGAATAGTCTGGTAGATTACTCCGCATTTATTGATGATTGAAGATCTTGGTCTACAGATTGGAAGTTATTTAAAGGGATGTTTGAAGATGCTAAATCTTGAGTTTGAGCCTCGAGTGTGAAGAATTGAGAGAGTTGCATTCACAAGAGTAAAACTTGCTTTCTCTGATTATTTTCTGGTGACAGGAAGAAAGTATTTTGCTCCGCATTCCTCCGCATTAAGGTGTTTTGCTCTGCGGTTCTAAAGGGAAGTCTGGGATGATGATAAGTACCTACAATTACAATGGTTTGTTTTTTAGTGGTCCGCAATCTATATTTCTTTTATGATAGTTGAATATAGTGAAGAATCTCATGAATAAAGTGGTTTGTGTTTGTGCGGTTTCTCTTGATGATTTCAACGTGCTTATGGATTTCTCCTGATCATGTTCCTACCTTTACATTGGTCAGTGTTAAGGAAATGAGATCATGTTTCAAGATTATTCCCAGATAACGTAGCGTGCAACTAGTCTTAGCCGACTTGGTTAATTCTAGTAATTGTGGAGATCCCTTAAAGATTGTGGAAGTGTGTTATGGCATGGAAGATCATGTTTGAGTCCTAGCTAAGGTGTGGTGTGATCCAGATACATCTATACTACAATTCCTTAGCATATTTTTGTATTAGGTCAAGACCTATTTTGTAAATGTTTGAATGCCGACCTTGGAGATTGTTCCAATGGTTGATGGTTGTAATGCCGACCTTGATGATCATTCCAAGGTTGATGAAGTATATAAATACTTGTAATTGAGTCATGGAAAAGATGTCCTTATGCAAAAATGGGGAGATAAGGATAAGGGCGAGAAGATAAGGTAGAGCAGGGCATAGCAGAGAAACTATTGTACTTCAATGTATTAACCTCAGACATGAAGAAGATGGTGATTTTGGCAGTGATCCTAGAAGTGAGCTGCTAGTAGGGTTTAACAACCCTTATTATAATCTTTCTAGGTTTAGGGTTGAGGCAGTGAGCTTACTAGACCTAGCTGTACTTCATGGCAGTGAGCCAGTATGTTCTAGGCCCATGGAGTGAACAACCCTGAACATCATTTTTCAAAGATTGCAATATATTTTGAGAGTTAATCCTCTTCATGGTTTTTCCCCACCTTAGGGTTTTCCACACAAAAATCTGGTGTCTCTTGTGTTTAATGTTGCATCTATGTTTAAGCTTCTGACTTCATGCATTCTTTGTTTAATCATAATAAGTGCAGATAAGTGATTAATGTTTAAGTACATAAGTGTTTGAGTTTTTTGGACAATTGATTCATCCCCGCTCTCAGTTTTCTGGTGTATTTCAACAACTTCCCCTTATTAATGGTCTAGATACTTGGTTCATACAGTGTTAGCCTAATCTGTACAGTTCTTGAGGATGGCATTAGCTTATGGTATGAGTATTGGGGACAACTATGATCTTACCCTGATGTGATTCTATATGAGCTCCAACATGTACAAATTGATGTGATCCCATGCTATGAGGTATTTCATATTTCTTGTGTTTTGACACGATGCCTTAGATACGATGCCACACCCCACTAATGTTCTGACACAGTGATGGTGATGATGTCATGTCACTGATGGTAGCAAGCTAAGCTCAAGGACATGATTCCCATGTACATAGATACGTGGAGGTGTAGTATATATGATGTGTTCCTACTTATGCAGAGAGGAGTGGTTGCTCACACAGAGTAGAGAGTTCGCTCAAGATTGCCTCGATTCTGATTGGTTGGCATGCGAGTGGAATCTAGCCATGTGCACCTCTAGCTTGGTGTGTTGCCACGCATGCTTTCTCTATGGGTACACACTATGCGGGATGTTCCTATGAGTACTACATTTCCATACAGTATATGGCCATTACATGCTTTCTCTACTTGGTATATACCATGCACGGTCACGCTGCATGAGGTATGTGACCTAGGAATTTTGGCACAATACCTTTCCATGTGAGGTTGCGTGAGTTGGCCACACCCACAGGAAGGATAGTGGAGACAATCACGCTTGTTTTTTCATTCCTCGTGTGGTGACTAGCGATAGTCACATAGTGTTGTAATGTGTATATTTCGAAGATTGTGAATCTTCCTTCCAGTTATTGGTGACTTTTACTTTGCTTGTGTGCACCAACACTTTGGTTTATCTTGCTTGTATTGGTTTAGCCATGGATGATTTTCTTGGTATACAACTCTTGTGGTTACATTTGATTTATTATTGAAGATTAGTGCATTTTTTTCTTATTTTACTATTGGAATTGAGATTTACTCTTGCTTATTTATATTTTGGTGGCTAAACTCATTGACTTTTCTATTTTTGAATGCTAGTCTTGTGTTGTGATGTGATTCCTCATCGAGTATGGTGAGATCCACTCGTTTGAGTGTATACGAGGAAGTAGACGCAAGGAAACCCTTAAGGATGGGGGTATGTGTGAGCTATTCTAAGCTCTAATTTACTACCTTCCTATTGTTTGACCATCTCTTGGAGGCTAAAACCCTTACACAAACAAGAGATATGTCATTGTGGCTTATATGGAAGGGCTCACTAGGTGGGTCAATACCGTCAAGACACATGGTTATGGACTCATGGATATAATTGGATATGAATGGAACTACGACTTCCACATGAACCCCTAATGTAGCCTTGTGATGTGAATGAGTATGTATGTATATGTGGCTTGTACAAATTGTCATGTTTGTGGTTGCATATTAAAAATATAGAAGAGAACAAAAAAATTGCATCATTATGCCTTCAAAAGTGACAAACTATTGCATTATATGTAAAGAGATGTCATGCATGCTATGAAATCAAAGGTTACAATTATGTATATGTGAGTTTGTGTGCTCCATTTTTGAGATAAATGCATATAAAAGTTAGAGAATTGAAAATTTTATGTCTTGAAAGTGTAATTTCCTGCAAATTATGAGAAAATTATGTGATTTATGCTAGCGTAAATGTGAAAATTGGTGGTTGTGAGCAACTAATTGGGTGTTTGAGATAATGATTCTTTCAAGGAATTGAATGTTATGGCACCATTCTTTATTCTAATTGGAGAAAATTGTTATATGCTAATGTATATCTTATATGAAATTGAGTGCCTTGCCTCTTCTTTATTGGGTACTAGGACATATTACACATAATTGTGTATATTGAAATGAATGTGACACACTGAATTTTATATTTATATTGAATTTCATGGACTAATGTGTGCTATGGCTACATCTTAGCATATTACAGGCTTCCAGGAGTAAGCCTAGTCCTAGGGGGTAGGATGTAACAACCCCGTGTTTGCATTTTGGTTGTTGCTTTTCCTTGATGGATTCCAATACTATTATGATGTTGACATGATTAGTTATTATGCTGGATTACATGCTTATATGTTTATATACTATTATCATTGCTTTTGTATGATTATGGACAGGAAAGGGATGATACTGTAACACTCGTATCCAAGAGGCTTACGATGTCATGACCCTCTTCCTAATGTCCATTGATGCTTCGACTATTATATGATATATGTATGCAGATATTTGTAATGTGTTTCGGAGTGATGTATGTACTAGGTATTGACTCCACCTAGATTCACAGGCCTGAGCATACTCTTATTCCCTGATGGTGGTTACTAGAGATAGTCATAGGCCAAACATTCCCTAGCCTAGCCCACTACACCTAGTTAGTGCAGGGATTCTGTGATATGTGTTTGCCTTTCGGTTACCCTGCGGTAATGTCTGGATTGACCATCAAGTCTTATGTAGTTTGCCAATATTGGTTGTTGAGGTATCCTGTTATGGATTGTCAGTATTTAAATTATGGTTTTGCATTAATTTATTATGTGGTTTATTTTGGTATGTCATATCGGTGATTTAAATGATGTCATTTGCATGGTTTTGTGAATGGGGTTTTATGTGATTTTAAATAAATTAGCTCAAGAACCCTATTTAGTTATTTAGATTATTGCCATATCTTTAAGGGTCATAGTTGCAAACATGTATTAGTTGCTTCCTATATTAAAGACAAGACATTATTTTTGAATGCAGTGACAACAAAAAGTGAAGTCGTGGTATTGAGGGAAAAAGCCTTAGGCTAGGTTGCATGAAAAAAATTAGGGTAGAGAAGTAAGCCGTGGGTTTTGGCAGAATGACCGCCCCTCCTTATTGAGTCATGATAGCAAGATTAAGGTGTGGATATGGTGATTGTTTAGCTCGAGCTGAGGGTACTGCTAGTAAATGAGAAGAGATTACCTTAAAGAGATAGCAGTGTTTGTGGATATAAGTTTCTAGAAATTGGGAAATGGAGAGGCAGCTAGGGTTTTAGGATGGGAGAGACAAGAAGGAGTACCTAGTTACTCCCTATTCTCTACAATTTTTATAGCTCCATGTATGTAGACATGTTCTCCTTACCCATGCTCACCATTGCAGTTTACTTTTGTTATTTGTTTTCACAAGATATTTCTCTGGATGATATTTGATGAATGCCCTTACTCTGTTTTAAATTTCCCATTTGTGGGACTGTGGAAATAAACAATGTGTTCATGAGATCTTTGAATTCAGACAATAAAACTCCCCTTGGTTAAACTATATGTTGCTGTCCCTGAGTATACATATTATATCAAGTTTAATAATGATCTATGTTTCCTCTTTTATCGACGGGCTGCTAGAGCAGGCCACGAGGGTATTTAACCAAACAACGCACATGCATTGTCTATGCTTCCACATTTTGCATGTTTTTGCTAGGGCAATTGTAGCTACAAGATTTGGAAAAATTCCTCTATCCTTCATGCTTTGACGAACATCCATAACCTAGTCCAAGTACCCATTCTGGCACAAGCAGGGAGGATGCTAGAAAAGGATTGGAAATTTGGCTTTATGCCTACCAACGACTTTTGTTTAAAAGTTTCTAAGCTATTTCAACAAATTGATTATGTACGTATCTTGATATCATTGCAGTCCATGAGAATACATCACTCTGAGGTATTCTGTCAAATAGTTATTTGCCTTTTCTTTGCTTCCCCATTTTTCCTACAGGTCTACCGCAACTTTTCCAATTGCAATATCTAACAAAAATATTCCTTCCATTATCCTTAGATGGATGCCAATACCTTGTTCCAAGTCCCCATTCTAGCATAGGCTACAAGGATGCTAGCAAATGATTGGGAATTTAGCTTTACGCCTGCCAACAAATTTTGCTTAAAAGTTTCTAAGTTGTTTCAATAAATCCATTATGTGCATATCCTGCTATCATTGTAGTTCATGAGAATACATCGCTCTGAGGCATTCTGTCAAATAGTTATGTGCCTTGTCTTTGCTTCCCCATTTTGCATACAGGTCTTCCATAACTTTTCTAGCTACAAAATCTAACAATAATATCCCTTCCATTATGCTTAGATGGATTCCAATACCCTGTTCCTAAAGTCCTATCTTGGCACAGGTAACAAGAATACTAGCAAAGGTTTAGGAAATTGGCTTTACACTAGCCAGTGGCATTTGCTTAAAAGTTTCTAAAGCATTTTTAACAAATCCATTTTGTATGTATTTTGCAATTAGTTCGTCCCATGAGATGACATCACCTTGAGGCATTCGGTCAAACAGTTCGAGAACCTTCTCTCTGCTTGCACATTTTGCATACATGTCTACCTAGGCAGTAACAGGTGAAGGGAGGGCTACGTATTCATGGAGATTTAGGTTTCATAAATTTGTCTTTTAGAAGGAAATGACTTCCAATTAACTTGTCCATTCACCCAGTCAACATTTACAGTTGGGATAAAGATCATGAGCTGAGTTGATATCCCCCTGTTGTAGTTGGATGAACCTCTATTACAATAGTGGAATAGTTTTAATGAACTTTTATGATGAAATATGGATTGTTTTAATTGTTATTAAAAGATGGAATTTGTTCTTTCTTGGCTGATTTGAATATTTAAATTAGCAGTTTTTACTTGACGGATTTAATTGATGTTATCATGGATTGTGACCAGTTATTGAATTGTTTTAATTTGTTTTTGCATACCTTGTTTGTTTAAACGAGATGAGCTTAGGTATAGGATAATGAGTCCTCATGTATGGCCTTGAGTGCTTGTAAAGGCTAAGGATGCACACAAGAAGGCCTATTCATTTGTGAGGCATCAAATTATCCATCTATAGGGTGTTGATTAAGGCATGAGTGAGTCTCCTCGTTGGTATGAGAAGTGTATTTGATTCCATGTGGTGCCATCCCTTCGAGCACACATGATGACACTCCATCTGATCTGCACTCTAGAGTCTAGTGCCTTAGTAGTCGTGAGTAGTACCCGACATGTTATTGGATGTGCATCTCTATGTTGTGACATTGGCTTTATGCATTGTGTGCTGTGTCTGCTTTGTGACTGATGTGAGTGTTGGCCATTGTATTCCTTTCCTTTATTCTTCTGTTTGGACCTTGTGACTACCTCCGAGCATGGTGGGGTGGTCTCTTTTGAATCCACATGGTTGGGAGGCATTGCCACTGCCATTGGGGACTAGAGAACAAGTTATTGGAGCACTAGTTGGAGATGTTCTCTCTTGTATTTGTTTTATCAGTTATTGTATCTTATCCATGGCTATGCCATTTTACTTATGTATATTCTTTTATGTAATTTTTATACTCTCTTGCAAGAGATGATGTAAATTATAGTAATGAGAAGAAATGTGATGTTGTTCTATATTTGGCTTACAGTTTTTGGGTGTTGGTATCGAACCCACTTGTACTATGATGATCATTATGGCTTTATATTTAAAAGTGGATTAGGTATTAGGACCATTTGAATTGGTGTTTAAAATGAATGTAGCTTTAGCAATGTTTCACTGGAGGGTGATTTAGTCCTCTCCTTTGGGTTGTACATTTAGCCATACTTGGCCATGAATGTTCTCAATCTACTGAGTTGGCAACTGTATTATGTGTATGCTATCTATTTATGTAAAAAAAAAAAAATTCTTGCCCTCTTTTGGCTCTTACCCTTCGGGGTTGCGTGGTAGGATGTTACACATCCCATCTTATCATTTTCATCCATCATATCTATAGACCTATTCTATTGCACCAACCCATCCCCCCTCCTAATTTTGGTCTTGATAAGGACACGGGTAAAATGTTAAAACATTCTTTGGATATTTCTTGATATACCCAATCTTTTACAAGCAATCCTATCACCCTATCATTGCAAGCATTGTCATGTAAAGTATTGAGTATAATATCTAGAGTGGGACATGTTATTCCTATGTAACATAGTCCTTGGAGATAACATCCTAGAAATCCCTCCATCCATCCACCATGTATCCCCCATACATCCCATTCATTATCACCAATCCTTTTATCCATCCATCCACTTCTCCTTTCATCCTTTTAGACTTGGTTTTTGCTTATCATTGGTATCCAACAATAAGGCTATCCAAACATAATCCAATACAACCATCTCATAGAAAAATCAAAGCAATAAATCCAAGTGCAAGAAATTCTTAATCCATACAAATTTAGCTAAGCAATCTAGCCAATCAAATAAAAGCACCTTGGTCTTATTCCTAGCCTCATTGCAAACCTGATCCAATCACATCATCATCATTAGGATATATCATTTCCATTCCTTGTGTTGTTTTCAAGATATATTGTTCCCACATCAACAACACTATCCTGATTAATCAATCATCAATTTTTAGCTTGATAGGGGTGATAACCTTGTTTGTTTTTAATCATTTGTGTATGCTTCCTTGCTTGATTATGTGTGTGTTATCATTTCACTTTCATTTGTAGTAGTCCTTGTAGCATATTGCCACAATGACATCATTGTCTTCCATATCATGGTGTCATACAACATATGTTTGCTTGTGACTTTTTGTCTTTTTGAGTCAGTCCTTTATGCACGAGACACATCATCACCCTAGTCTTTATACCTTGATGCATAATGTCTAGTGCTATATCAAACTTTATTATTGCTCACTTAATGTAGCATAATATATTATTCACCCCTTTCATTTGTCACCTCTCTTCCCTCCATTCTCTCCACCAGTTCATTTTATCTATTTCGATAGCCTACCCATGTTCTTCAAACCTGCCTATCCTTTCAAGAGGGCATCACATTTCTCCACCATCCTTCCTTTTCACTCCTCCAAGTGGTTGGGGCATCCTTTTACAATCATTCATACCTTATTTTTTTTGAAATGATGTTACTTCTTTTATTCACATCCTTTTACAATCATTCATACCTTATTTTTTTTGAAATGATGTTACTTCTTTTATTCACAACATCATCTCAAAGAAGAGAAAAATGTAGACACTTAAATTGATCATGTCCTTACAACATCACCTAGTCATTCATCCATCGACACCTAGGCCTCACCTTGCAACACATTTATCCTAGGACCCTTTCGTGTCCCCTTCTATCATTCAATTTTTTTTAAAATGCGCCTGGTAAACTTTTTAATGTGACCGGCGACGCTGGTGCGACACGCCCTCCGGCTCCACGTGAATGCTTTTGCCCAGAGCAAGTAACCGGTGAGGCCACAACATGGGGGACCTCATCCCCTAGCAAGAACACTGTGAGCTCGTTGGCCCAGCGAAGGCGTAAAGCCTTGCGAGCTCTTTGGCCCAGCGGGGGTTTGAACTCTAGTGGCCGCCACTACAACCGAGCGACTTAACCACCGAACCACGCCATCATCGGCTCTATCATTCAGTTAATTAAATAAATTATATTTATTTAATTAATTAGGATTATTCTATTTTTAAAATTTATTTA
Organism: Cunninghamia lanceolata; assembly: GCA_027924645.1. Classification (NCBI taxonomy): domain Eukaryota; kingdom Viridiplantae; phylum Streptophyta; class Pinopsida; order Cupressales; family Cupressaceae; genus Cunninghamia; species Cunninghamia lanceolata. The sequence goes on along the minus strand of BSBN01000972.1, from coordinate 14,423,665 downwards.
ATAAACTTAAATCCATTTTCTCCATCACTAAATTAATTAAATAAATTATATTTGTTTAATTTAATCTTCCTACATCATGCCTATCTAATAATTAATTAAATACTTTTATTTTTTAATTAATTATTTTCCAAATAATAAACAAGTGTCACATGTGTCTAGCAAAAGTTAGTTATCTAGATTCATTGAACCTAGACACTTGCACAAAAGTCAAACTAACTTTACATTGCCACCATCCATTTCATACTATACCTCTTAATCCTAACCATTAACATAAGGATAAGCTCTAGAAGCCTCCATCCTTGCCCTAATTTCCTCTCATTCAATCGTATCCATTCATTCATCTAGCTGATAATTAGACAACTATTTTTTACATAAAATAATGTGTATAAATATAAGTAGTATTGAAACATAAATTTAAGAAAAATCAAATCAGATTGCGGCCATTTTTTTTTATTTACTCCTATTCTATTTATTATTTACTCTTATTCTATTTAGAGGCTCCTCATTTAATTATAATTTATTTAATATCTTTCTAGGGGAAACAAATCTTTAAAAGCCACAAGGAAAATAATTATTTATTTAATGACCTCTATTTTAGATTTTTACTATGAAAATTAATTCCATTAGAAAATTATAATTATGTTCATATCATTTGGATTAAATTATTGAAAATTAGTCCATTAAAAAGTAATGCATGCCATAAAGAAATTTAATGGCAAGGTAAATTACTTTACTTTTAGTTTAATGAGAGATAGGGTTATGTTTTAAATTTAAAATATAGAACTAACATACTTTTATTAAATGAATGCACATAAGAATTAAACTAACATACTTTTATTTAATCATTGCTATTTTTATAAAAATATAGTGCCGTAAAATAAGTGCATTATATTTTATAGATTTTACTATATAATCATCAATTTTATTTTCTTTTGTTATAAAATATAGTTATAAAATATATTTTACAACAGTATATTAAACCCTAATAGAATAAAGTTATAAAATATTATTTTACTAGTATAACTATATTTAGAAAAATCTAACTAAAATTCGCCAAGAGATATCTTTTTTGAGGTGCCTAATTTAAAATACTTTGTCAGTTCCGGAATGATATCTATAAACATATTTTAGATGGATTTTTTAAAGATAGGTATGCTAGTCTAATCCTAGTCATTCATCCAATCATCCAAAAATCTATAAATCAAATATCAACCAAGCCATGAATCACACAAGAAGAGTAGTGTTATGCTACTAGAGTGAACAACCAACAATATCATGATAAAAGAAATCACTAGAGCAAATCCATCATTGTCATGCTGCAACAAGAGCTATTTTGATAAGAACTTTCTATAGTTTTCCTTTGATTTTTGTTATCTCTTCACTCAATTAGAGGTGGTGTTGAGTTTGGAATACGTACTTTAGTTGATGTAGTATTCCTTATTTTGGTTGCATATTTCTACATACACAAATATATAACCTTTTGAAAATTATTTTCTTTTAATTTTTAATGTTTTACACTTTAATTTAATTTACTTAACTTGTCTTGTTTTAATTAATATAAAGTGAGTTTTTCATCCTTGCTAATTTTTTATTTGGTTAAATAATAAATAAGGCTCGTCTTATAGTGTTTTGATAAAGTAAAAGCACAGGAAGGCCTAGACCCGTTCCACAAGGAGGCCACATCAACAAATGGAAAGAGTCTCATGAGAAATAAACCAAACAATCAAAACACAAGATAGCAAGCTGCCCAAGTAGAAAAATAGATGAGAAACTACACATAACTAATTACATATTAGCAAGTTTTTTCAAGCCTTTGATACCCTACCATTCATGACTTAAAAATTCAATTTTATCATTGAAGGAAACTTCTTCCAGATTAATAGCATCCTTAGGATTGTTGTCCTCCTCTCTGCGTCTCCTTTTGACCTCCTTGTCCTTCGATCTAGTCCTTAAGAATACTAGAATCATGACAATAAATAAAAATTGATTGATTGTAAATTTTAAATAAAAAAATATAAAATTTCTATATAAATAAATGATCCATTTTTTAAAAATATTATATTTATGTGGAGACGCTTTATACACAATGGCCTCACATATATTATTTTAAAATTATGAAGTAAGTGTTTTAAATTTAAAATATATAGCTGACATACTTTTATTAAATGAATGTACCTAAAAATTGTAAAGTAATAGTTTTAGATTTTTTTTGACCAGTAAGTTGTGGGGATATTTAGGCTAGCCTCATTTCATTTAGGTCACAAGGGGGACCTCCTCCCTTAACAGTTTTAAATTTAAAAAATATATAGCCGACTATAAACTAATGTAATTTATGTTGCAATTAATTTTCTTTGTGGGATGCAACCACACTCTAACAATTAGTTTTTAATGGAATATTTTTTAATAATTTAATATACAAAAAACTTAATTATAAATTTTTAATAGAATTAATTCACATTGTAAAAATCTAAAACAAAGGTCATTAAACTAAATATTAATTTTCTTTGTGGCTTTTAAATATTGAAGAACTATAACCCTAGCCCTCATTAAACTAAAATAAAGAACTATAACCCTAACCCTCATTAAGCTATAAAAAGGTAATTTACCTTGCAATTATTTTTATTTGCTAGCCTTCATTAAACTAAACTAAATAATTTATCTTGCTATTAATTTTCTTATTTTTCTTTTTGGGATGTAGACCTTGGAATAATTTTCAATAATTTAATCCAAATAATATGAAAAACTTAATTATAATTTTTAAATGAATTAAACTAAATATTAATTTTCTTTGTGTCTTTTAAAGATTGAAGAACCTTGACCCTATCTCTCATTAAACTAAAGTAAATAATTTACCCTGAGGTTAATTTTCTTTGTGGTTTTCATAAGCTAACTGCAATTTTCTTTTTATTTTAATGAGTAGAAAATAATACACAATGCTAATCTAACTTTCTTTATATCATAAATTTATTTTACAAGAAAAATACAATAAAAAAGATGGTTGCATAGTGCCTTATCAATTAAGCTTCTCTTCTTATTGATTAAACTTCTTCTCCCAATTCAATTTGCTCTATTTTTATTTGATTTGATTTTTCTAAATTTATGTTTGAGTCTACTTATATTTATGTTCATGATTTAATAAACTATGTCAGAATATATATTTATAATTATTTAAAAAATATATCTAGTTAGTTTAAAAAAACTATGTCGGCTCTATTTTATTTTTATGTACATCATAGTCATCCCTTTAATGCTACTAGATAACTCCTCTGGGTGTAATTATTTTTATATGTTGGCTCTTTAATAGTTTTTGTTAACACGCTTAGGCCATTACACTCCACGCCTTGGTGCTAAGTGCATTATATTTATAGATTCTACTATACATTGTTAATATTAGAGTTTGTGTTAGTTGTATAGACACCTAAAAAATGACCCTTGTGACACACTTGTCCTAGAACTTCTTTCATATCCCCTTCCATCATCTAATTAATCACATGACTTGCCACAAAAAATAAATGAGTGTGCCAAAATTCAAATCAACTTTATATCCTACCTACTCATTTCATACATCTTGATCTTAGCCATTCATATAAGAATGCCCAAATCCTTGTTCTAATTTCCCCACATCTTAATCTTAACCACCAATTTAACCTCTTAATCCTAACCTTCATCCTATCAATCAAGCATCTATAAGTCTAGCTTCAATCAAGCCATTTTGATCAAGCAATTCTCAAGTAATGTTATGCTGTCAAATTGATCAATCAACATATTATTCTCAAATATCATTCCACCATTGTCGTAGTACAACAAGGACTATTATGGTAATATTGCTTGTTATTTCTATTTCATTACTTTAGTACTTAAGTTATGTTGAAAATGGAATAGATACTTTGATGCATATTATTCCTTTGTTCTCATTCCATATTTTGCATACATAAGTTGTTTAGATATATTTTAAAAATAAAGAAAATTAATATGTTGTTTTATTTACTATTTTTATTTATATTAGAGTTTTTTTATATCAAGTTAAAAAGGAGCAAAGTAAGGTATACTAGAGAATCACAAAAAATATTTGAAGCAAGCGCATTATATTTTATAGATTTTATAGTCATCAATTTTATTTTATTTTCGGCAGAATGAAATTTGAGAATTTTTTCTTTTAATATATTGTTTTATTTAATGAAAAATACTTTGTGTTAGTTGTTTAGATATATTTTTCAAACAATAAAGTCTTAAATCTATATTAAGAATGAAAGAATTAGTTAGTAAAACCCTAGGTAAATATGAAATAAAAAATTAAATCCTAGCAGTCAATAGGAAATAAAAGATATATTTTTCAAACAATAAAGTCTTAAATCTATATTAAGAATGAAAGAATTAGTTAGTAAAACCCTAGGTAAATATGAAATAAAAAATTAAATCCTAACAGTCAATAAGAAATGAAAGGATAAAAACAAATTTATTTATGTAAGTGTATTATATTTTATTACTAAACCACAATATTAGATTAATCAAAATATTTTATTTATTTTACTATACGGGCCCCACAAACTAATTGAATCCTAAGTGCACTATATTTTATTACTAAACCACAATATTAGATTAATGAAAATACTTCTTTTGGGTTAGTTGTTTAGATATATTTTAAAAATAAATGAAATCAATATATTGTTTTATTTACTCTAGAATTATTTTAATTAAAATAGTTTGTCTTAGTTGTTTAGATATATTATTAATAAAGAAACCACCAGTACAAAACTAGGAGGGCAGCGCCCCCAAAAAAAACAAGAGTCTAGAACAAAGTACCATCACCACAACTATTAAAACCAGAACCAGAAGAATATCCTCAACCCCAAAGTCTCAAGTAGGGACCTCAACTAACCATCCATATCCTCTGAAATCAACCTTTCCAGTAACATTTCAAACCCCCACCTGCTCCTAAGACCACTTAGCTTTTGACAATGATATCTCTCCCTTATTTTAAATAGATTTTTTTAAGATAGATAATAAAATATACTAATATTATATTTATAGGTTTTTAAAAAGTAATAAAGACTTTACTCATTTTTAAAAAATTAAGATTTAAAAAAAAATATTATGCAAAATTTTTATCACCCTTCTAACTCGACTGAAAACTCTTTTTTACTTATAACTACAATGGGACCGGATCCTTGATTGTAGTAATGTTCCATAGACCGACGGTCCCATTAACAGGAGAATGGCCATATATACCTGTATTGTTAACTAGTGTTCCTCACAAATATACATATAAAATGGTTAGTTAAGCCCATGAAACACACAGGCATTGCTTCCATTCCCCCATTTTTTCATGTTTCCTGCAGTGACCACATTAATCTACCTTTCTCTTCCATCTCGACCGAAACTGAGGCTTATGAATTATGTTCTTACAATGGAATGGTTTTGAAGGTGAATTTGCAATCGCAATTTTGTAAGTCATGGACATCGACAAAGGTCTGCAAGGTGCAGTTGCTTTCTTCCTCTTCTTCATTGTCGTTGCAATGATCACCATTTTTATATATACATGTAGGCAATGTTCACATAGATATAGGCAGGCTTTGGAGCAGCTAACGGCGAACAATTCAGCAGGTAACCATGAAGGGCTCACACCGGAAGAAATCCAAAGACTTGAATCGGTTCAATACAGAAGAAAATCAAGTGGGTCATCTGATATATATCAGTGCTGCATCTGCATATCTCCAGTGGAAGAAAATGAGCAAGTTCGATACCTTCCTCAATGTAATCACTGTTTTCACAAGCATTGTATAGACAAGTGGCTTTTATTGAACAATCAATGTCCCTTGTGTTATGGTGAAGTTCAGATTGAAGAAAGAAATACTGTTGGAAAGGGTGATGTGACTGCTGAAAGTGACTGCACCCATGTCAGCATCAATATCGATTAGGGCATCAATACCATCAGTGGTAAACTCTAACAGAAAAAAAATGCTGTGGAGTATAATTCAACGCTTCAAAGCTTTGAGGTATGTAGATTTGATAAGGAAAGGATTTATTGATAAATATAAATTAAAAAGGGTTTTGATTGGTGTTTATTCAATTAGGTAGTGATGTTTACAGTGTAAGCCAAGCTGGTCTTGACTCAACGCCTGTAAACATAATTTTTTTTAATTCTTGGTTTCAAAAGAAGGGTTCATTTATAGATGATTTCTGTATACATTTTAACTCAGATGATTTTATAGTGCTTTGTGTTTAATGGATGATTTTATGCCATACAGTTTATTATGTTTTTCCGCCCTCCCTGATTGTTTTGGTAGCTATTAGGGATCAATTGGTTCAATGGTGAAAGGTCAATTTTTTCTTTTTAATTTTTTTTATAATAATTCTGTGTCCATTAATATTTTGGTTTGGGAAAATTTGAGTTTTTAATCCTGTAGGGGGTAGGGTATGTATGCCTCATAGTTAGATGCCTCCTTCAACACCAGTGGGAGTATGAGGTAGTCCCATATGCTACAAGCTGTCTATAAATTAGGTCGTGAGACATCGTGGACTATAAAAAATTCCATTTTCATTTCCATTTCCAACAGCTCATTTGTATCATGAAACCATAATACAATGCTTGCTTTGTGACTTGATGTAATATCTTTTCTCTTATAAAACCTTAATTTCTCATCATTTGAGCCACGCCACATTAAACAAGTGTCACATTCAATTTTGAGATGCTAATTATCTGAGTGTTGGTTTGGAATTACAAGTGTTTAACAAACTTATATATTGAATTTCCAAAGAAATTGGTTTTTTATATATTGTAATGGTGAAAATATATGCATTTTCTTGTATATATTTTATTTAGTTTGGGGTAATGTCCTAATATATTTAGTTATAAATGATATATTTTTGTGAATAGTTGGTTTCATATACCCAGCTTTACTTGCACTTAGTTTTATATTTATTTTTTATTTTTATGTTTATGTGCATGTAATTCCAGCTCAATTAGCTTATGTCTTATTCTAATCATTAATCTAATCCTTAACAATAATTCAATTCTATTGGACACAAATCCAACCTTACTACTTGACTAAAGCAACATCTGTAGGTGTAAGGTCATCCTTGCAACTGTAATTTTGATCATTTTTAATAAAAATATCAGAATTAAATAGTTTTCCAATTGGCTCCATGTTACACTTTTGTATAATGTCAACTTTGCACAAATTAATGTTATATATTTATGATAAAATGATGTTCATTATCCCAATCATTTGAATATCCATCATTCCAAGACTAATTTAAGAACCTCTCAATACAAGGACATTTGAGAATAATCATTGGCATATGCCATATTAGATCACACACACTTCCTAGTGCATGTGAATCACCTAGTGACCATTTTAGAATTCATGTGCATGTTTGAAGCTTGTTGTTTGTCAAGGTATTTTTAAATACCACCATTTTTAAGAAAAAACCCTGAGTGTACAAGATAAACAAACACAATCTAACAATCTACTTTACAAAGAGTTCATAGGACAAAATTTATAAATCATCATAGATTGAATCCATAGGCACATACTAAGTTTATAGGCATGAATTAAATAAAAATGTGAAGGTAACCCAACATATAGAAAAAAAATAATATATTATAATTTTAATCTACACACATGATTGGCTAGAGCATTTCCAAATTCCAAGGCATACAAACTCATTGTCTGTGTTCATCTATTACTATTTATAGAATAATGTATTTTCTATCTGAAACTACCTAATATGTTCCATGGTACTCTAACTAACTCATCGATTTGATCTAGGTTGATTAGTAATTACTTGTTTGATTAATTAATTAACCTAAATCACCCCATAAATGGGTATATATTTTCCTTTTCCTTTTGGTGAACCTAATGTTAATCAAACACAATGTTTTGATTAATTGGTCCTACCATTTCTACATTAGTTTTATCATATCATTTTGCTGAGATGTCATTGAACCTCTCACTTTAATAGATGATTTATCTTTGTCAAACTAGAGTAGTGTCCAAAGGCTATCTACAAAATGGTTTGGAAACCTAACTAGAAATGTTTTGATCCTAGGAATGAGTGCATACATGGAATTAAAATTACTCAATTAAGACTTGTCTAAAAATTTGAAATGCTTATCCTTGAAGATAAATTACTAAAAGAAAACTATACTATGGGATCCAATGCTTATGCTAAACAAAACTAGATCACATGTGCAATTCCCACCTATTATGACCCATGTCATATTGTGTTATAAATGACTATTTGTTCATTAATCATGTTATTGGATCCTTATGAGATATGTTGTGTCGGTGTTTCAACTTCACCATTTTCATTTAAATGATATGCTGGGTGGGTAGACTTAGTTTCCTTTAGTATTATGTTGTGTATGAGTGATTGCACTCTGATCGTAATGCTTGGATGAATGATTTAATGCAAATATGCGTATTGAATAGTTATGGTTTAATTGTGCAATTTTATTATTTGTTTTGGCTATGGTTATGTATTGGGTAGATCTACATAATGTTTGAATTGTGTAACATACCATCTCATATTACCTTGGTTAACAACTCAATTTACCAAGTAAATGATCATAATCATAAAAAAATTCATATTTGTTTACAATTTAATCAATTCATAATCAAAGCATTAGTGCATATTTTATCTAAATAATTTCAAAATTGATATTTGAAGATAACACCATAGTGAATTCCTTCACTTTACAATCACAATGTTTTGCTCTAGGCAATAATGATAATTTTACATAGGATTTTTGACTATCAAGTCATATAAGAGAAAATACTACATCAAGAATATTGTTATATATGTCTTCATAAGTCTCAGCTTGTCATTTGCTTGGGAAGGAGAGCATCACTTGAGTGCTTTTCCTCCAACCACAGACCAGTGGTCCCCCACTCAACTTCCTCCCTGAAAGTGGCCCTACCCTTCATGAAGGGAATAGATATAAGGAACCAATTAGTTTTCCATTTGAGTATCTAGTGTTGTGTCCTTCATAACTCATTATGGTCATACAACTATAGATCCACTCTAACTATGTATGACACTACTAGATGGTTATGCCATCTGGATCACAATGAACCAACTAATGCATGCAGAGATGGATGCATTACTTTGGCCAAATATTTATATACATAAACATTTTGCGATGAATGTAATTGAATGTTCACACACCTCTAACTCAACTTAGAAGCTATCTCATCCTACAGTGTTTATGGTTTGACCTATTTTGGTCATGGTAAATATTTATTATATTTACTGTTAGTCCATCTACCTTGGCCTTCTGACTCCAATTTCAAGAGTACATGTTCTAAAAATTGTCTTGTTGCCCATACAACAAGGAACCTGTGTCTCCATGTCACTCTTCCTTTTCTTTCTTTTTAAATATTTAAAGGTTCATGGTTCAATTCTTAAGACCATTCACAGTCTAAGACTCTATGGTTACCTTGTTCCAAAGTTTTCTTTTTATTCACATCGCATATAATACATACCATTATAGTCGATAATATAAATAAATTGACCATAATAAATAGGTCCTTAGACTAAAATATCCAAAAAGGGTTTTACCACCCTTTACTTCTTTCTTGAAGTAATGTCATTTAAATAAAAAGTAATTCATAATAGTATACATGTATAATAATAACAATACCAGTTATCCTCCTAGTTTTCCTTCAAAGATAATAAAGAGTCAAGCTACCCAATTAATAATAAAGAATAAACCAAAGTACATATATCAGCTTTCTCATAAAATATTTTTAATATCTTATTTCCCATCTCGTGTGCCTCAAAAACCATAGTGGCATGACACTGTCAAAGGTAGTTAATATCATGAATGACTTATCATTCATGCAAACATGGATCACAACTTGTTTAATCCATGCACTAGTCTTTATTCTCATAAAGGATAGTTATATTTTGATAACATAAAAGTCTGGAGACTTATTTGTCTCTCGGTTATGAAGGTATAATAAGTGTTGTCTATAATGGAGACTTACAGTTTCAAGCAAAAGAATGAGAGTTTTAGTCATATTGGAGACTTAACATACTCCTTTCAAACTAATAAGATAGTTCTCTAATAGCATCAGCTTATTGGCTTTGAGGATGATAATACTGCTATGGTAGTTCTTTATCAGATAGCCAGCTTCGAGGCCTCAACTGAAACATTCAATCAATTTATAATACTAACATTTGAAATAATCATAATCTTTGACTTCTCAATATGCAAGTATTAACAATATTAACTGTTTAAAACATATGTATATATAATAGCTCTCGATGTTGTAGTGCCTCTCATACTTTTCTCTCTGATAGATTGATAGTTTATCTGAGACACTTTGATACTTTATATGACATTTGATTTATTTGATATGATGATGATACTTTTGTTACTTGAGGTTTTATGCACATGTTATGATTAGTATATGGTTTTATTCAGATGTTTATGGAGATTTGGTTTGATTATGTAGTTATGTTAACATGAAGATTATGTGATTGATCTAATCTTGATTGCTATGTAGCTGATTGTTGTTTATGCAGATGTATTTGGGTGGAAGGGACAGTGTCGCATCCCTCACTTGTGAGTACCCTATGATGCTATGACTCCCTTTCACCATGTGTCTATTTATATGTGTATGTATATGCTTGATCATTTTGTGTGCTACAGGTTGTAGGTATTAGGCATCAACTCCACCTGAATTGTTAGGTCTGAGCATACCTTAAAACCTAATGGAATATTGATTGGAGATGACACTTGGTCCCCTATCCTATCCATCATTCATGAGAGGAGAAGTACCTAGTTTGATGCCTTGTCAATTTTGTTAGTGGTTAGTTAGTGTTGCTTGAGGTTCTATTTTTGACCCTAGTTAGTGTTGTCCTCTAGGGTTCCTTGGTGGGGGTGTTACAAATAGTGTATATCCAGTCATACCTGTAACAAAGGCACCGTCGACGAGATATAGTAGATATCATTTGATCCTATTGGAGATGCTTACAATTCTTCTTGCGAGCTTGCTTCATGTAGCTTTCATTCTCCATTTTCTTCCCTACCCAAAACAAGACTTCATGATATGCTCAACGTGATACCAATCCCCCCAAATGGAGGTTGAGTAAATAGTTAATAAACTCTCATCTACATAGCATGAATAACATTCCACTTCCTTTCAAACCTTCCATTGAGAGCTTCTTATGAGGCATACTTTAACATGAATTACTTATAATTCTGCCCACTCATTCCACTCTTTGTGGAATATGGGCATGCTCATCAAGCATGAAATAACTTAAGATCCAAAGGTACTTGACTCCACTACAGGTGGATAAATGATTATATCCCACATAATTCCATATACATCTATATGATATTATGAGATTACTAAAATAATCTAAGTTATCACCAAAATTTACATTACCAATGTTAGGGTGATAGCATCAATATGTGAAAATGGGGTTGAGACTACTCCCCCATTTCACTATCTTAGGCTATAGTTAAAATAATTAAACAATATTCACAAAACTTAATATAGAAATAAATAAATAAACAACTTCCATCGAGAGCTTCTTCCGAGGCATACTTTAACATGAATTACTTATAATTCTGCCCACTCATTCCACTCTTTGTGGAATATGGGCACGTTCATCAAGCATGAAATAATTTAAGATCCAAAGGTGCTTGACTCCACTATCGGTGGATAAATGATTATATCCCACATAATGTCATATACATCTATATGATATTATGAGATTACTAAAATAATCTAAGTTATCACCAAAAATTACATTACCAACATTAGGTTGATAGCATCAATATGCAAAAATGGGGTTGAGACTACTCCCCCACTTCACTATCTTAGACTATAGTTAAAATAATTAAACAATATTCAAAAAACTTAATATAGAAATAAATAAATAAACAAAGGGAATCTTCAGCACCAAACAAAGGTTACTAACAAAGTTCTATAAGAATGTTTTGAGAACATTATTTAATCAAATCGACATAGGTGACGTCGAGAGATCTTAAATTGACTTGTCGACAATAGTCAAATTGAAATAAACTTAACAAGGAAAGATCACTTATACTCACCCTATCTTACATAGGTTCACGAAAGAGAAACTTTGATACTCAGATGGCAACCTAACTTTTTCCACAACATCTATTTCCTTCTTCTAGGTGATACTCTCTTTCCCTTCTTGGAATTGGAAGTCTCTTTTCATAGTTACACTCACAATCATTCAAACCATGATTAGTGTATCATCATCAAATTTTAAGCATCTTATGAAAATAATCTCATTAACATGTAATCTCATGTCTAATTTAAGCATTGATCATAATCCATATAATCAATGATTTATCCTAACATTTTCCACAAATATCATACCATTAACCTATGATTACTTATCCAGTTAATCACATGAAAAGTAAAAGTTAAACATAATCAAAGTTGGGGATGTAACATATCTACCCCCATAAGAATCATTGTCCCCAATGATTTAATGTCTTCAAAGATCAAACCAACATAAAGGAAAAGTGTTTACTCATCATAATAAAAATTTTTAAAAGAGATGGGGAAATCTTTGACAAATATCCTCATAATTCTCCCATGTGGAATTCTCTTCTGCATACTGGTCCCACTAGACCTTGCATTGAGTTATCTCTTTATTACATAAGTGTAGCTTACATGTTTTGAGCACCTTGATGGGATCAATCACTACCACCCCTAGGTCCTTCAAATGTATGGAATCCCAATGAAGAATAGGAACTTGGATATCTCCTAAAATAAAATTTTTCAAATAGGAAATGTGGAAAATATTATGCATCATGGCAAGAGTTAGCGATAGAGAAATCCTATATGCAATTGGGTTGACCTCTTCAAGAACTTCAAAGGGACCCACATATCTAGGAGCTAGTTTGGATGTCTTTCCAAACTTAATGAAGCTCTTTGGGGGTTTGACTCTTAAAAGGACCTTTTCTCCCACTAAGAAATGCCTTGCGATGAGTTTAGCATCTGCATAACTCTTTTGTCAATCATTCGCTTCCACTAGTCTTTTCTTAATTAGTTGGACTTGCTCTTCCATTTCTAATAGTATTTCTAGACCAAGGCTAATCCTATCTTCAAACTTATCCCAACTTATAGGAGTTTGACACTTTCTTCCATATAATGCTTCAAATGGAGCCATCTTGATTGCAGGATGATAGGAATTATTATAAGCAAATTCCACAAGAGCAAGATAATCCTCCCATTTGTATTACTGATCCATGCAATACATTCTCAGTAGATCTTCCAACACTTGGTTTACCCTTTTAGTTTGGCCATCTGTCTCAGGATGATAAGTAGAGATTATGTTTAACTGGGTTTCATGTGAGGAGAATAAGGTTTTCCAAAATCTTGATGTCATATGGGCATCCCTATCTGAGATAATCTTCTCAAGAATATCGTGCAATGTAAAAACTTCTTGCACAAATTTGTGGGCTATGATTGGTGCCCCATCCATCAAGTTCCCAGGTATAAAATGTGTCACCTTGGTGAGTGTATCTGCCACTAGAATAGCATTGTACCTATTCATAGACATAGGAAGTCCTTGTACAAAATCCATGCTAATGATTTTTCATTTCCATTCTGGAATTTCATGAGGGTATAAAAGTCCTGTCAGGTGATGGTGTTTTCCCTTCACCCTCTGGTACTCTAGACATCCAGCAACAAACCTTGCAACATCCCTCTTCATTCCCTTATAGAAATATTAAGGCTTCACATCATCTAGTAACTTTGTTACTCCAAGATGTCCTGAGTAAGGTGTAGAATGAACCTCTTTCCACGCGATATTCCTTAACTCCTCGAAGTTTGAAACATACATCCTTCCTTTATACCTCAATAACCCATCTGGTTCAAGATATAATCCATTGTATTTTAGATCCTAAGGATTCTCCAAAAGAGCCTGTTTTACCTGCTCATAATACTCATCTCCCTTAGACATTCGTAATGCATGATTCTTAAAATTTGAATGTATGGAGATCATTGAGGAGATATGTCTTCTCCTACTCAAGGCATCTGCCACTCAAATTTCTTTTCCCTGAATGTATTTAATTTCAAAACTATAATCTAATATTAACTCTAACCACCTTCTTTGGTGAGAATTTAGGTGTGGTTGAGTGAACAAATATTTGAGTCCTTGATGGTCTATTTTTAGTTCAAAAGGTTTTCCAAGAAAGTAGTGTCTCCACATTTGTAGTGCACGAATTACTGCTACTAATTCCAAATCATGAGGGGCATAGTTTTGTTCATAAGTTTTTCAGTTTCCTAGACTCATATACAATAACCTATCCATCCTGGACAAATACACCATCTAAGCCTTCCCTTGAGGCATCAGTAATGACTAAAAAATGACCTTCTGGGTTAGGTACCTTCAAGATAGGTGCCATAGTCAATCTTTCTTTCAGTTGGTTAAATGCCTCTTGCCTTTTTTCTCACCAATCAAATCTTTGACCCTTTCTTTGCAAAGAAGTGATAGGATAAACAATTTTTGAAAAGTTTTCTACAAATTTTCTATAATACCCTATGAGGCCCATAAAACTTTGGATCTCATGTACATTTTTGGTGCTGACCATTCCAATATAGCTTTAATCTTAGTCGGGTCCACATCTATTCACTTAGCTGAAATTATATGACCCAAATACTACACTTCCTTTTGAAAGAAAGCACACTTTGATATCTTACCATACAATTTATGCTCTGTTAATCTCTAAAGAATAATCCTTAGATGTTGAAGGTGTTCTTCCTCATTTTTCTAATAAATCAAAATATCATCAAGAAAAACAAGGATAAACTTATTTGAACAATATCTGAACACACTACTCATTAAGTTCATAAATGTTGCAAGTGTGTTTGTTAATCTAAAGGGTGGGACAATAAATTCATATTTTCCATACCTTTTCCTAAAATCTATCTTGTGAATATCTTCATCTTTTAGTTGAAATTGATGGTACTTAGATCAAAGATCAATCTTAAAAAACACAGTTTCCCCTCACATTTGATCAAAGGGATCTTCATTGCGGGGCAATGGATACTTGTTCATTATAATTGCTTTATCTAGTATATGATAATCTATGCATAAGTACAATGTACCATCCTTCATTTTTACAAAAATTACTGGTGCTCCTTAGGGTGAGACACTATGTCTTATCAATCCTTTATCAAGAAATTCCTGCAACTAAGCCTTTAGCTCCATTAACTTGGTTGTGGTCATTATCAAGCTTTAGATATAGGTTTCGAACCTAGAATTATATCTGTAGAGAAATCAAAATCTATTTTAGGGGGCAATCTTGGTAGCTCACTTGAAAATACAGACTCAAAATCTCTAAGAAAAGGGTATCTATCCATATCTGATCTCTCCTAATCTATGGATTCCCTCTTCTCAACTCCTTGGCGGTTCTGAGATTCATAAAACATCAAATCATCTTGGAAATTAGTTTCCTTAAGACTATTTATTTCCTCCATTTTAATAGAAAAACATTGGCATCCCTTCATTTGGGATCTTTTCATCTATATGATAGACATATATTTCAATTTTTGTTCCTATTTAATAGCTTTCTCATAAACCTGGTCCATTATAGTGGGACCATGCACATCAACTTCATGCCCAATCTGGGTATTCAATCCCATGATGAAGTTCTAGATGTGAAACCTCTCATCCTACTAATATTGTGGATCATATTTGAGGAGGTGAGTGAGCTTTTCCTAGTACTCATTCAAAGTTGAGTCACCCTATCTCAAATTTTAGAAATCTATAAGCTTTTGGTCAAAATAAAACTGAGGCAACCATCTTTGCCTAAAAATCTCCACAAACCTTTCCTAGGTTAGACTCATGGAGTTCAATTTTAACTCTATTTTCTTGTTAATCCACCAAGTGGATGCTTCACCTACCAATTGGTTGTCACATCCCGTATGAACCCATTCTAAGACCCCATTGTCTCGATGTAATTTTGACTAGGGGTGGGGACTTGAAACTTAATATTAACTCTATGTGCATGTGTGTTTATACTTAAGTGAATGAAATTTTAATGGTTAATAGTGATGTATGCATATGAAATCGAGTTATGTTTCTCTTTTGATTTATATATAGATATATTTGACCATATTTTGACTAAGCTGGACTAATCAAATTATGAATGTTGTGAGGAACCATGTTTTGTGTGCAGGTGATAGGGTGCATGGTGGAGTGGACTCTATGGATATATAAGAAGAAATGATTTTTATGCCAAATCCTTGTCGAGACTCTAGCTTCACTTAAGTTTGTCTAAAGTAGTAATGGGTACATTTATCCAACACGTAGTCAGCCTCATTTGTGGATTTGCAAGTCTGTAGGTATCATTGATGTAACTTGCTAGTCCTTAGAATGTCATTATGAATTTAAATATGTGTCTAGAAAATCAATTATAAATATTAGTTTCCCATTCCTATTATATTGAGTGTTAAATTATTAAATAAATAAATAATTTATTATAATTATTATTATTATTGCCTATAGTGTTGATTTAAATTATTACGAGCCATCAAAGTAATTTATAGAAAAAAGAAAAGCAAATGGTAGAATACATTTTAAAATAAATAAAAATCAAAGGTGTTAGAGTTTAATAAATAAATTAAACTCATAGAAGAACCGAGGAATAGAAAATAAGAAGGAAAAGAAAACCAACGGAGATATTAAAAGGGTCACACAAAGTGAAAACAAAAGAATAAGAGAAAGAAAATGTGAAGAGGGGCATAGGGTTTCAATAGGAAAATGCTATGGTCAAGAATAGAGTAGTGCAAAAATATTCAATTATTGGTTGACCCTCTTGAATGGTAATTTGAAAACCATGCTGCTGTAACAAATCTTGTCCCGATAGTGCTTTGTAAATAGGAAAATTAGTAAATGGAAGGGACATGAAGGAAGGATGAGGCATGGAAGATAAATAGGGAGTTGTTGGATGTTTTGGAGCAATTATTTTCATCATTTGGAAGGAAGGAGATGTGAGCAAGAGAAACCCTAGATTGGGAGGCATCTGGACTGAGTCTGGATATTTTGGCACCATTTTCCAGCTGCTGGTAGTGGATACTCATGCTTGAGGATAGGTTTTATTGTTGTTCTTTTTGAAACTCATAATATTCCGCTTGTTTGGTTGGAGTAGTAGCTTCACTTAGTATTTTATTGCCATTCCCTTTTATAAAATCATAAGTTTTAGCTTGTATTTTGGAATAGAAGTTTAAATATAGTTTTATATTGTTGTTCCTCATAGGATTTAGCTTATTTAATTGAATAAAATTTAAGTAGTGCATTCAATCACTATGGTGTATGTTTCTCCCTTAAAAAACCTAGCTAGAATATTAGTCTCTACCAAAAACTAGACGAGGAAGAAGCAAATAAGGGTAGGGTAATTGATCTCAGACCTTAGATAACTGCTACAACAATTTATGATGCTTGGGATACTTCCAAATGCTCCCTTTTGGTGGGTATCTCCCTTTTTATACTACTGCATCCCCCTTTAAAATGTTGTATTCATTGTATTTTTATGATGGCATTGTAGTTAGAGGATATTTAATGGTGGTAGACAGATATTTATGTCATTCATACCTTTTACTAATTTTTATCAACATAGAAATTGAAAAGAAAATAGAGCCTTTAAGGAAATAATAGCCAATATAGGAAGGATCTTAGTCAATGATATTACTTTACCATATCTTTGGGTATGTTATGGCCAAGTTTGGAAATTACTTGACAAAATAAGCTCTTCAACCTAAATTGTTAGCATTTGCAAGTAATATAGATGCATATATAATTGTTGTGAATTGTTTGGAAAAATACCTCATTGTAGGAGACCATTAGAAATGCCATGCTAAGATAGCTAGTTGTTAAAATATATGTCATTAGAACTTCTGTATGTGGGTAAATCTGTTCTTGTTGGCCTGGGTATGAGTTGGGGTTGTAGAAGAGATTTTGACACCTTATAGCTTAATCCAAAGTAATTTTTTTGATTATGAGGGTGTAAAACATTGTTTGCTACCACCATAGCCTTCTTTGACTTACATGTATAGTGATTAGATATGGAAATCTACTTGACTCAATCTAGGATGATCTAAGTTTCAAAGTAATACTACTTGTTAAACATATTAGGGAAATAGAACTAGAAAACCACTTGTAAATTCTTAATGCTTCATCTTAAGTTGGCTTATATCTTAGAATCCAAGTATCATACTTCATTGCTATCAAGTTGCTGCATATAACTTGAATAAGAGTTAGCTGTCGATTTCATTATGAAAAGGTTAGAGCTGCAAACAACTAATATGAGGGTCAATAGGTTGTGAAATTGGGTTTAGAATTGCATTTCACCTTTTGTGATTCTTTACTTAATTGAGTTTGACCTCTCCTTATCTTAGAAAGTTAAATTGTTGGTTGTTATTATAGAGTAAGACTCTTTGTTATTGAATGTTGGAAGAACAAATATACTAGTCACACCTTCGTATTTTTCTATTTTTGTGTAAAGGAATGCTGGTTGAAACTGGGACAGCCAGTGTAGAATAGGAATGTTGGCTGAAACTGGGACAACCAAGCTAGAATTAATGTCAAATTTTTACTATGAATATCTGTGGGAAGAGGAACATGCTAGGTCCTTGTGATGATAAGAGATTTCAACTAGTTATTAGTGTAAATAAGGGTTGGCTAGAATACATATACAAATCTATGAATGAATTCCTTCTCGAGTTTAGATAACCACAGAAAAATGTCTCTCTATGCTAAAGAAATTGGTTATTTACCCTTAATATTAGCTATACTTCATAAGACTTAGGAAAATACCATAGTCAAGTAGACTATAGGGATGATCTTGTTTATCTAGCTCTAGGATGGCTTAGTCCACTTACAAAACAAGCTGATACAGCTTCAGACCTCTATGGCAACACATGACGATTGGAGTATGGGCTCTATGAGGGCATAGGTAGGAGAAATGCATTACTCCTATAACGTAGTAGTTCCACTCCTCCTGTGGTGATCACCACGTTGTAAATTCTATGACCCACTTCAAGATAAGCTTATTGATGCTCCATCTTGACAGTAGTCAGGGAGCGTGCTCTATAGGTACAATGATACATCAGTATTTAGAGATAGTAGGCTATCACCCATGCATACTGGTGAAGAATGCCAAGGACTTCTTAGACTTGAATGGCTATCACTAGCAGCATGTAGGTTCTAGAGCCAGTGACATGCGGGTAAAGGATGCGATTAATTTCTATTCTCTAGCTTTTGAGATTAGTGGAAAGTCATACTAGTGTAGTTTGAAGTTTAAGTAAAAGACCAGGTTGTTTTAGGTGCTAGTTCTAGTTCTTTCTTACTCTCGTGGTTTCTGGTCTATTTGTACCAATATAGTAATAGAAGTCCTTTTAAAAGCTAGATATCATGGATTAGTAGTTACTTGAGTCTAAAAGCTTTGGCATGAACAATCATCTCTCTCTTTGTAGATCCTGGTGTCCATTGGTGGGTTGGGATAGGGAATTCTTATCCTTAAGGTGGGATTCACCATGCACTCTAGAGGCTGGAGGGTGACCAATTTTCTGGTGTGAACAACCACCTTCATCCTACTATCTTACTTAAGGTAGTACCTAGGTGAGTATTATTCATTATGGCATTTCATTATTCACATTCCCTTAAAAATGCTACAAAATTGATGGGTAATCATTGCAAGTTTAGGTTATGCTTTCTATAAAAAGTAGGAAGAGAGTACTTTGGCTAATACTTTAACATGTAAACTTGTATTCCAGGGTACAAGAATGTAAATGGGCTTATTGGATACAACAGGTGGATAACTGGAATAATCTTACCTCCTTTGGTTGGTTGTATGATGAACATGAATAAATTTGTAGAATTTTCCAACTACTTTTTTGAATTTCTACATGTTCTCTTAGTGCTGTTACATATTTATATCATGTATTAATGTTACAAAATCTCAATTAGGTCGTAAATGTTTAACTTAAAACTCCTTGTGTAGGCCTAATAACATTGAATGTATTTTAACCATCTTCAAACCTGCTTTGGTGTAGTCATTGTATATGATATGTAGTAAGTTCTGATTAAAAAAATGGTTGCATAATTCTAGGTTATTACATTTGTATCAGAGCCTAGTTTCCAAATTCAGGACCATGGAGCTCACTTTTTCCACATGTGCTGAATTGTTTCTTTTGATTATGTAGCCATGGGTCACAAGAAGAAAGGAAAGAAGGGAGCCTCCAGAAAACCACATGCCCAACCCAAGATCATAGTAGGTTCTGTAGAACTAGCTATGACATTACCTAACATAGAACCTAAAATGATATTTGATTCAAAGACCCTGGCGATAACCATTAAGCATCTAAAACTTGAGAAGGGCAAGGAAGTCACTAGACCTTCTAAGAATGTAAACCCACCAAAGCAGAACCCACCTTCAATAAGCAAGCCCAAACCATCTGCTAAAAGAGATTTTCCTTTTGGTTGCGGACGTAATGTAGCAACACTTTCAAAAGAAGTGATTGCTGAATCTGATTGTGTGCACCCTAAACTATCTACAGATATGGAAACTTCCAAGGAGAAAGAGCCTGAGGAAGAGGAACTTCCTATTGTCTAAGAACTTATATGTAGTGATGATATAGTATTAATTAGATATCATCACCTCCTTGTAATAGTGTCTATCAATGCCTCTATGTAATGAAATCTATGTAATAGCATCTATCAACGCCTCTATGTGATGGCATCTGTGTAATGACATCTATGTAATTAGTCTTCGTTAATGAAGAACTATCGAAGTAATTATGCCTTATCATTGTTAATTGGGAACTTCAATTTGCCTCTTGGATGCTTGAAATATTTCAAAATGGAAGAGTCACTTCTAGATTTTTGTATTACGTGAGTTTAAAACAACTTAATGAAGGTTGTAAATAAATGTTCAATTTGTTATAATTGTCTCCCAGTTGAGATATACCTATATAAAATGAAGAGGACAATTGGGAGAAGATCTAGTCCAAGTTTGGCTGAAATACTTAGAGCCAATAGGGGTGCAACCACCTCACAACCAACGGTACTTGAGGAATTGTAGGCTGAGTTGAATGCCCTTCGAGCAAAAATAGCTTCGCAAGAGCAACAGATTGAAGAATTAATGAGAGAGAAGGAGAAAGAAATGAATCATAACACTGGCCTAGGAACTGATGAGGACCAAGATCATGAACATAGTTTTAGGGCTACTACCCATAGCTTCACATTGGGAGAGCCACAACAAATGGTGGGAAAGGACCCTTTGATTAGGGAGATAAAGAAAATGCAAGCTCCCAAATTTGATAGAATAGGTGGCGAGGATGCTGCAGAAGCTTGGTTAATTGGAATGAACAAATATTTTGGGAACTTATTAGATTTAACTTCCAACACTAAGGCCTGAATCACCATCTATCAGCTAGAAGGGGAAGTGTCATTATGGTGAGATCATCTACTAGAAATTAAAAAATATGAATTACATCAGCTGACTTGGGACAATTTTGTAAAATAATTCCGCAAGGAGTGCCTTTCTGCCCACCATCGGGATAAAAAATTGACTGAATTCCATTCAATGTACCAAGGAGGGATGACAATTTCTGAGTATAAGGATAAATTCATGGGTTTACTCCATCATGTTCATTACATGAAGGAAGAGGAGGACCATGTAAACAACTTTATCCTGGGCTTGAATAAGAACCTCATGTATGCGATTAAGTTATCACGACCTACGAGCCTAAATCAAGTAGTGGAGGTAGCCCTAATTGCTAAAGAGAAGCAAAAGAGAAAGCAAGAGCAGAAACAAAAGTCTTATGCCTTTTAATAGTTTGACAAAAGAAGGAAGGAATTTAAGAAAACCACACCAGAAAAGAAGGTAGGGGATAAATTTAAAAGGAATTAGGGCTTCAAAAGAAGTTATGAATTAGTAGAAACCAAGGGTGGTGAAGGAAAAGAATAGAGACCATCTAAGAAGGTAGTACAAACTAGATTTTCTAAGGATAGGGAAGGAAAGAAGATTGGCCCAGTGGGAGGATGTTGGACTTATAGGGGTGACCACTACATAAATGAGTGTCCAAGGAATCAAGATAAATCCACCAAGCCTCCAGCTAGAATTTATGTAGCTGTGGATAGCCGCCAAGCCGACAACCAAGATTCACTCATAGAGTTACAAGGTACTTTTCATGGACAATCCATCTCTATTCTAGCAGACTTAGGGCAACTGATATCTTTATTTCACCTAAGGTGTTAAAAAAATGTAATATTGGATTTAAAAATCTTAGTCGAGAGGAGATGGAGGTAGAGTTTGGGTATGGTAAGACTCAATAGGTAAATTTCAGCCTGAGATGAGCAAAAATTGATTTAGACATCACAAAAACCAAGGTTAATATATCGGTCACAAAGTTAGGATCTAATGACTTGATTCTAGGAATGGATTGGTTTAGGACACACCAAGCTAAACTGGACTACTATAAAAAAACAATTGAATGCTCAGATGACCAAGGAAGACTGATAGTACTCCAAGGAATTCAAAGGCCATTAGTTGTGAGAATGGTTTCAGCCATGCAAGTCACGAGAGCTATAAGGAAGGGAAGCAAACTATATATGGTAAAGTTTGAAGAAGGTAGCGAAGACCCAGTTCCTAATATTGAGGATCATCCTATTCTTTAAAACTTTCATGATGTCTTTCCTGAAGAATTGCCAGGCTTACCCCCTAAGTGGCAATTTGAATTTTCAATTGATCTTGTTTCAGGGGCAGAGCATTTATCAAGGGCTCCTTATAGAATGAATAATGTTGAATTATAGGAGTTTAAAATGCAACTACATGATCTAATGGAGAAAGGGTTAATATGACCTAGTGTATCACCTTGGGGAGCCTTAGTGTTGTTAATCAATAAGAAGGATGAGACTCTAAGATTGTGCATTGATTATCAAATATTGAACAAGGTGACCATAAAAAATAGATACACCCTTCCTCAAATTGATGATTTGTTTAATCAAATGGAGGGAGCCACAACCTTTTCAAAAATAGACCTAAGGTCTAGATACCATCAACTCTGGATCAAGAAAGAGGATATTCTGAAGATAACTTTCCAAACTAAGTATGGTCACTATGAGTTTTTAGTGGTACCTTTTGGCCTAACAAATGCTCCATCTACCTTTATGAGCCTCATGAACCATGTATTTAATGACTACCTAGACAAATTTGTGCTGGTATTTTTAGATGATATTCTCATCTACTACAAGAATTTGTAGGAGCATGAGGAGCACCTAGGAATAGTACTACATAGGTTGAGAGAGCATAAATTGTATGGGAAATTGTCCAAGTGTTCCTTCTTCCAGCCTAAGATACACTACCTTGGACACATCATCTTAGCTGAAGAAATTTTAGTGGATCCAGTCAAAATCCAAGCAATCATAGACTAGCCTACTCCTAAGAATGTATCAGAAGTAAGGAGATTTATGGGATTGGCCGGATACTATAGAAGGCTTGTGGAGAATTTATCGAAGATAGGTAACCCCATAAAATCTCTTCAATGAAAAGGAAAGAGGTATGAGTTGACTAAACCTCAAAAAAGCTCATGAGGGAGAGGTTGAAGGAATACGATAGGTAGATAAAGATCATGAGGGAGAGGTTGAAGGAAGTGACAGATCGACAAAAGAGTTATGCAGATGCTAAGCAAACACCGAGAGAATTTGTAGTTGGAGATAGAGTGTTTCTTCGTGTCAAACCTCAAAAAAGCTCAATAAAATTTGGCAAGGCTGCCAAATTATCCCCATGATATATTGGACCATTTGAGATACTTGAAAAGATTAGCCATGTGGCTTACAGACTAGCTTTTCCACCATCTCTCTCTCGCATTCACAATGTGTTTCATGTATCACTGCTTAAGAAATATACTACTGATCCCACACATGTAATTGATTGGCAGGCACTATAGGTAGAAGATGCTGGAGATATTCACCTTGAACCACTCGCAATCATAGTCAGGCACAATATATAACTCCGTAGCAGAACAATACCATAAGTTAAGGTCCTTTGGAACCAGTATGGGGAGCAAGAAGCTACCTGGGAAGATGAAACTGTAATTAGACTAGAATATCTAGACTTATTTTAGCTAAGCCAAGTTGGCTTAATCCTAAGGGCGAGACGATGTCACATCCTGTATGAATCCATTCTAAGGCCTCATAGTCTTGATGTAATTTGGACTAGGGGTGGGGACTTGAAACTTAATATTAACTCTATGTGCATGTGTGTAAGAGTATGTATGTGTGTATTCTTAAGTAAATAAACTTTTAATGGTTAATAGTGATGTATGCATATGAAATCTAGTTATGTTTCTCTTTTGATTTATATATAGATATATTTGACCATATTTTGACTAACCTTGACTAATCAAATTGTGTTCAATGTTGTGAGGAACCATGTTTTGTGTGTAGGTGACAGGGTGCATGGTGGAGTGGACTTTGTGGATCTGTAAGAAGAAATAATTTTTATGCCAAATCCTTATTAAGACTCTAGATTAACTTAAGGTTGTCCAAAGTAGTAATGGGTATGTTTATCCAACACCTAGTCAGCCTCATTTGTGGATTTGCAAGTCCGTAGGTATCGTTGATGTCACTTGCCAGTCCTTAGAATATCATTATGAATTTAAATATGTATCTAGGAAATCAATTATAATTATTAGTTGCCCATTCTTAATATATTGAGTGTTAAATTATTAAATAAATAAATAATTTATTATAATTATTATTATTGCCTATAGTGTTGATTTAAATTATTATGAGCCATCGAAGTAATTTATAACAAAAAAAGAAAAGAAAATGGTAGAATACATTTTAAAATAAATAAAAATCAAAGGTGTTAGATTTTAATAAATAAACTGAACCCATAGAAGAACCAAGGAATAGAAAATAAGAAGGAAAAGAAAACCAACAGAGATCTGAAAAGGATCACACAAAGTGAAAACAAAAGAATAAGTGGAAGAAAATGTGAAGAGGGGCATAGGATTTCAACAAGAAAATGCTACGGTCAAGAACAGAGGAGGGCAAAAATATTCAATTGCTAGTCGGTCCTTTTGAAGGGAAATTTGGAAGCCATGTTGCTATAATAAATCTTGTCTCCACAGTGCTTTGCAAACAAGAAAATGAGTAAATGGAAGACATGAAGGAAGGATGAGGCATGGAAGATAAAGAGGGAGTTGTTGGACATTTTGGAGCAAGTATTTTCATCATTTGGAAGGAAGGAGGCATGAGCAAGAGAAACCC
The DNA here is from genome assembly GCA_027924645.1 of Cunninghamia lanceolata. Classification (NCBI taxonomy): domain Eukaryota; kingdom Viridiplantae; phylum Streptophyta; class Pinopsida; order Cupressales; family Cupressaceae; genus Cunninghamia; species Cunninghamia lanceolata. The sequence goes on along the minus strand of BSBN01000972.1, from coordinate 14,398,387 downwards.
CAGTTTGGGAGGCATCTAGACTAAGTCTGGATATTTTGGCACCATTTTCCAACTGCTGGGAGTGGATACTCATGCTTGAGGACAAGTTTTATTGTTGTTCTTTCTAAAACTCATAATATTTAGCTTGTCTCTAGGTTGGAGCAGTAGCTTAACTTAGTATTTTATTTCTGTCCCCTTTTATAAAATCATAAGTTTCAGCTTGTATTTTGCAATATAAGTATAAATATAGTTTTATATTATTGTTCCTCATAGGTTTCAGCTTGTTTAATTGAATAAAATTTAACTAGTGCATTTAATCATTGTGGTGTATGTTTCTCCCTTAAAAACCCTAGCCAAAATATTAGTCTCTACCAAAAATTAGATGAGGAAGAAGCAAATAAGTGTAGGGTAATTGATCTCAGACCTTAGAAAACTGCTGCAACAATTTGAGATGCTTGGGATACTTCTAAACACTAACTTTTGGTGGACATCTCCCTTTTTATACTGTTGCATCTCCCTTTAAAATGTTGTATTCATTGTATTTTTATGATGGCATTAGAGTTAGAGGATATTTAATGGTTGTAGATAGATATTTATGCCATTCATACTTTTCACTAATTTTTATTAGCATAGAAATTGAAAACAAAACAAAGCCTTTAAGGAAATAATAGCCAATGTAGAAAGGTTCTTAGTCAATGATATTACTTTACCATATCTTTGGGTATGTTATGACCAAGTTTGGGAGTTACTTGACAAAATAAACCCTTCAACCTAAATTATTAGTAGCTGCAAGTAATATGGATGCGTAGATCAATGTTGTGAATTGTTTGACAAAATACCTCATTGTAGGAGACCATTAGAAATGCCATGCTAAGATAGGTGGTTGTTAAAATACATGTCAATAGAACTTCTGTATGTGGGTAAATCTGTTCCTGCTGGCCTGGGTATGAGTTGGGGTTGTAGAAGAGATTTTGACACCTTGTAGCTCAACTCAAAGTAATTTTTGTGATTATGAGGGTGTAAAACATTGTTTGCTACCACCATAGCCTTCTTTGACTTACATGTAAAGTCATTAGATATGGAAATCTACTTAACCCAATCTAGGATGATCTCAGGGTCTAAGTAATACTACTCATTAAACATATTAGGGGAATATAACTAGAAAAACCACTTGCAAATTCTTAATGCTTCATGTTGTCATGCCCACATTTCCCATGCGGTCACGACATGCATCACATGTGTCATGTCCACATTTGTCATGTGGTCATGACATGAAATATAAATTTTTTTACCACGCTTCCCTAGAAACCCCTTACACACGTAAGTGTGCTCAGTGGCATTACGCATAAGGCGTAAACATGACAGTTGAATACAGGGTAATGCATTCACTTGTGCATACCGTTCGCAATGAAGGCCAACTAGGGGGTCGATGCGACATAGTTAATATTCCAAATAGGGTTAGGATCAACGATTGAAACCCTAAGTTAACCTATGTGAATGATGGGATTTTGATGTAAGTCAAAATCAAAAGCTAAATTCAAGTGCATGAGAAAGATATAATTTAATACAAAAATCTAATGTCGATAATCTGCAAAAAACAATAGTATAATCCTAAACAAGGTTAAATTTCACTAACCTAGCTAAACCCTAAATTCTGGAAAAACCTGGCAGCATAACACCTCACAAGCGTGATTAGGGTTTATTATACTAAAACTAATTTTGATCGAAAGTTTACTGGGTTGGTGTTAAATTACCTACATAACATTAGTTAAATTGGTAGATCAGTCAAATAGATTAATTGTATATTTTTCAACAAAGCTCGATCAATTTGTTCTTCTTCATGTTTTCTATAATTTAAAACATTTTTCAACAAAGTTCAATCAATTTGTTCTTCACGTTTTCTATAATTTAAAACATTCTTTCAACAAAGCTCGATCAATTTGTTCTTCTTCACATTTTCTATCAATCAGAGTTATCACTACATCCTTTACATTATTCCTAATTTCTTGGTAGACCAGATTACAGAAACATGTTATACTAACTTCATTTGGATAGTTTACTAGGTTTTCCAAGTTGGATTGAAACAACGTCTAATTTAATTTTGTTAAATAATTTGCTCCACAATGATTAAAAATAATATTAAAATTAAATTAATAATGATGTAGTTTAAATTGTCCTCGTCGAGTTAGGTTTGAAAACAAGGGTTAACCCAATTGTTAAAATAAATACATCTCAATAATTAGATAGTTGTAAAAATTAATTAAAACAAATAAAATCCCTTGTAATAATCAAATTTAAAAATCAATAAAATATAAAATCTCTCTAATAATAAACTAGTCTATAAATTACCATACCACTAACAAATAAGTAGAACATTCCCAAATGAATTAAAGATTGCCCATTTTATAATTACCAAAATAATTCCATTCTAAAAATAAAGTTTAAAACAAATGAAAGAGAAATAATCAAAGAGTGGGAATAAAGAAAATAAGGCAATTTTAAATGCAAGCCCTAAAATCTACCCAATTTAAAAAACAATTTCCTTAAGGGCAAAAAGCCCTAACCCTATTTTTTTCAAATCTCATTTTCTTTCCTCCTTATTTGTTTTTTCTCCTCTTCTTTCTTTTTCTCTTCTCTCATTTTGTTTTGGGTTGTGTTTGTAGGTTTAATGGAGGGGCCATTCATGGAAATTCATATGTTATATATATATATATATAATGTGTATACTATGTATGCTGTGGGGTGGAGTGTTTATTGCCCATAGAGGGGGCCAAAAAAAGAGAGGCGGAGCCATGTGGTGGTAGCACTACTGGGCAGTGGCGGCGTCGGTGGAGGGGACAACTGTGGGGAGACCGCAGGGTAAAGAAACCGGCGGCGAGTATCACAGGGGATGGGGTTCGACAGTGGTGGCGGTTTCGGTGTTAACTGCGAGGGAAAGGGGGAAGTGGGGGTGTGAGGAGGGGGTGGAGCCCCCACCCACATCCCACACAATGTGATGTGGGTGGTGGTTCCACCCCCTCCTGACACTCCCACTAAATAAAAGGCGACGGTGGGGGGGTCGAAACCCTCCCCACCCCAAACATTTTTCTCTCTATTAAAACTGTAAACTATTTTCCAAGAACATAGTATATTCCTCATTTCCTACACAATGTTCTTTATTTATTTTTTAATGGTTTTTAATAATAATTATATATATATGTGTGTGTGTATATAAATACATATATATACCCAGCAAGCACAATTTCAATTCAAAATACAATTTATTATATATTAAAATATAACAAAAAAAATTAATATATATATATATATATATTTATATATATATATATATTTATATATATATCTATATATATATACATACTGCTATATACACAATATAACCTCTTTTTTTTGTTTTAACAATATATAAAAATTTATCCATGTTATATATATGCTTACAAATAAATGTTTTCTTTTTTTCAAATTTATTTGACATTCTAAAACTCACATAATTTTTTTTTTTTGTAAACAAATAGCAAAAGATACATTTTTTAAAATCAAATTTATATAAAGCAAATGAACATTTCTTTTTTTTTTGTAAATACATATTTCAACATAACATTTCTTCAAGAAGTTATTCATTATATTTAAAAAAAACAAAAAAAAAACAAATGCATTTAATTAAATACTTCAAATATATAGCAACAACTAATTTTTTTTTTTTTTTTTTAGAATGAAAATGTAAACATTTTCATTCTACCCCACATAGATAGAACAACAACTTTCCTATTTCTTTATTTTAAAAATAGCATACAAATAAAATAGCAATAAGACCATAGCTTTCTTTCATTACTCTATTTTTTTTAAAAAAATCAAACGCATTGAAATCAGAAAATTAAAATCTTCTATTTTTCAAAAGTAAATAGTTACTCACACATAAGTAAAAACATACTCTTACACCATGAAAGAGAACAAGGTTCTCTTCTTTTGAATTAAAAAAACTACAAAAGCCTAACTTGGCCATGCTCTCTCAAGAGCTAAAAATAAATAAGATAGCAACTCTTAAGATCCATGATAATTTCATCAACTTCACATAGCTCCAAATAACCTGCAAAGACACAAAGAGGGGGAATATGCCACTACAACATGATCTCCTCTCTACCATTGACTCACTCATGAGTCACCCCTGAGTTAGGAGGTCATACTCACACTAGGAACTCAAACCAAAACACAACATTGCATTCAACACCCAAAAACAATTTACTCCCATGGCTATCACAACACAAAAACTCACTCAAGATGAGTTCAATGGGGTAGGGGAGTGGACATCACTCAACTCAAGAGTGCCACTCCAAAACTTTCCAATACAAATACCTCTCAAGGCCTCAAGCCAAAACTTTTAAACATAGTTTCACAAAGCTTTCATTTGGCTCTGAATCCATTTCACATATTACACATATACACATATTGCCCTCAAGGCTACAACTCCACAAAATCTAGGAAGTGACCCCGAAGAGGTTCACTCCCCCCCCACCCCACACATGTTGAGAATCTTCTCCCAAGTAGGAGAGGCTCTTACAACTCCCTTACAATTTTTTCCCACAACAAGTAAAAATTTAAAATTGAAACTCACACATAGCATCACACAAGTAAATAAAATGTATAAGGGAAGGCCTTAGCCTTAAAACCTACCTTAAAAAGCCCAAGTGGAAGATAGTTGAGAAGAGCTCCTCCAACTCCTGCAAGTTGAGCCACCAAATTTCCTCCAACTTTTTCCCCAAAATAATTAAAATCAATAAAATAGCCAAAAATTCAACAACCCCATCGCTCTCTCCAAGAGGGATTAAAATAGGCTCTTCTCATGAGCCTTGAGGAATGGGGAGGTGACACATGTCATTCACATATCCACCAAGTCTCTCTCCCTTCCACTTGTCCTCTTTAAAACATGTGGGAGAGAGAAGTGGAGCTTAAGGGGGTGTGGATGCCACATGTGCCCCAATCCTCTCCTCGTAAGAAGGACCACACAACAACAAGGTACCCTCACCAATTGTGGGAGAGACTTGGAGTGAAGTCCTCCAAAATTAAGGGGCCTTGAAGACTCCCCCAACCTAGGGAAGAGGAAAGGAAGAGGTTGAGTGTTTGACCCACTCATCCTCTCCCTCCCAAGCTTCCAGTTTCGTCACTTTACTTCAGGGTGAAATTAAAGTGACTAAATAGAAGTTTACCTAGGGTTACACAAGCCCAAATGACCCCTAGACACTAGGGGTACAACCCAGGGTCAAGTTTAACCCAAATTTAGCACCTTACGATATAGAAAATTACATAAAAAGGGGTCACAAAAAAATTAAAACAAAAATGAGTCAAATAAACATTACACATTTACAACACCATAATACAATCAACTGAAAAAGGGTAGACCTAGCCCAAAGGGCACCATACGCAAACATTACGAAAATTCATCATGCAATACGCAGTTGATCTTGGTTCCTCTTGGAACTAGATCTACTTCACAAGGGAAAACAACACAGTGTGTGAGATGATATCCAAATTTTTGTGGCTTCATTAGAAACACCTGCGCACTCAAATGAATTGTTAATTTGACATGTATATGATAGCTGAAGCAAAGTGAAACAAGCACATACAACATCACATGTTCATATAAGCATCAAGGAAATTGCATTATAGTTAAATTCTAAATTCTGCATTTCAAACATCCATCCCAAGATAGAATCACATAATAAATTTCTTTCTAAAATCACATGCATAGTATCCAAATAACATCATAATATAAATCACATGTCTAACATCGTTAGTAAATCCATATCAAGTTCTAATCACATCGTAATCATGCTAAACATAATAAATCCACATACAACATAAAGTCTAATAGTCCTACAAATCAGGATTAACAGTCCCATAAGTCTAATATGTACACCTACAGTAAAATAAACTAGTCAAATATATGGGAATGAAAATGGTAGGCCTCACATCCTCCCCCCTAAGACTATATTTCCTCCTGGAAGTCATCAAAGACGTGAGGATAACGGGACTTAAATCTTGTTGCATCCTTCGATGTCATCGTGACCTCATTGTACATGTCCCACTGGACCCTAACCTAGTCCAGCTCTCAACCTTGAAGGCGTAGCTAACAGGCCAATATGTGAAATGGCTCCAAAGCTAGCTGTCTATTCACCTCTACCTGAAGAGCACTCCAATCCAATACATGAGATAAATCAGATATGTAACACCATAAAATAGAAACATGAAAAACATCATGGATACGCTACAACCTAGGTGGCAAGGCTAGATGATAGGCTATAGGTCCTATCAGCTCCAAGATCTCAAAAGGTCCAACAAAATGAGGTGTGAGCTTAGAGCCTTTTTCATAATGGATTGGACTCTTGTGTGGTCGCACTCTCAAGAACACTCTGTCCCCAATTGAGAAGCTCTGATCTACTCTCTTAGCATCAGCATACTTCTTTTGTCGATTCTATGCCTCTTGAAGTCTCTGCCTAATCAAAGTTACTTGCTGCTCTATATCCTGTACCAACTTTGGCCCTATCGCAACCCTGTCCTCAATATGGTCCCAACTCAAAGGTGTCCTGCAAGGTCTGCCATACAAGGCCTAAAAAGGAGGCGTACCTATATACACCTAAAATTGGCTCAAGTTGAATTAAGTAAATATTTTGATATTTATCTTAATTCTTATTTTCTTCTGTTAATTAAATAAATATTATAAGTTTATTTGATTGGTTCATTATCCTACATTTAAATAAAATCATTTTATTTAATTAAATTCCCTAAATTCTTCTAATGTCTCAAGTCCTAAATCCACCTCACAAAATCAACTTCATCAATCCACCTCATCAATCCACCTCATCTCTTCCACCTCACCATGTTGCACATATAATTAAATATTCTTAATATTTAATTAGCTAATATCCTCCATTTTTCAAAATAAATCTTTAAATCAATTATCCTCCTCCAAATTGAATATTTAATTCAATGTTCCCCACTATCCTCCACCAATTGAATATTTAATTCAATTGTTCCCCACTATCCTCCACTAATTGAATTCTTAATTCAATTGTCCCCCACTATCCTCCACCAATAGGATTCTTAATTCAATTGTTTCCCACTATCCTCCACCAATTCAATTGTTCCCCACTATCCTCCACTCTTCCCAAAAATAAATTTTTAACTCATCCACTATCCTCCACTCTTCCCAAAAAATAAATTTTTAATTCATCCACTATGAATAAAAGATTCACTTTTATTCCTAGCCATTGATCTCATCTATTGATTCTCACCCTCCATTCTTTTTTTAGAAAATCTATAAATAAGACCCTTCTCTAAGCAATTTAGAGGACTTCATTCTGGCATCCTCATAATGCCTAATTTCCTCTAGGAAATCTTCTTCTGGCATCCTCATAATGTCCAATTTCTTCTCCTCATTCTAGTTATCCCATATCCTCCATCATTAGTGTGTTGAAGCTCATCTTCAATCACACAAAGTATCATAGCCATTTCTCCGTGTCATCTCGAGGAATCAAAGCAAAGAAGCAAGGTCCCTGAGGGCCAATCTTCATCATTCAAGATCAAGAAAGAATAGGCGAGCAATGGAAGTTGAAAGGTAAAGGTTGTAAGTATCTCTTTGTGGTTATTTATCCTTCTTCCTTCATATTTCATTGTTGTATTGGGTTTATTTATCATTATTGATCAATTTATTTTACCCATTAACATTTTGGCGCCCAGCGTAATCTAATCCACAATCTTGTGAGTGTTTGTCTTTGAAAGTCTCATTGCAGGATTCAGGTGTTTTAGAGAGCATTCAGGAATTGACTTCCACAAACGGCATCCTATGCACAAACCAAGCTCACCATTGAGTTCAGAACGCCTCGAAGGTAAGAAATCACCTATCATTTCCCTAGTTTTGTTACTTGAAAATTTTTGAATTTTTTTTACTTTTCCACATATTTTTTGCAAAAAAATTGAAAAAAAAAATTACATTAGGTTTTCTTTATTTTTTTATCTTTTAACATTTTCATTTTATTGAAAAAAAAATTAAAACAAAAAAAAAATAGCCCAGCAGGGATCGAAGCCCCTGCCTCCCCCCGAATCCTAGCTCCCCCCCCGACCACCCCTTCCACAACCCCAGCTCCTCCACATCCCCTCCCACCTCCCCCTGCCTACACCACCCCTGCGTACCCACCACCTGTTCCCCCAAAACCCTACCACCCATATCCCCCGTCCCCACCCTTGGCCTCCCCTAACACCTCTACACCCCGTCGATCTCCCCTATCCCCTCCCCAGCCCTCCCCTTGTGCATCCCCCAGGCTCCTCACACCCCCAAACCGCCTGCAGCACCCTGCGCTCCCTCCCACAACCCAATCTCCACCACGCCCAGCTCTTTGCCCGCCGCCCGCCACATCCCTGAACCCTCCACCCCGCGCCCCTTCTTCCACTCCTCTCGAACACCGCCACTCCCTGCCTCCGCCACCTGCCCATCCCTGAGCCCTCTGTGCACGCTGATTGCCACCATCCCTCCCTCTATGAGTGCCACCTGCCGCTTGACACCCTCACACCATCCATCCACCGCCGCCTCTCCTGTACCCTCCACCGCCGCCACCTGCCAACACCCAGCCAGCCACCGCTGCTAACACAGGCTCACTTAGCCTAGCCACCCAGCCACCTTGCTACACACACAGACTAAAAAATAACACAAATATAACATAAACAAAAAATAGACAATTAAAAAAAAAACAACAACAAACACAAAATATTTTTAGGGTTATTTGAGCCCCATGTCATATCAACAACTAGGGGCCTATTCTACCTTAACTGCCAGCTTCACCATAACAACTAGAGAAAATGTTGAGTATGTGACCAACACTTGCAAACCGCCAGTGGTTAAAACAATAACATTAACTGTCAGCTTGACCTCTTGTGCCTCATACATTTGGAAGGAGGCTATTTTTTTCAAATTCTCACAACGTTTGCATACGGTAACGAAATTGCACAAAATTGGTGGTGTCGGAAAGAGGATTCAGAGTACTTCATAGTTGTGGGAAATTTTTAGGTGATTGTACCATTTTGACCACTTTTTTCGTAATCAAAGTCAAACCTATTTCAAAACTTCACATGCTCATATCTTTTGTAAATTTGATCCTTTTTCAGCGAATTTTTTTTTCAAATTGTATGGAATTTCATGTAGAATCTATTTATGAACTTATTTTTTCTATATCAGTTCATTTCAATTTTGGTGACTTGTAGGGACATCATTTGGGGCTAGAACAACATCAGGATCAACAAATATGGAAATTTGGATAGCGAAAACAATCCGGGTGCACTCATTCTAATCTTTCATCTTCAATATTGTTTTCATCACACACTTCGATTTGGGCTCATAAAATGAACATTGCTTGATCAAACATAATTGAAAATTGAGCTTAAAATAAACCTGTGTCTGCCATTCACATCTGGATTTGGGCTTTAAAAAGAACCTGTGCTTGAAGTGCCTTCCTCACATTTCAATTCTTAAGGGTTAATTTACAAGTGTGAGTGTGAATCAAATGTGCATGTGTATGCTCTCTCCTCACACCGCAAGGTGACCTTGGAGATCAAAAACACCTCACTTGATTCGCTTTTGTTTACCCTTTCCTAGGAGGCCTGCTAGGGGATTTCATCACCCCTACGGATGACCTCATTCGAGGCTGAATCGAAAGACACCCTCATTGAAATCAGAATCTTGTCACTCTTGGCTAAGCCCCAAAGAACTTTCTACCTTTGGGAAGTGAAGGTGAAGGGTGGGTTACCCCCTTCTCCCGGTTGTGTGATAGGATTTCACTTTCAATTCCTAGTCAACCTCGTGTAAACATTGCCCACAAACCTAATTGGCCATACCCTACATCAAACTAGACATTAGGGCATGTTGATGTGTCTTCCATGTGTGCTTGTTTACTAATCAGTATATTCTTCAAATTCAACATTCAAAGTTGCTTATGTGTCTTATGTGAGTGAATCATGTTTGTACATGTGTGATCATTGCCAAATCAAGTTAAACACCAAACAGATAAGACAAGTCATTCAACTCATTCTTCCAAGCACACTTGTCTCAACTTGTGATGCATTTGCACTCTGTTACAGATGCCTTTACTACAGCGCATCCAAACTAGTAAGCTTTTCCAGTCTTGTGTCAATGGCAAACAAATTAGAATATCTTGATCAAAAATTCTAATCTCTAAAATTGTAAATAAACTTAGGTCCCTCACCCCAAGATTGTGTAGCCATTTCTCAACAAATTGATGTCTTACATCAAGAATTGACAAACTTGCAAGCTGCACGTGCCAGTACTAGCTATGCCTCGCCCAAAAATCATATATCTTTTTACCATACTAATGACAAGGCAACCATGACCTCAAGAGGGAAATTGTATACCACTTTGTCTCCTAATCCTCCTTCACCATATTCTAAGACACCTATCCCAAAGCATACCAGTCCTATGCCAACACTGCCATCTAGTTCCTCAAATTTTAAATGGCACACTAAAAAAGAATTAGATGAGTGGTGGGAAATTTTTTTCTAGATTTATACAATGCAAGAAAAGCTAGGGAGAAAGCAAAATCCACTCATCCATCCCTTCATCCATCTACCCATACACCTGCGATGGATGTGATCCCAGGACTATTAGCAGAAAGTCAACCATGTCACCAAACTCCGGTCCTTGACCTTACCAAAGATTCTTCCAATGTCTTGTCAATGCCTACAACGCCTTCATGTCATCTGCAACCCCTTGAGCTTATCGAAGTGCCTTCTACCATGCACCAAAGTCAAGGTGCATCAAACCTCCATATTGCCAACCAAGAGCCTCTCCAAGAGTCTTCTACCTCCACTTCAATTCAAACAAACCACGAGGTATGTCAAGAGAACACTTTAGAGCATGTGGAGACATTAACCCCTTGTCTAAACCAAGATCAAAAATTCCTAGCCGACCCCCTCATAACCTTTATCTCTTCAAAGATCCTATACCTATACATGAGCAAGAGATCCAATTTCCCACCAGGCATAACCTATATCTTTTCCCTGATCAAGCTACTACCATTGATGAAGAAGCTATCCATGAACAACTTGATCCTATGCCTGAGATAGAGATCCAATGGCTTTTCTATGATCAAGATGATATCCATAATCATGAACCTCTCCATGAGCCACTTGATCCTATCCATATCCTCATAACTATACATGAGAAGGAAATCCAATTCCAACCCATCCATAACCTTTATATGTTCTACGATCAAGATATGCCCTATGAAGAGGATGTCCTTGAACAATTTGATCCCATACCCATCCATGAGCAAGAAACCTCCATTACTCCTATCCATATTCCATCTAGTCACATCTGTGATCCGACAAATTCCACTTCCCTTGATGAGACACTTGCCTCCCAAGCAAGCATAGAAGATCCAAATGATCCTTCACCATCCGTTATTGACCAAGCTGCAAATCCTCCACCATATATCCTTGGTCTTACTACCTTCTTTCATGAATGTTCTTTCTTAGAACACCAACAACCATTATTCGCTATCCCGCCTTCTCCATCCAATAAAGAACTTGTGTCTAGTGTTCCACCTACACATAATCCTACTGTCCACCACATACTCTAGAATATGAACTATCAAGGTAAAGGCTTAAGCCTTCATGAACAAGGTATTTTGGAGCCCGTCCATGTCAATGTTCCTCATCCTTCATACGGCCTTGGATACATACCCCAAGGTAAGCAAACTCAAGATGTTGGTACTTCCTCCACTCCTAAGTCTACCACTTTCCATCACAAACCCTATCATATCCCAAAACATATGTCGCCATTCCACCTCCATCATCCTATAATTATCAAAAGCATGTGACCATACACCTTCCACCATCCAATCTCCCTCCGCTACTTCCAATTCCTAATATCTCACCATCCAATCTCCCTCTGTTACTTCCAACTCCTAATATCTCACCATCCAATCTACCTCCACCACTTCCAACTCCTAATATCCCCCCATGCCGTTTACCACTTCCAACACCTTATCCATCCATCTATAAGTCCTCTAAATATCCCAATCATGGCCAACAAATGCACATGGTGTCTAAACAAACAGCTTTCACCAACCTCACTTCTACCATCCCACAGGGATTTAATGAAAAATATGTGGATGCCTCTACCTATAAAGTCAAAAATCCTAAGAGTCCTTATGACCTAGGATATAAAAGACAAGAATCAAAGCATTATCCATATCAAAAGTTGCATACACCCATACACCTCAATGCCAAACTGAACAAGGTGTGGATCCCCAAGCAACAAATGATAACTCCAAAAGTTGCACAACAGCTACATACACCCATACACCTCAATGCCAAATTGAAATAGGTGTGGGTCCTCAAGCAACAAAGGATTACTCCAAAAGCTACACAAAAGTTGCATACACCCAAACCCATACCTTCACAGGTACTATCTAAAAACAAAATGGTTTGGGTACCTAAGCAAAAATCCCTAAAGTTACATGAGGCATCCACCTCTCAAGAATCTCAACCATCTACTTTCTCCCATTCCATCCAAGAGTCTCAAATTCTTCCATCTCACATGAAGAACAAAAATCAGGACAATACTCAGCCTTTGTGGAACCTTGCATGCCTACGTCATTCATCCACAAGTAAAAGTCTCCGTATCTTCTTACACTACTTTCCCATCACTAGCTTTAATGTTTACCATGGTATGTGCGACCGTTGGTCATGATTCCCTTCCATTCCACAACACTTCCGTATAACTCCATCTCCCCTACCTTCCACTATTATCCTACATATCTTCCTCATCCTATGGTCCATGCTTTTGCATAAGCCTTCCCTCCATATTCTGCATCACAATCCACTATCTACCTAGGCCATATCACTTTCATATTATCCCCTACCAACATCTGTGAGAACACTTGACATGGTCCATGCGACAGTATCTATCTAGCAGGACTATCACCTTTCAAGGAACTATATACTTGAGTCTTTCCATACCCACCTTCTCCTATCTAAATATTCAAAAAAAAAAAAAAGATAAAAAAGTAAAGAAAAATCCCTTCATCCAATGGTGAAAACCAGGCAAACAGGTGCCTTGGATAAGTACCATGATGAAAACCTGGTAAACAGGCATCATGTGTAAGTTGATCTTCTATGTCACCTACACTTGGGGGCACCTTGTCTCATTAGCATATCAATCTTCTCCTACCAATTTCCTTTCATACCATTTCCCATCCTATCCTCTATCCATTACATACCTATCCTGTCCCGTCCATCCATCCAAACTTCCTTTCCTCTATTCTGTGGTCTTGATAAAGATTGGGGGCACAATGTTGACAAATGTTTTAGATGTCTCTTGACATACCTTATCCCTCCAAAACATGCAAATCCTTCATTATCCTCTCATCCTCCTATCATCATTAGCATTGTCATGAATAATCCTATGTACTCTACCTACAATGGGGCACATTATTCTTATGCGACATAGTACTTGGAGATCACATCCTTGGTTACTTCTACCTCCGTATCTACTATCACCCATACAACTACATATCCATGGTGTTTCCTTGTCATCAGTATTGTTTGTTCCATATCTGATCCATATCGGTTCCATATCATGTCTTATCTGATCCATATCGGTTCCATATCGCGTCCCATCTGATCCATATCTTAGGTCCATTAGGGTTCTTCCCGAACTACGTCGCCTCTGAGCTATCACGTAGGCAAGGCCATTATCAATGCGCCCCCAAGGCTCCACTTCACTGTCCATCTCATAACTTGTCATCTATCCTCCAGTCCATCCATGGTCCAAGCCCCGAACTACGTTGCCTCTGTGTTGTCATGTAGGCAAGGCCATTATCAATGCACCCCCGAGGCTCGACTTTCCCTATTCATCCCATGTCTAGTCCTATCTATCTGAGTCCGCTCCACTTTACCATCCATCCCATGTCTTGTTGTCGATCCTGCTACTCATCCGTGTCTGTACCTTTCTCTAGACAAGCGCATTCAGCAAAGCACGCTTCCCAACACAACAAAAATCATGACGCAAAACATCAACCTATCCAAGGCAAAATAGAGCACCATACCGAAACACTCAAGCTAAATCTCATATCAATTATGGGAAAAAGATACATCTAAATGCAAGAATGTTTTGTGTTGGTTAGATTAAGAGTCTTGATTTATGCTATCATGCCTTTCTATGCTACTCGAGGATGCCAAAAGTTAGAGATGCTATGATGGGGGCATGATTATTTTCTTTATCTGCTACTTGTGGATTAAACTTTAGTAATGTGACGACTTTTGTCTAACGACATGATCGACAAAAGATCATCGAGGACTCCGAGGTCTAAACATGAAAAGGGGCAATCCTTTTCTGTTGAAAAATGTAAGAAATACTTAGGTCATCTAGATTCAATTTTGACTAGATGCTTGTATTAACTTGCTATATCAAAATCTATGTAAGTAATACTCAGGTCATCTTGGTCTAATTATACCTAGATGCTTGTATTTTCTTACAACATAATAAAGCCCAATGATGAAAGCACTTCAAAATACTTGCTATATCAAGGTGACAAATATCCATATCCATACCGTATCCAATTGCACTTCATATCCATTTCCATATCCATACCGTATCTAATTGTAAGTCTATCCTTAATCCATGCCAATCAAGTCAAGTCAATCTTGTCAAATGATCCGATCACAATCAGTGGTCTTGATCCTTGTCCGGTCGTAAACCATATCAATCAGTCATAACTATCCTTCATGTTGCTCTAGGGATACATCATTCCTTGCCATGACAATATTGTCGTATATCGTTATCATATGTCTTAGACAGGATGTCGCATTGTCAAAACCAGGCCTAGAGTCTTATACGATATATCTCATTCCTGAAATCGGACATCATCGATCTATATCCTGGGTTTACCACTTGAGGGGCAATACCTTGTTTGTGCTTGTATCATTTGTGCATACTTGCTTCTTGCTTGTGTGTGTCATCTTTTTATCTTGCATTCCATATCATTCATCCCTTTCTTCTGTATCCAACCATTTCATCTCCTGTCAACCTATCTCATCGTGAGATTATCCATCTCATGCCTTCTGCCTTCTCCCCGTCCAATCTTCCGAGGGGGCATCCTATCATCATAACCAGTACCAGGGGCAAACTGGGGCATGTATCATTATCAGACTATTTATTCTTTGAAACAACGTGATAAAACACATTGCTTCAAAGAGGGGCAAAATGTATACACGTAAAATTGGCTCAAGTTGAATTAAGTAAATATTTTGATATTTATCTTAATTCTTATTTTCTTCTGTCAATTAAATAAATATTATAAGTTTATTTGATTGGTTCATTATCCTACAATTAAATAAAATCATTTTATTTACTTAAATTCCCTAAATTCTTCTAATGTCTCAAGTCCTAAATCCACCTCACAAAATCCACTTCATCAATCCACCTCATCAATCCACCTCATCTCTTCCATCTCACCATGTTTCACATATAATTAAATATTCTTAATATTTAATTAGCTAATATCCTCCATTTTTCAAAATAAATCTTTAAATCAATTATCCTCCACCAAATTGAATATTTAATTCAATGTTCCCCACTAGCCTTTACCAATTGAATATTTAATTCAATGTTCCCCACTATCCTCCACCAATTCTTAATTCAATTGTTCCCCACTATCCTCCACTAATTGAATTCTTAATTCAATTGTCCCCCACTATCCTCCAATTGAATTCTTAATTCAATTGTTCCCCACTATCCTCCACCAATTGAATCTATTCCCCACTATCCTCCACTCTTCCCAAAAATAAATTTTTAACTCATCCACTATCCTCCACTCTTCCCAAAAAATAAATTTTTAATTCATCCACTATGAATAAAAGATTCACTTTTATTCCTAGCCATTGATCTCATCTGTTGATCCTCACCCTCCATTCCTTTTTTAGAAAATCTATAAATAAGACCCTTCTCTAAGCAATTAGAGGACTTCATTCTGGCATCCTCATAATGCCCAATTTCCTCTAGGAAATCTTCTTCTGGCATCCTCATAATGCCCAATTTCTTCTCCTCATTCTAGTCATCCCATATCCTCCATCATTAGTGTGTTGAAGCTCATCTTCAATCACACAAAGTATCATAGCCATTTCTCCTTGTCATCTTCAGGAATCAAAGCAAAGAAGCAAGCTCCCTGAGGGCCAATCTTCATCATTCAAGATCAAGAAAGAATAGGTGAGAAATGGAAGTTGAAAGGTAAAGGTTGTAAGTATCTCTTTGTGGTTATTAATACTTCTTCCTTCATATTTCATTGTTGTATTGGGTTTATTTATCATTATTGATCAATCCATTTTACCCATTAATAATACCCAATGAGCTATGATGCCCATTGTTGTAGGCAAACTCAACTAGATACAGATGCTCCTCCCATCTACTCTGGTGATCCATAATATACATACGAAGTATATCCTCAAGAACATGATTAACTCTCTGTTTGTCCATCAGTCTCAGGATGATACACGAAACTAAAGTTGAGCTGTGTGCCCAATGCCTACTACAAAGCTCTTCAAAAGGTAGAAGTGAACACTGAATTCTTGTCAGAAATGATATGGCGAGGTACCCCATGTAGCCTAACAATTTGATCCAAGAATACTCTCACCATAGATGGTGCATTATACGTCATGCGTATAGGTGAGAAATGCGTCACCTTGGTCAACTTGTCAACCGTCACCATGATGGCATCATGGCAGCATGATGACATAGGAGGACCAACAATGAAGTCCATAGAAATGGTGTCCCATTTCCACTCAGGTATCTTGTGAGGGTATAAAAGACCTGTTGGATGCTGATGCTCAGCCTTGACCCTCTAGCATTCAAGGCAATGAGCAATAAACTTTGCAATATCCCATCTCATACCTGCCCAATGGTATAATTGTCGCAAGTTAGCATGCATCTTCTTCACCCCTAGGTGTGCTGTGTAAGGTACTCTATGAGCCTCTAAAAGAACTACTGCACAAAGGTCACCCACACAGGGTACATAGATGCACTGTCGATGTCTAAGCAATCCATCTGACTCAAGGGAATATCCTACAAATTTGCCCTTAAGGGCCCTCTAAGACTGGATCTCCTACTGCACCTCAAGAAACCACATGTCCTCAAGCAGATGTTGCATGATGCACTCTCTCAAATCCACACTCAATGTCAAGGTCAAGATCTTGTGGCACCTCTGACTCAAGGCGTCAGTGACCACATTCTCCTTCCCTTTGATGTAGTAAACATCAAAGTTGTACTTGCATAGAAACTCCATCCAATGCCGTTGGTGGGCATTCAAATTCGGCTGTGTGAATATGTACTACAAGCTATGGTGATCCGAATGGAGCTCAAAGCGATGACCCAAAAGAAAGTGTCTCCAATGAACAAGAGAATGTACCACTACTGTGAGCTCTAAATCATGAGTAGGGTAGTTCAGCTCATGTGTGTTGAGCTTATATGACTCATATGCAATCGCTCTACCACCCTGCATAAGCACGACTCCCAAACCCTCAAGTGATGCATCTGTGCAAACTACAAGATCCTCTATAGGATTTAGAACTGCTAATATGGGAGCACTGATAAGACGCTCCTTGAGTACCCCAAAGGCCCTCTCTCACTACTCGGTCCAAGTGAAACTCTTCCCTTTCCATTAAAGGGAAGTGATGGGGTGCACTATCCTAGAAAAGCCCTCTAAGAATCTGTGGTAGTAACCGGCTAATCCCATGAAACTCCTGACCTCTGTCACACTGGTGGGTGCTAGCCAATCTTTGATAGCTTTGATCTTCGATGGATCTACAGAGATGCCATCACCTGATAGGATGTGCCCCAAGTACTGTACCTTTGTCTTGAAGAAGGCACACTTTGCCAGGTTGCCATAAAGTTGTTGCTCTCGCAAGGACTACAAAACTTGATGCAAATGATCCACATGCTCCTCCTCGGTCCGTGAATAGATCAAAATATCATCGACAAAAATGATCACGAACTGATCCAAGTAAGTGCAAAACACCTCATTCATGAGACTCATGAACACTACAGTGGTGTTCATTAAATCGAAGGGTACCACTGTGAACTCATAGTGGCCATATCTAGTTCAGAAAGCAATTTTATGAATATTTGCCTCTATGATGCACAATTGGTGATACCTAGATTTCAGATCAATTTTCAAGAACACTCTAGCTCCCTGCATGTGGTCAAAAAGGTCATCAATCCTAGGCAGAGGGTAACGGTTCTTTCCTGTCACCTTATTCAACTACCTATAGTCCATGCACAAGTGAAGAGACCCATCCTTCTTCTTCATGAAGATAACTGGTGCGCCCCATGGTGAAACGCTAGGTTGGATGTGCCCCTTCTCAAGAAACTCCTCTAACTATAGTTTGAGCTTCGTGAACTCATGTGTAGTCATCCTGTAGGGTGCACGAGACACTGGCTCTGCACTTGGTACTAGATCGATGTGGAAATATACCTCTCTGTGTGGAGGCATACCTGGTAATTTCAATGGAAAGACATCATTGAACTCTCTCAGGATAGGATGGTCATCTAAAGATGCCTCTAGCTCATCATTTGGTCTGTCGCTAACTGTGATAGCAGACATCTGACATCCCTTCTGTATGCAGCATTTAAGCTGATGAGAGGATCTCATATGAATTATCGTGGGCTTTTGATTGCCCACTATCTCAACCAGTTCATCATGATCATCTATGTAGCTAATCACCTTTTGGCGACAATCTAGCTTGGTTCTATGAGCTGCAAGCCAGTCCATACCCAAAACCACACCATAGGATCCTAATGGCATAACTCTAAGGTCACAAGATGTAGTGAAGGACCCCAAAGAAATCTCATAATCCCAAACCAAGGTATCTACTGACATCCTGGCCCTAGAGGCCAACTCAACCTCCCACCTAATATCCTGCCTAGAAGCCACCAGCCTGCAATGTTCCACTAACGATATCGACAGAAAAGAATTAGTAGCTCAAGAGTAAAAATAAATAGAGATGGGGGCACCCCTAATCATACCTGATGTCTCAATTATGGATGCCTGATAGTCAGCCTGGCAGTTATCAACTGCTACAAACATGTTGTGTGACTTGCCCACATCTCCTACCATCTGCTTTGACCCTCCTGTACAGGCTATCCCACTGCCGTGAAACCCTGTGGACACTCTCTGGACAAATGTCCTACCCCATCACAAACATAACATGGGCCCCTAGCCTGTATCTGCCCTGACTAAGTCCTAGCACCCTACTACTACCCAGTCCATCCTGTGGATCCTTATGAACCCCTATACGACTGCTGTGACCTTGCGGGTCTTGCAGGTGGTCCATGCTGTCTCTGATCCCTACACAGGCCCTGCTATTGCCAACCATGATTCTGTCCTCCTTGTGCCCTCTACTGGGGTCTAGACCTCTGCTAATGCTACTACTATGGAGGCCTAGGAGGTAATGATGGGGAACTAAATCCTCCTCTCTGTGGTGGTGGTGGTGGTCTATGAAAGTTCTACTACTATTGATGACTATGGTCCTGAAATTGCGAGTGTGAATTCTGCCCTCGTCCCTGAATCTCCTCTGCAATATAAGCCTTCTCGACATCCTCACTCATAGTTTGGGGGTCTGCCATATGCACTGGTCCTGCTATCCCCTAATTCAAACCTTTGATGAATTTGTGCACCAGAAGTTTCTCCTTGTGGAGATACTCTGCATAATATGAAAGCTCAATAAATTAGCTCTCATACTATGCAACTGTGAGTTCTCTCTACTATGAGTCATGGAACTCATCTATCTAGTGCTGCCTATAATGGTCTAACAAGTAATGCGCATTAAAACACTCTATGAATGTGTCCCATGTGAGTGTGTCTAATGATAACCGACGCTTGCACTACTTAGTGCGCCACCAAGTAGCTACTGTATCTCTCAGGAGGTGTATTGCCACATGTGCTTTCGTGTTATTCCCATAAGGTCGCAATGTAAAGCATCTGTATAGACTAATGAGCCAAGCCTTAGCCTCGGCTCCCTTTATAGCTCCTACGAAGGTAGGTGGATTAAGCCTAAGTAGGTCTCTGATGGGATCTCCTCTATCTCTATGTCCTATGACTAGCTCATCCATACCATACTCATAAGGTCCATGATGTGCCTGCTCTACCCTCACAGCCTCATCTCGTCTCACATGTCACAGAGGACTCCTACTTTGTGCTCTATAAGCTGACCCTACCTCCTCCACTGTAGTATCTGATATCTCTTCAAATGTCTTGACACGTGGTACCTCTCGAGGATCAATGTAGGGCTCTACACGTGGCTCAGCTCATGACTCAACACGCGGCTCCTCATATGGCTCCTCTTGTGGATCAACACGGGGTTCGTCACATGGCGCTGGTACAAATGGTAGTAGCCTCTCTTACATGGCCTGTAATGTCTATAAAATCTAAGGTCCTATATCAAGTCATGGTGCTTGCGGTATTGGCTGATCTGATAAGGCTATTGGTCCCTGACCCTCTATAGAGGAATCACTATGCACCTTGACAGATGCAGTGTGACGTGATCACGCTCTTTGAATTCGTTGAGGAGGCATCCTACCAAAACAAGGTAGGCATTGATTAATCAAAGTTGTAGAATAAGTAACGTGCCAAAATAAGCCTAGTGTTTAAACTTGGCACTGATACCAAATGTCATGCCCACATTTCCCATGTGGTCATGACACACATTACATGTGTCATGTCCACATTTGTCATGTGGTCATGACACAAAATATAAAAAATTTTACCACGCTTCCCTAGAAACCCCCTCGTACACATAAGCATGCTCGGTGGCATTATGCATAAGGCATAAACATGACAGTTGAATGCGG